>CM065369.1:13655433-14855433 GCA_033032245.1 Poecilia picta | reverse complement strand
AACTTTTGGATAGTTATCTAGAAATTGTATCTCAAAAATGAAGCAGATTTGTAACTCCATAATCCCTTTCATTGTGACACTTTAAATTTGATAATTCCATCATGTCACATAAGAGAGCAGCATGTTTGAGCAACTGTCTTGAAATGCAGTAACACTTGTCTTGTGTCTCCATTAGCTCAAATACAAATTAGCCTACCTTCCAAAGCCATTACATCAGCATCTAGGCTTTCCCAAACTGATGAAAAGAAAAGTCATTTTAATACGTCAACTTGTGATTTAGTCAAAGGTAACAAAATATTCTTTAAATTGTTTCACATTATTCTTTAGCTACCCTTGATCTTGGCTTAATATGGCATAATAATAGCTCTAATGTTTGAACAAAGTTCAGTGCTCAAGTATATAAAAGGAAGACATTTATACCTTGCAAATAAATTTCCATATGCATTAGTTACTTCACAACATTTATGTGGCTTATCTATGGCTGTGTAGTAATGGTAAAGTAACTTAATTATTTCTCTTTGTAGAGAATAGAATATTAGTTCATTCCTATTGAAATGCTTTCAGGCAGGTCTCAGACTAGAAGGCTTTTGATGCAAGGGCTTATTAATGTGAACAAATTTAGCTGGAAGATTTGCATTTAATTAATATCTTCGAAAGTCAAAATGAAAATCCATAATTTAGGAGGTTTTATGCAGCTTAATTATTCTGGTATTCATGACAGCTCGTTCTTGCACTAGGGCAGATCTCACAGGCCCGAAGTTCAATTAAAGGAAGAAATTAAATTTAAAAAATTTGCTCATTGCTTCAACCTGTGCTGTTTTCAGGGGAAAAAAAAGAAGTTTCTATTTTTTACTGTTTTTGATGGTTAAGCACAGGTACTTGAAAACATGTTTGTTTTTTCCCCAAGAATTACTTTCAGTTAAATAATTAAAGAAGACAATGGAGGTATGTTGAAATGGATGGTTGAGTAACGACTGACGGACAGAAGATTGAAGCAGGATTGCACTTCAGTCTTCTGCACGTTAAAACAAATAGCACTTGACCTGAACGGGGAGAAAAATGCACATTTTAAACAACTTAAATCTGAACCTATATTAAAATATTTCTGCATTTGTTAGCCACCAGATGTCACTTAAAGCTCTGAGATTTTTTCTTTCTTTAAATATGTATATTTGTTGGTAGTTTAAGCACAAGCAGAACATTGTAAACAAAATGCTCAGGAACATAGAGAATATACTGAAGGGATATTAGTGATTTTTGCTGCAAATATTCATTTAACCAAAATGGTGAGATGAATGAAGAAGTTTCATGTTTGGCCAACAGATGGTAGCAGAAGGCTGAGAATGAAGAAAACGCAGGAAGCACTTTGCAATGAGAGGAGTGTGGATTTCACATTTGTGTCATCAATGCTGTTCATAGTTTCCAGAAATTACTATTAATGTTAGTTTTAGTACGTTTCTTTAAAGCACTTATTATGTCCTGAGAATGTTTGTGAATCAGCTTTCTTACTTGAAATGACAAGAAAGTTGCATTGTTTATTTTGAAAATCATAATGATTTTAATCTTCAAAGCAATGGATTCCTCTTGTGACTGAATATATAATTGCTCAGACTGGATGATGATGCTGCAGCACCAAAGAAAGAAAGAAAAGTTGCTCTGTAAAGTGCATTATCATCTCTGCAGTCACACTCAACAGGTTTTGTTACATAACAAATTAGATTGATTTAATTACATAAACAGGAGCCTTAGCATTTAGCTTTCAGCATCTCAAAGGCACTAATTTAGCTTTGTATGTGGAATTATCAACGACTGAGTTTTTGAAGCTGTAAAAAGTGCCATGTTTGATCTTTTCTAATCTCAGGCATTTCATGAAAGTTCTTGAGAGCTCAAAGCAAAAGTGAATAATCTCAATGGAAGCTTGATCTGTATGGCTTTTGAGAATATTGATTTTTTTTTTTGCAGTACCCTGCTAATAATGTGCGAATAGAGTTTCAAAGCAACAGGTGGTCTGAGAGCTGAGAGAGCCATAAAAAATATTTTATTACACTCATTAGATCACTATAATTCTTCAAAGCTGTCTTAGGTTTGAGTTTTGTAGACTTTAAAAAATAACAATGCAGTGAAATTATCATTAATGTAATGGTTTCTGTTTTGCTTTCAGAGTTGCTTTTACTTTTTTCCATCTAAAGCTTACTGTATTAGTGTGACCACACTGCTGCAACAGGAACAGATTATGACTGACAGTCACAGTCATCTGGCCTTTAACAGCTGCTGCATTCAAGCCATGAGGGCAGTCTGGTTCTTCCTTGGTCAAAAAAAAAAAAAAAAAAAAATCAGATAAGAGCCAATTCTAATCAAACTCCTTACTGGCAGCTAACATACAGGAACACTTGATGGAGTATGCATTGACATCATATGTGCCATGGTTTTGAGTTTTCAGCTGTCATGTTCTTTCTTGCTCCCCAATGCAGCTGGGAGCATGCTTGTTTGCTGAATATGCGACCCCGGTGCCAACTTCCATAAAATTAAACTGGCTTTTATTCAAGGCTGCTGCTGTGAAATGAGAGCTTGAAATCTGCCTTCACGGTAATTTCTTAAAAGTGAGAACATTTTGCATGTTGGCATTGTCAGAACAGCTTCAGTTCCTTGAGAAAGTATTGAAAGGTCTAAAACCTTTTTTTCACATTTGGCCACTTTACAACTACAAACGTCAAAAGATTTGATTTTGAATGTGTATGATAGACCAAGCATACATTAGAGTGTAATTAAGTAGAGGGGGAAAATGATAACTTATTTTATTTTGTTAATCCTCTAAAGTAGGTGTGGCATTCATTTGTACTCACCCATCATTTAAACACATGAGAATGCCTGCCACTCTAAACACAGTGAAAAGTGGCTGGACTTGGGAGCTGAATAAAAATGCATGCTACAATGTCAGATTTTTATTTGTGGAAAAAAATGTATAAGCCATATTCTTTACCATTCAGTCCAGAATCATTTTTATTGGTCTGTCACGTGAAAACCAAGTAAGATAAATTGGAAATTATGACTTAGTAATTAGAAAATGTAAAAAAAAAATATATATATATATATATATATATATATCAGTCAATGACGGTGTACTGAACATAGCAAGGAAATCCCCTTAAAACCCCATATTCTGAACGAATGCACTCGCACATACTTAGGAATGAGACATGTTATCCTTTCCGTGTGTATCCATCCTCTTGTTGTTCACTTTCTCTGTTGCATAATTGCCAGGTAGGTTATTGTGATGATTTGCACGTTGTGATTTTGCTCTCCCCCCCCGCCCCCCCCCCCCGCCCCCGCCTCCATCTCATGCACAATTACGTGATGGGTGACGTTTCACCATGCGGAGGAGGGCTCTGGGCAGGGACCACTTGGACCAACGAGAACTGAACACTGTTTCATTTCAGTGCAGAAAACGACGGCGTTCAACGCGAGTGGACCGGGGCGCCGCGCAAGAAACTCCCCCCATTGTCTTGCTTCAAACAGGGCAACTACGGAAAACGGCTTTGACCAAAACAGCGGTGTGGGAGGAGTGTCCGAGTGGTAGGCACTGCGGGTTTGTAAAAGACACAGAAAAAAAAAAAAAAAAAAGAGAGAGGGGGTGGGAAAGGGGGGGTGGTGGGGGGGGGGGCGGCCCTGGACAAGATCTGGCCAATAACGGAAAAATGAACCTCAGTCAAGTTGAGATAATATGAACCGCGTTTTGTTGCAGTTGGCGACCAAGTATTGATGCTTCGGTGTTGCTCGCTTTCCAGACCACCGCATCGCGCGAACTTCTTTTGTTCGCGTCGCCTGAGTCCTAATTTCTAGCCTCCACATTTGTGTTGTCGCTGACGAAGACTTAGCCGCTCCATTTAAAAAAAAAAAAAAAAAAAAAAAAAAAAAAGAGAGAGAGAGAGAGAGAGAAAGAAAACAACCAATAATGAATTTTCAGTCGAGCGTCCCAGTGTCCGGTATCTCGCAGCAATCTCAGCCGGCCATGCCCACTCCAGGGACGGTCCCGGCGCCCGTTCCCGTCCCGGTACCCCAGTCCATCCCGTCCCAGTTCGGATCCGGATCGTCTGCGAGCTCAGGGGCCGGTCAGTTCGGTTCGGGGACTGTTTCGGGTCAGGCTGCACAGTCCGGTCCGGCCGGCTCGCAGTTTGTTTTGTCCAACTCGGCAGCCATCAGAGCCGAGATCCACCGGTTCGAGTCCGTCCACCCGAACATCTACGCCATCTACGACCTGATCGAGCGCATCGACGACCTGGCTCTGCAGAACCAGATCAGAGAGCATGTCATCTCTATTGAAGGTGAGTCATTTCATAAGCATTTAGTGGTTTCATTCATCAAAAGGATGTTATTTAATTCAGGGATGGGGATAGGGGGGGGGGGGGGGGGGGGGGGCATTTCCTGCCTTTTATTCCCACTTGGTAACAATGTCATAGGCACAGCCCTAATGTCAACAATCGCACTTGGAGGATGGGGGCGTAGCCAATCTCATGCTCCTTGTTCACGGATCGAACTGCACCCATGCACTGCAGTGTGAACAATAACAGAGCTCAGCTGCCTCACAGGAGGCTCTGTGCAATCAGTCCTCTGAAAATGAGCTCTGCTGCCTAATGGGATTTGCTTTTGTTCTGACACTGACCTGTAATGAGAGGGAGATCTAGTTTGGCTATTAGAGGCAGATGCTGCCAAATATAAAAGCATGCGTTTCCTGAAAGTGGCACACAGGAAAATCCCTTTCGAAACAGTAGTGGAAGGGTAAAGAAAGATTGATTGATTGACAGTAGGGATTCTGTCCATCTATCTATCCATCCACCCATCTATCCATTCTTCCTTCCTTCCTTGCCATGTTTGTGTCTAAACTCTCGCTTGACAATTTCTAAACTTTAATTTGAATCGCCTTTCTACTGTATTAATTGCGTATGCCTCTGTCACTGTAATGCTGAAAATGAAACTCCACATCGTCTTTATCTTTCTAGTGGACAATTGAAGGATTTGACTGGGTCTGCATGATTTCAGGAACTTATTGAACTCAATAAATTGCAGTACTGGTATCGATTACAATCAATCTTCATTTCACTGATATTTTTCTTCCTTTACCACTACACAACGTCTTTACATCCTCCTTCACTTTTTGCATCTCAGCCACTGAAGAAAAACACTGTGTGAACATGTAGGGAAGTTGGAGCCTCTTCATCACCAAAGGTGTCATAGATACGAAGAGCACAAATGCATGGCATTTGAGTTCCACCAAAAATTTCACCCTAACAATTTTTTGCAGCTATAATAGTGTGATGACATGCGATTTGATTTCTCATGCAGCACTAGTTTTGATTCACATTTGCTTGGTATTTGTCAACACTTATAGCTCCACCTGCATTGACACCTTAAGAAAAGTAACCTCGTATCATCATGCTGCCTCCACCATTTGGTGCTACTTTCGGAGAGTCTCTAATTTTGCTTGGTAAGCATAACTTTTAGAAGACGGCCATCCAACTTTGGAGAGTGACAGCAATATGTCAGCTGCAGTTGATGCACTGCCACTTGTAAGCTTCTTAAATTATAGTAGCAGTTGTCCCTTTTTTGTCACCCTGCCTGTCATCCAGCTCTTTATCCAATAATTTTCTGTGAGTATGTTGTTTGTCGGAACTGGGCAACTATAGGTTTTAAAGAGTACTGTTGCCACACAAAATATTCATTTAAAATCAAAAGTGAGCAAAAATACACCAAAGTATCTGTAATTCATTGGCATTGGAATACATTTTAAGTACAATAGAATGTATTTATTTTTCAGCAGGTACATTTGGCATTTAATTTTTGTTCTTCCAACAGCCATATATAAGAATAATGAATACACATACCTCCATATCTACGTAAGGTCAGTGAGTAAGCTGATGATGGTGCATCAGCTTCTAGAAGTTCCCCATTTCTCAGTGTGCTGTTTTAACACTACCTAAAATAAATGTTGAAACCATATATTTTATATACATTGTATGCGTGAAAAGATTACCTTTACCAAAGTTATTTTGGTAGCACTTTATTTGAAGTGGGGTGAATAAGACTGTCATGACACTTTCATAAACATGACACAATGAAAAATAAATAAGCTTTCATGAATATTTGACTGTTGTCATAAAGCATAATTTGGTAAATTATGACACTTTTAATACAAAGTTGACATTATTCAAAATGTCTTTGTTTTGATAACTTGATATTAACCAAGAAATCATCACTGTTTAAACTTTACCTTTAAAAACATTAAGTTACCTAATTTTTAAAGTGCAATCAGTAATAGTTTAACAAATTTATATCAGTAATGATTTCTTGGTTAATGTCAAGTTGTCATAACAAGGACATTTTGAATAATGCCAACATTTTTTTAAAAGTGTCGTAATTTACCGAATGACGTTTTATGACAACTGTCATAAATATTCATGAAGACTTACTGATGTTCATGACAAGTGTTTATGACAGTGTCATGTCAGTCTTATTCACCCCCTTTCAAATTAAGTGTTACCGTTATTTCTTTTTGAGAATTATTAGATATTTAATTTTTAACCTTCAAACTTTGAAGTTTATATGACTTCTTTTTCTAGTTGCATTATCCAGATCAAGTGTTTTGGCCATCCCCCCATGAGCTTCTCATAATAGTTTGTTGGAATCTTGGACCTTTTCTCCTGTCAAAGGAGAAAATGTCCCATAATGGTGCCACCCTCATATTTCACAGTTGGAATGATATTCTTAGGCTTGTGAGCTTCATCTATTTTCTTCCAGATATAATGAAGCTTGTCGTGGCCAAACACTTTTATTTTGGTTTCATCAGGCCATTGGAAACGTCTCCAAAAATGAAAGTATTTTTTTTCTCAGAGTGCATTTGGGAATATGGCTGGATATTCCCATCCTCTTTATACTTTAATACAAATGTTTGAACAGATGAACATCACTCTTTCCGGCATCTGGACATTGCATCAACAGACCCACAGTTTTTTTTTCTTGATGCTTTGTCCAATTTTATTTTCTGTAATGATACTGAAGGAATCTGTGTGTTGAAGGTGTTGCCTTGAAATGAACGGGGATGTGTGCTTCCAATTGACTTAAATTTTGTAAATTATCCTATCCAAAGCAAACAAAAATAAGGGATCAATTTCAAAATTCTTTTGCATTGCATTGTAATCTAATTGTATGTAAACTCATGAATTTGAGGATCCTAAAAAAGAAAATCATTATGCTGACATTTAGGAAGCATTTAGGAGCAGTCCTGCATTGTACCACAAGCTTATTCCAAATATGTGGTGCATAAAAACAGAAGGCTGCTTCACCATGTCGTGTTTTTACTGTTTGTTGTGATCCAGCCATGCAAACTGCACTTATTGAACCCAGGTCTCAGAGTGGAACTTTTCAGGAACATCCCTCGTGGAGGTGTGAAGTACTGTGCAGGTGTAAAAGCGCACATCCACAGAACACATGGCTGCTAGGGTTTGTTCTACACATGCACAGGCAGATGACAACAAAAATGATAGCGGATTGCATTGTGTTGTTGTGCTACCAGCCTTTAATTTAACGGAACTTCCAATATAGAATATATTTGTTGAATGAGTACTTGGTTCATCGGAGATGTGTGGCTGTTTTCTAAATGAGGTGAAATCGGGTCAAAAGTAGATGCACGTTTTGACTAGATGCTAAAATCGCAGTGCCATACAGCAGATTCAAGGTCACTTGACGGTCTCATTTAAACATAGAAAGTTTTCCCCAATCAATGTCTGAAAAAACCAGCAGTTTCTAGACATGATGAAAACAGGACCTATTCAATTGCAGCACTTGAGACAAAGTTGACGGTCTGACGTATTTTCTGTGTCAGAGGTTTTCTAAGTATGGCAAAGCTTGTCCCCTTGTTACATTTATGCCTTTGAACTTTTTGGCACTCTTTTTTTTTTGTTTCCTTTTATAATCCATCGATGTTTCTTTAAGGAGATACTTTTGTTGCGATGGGAGCATTGGTATCAACATCTAATTTTAAAACAAAATTATCCATTAAAGTGCTGAGAGAAGGCTAGGGGCTTGTAATGGATGAAGAGAGAGCCTGGATGAATTCGTCAGCAGTGGTTTCTGTGATGTAAACCATAGAAAATGGGATTCACCCTTCACCACCACCCTTGGGGCTTTATTGATTAGTATTTAAATGCTCTGGCTCTCAGAGTTTGACAGATTTAACATTTACACAATGATCCAATTAGATTTTGACAGTATGAATAAGTGAATGCACTGCACAAGTTATAAGAACTGAGGCAAAAAAAAGTAGTCTTATGTGGAAAAATTATGCCTCATAATGAATGCATTTAAGATAAAGTGACTTGTCTAAACATGATAGCTTATATAGGCCACATATTAGTCACCACAGCCATACAAAAAGCTGGATATTTTCTGTAATGGAAGAATAACTACATTAAGAGAACTATGTGAATTTTCTTAAAATTTTAAGAAATGGAGAATTTTCTTTTGGTTTTCAGGCGCTTTTATGAATGGTTGTATTTTTTTCTTTTAAGTATTCTGTTTCTTGATGGGATAGTGCTGGAACCTTTTATCTCCCTGATGTGCTTTATACATAAAGGTCATGTTTTTTTTCTCTCTCTTTATCCTGTCTTCACTGCCTTGAAAAGGAGCACAATCCTGACCTGATAACAAACAGCAAAATTGATTCCCTGCAAGTGCTTAGAATGCCTTCACAGGATAAGTTTGGGTGGTTGAACTTAACTTTTCTTGTTGATTTGTTTTCCTTCAGGCTTGACTGTTTTCTTCAGTTGAGAATTTGTGCGTTCTCATAGAAAACACTGCACGCGTTTGCTGCTGTATATCTGTCCAAAGAACATCATTCCAGAAGCTCTGCTTCTCCAAGTCCTGGACTTTATCCGTTTTCTTTCTGACAAACTTGCGTCTGACCTTTGTTTTTCTTAGGGAGCAAAGGTTTCCTTCTTGCATACCTCTTAAAAAAGTTAAGCTTGTGGAGTCTCATTCTGATTGTGTAGGCAAAGAGTTTCAGGTAAAAAAGTAGCAAGAACTGTTGGTTCTATTTTGAAATTTTACAGTTTTTGGAGACTTATGTCCCATATTGTCTGCTCTTACGATGAACATTCTTGGATATCCAAACCTAATCATGTTCTAGGTCATTTAAAATTTTTTAGAGTTTTCTTCTGCATTGTATTATGGCTGATTTGAAATTCTTATGATACATCTTTAAACCTACCAGATTCATAAGCTGGTGCAGTCATCTTTCTGAAAGGTTCAGAGAGCATTTTTGATCTTACTGTGATGTTCACTCTTACATACCAACTGGAATATAAAATCCAAACAGGGAAAACTGTCTTCAAAATGCTTTTCTCATCTTGTACACCTGACGTGAAATTTCAGCAATTTCTTGTGAAAGTAAATGTGGGAGTGTCCTAATTTTTTTTCTCTTCCCAAATTGTATTTTTTTTTATTTTTACAGAAATTTTAAATATTTTCTTTAGTTTTATTTGTTTACTTATACAACCTGAAATTCTCAGCGTTGCTCAAAATGATTTTAACAGTTCACACGTTCAAATGTACTAGAAAAATATACAAGCTTTTATGAGGCATGGTAAGACATTCAGGATTTTTATATCCCTTTGATAAAACATGCCTGTAGCTGGAGGTAAAACGTCTGCGCCTTTTCATCACTTGAAACAAGATGAGGTTCTCCTATTGATTCAAACTTTGAGATCCTTTGAAGAGCAGCAAGAACCGACTTTGACTGACTTGTCTTCACCTGCGCTGTGTAGAGCCGCAGATCTATGCTTCTCAATCTTGCATCATTGCAGAGTCTGTTGCTAAGAAACCAGTGGCTCGTGCATTTAGCTGGAGAAAGAGTGAATAGAAATTACAGCCCACTGCAAAATGAATTCCCATCGCCATGAAGGTCTCCCTCTTGTTTTGTTGATTAATAAAACCTTGCTCTTATATGGTGGTGACACAACGGCCCTGTTCTTTTTTTGCTTTGTGATGTTCATTTTTCTGCAGTGATTTGGGGTGCTGTTTGTTTCTGTGAACCTTTTTCAATAGTTAGCAAATGATATGCAAGAACAAGTGACATTTATTTTCTGTTTTTCCTCTTTTTAGTGCTTCACTGCTTTTATTAAAAGTGGTGTTCTTTCAGATGAGGGTGATTAAATCTGAGAGACTGGAGAAGCATTACATTCCTGTTGAGCTGTAAGAATCACTAGATCAAAATGTAGTAGTGAATTGGTTAAAAAAAAGTTACAAATCTATTCCAGTAGACTTTGATTAAACATGGCTGAAATCTTTAGGTCATAGATAAAAGATTTCTCCACAACACACTTTAAAAGGTGTTAATATGAATTGTTTTTTGCAGATTAAGCTCTGTGACCTACATATTTAGAAAGGATCACTCTAACAATGCTACAGAATATGCTAATATAGATATATTATATAATATTATATATATATTTTTTTAAACAGTATTACCAAAAGTCTGCTTGTCATGTCAGAAGCATTGCAAACATTAATTAATTCCTGACTTGGAAAGGTCCCTGGATTCGATCTCAATCTCTTTATTTAGAGCTCCAGCCAACCTGACTCTAAACTTATCAGGCTTTAATTTTGTTCTACCTTGAGCTGAGAATAAGATTGGGTGAATGTGTCAGGCATAAAATCACAGAGGCATAGAGACAGCTGCACAGATATTATCTGTAATATAATTTTGGATATATAAAAGATATTGAAGTTAATATAGAAGTCAGTGCTATTAAAAAGACAGCACCCTGGGAATATTGTGCTTTGTGATGTTCTCAAGGAATTATAACCATATGGAAAAAAAAATCTTAAAATATAGTTTGCTGTCGTATTCAGCCATACTTTGTATAATCACCTTTTGCTGAAATTCCAACTGCAAGCCTTTTTAGGAGAATATCAACCGGTTTTGGTTGGTAATTTTTTTGCCCATTCTTTTTTGCAAAATAGCTCAACTTTGGTCAGGCTGGATGTAGAGAGAGAATATGTAAACACACATTCTGGCCACAGGTTTTGGCTTGGTTTAGATCGGGATCCAGTGACATTCTACCACTTGAATATGAGTTGATCTAAACCATAATGTTGGAGCTCTGGATGTACGTTTAGTGACTTTCTAGTTGTGGAAGAGGACAAGGACATTAAACCTTCCTGCTGTATATTGAGTCCAATCTTTCTCCGCTTTGACTCTTGACCACTTTTCCCATGTCTGCTGAAGAAAAACTCCCCAACATGTTGATGGCTCTGTCATCAACATGTTTCACAGTTGGGGTAATGCATACGGTCCGGTTTCTGTCACACTGTGTTTTGTTTGTAGATCGGAAGGTCCAGCCTTTATTTCATCTGACTAGATCACTTTACCCCTGTCCGTGTCTGGACTGAACTTATATAGCGCTTTATCTAATCATTTTTGACCACTCAAAGCGCTTTACACTAGAGCCACATTCACCCATTGGCACTCACAAACGCACACACATTTATACACCAATACGCCGCTTGGTAGGGAATTTGGGGTTAGGTGCCACATCAACATGTAGCAGGAGGAAGCTGGAATCGAACCTACAACCTTCAGTTTGCAAGACGACTATCCACAGAGCCACAGTCGCCTCTGTGTAACCAGCTACAAATGGGAATTTTGACTTTCTTTTAACAAAGCCCTTTTTCCTGCCAGTCTTCCATAAAGGTCAGATTTGTGGAGTGTAGGACTAATCGTTGTCGTGCCAACAGATTCTCCCAACTGTGCTGTGAATTTCTGCATCTTCCAAAGAGTTACCGAGTGCCACTTAGCTGCTTCGCTGTTTAATGCTCCCCTTGCCTGGCCTATCAGTTTACTTGCAGCGCTGTGGCTTTTTTTTTTTTAATTTTCAGAGCTCTGTGAGATGGTCAAAACACAAACCTAACCTTGTTTTGAACTGCTACACAGCTTTATGTCTGACCTGTTTCATGTGTTTGTTGCTCTTTGTGAGGCTGTTTTGTTCCACATGTACAGTTGCATGATTGGCAGCACTAAGGCCTTCCTGCTGACTCCGATTGTTATTTCTGACTTGCCACAGTATTTTTCTGGATATGGCAGTAGGACCGCAAGGAGGAGGCAGAGAAGCTAGTTTATTTTCACAGATTACCCGTCTCATACTGTAGGACAGTAATGTGACAGCATTAACAGATATCTAAAAAAACAACAACTTTGTTTTAAAAGTTACTTGCTGAAGCTTTAAGGATATTAGAGAAAGTGTGGAATGAGCACAAATCTGAAAAATAAACATTTTTCAGATATTTATGAAAAATGTTCAAAACCATGTCATTTCTCTTCTCCTTCCCAAGGCACTGTAGCTTCTGGATATCGGCTGTTGTGTTTATCTGTGAAAGTATTTAATGTAGTTTCTGTCTGCACAGCATGTGTTGAAGGGCAGGTGTTGTTCACATAAGACTTGGATGAGTAAAGCTTTGATTCCTCCCTGCTTTTTTAGCCTAAAGGTAATATTGTGCATTCTTAGCTGCATGTTGTGATCTAAAGACGCAGACATGTGGGTATTTCTTGGGATTTAGTGTTTCATCGTGGTAATATTATTCTGCATCTTATAACTGCATTTTATAAAACTGCTGAAGCTAAAACTCCCACTCACATTTCATGACGGCAGGACCAATGTTAGAGCAAGGGCAGTCACCCAAATCCGCAGCTACTCAAGAGGAGTGCTTAGGATTTCAAGAAAGGACCAATAGGTTTCCACAATAGGACATTGTGCGTATGACTGGCAAAATGGATGACACAGAGAGATACAAAAAGCTTAAAGACTGACGCTTCTGAGCTCTCTGTTGTATTGTGTGGCACCTAGGCAGCTCCCTGGTACAAGCTGCATCTTGTTTGAGTGCAGGACCATTCGTACTCTTTTGCTAATAACAAAGAGAGAATGAAAAGATAACAATTATTGATAAAATATTTATTTTCCCAGGAGCACAAACATTAATTAACTACGTAAACTGAGGTGAGTCAGATTTTGTGGTTAGTTGTAAAATTTTGGCTCGTCTGCGGTTGTGTGGTTTGAATTTTAGCTCACGAACAAGCTGCAGGCTATGTCTGAAGAGCAGTGGCTATAATGAGCTCAATATATTTTAAATTTGTATTTGTGAGTTTGTGAAGCATGTCTAGATTTAGAAATGTCAGTCAACACCACCAGCTGTGTCTTTTACAAGTCGTGTCGGTGTAAATTGCTGTTAATGTGGAATGTTGGTGTTTATAGAGGAGCTCTGTAAGTATTTACTTGTTGTAGCTCTTGTGCCTAAAAAAAGCCTTATGTAAATACATCTGTGAAGTATGGAAACGACTCAAACTAGGCATAATCTCTCCTCTTTCCCTCCTTCCCCCTCCCTTGAGTCACATAAACAGCACAAATCAAACGGTACAAGAAGATAAATATTTGTCTTTGGGATTTAATTAATTGACATTTAAATGACAAGTCTTTTATGTCCAAGCCACAAGAGCTGTGTGTGCACATACATGGACTTTGATCCCTCTTGTAATGTTGGTTAATCAATCCAGTCAAATGGTTATTCCAAATAGCAATTAGCATAGTTTTATTGTCGCCACAATACAGCTTTGGACCTCATTTTGCTAATCAGACGATTTATCTTAAATGGAAATATATTTTTCTTCTTAATTAGATGTTGATCATCTTTTGTCTGCTCGGAAAGCATAAATCTCGGGGATGCATAGATCAGCTTTAGAATTTGCAAATCGGCTAATATCCTGCCTGCTGTCGCAAAGCTTTTGTTTTGCATTCTCAGTTTTAATAACAGAATAAGTATGCAGGGGTGAATATTTGGGTTCTAATTAGGCACATATTCCAGTCAATTGCCAGGTTAGAGTTATATACAGTGGAACAGTGTCAATTCATCAATAATTTCAATATATTTTGTTTCCAGGGATGCAAACTGAATTTTCTATTCTATTCTATTCCAACTTTCCTCAGATTATTTTTTTTTGGCTCCAGCTCTTGCTTTGGTCATTTCAGTGCTGTTCCATTGTAGATGTTGTGTAGATTTAAAGACTGTTGCATCATTACACTAGTTTAAAAAACATTTTTCTGGTCCCCAGCTTTAAAAAAATCTATGTTTTCATTGGATTAATTTCAAACACATTGTAGTACTTATGCTGCCCCCAGTAGGTTATCATAATATCAACATCAATTACATACATTTTCAAAAGAAGATTCTGAGCATTGGTGAAGCAGTGCAACAATGTGGTATTATTTACTTTAGCACCTTACCATCGCTTACCATCTCTTTCCATCTCTTTCCATCTCTTACCATCTCGTTGTCTTTTAAAACATTCATATATTTTAAAAGACTTATGTCGCCAAGTATAATACAGGCATGGGAACCTTGAATACATGGCACTTAAATCTTTTGCAAACCTTTGCAGTGCAATATGTCCCATGCAATTATCGTATTGCATACAACACTGTACAATACATATTTTCTTGTCATACACAGTCTTTAGCTTTTGTTGTCTTATTGTTTTCTAGTCCTGTCTTGTTTTAACTGCATGCGTCGTCCCGAACTTGTAAGTATATCTCTCTACAACTATTTACCTCAATTATTTGTTTATAAACTAAAAATGGAGGGAGAAAGAACAGAGCCAATATAAAATCTGTGATGAATGATTCTTTTGGATTGTGCATCAGCTGTAACACCAAGGTTGGGAAGAACTAAATACCCAAATCTCCTTTTTAAAATATGTTAATCTGCTAAGTTGTTCATGTACAGACACATTTGGGTTTACAAAAATAACCAGTTTTCAAATATTCTACAATACATTATATAGTTTGTAGGACTCTTGTTTAACAAACATTTTAAATTACAACAAACTTCTTTGGCTTTAAAAGAAAGGCATAAATACTCAGGGTGCCTACAGAGCATTTCTAAAAAAACAAAACAAAACATCAATGATGTAATTTTATTTCATTTCTATAAACCATTGAGTGTTATTTGTAGGGCCTAAAATGAGAATGAGAAGCCCCAATTTGGCTAAGATTACACATGTTCAATCAACCCTCGCTATCGGTGCATGCGTGAGTAATGGGAAAAAAACTACCATCAATTGAGCTCTGATAACATGATTCACCATGGCAACAGGTGAATAACGCGTAGTAACTCCATGTCAATGCATCAGAGCAAGTGATGTGAATATTTGTCCAAGACTTTCATTAAATACATGTTTTCAGCTCTAACTTGATCAGGACAAAATGCAGGTGACAGCAACTGAAACATGAGTCTAACATGACCCAGCTTGCACAAGTCATATTCTGAGTTAATGATGGTCGCTTTCAGGATTTGCAGTTAAGGTGTTTTTATTTTTAAACATCTGTTTCAAATGAGAACACCTCAGCTGAGAGGTTTTTAGTTCACTTGGAGTAAATATTTTAACATAAACTCTCAATTGACTCCGAGACTGCATGTAAACACCATAAAACATTCTCTTGTTCTTCCACTACATTTCACATTTTAGGTCCTTAAGGATTAGTGAGATCAGTTGCAACAGGAGTGATCTTTCACTTACGAATGCCCAGGCTTATTTGAACAGTTATTTTGTGCAGTGATTTATATAAAAAAACTTCTACAAAATGTTTTGAGAGCCAAAACGTAGTATCTAAACATATGACGGACACTTTAAAGGGTTATGTTGAAAGTTTTGCCATCTCTTTTCTTATATTTAATTGTAGTTTTACGCAGCACTTCAATGTAGGTTTTTGCTCGTGTGTTCAGACACTGTATGTAACTTGGCAGGGTAAATAAAACAGATTGATAGATGAGATGATTTAACCTCTGAAAGTCTTTGAGAAATAGTTTTTTAGTGTGATGAGATTTTACACAGATGTTGGCAGATGTAGGGGCTTACAAAATCAAAGAGATGTGGGCACTAGGGATGTGCCGATCAGGTTTTTTTCTGCCGATACCGATACTGATCACCCCTGAGGGCCGATCGCCAATTCCGATCCCCGATACCGTAGCTGCCGATACCATAGTTATGATTTATTTATTTTTTATCATAAACACTACCGTTACATTATGTGAAAAAAGGAACCGTGAATTCTCCTTAATTTAGACAAAAACTTGTTTTTAATAACTTTTTCCAAGAAGAAAACTAAACAAAACAGGCATTGTGCAAATTGAACTGCTATCAATAATACTATCTTTAACAGACTGATAACATATGAAGGTTGTGAAGAGGCTAAATAATGCAAAGAGCTAAAATATAACCTTTCAACATTGCCATAAAAATTCAAGTATAAAATTTAACATTCAAAGGCAAATACAGGATCCATTGCAATAAATGAAAACTTCCTGTTAGCATGGCGGCTAGCTGGTTACTGCTTGTTCTGATTGGCTGTTTCTGACTGAGCGAGTAATTATGCAGAGCAGGGAGGAGATCGATTATTTTTTAAAGATTATCTGTCTCATGTTAGGACAGAGAAAATTTTAATACGTATGTAAAATGTATTTTTTTAGTTAGATGCTGCAGCTTTAAACAGGTTTGGTGTGAGAGTCACTACCAGGTGGAGCAGAAGCGGCTCCGTGCCAAATATTACTAAATATTAAATATTACCACCTGTAGCGGAGCAGCGGTTCAACAGGAGAGCAGAACCAGCGTCTTACATCGCAGCTCCAAGACTTAAATAATTTTCCAGGTTATTAGTTTAGCTTTCTGACCGTCATGCTAATTCGGGTGAGTGTTTGTAGCTGCGCTGCTTTACCTGCTGTCTGATCCTCTGTGTAATTTTACTGCACTGAGCCTCGATGTAGCCAAACTCCGTCATTGTTTTTATGTCTATTAGCTTCGTTGTGTTGATGCATTTTGACCTGCTTCAATTTTCCGCCGCAACACGCAAACGTCCTCATTCACTCAGTGCGTTATAGTTACACATCGCTTAGGATTTGTTGCTGCACGTTTGCGCCGTGTGAAGGAAAGACGAGACCAGCTGGACAGACAGGCTGGGAAATAAGATGCAGGTGATCGGTATCGGTAACAGAGCCAATGATCGCCGATCCCGATCATCACCGATTTCACGGAAATCGTCCGATTATGATCGGTTACCGATCGATCTGCACACCTCTAGTGGGCACGCATCTGGACATTCTTATGTTGCTTCCTCTGTCTCTGAATGGTGCTCTGAAAAATAATTGAGCACTGTGAGAGGGTAGGATTTGCTTATAAGATTACATCATAAGGTTCAACAGCAAGGGGAAGTAATTATTTTTGTAAAGTTAAAGAAAGGGGACAATTGTGTGAACTTCTGATATGCGGTTTGTTAAATTTGCCTTCTCGCTATATTATAAAATGTACTAACTAGTTCACAATTACTTAGGGCCCCCATAGAGCTGAGATGATGCATATTGGAGTGTAATTTGTAAAAGATGGCAGATGATTTTAGATTAATTTTAACACAAATATGTATCTTTTGATTTTCATTTTTGTACATCTCACTGATGCCACCATGATGGATATCTTTATATGCTCTGAGAACAACATCACCATAAAGTTAGATGCACTTGGTCAGCTCCAGCTGCTGCTGATATTTCACAGTGTCCACCTCTTTAGGACTGAATATTTGTTCAAAGTATTTACTGTAATCCATAAGGTAGTAAAACTGAGAGCAAGAAGTATCTCTCAGTTTTACAAAGTTAAATGCGAAGCTTTGACTTGCCATTGATAATTTAAACCATTTTGATTTCTCTTTAAAGCCAATCAGAAAATGCAAAAACAGCAAAGGAAATATTGTTTCCTGCTGTGTGAAGTCTTTTTCTTAAATATATAAGCATAGAGTTGATGTCAAGCCACATTGTGAAAGGGCAGTCACTGATATACTGATACTCTTTTACTACCAAATTATAATAGATCTGATAAACTGAGGTTAACATCTTGCACTAGAGTTTTGCGTGGTAAATGTAGTTGGTGTTAGACAGCAGTCTTGAATTACACAGTCCAGTCACATTAATGTGACCACCACGTACTTTCCACTTCAGAGTTAAATAACCAATCACAGAAGGCAGGTGGCAGCACAGTGCAGTTGAGCGTATATAAAGGGTGTGTGTGGGCTTCGGAAAACATTTCAATCGTTGGCGTAATGCAGAAACGAAGCGATTTATCCGACGTCCAAAAGGGCATGATCATTGGCTTTCGGGCCAAGGGTGGAAGCATTTCCGAAACGGCTGAGTTTGTGAACTGTTCGCGTGCCGCCGTGGTAAAAGTGTACCGTGCATGGCAAAATGGGACTGTCCAAAATCAACGACGTGGCAAATGTGGTGCACCACGGGCCATAGATGACAGAGGCGAACGACGGTTGCGGAGATGCGTTCGGGCAGATAGACGGGCTACCGTTGAGCAACTGACCACTAAAATGAACCAAGGGGCTACCACAAGTGTCTCCCAAACCACTATTCAGCGAACATTGCTGCGTCTGGGCCTCCGAAGCGGACGCCTGGTTCGTGCACCTATGCTGACTGGTGTTCATCGACGACGAAGGCTAGAATTTGCACGCCAGTACAGCAGCTGGACGTCCACTGAGTGGCGACAGGTAGCGTTTTCAGATGAATCGCGTTTTATGCTCCATCGGACAGATGGACGTTGGCGTATAAGGCGTGAAACCTCTGAAAGGAACCACCCTGCAACCATTGCAGGAACGGTCCAAGCTGGAGGCGGGAGCATTATGGTCTGGGGAATGTTTTCCTGGCATTCTCTGGGTTCACTGATTATTGTGGAAGGCACGATGGATCAATACAAGTACGCATCTGTCCTTGCGGACCATGTCCACCCCTACATGCGCATTGTTTTTCCTCAGGATGATGGCATCTTCCAGCAGGACAATGCGAGGTGCCATACAGCTGCCAGTGTACGTGCGTGGTTCGAAGAGCACCAGGATGAGTTTACCGTCCTCCCCTGGCCAGCAAACTCACCTGACTTAAACCCAATCGAGCATCTGTGGGACCATCTCGATCGAGTTGTTCGCGCCATGGATCCTCAACCGCGTAATCTAGCGCAGCTGGCCACGGCATTAGAGTCGGCATGGCTCAACATCCCAGAGAAGACCTTCAGGGACCTAAGTGACTCTCTTCCTGCACGTCTCGTAGCAGTTCGCTCTGCGAAAGGTGGTTATTCTGGCTTTTGACAGATGGTCACATTAATGTGACTGGACTGTGTATATTCTCAGAGAATATAAATTCTTAACTCAACTCATATTTCTAAAACACCGCAAACATTTCCAAATGTACTGTTTTATGGCAGAGAGGGTATGAAAGAAAATAAATAAAATAAATGAGCAACCTTGCTGTCCTGCATGCTCTCTCATGGCCTGAATGAAATGCAGACATGGTTTGACAAATTTGCCGTTTAAATTAAATGGTTAAATTATCATACTATAGATATCTTGTGTCTTATTTGTAGTTTGAAAGATTTCTTTTGATTTATTTTCAGAAGACATGCACAAGATTATTGAACTCACCTGACTTCCAGCTGACATAAGGAAACACCTTATAACGTGATGTACACGACAAACATTTTTTCATTGCATCATTACACTCAAAATGATGCAATTTTTTTCAGAAGCAATAATTGCATCTTATGTCCTTTGTCATGATGTAGTACCAACAGCCTGTCTCCCCTGACAGATCCTCATCAGATAACACATGACTGTTCCCGCATGCCTCTGTTTTTACTCTTTCTACCAGAGAGCTTCAGACTGCTCATTGCAGCTCTATTGAAATTCATTTTACCAGTGCATGTTGATTCCTGACCGCAGGTCAGCAGAGATGAGCTGAACGGGTGAGCTGTAAACAGAGACACCATCTGAGGGCCTGGGCAGGTCTTTTGGGGTCAGAGTGCAGTCTCTGCATCGGCCCCGCTGTCCTCGCTCGGCTGCAACAACAAACATTGGCTCATTGAATGTGACGCTGTCCTCCACTGCAGAATGTCCTCCATTGTGCCGCTTAACAAAGGCCCCCTCTCTCCTGTTGATGGATGTCTAATTTTTTTTCTAATGTTCTAAATGCAGAATAGCAGGGAAAAGGCGGTCGTGGAAAATTTAGAGCATACTCATTCTTATCTCTCATATGAATAACGTAGAGGACTTTGTCTCTCACACTCTTTTGTCATATTTGGGTTTGTAAGTCCTGATTTGTAAGTCCTGATCTAAACTTTGGTTCAAGGGAATTGTTAATGAAATGCTGGTTGGGCTTTTTTCAAATGCCCTTTTATTAAAGAAATTGTAAACAGTTAATCTAGTTTAGAGGAAAATAGAAAATTGAGACCAACAATATTCCTTGTGGGATTAAGATGACAATTTTCTCCTGGGGAATGAAAAATTAGAGGTCATCTCTGACCATTTGATCAAACAGTTGAGAGTAATTTGGTTGGTTAGTTGACCAGATCTGCAAAAGAAGACATCACGTTATCTTTACCAAACGGTGAAGCCATCAGAAGGACTTAGATCGTAACAAGAATTGATTAGTTGTTTGGTTGATGGATATAAATGTACTTTTTAGAGATACACCAATCAGAATCTTGTGGCTGATTTCCCGTTTTTAAGTTTTGACCTGTCAACACAAATGTAAGGGAATAGTGATTTCTCTTTAACTACATTAGAAAATATAAAAATATTGAGCAATATTGATTTCAAATGTACTGAACAGGGATTATGTTGCTGCCTTTTGTATGGCAAATAGCAAGTTGAGTCTTGTCTGATTCAAATGATTAATATAACCAATATGAATACTGATTAATTGTTTTTCTCAAAAATCTACATACAGTATTTACTGTTTAAAACCAGTGCATTCTGACAAAAGGAGAGAACAATCACTATTTAACAACTGCTAATATTTAAAGATATTTGTAATAATGCAGTTAAAAATTTCCTGGACCATACAGCTGAAGTCAAATTCTTAAATTTTTTTCTGTGTACTTATGCAGTTGGCACTCTAAACATGGGATATCCTTGGATAACTCTTTGGCTGGTGATGACTTTATTAGCCACCAAGATTTGTTGAAAACTGGATCTTTTTAGCCCACAGCTTCCATTAAAATTTAACCTAAAGAAAGATGTTAAATGTCTTTGTTTGCAGTTAAGTAAACCCTAATAACCTTCAAGTCACATTTACACATCAGCATTTTTATGTAAAGGTCTTTTCACTTTTCAACCACATTTTCATGTTGTAGGTATAGAAGGTCATCTTCTTCCATTTCTATGCAACATTTAGTTTGAGGGGATTAGGTTGGTGTCAGATTAAATTTGCTATAGGCTTCTCTCTTTTATCAGTTTGTGCATGAGCCATGTCCTATGTTGGAAGTGCTCATGTTTCCTGCCAGTGGGGAAGGGCTAAAAGCAGATGGCCACTGACAGAGGAAGGGTTTTGGGAAGCAGAGAGTGAGCAACAGATGGAAAGGCGCATATGCCTCCAAGTCCCCTCAGCTTGCCAGCAGTCCCGTGACTAACTGTGGGAAGATACTGGCCTGGTCCAGGTTCGGGATGGATAGAGGATCTTGGGGAAGAATGAAGTGTGCCCAGAATAGAAAAGATGTCTACTTTGTATCTGGAAACTTCCTCCACGGAAGGATTCAGATCCCATTTAGTTGAGGATTCCATTTTATCTATCCATTTTATATCTTTAGCCTGTTAGGGGTAGTAGGGGGACTGGTGCCCATCTCCAGTAGAGGTGGGGTACATACACCCTGGGCAGGTTGGCACATCATCACTGAGCCAAGATCAATTTTACTTAAGTTATTTATATGGCATCGAGTCACTGAAAGTAACCTCAGAGCATTTTAGATAAAAACAAATGGGCCCAGCTCGAAACCAATGAGATTAAATCTTAAGTCACAAACTCATATTTACTTTCAGTCTAACAAAATGGTCTCGTTGATGCAATTAAGGCATAGCTTCAAAGAATTTGATTTAGTAATTCACAAAAGTTGTCTGGGAAAATGAAAACAAAAAAAATTCCACAATATCAGCAAAAGAAATTTTTTTTTTTCTCTGAGAGCAGTCTTGTACTTTTCCAGAATAACAAGGCTCACTAGCCTTTTCTCTTAAAGCACAAACTTCTTAAAGAAACTTTTGCGGCCCTCAGGGAGCCCTCTTTTCTTTCTTGTAAGAATATTCTCGATGAAGAAAATGTGACATACATAGTTTGTGAGCCCATGATGCTGCAGTGTTTGACAGCAGGCAGCGCGAGTGTAAAAAGTTAGCCATGTAATTGAGAACACGCAGAGACTATTTAAAGACTGCAGTGCTGTGGAAATTCAGTGTAATTCCCTAAAGGATATGGCACTTTTTGTTTTCATCTGTCACTCTCCAAGAACAGTGTGTTTTGGTTGACTTGCTGCAGGGTTTTTTTTCCATTCTATGTTTAAAATATATAACATTAAATCAGACGGACCTTTTTCTGTTTTAGCTCAGTAAAATTACCAAAATTACTTGGATTTTCTGAAAACCAGAGTAATAAGATTTCCATTTTAAAAGGTAAAAGTTTTTGCAATTTCAGAAGCCCAAAGGATGTCATGACTTTGTAAGTTATATTATTTGACGTAAACGGAATCACTCTGGGACGCATTTTAAGGGCAGTCTCAGAGAGGGACGCGTTTTGGTGCAAAAGGTTTATCAAGCCATGAATAAAAGCAAAATACCTTGTGAAGATGCTGGCTGCAGCTGCTGGTCTGTCCTCAAATCTCTGTGATGTTATATATTTTTCAGAAAGTTTCTTTAAAACCTGAGTTTGGTAAAAATTTCGAATGGAAAAATTTGCTGGACTATGTGGGGTCGCAAGTGGCCGTTTGGAGAGCGAACATCCTCATCGCAGTGGTTCAAACTTGTTTTACTATTCTTATTGTATAGCATATGTAATAGGAGAGTCACATGTTGCGTGTGTATGGTAGTAAAGGCTGGATGTGAATGCAACAGTGTGACTTAAATGCTCACACTTGGCTGCAAATAGAATATCCCAACCTTCTATATATCACCTGCTCTCTGTTTATTTTCAGTGAACTGAGAACAGTTGTGTGGTTAGACCTCTTGTCAGTGAAGCTTGTTTAACATGTGCCAGCTGAGCATTATCACTCAGGTTCTACATTCCTTTTGGAGATGTCATTGTTTTGATGGTGTTTCGACATGTCCACTGGCCGCATGTTCCCAGCCTTCAAACAACTAAGTCAGGCAATATGCCAAGTGTGTTTTCACAGTTTATATTGCTGCTTATTGTTCAGGCTAGACTGTGATAACTACATATTGCTTTAATCAGATTTTTTTTTGTAGTAGTAGTTGACTTTGAGGTATTTTTCCACATGTATTATTTGTCGTATAGTTTTGAGGAGGGATTTGTTGTGAGGACATGGTTTTGATTCTGTGGGAATACGTGGAGAGGAAGAGTAATGTAACCCCCACATTTGCTATTTATGCTCCCATTTCCTGTTTTCCCCTCAACTGGAATAGGCTAAAGTCATTCCACTGCTGACTCCCTCTGGCCATGACCCAGGACTGATGTCATGTGGTGCAGTATGCGAACTGCATGTACTACAAACCCCTCTTGGAAGGCAATTACAGTTCCCTTTTTGGACCCAAAAAAACTTAGAGGGGCTTTTCAGGGAGGCTTCTGTTTGAGAAAAGACAACTCAAAGCTGCAGAGGTTTACATCTATCCTGTTTATAAAAGTTAGATGTGTGGAATGTTAAAATCAGAATAAAAAAGTTTAAACCAAAAATAAAAATTTACTCTGATCTTATTTTTGACATTTTCAGATTTAGAATTTTAGGCCTATAAAATCTCAAATATGGGGATGACAACTGATAAAGTGTAAAATGCCATAGCTGAGTATTAGTGTGGGAGACTGCTTTATTTGCTCCATTTTTCTTGTTTTTTCTTAGTTTCAGTGTGTTTTTCTATATGTGAAACTTGGCTTTTTCTTCTTTTGTTCAGCTGGTCTTAACATACAGGTGCTGGTCATAAAATTAGAATATCATGAAAAAGTAGATTTATTTCAGTAATTCCATTTAAAAAGTGAAACTTGTATATTATATTCATACATTACATACAAACTAATATATTTCAAATGTTTATTTCGTTTAATTTTGATGATTACAAATGACAACAAATGAAAATCTCAAATTCAGCATATCAGAAAATAAGAATCTTGTGAAAAGGTTCAAAATTGATGGCACCTGGTACCACACTCTAATCAGCTAATTAACTCAAACCACCTGCAAAGGCCTTTAAATGGTCTTTCAGTCTAGTTCTATAGGCTGCACAATCATGGGGAAGACTGCTGACTTGACAGTTGTCCAAAAGACGACCATCGACACCTTGCACAAGGAGGGCAAGACACAAAAGGTCATCGCTAAAGAGGCTGGCTGTTCACAGAGCTCTGTGTCCAAGCACATTAATAGAGAGGCGAAGGGAAGGAAAAGATGTGGTCGAAAAAAGTGTACAAGCAAGAGAGATAACCGCACCCTGGAGAGGATTGTGAAACAAAACCCATTCAAAAATGTGGGGGAGATTCACAAAGAGTGGACTGCAGCTGGAGTGAGTGCTTCAAGAACCACCACACACAGACTTATGAAAGACATGGGTTTCTGCTGTCGCATCCCTTGTGCCTAGTACATGCATATTCTAATTTGCTGAATATGACTGTGATGCTTTACATAGAAAGCTGCTACTGCTAGTGTCAGTAATATAAAGAAATCAATCTAACATAAGCTGCTCAACTTAATGGTGCATCTTTGTTGTTCTTTGGAAAAATAGAGAAGTCATACAAGTATAGAAATGATTCATAGATTGCTTTATCACAAATATCTTCTATGATTAAGTGAAGGTAACTTAAAATAAAGATTTCCCAACTGCACGTTTAATTTTATTTTCTGCCTCGCTTTATACTCTTTTCACTGAAACGTGCAACTTTTGGCTTGTTTTAACTTTAAATCTTATACAGCTTTGGTTTGGAAAAGGACAGCATGCAAATCTTCCTTAATAGCACCAATCCCTAACTTTGCATATGGCCGTACACACACAGGCAGATACATACTGGTTACACTCTAAAGCTTTGGCTTGTCAAAAACATGGTTGTGACTATATAGTCAAATGATGTCTATGCTGTAATTTTAACAATTCAAATGTAACAATGGTGTGATAGACTTCAAGCAGCTGACTGCAGGCTTTCTATCCAAGGAAATAGCCTGACCAATCAACCTGCTAATATCAGCTTGTTATACTTACAATGTTCCGCTGTTTGAACTGAAGGTGTAAAAAAAGCTTAGTACTAAATTTATCTGATATTTAACATATAATTCTGCATAAGCTTTTGCATCAACATCAAAATACTAATAACTGTTATGTATATTATTATACCTTCAATAATCAATATATTGCTATTGCATAGATGTATTGCAGTGTGGACAGTGTGATTTTAATATTACATAGAAATTACAATCTTGAATATATTTTGCAAACCTTGTCCCAGGTCATAAATCCGCTCCAAATTCAAACATGGAAAAATGGAAAAAGACTCCACACATTTATGATCAAATCTAAAAAAAAATAAAGCAAGCACATTTTCTGGGCCTGGTTTAAGATTGAATGAGGTGAAGTGTATTGATAATTCATTTTTAAGCCATGGATGATGCAGATCCAGAGAGAAAAGGGACCTTGTTTCTACTTGTAATCACACAGTTCAATAGTCACCATCTGTGATGGTTTGGGGGCTTACTTAGTTCAGATGGCATGGGTAATTGACACATCTGTGAAGCTGTCGCTGATCTATAGAGGTTTAGTAATAACAGACGCTGCCGGTAAATCAAATTTTTTAGAAAAATAATCTTTGCCTGTTTTAACCAGATTTATAACACAATTCCATAACATTCCTTCAAAGTAGTCTAGATGGTCCTGGTTTATTTAATTTTCAAACATTTCTTTATTGTCACTAAACAGTAGGGTCATCTGGTGCATTATGCAATTTTCTTTTACTAATATGTAATATCCAAGTTTTGTGCGACTCCTGGGCTAAGGGTTTGCAATCTTTGGAGCCATGTTTTGTGAGCTTCTTCCCATAAAAATTCTGATTTTAAAAACCCACAATGAATTATATTTTAAAAATATTCTTGCTTAATGCAAGTGTGAAGCATATGGTTCATGTCAAAATTGGTTGTTCCTTCATTTTATATGTCATTAAAATACATTGAAGTGGGGTCAATGACAAAATAACATAACAAATAGTATTGGTGATACTGTAACTGTCTATAATAACATTTGATTATCTTTATTTATTTTTTGCAAATTGTATTTTGTGTGATGTCTGTTTTTATTAACATCTGATATCCAAACTGGGATTTGGGATTGACAACAAACCAAACCTAATTATGTTTCAGTCCCAAGGTTGAAAATAGTTAAAAAAGAGCAAATAAAGAAGTTTTTTTCCTGCATCCTGTATGCACACAGTAGCAAAAATATTCATAAAAAGTTTTATAGTGTTGAGTTATTTAGTGAGATACAAATACTCAAAAATACAGAAATTGTTTTTTTTGTAACTTGAGCTAACTAACTTTTATACCATCTAGCCATATTATATTTTGAGCTTGTGATTAATAAACCAGTTGATTTTGCCACTCAACATTCTCATCCCTGGGAATCAGTCTGTTAATTTTCTAACATGTAAAGATAGAACACAACAAAATTGATCCTTCAGCCTATATATTGTATCAGTGTGAAGTGAATATTACACAACAAAGGCACAAAAGATTGTCTTGTTGCACTATTGTTTTTGTTAAGTATGGTGGTTCTAGGAAATGTAGTATTTACCAAAAAATGCAAACCATTACCTGAGAGAACAGTCAATGTAGGTCCCAAAATATCTTGACTTTAAAGGTCAATTATCAGATTAGCAAAACGTATGTATGTAAAATCAAACAAGTCAGTCATACGAGTCACATTTTTCATTCTCTGCCAGTCAGCAGCAATGTTACTGTGGAAAATTTGGAAGAAGGTTACCGTAATACAATAGCATTTACAGAGTGTGAGTTGGTCCCAATTGAAAAAAAAGGAAATGTAGTGTTTCTGATCCGAGACACAACTGTATCGTCCTCTGGGAAGAGAGACGCGCTCAGTGGTGCCCATTTATAATAATCCTTTCACAGTCTTGCTTTGGGCTGTGTCAGTGCAGCTTCGCTTTGGATGATGAGATTTTCCTTCTTAAGGAGTCTGGCATGAAAAGTGCACTGTTCAGCAGCCTGACACTGTTTTTCAGTAGATGAGCTCTCCCTCAATTCTGTGTTTGCATACTGGAACGAACTGCAGGCCTTAAATAAAATACTGGAACGTTAAAAGGAACGCATTATTGCACTTGCGTTGCCGCAGGATATATCTCGCATCCCACTTCATGCTCCCGAAGTCCATTCCATTCTAAAACTGGATCATCGTAGTGTTCAGAGATTTATATTGCAGCTGATTTTAAGTATAGTAATTTTTTTCTATTCAAGACATTTATTTTATAACTAATAACATCTATTTGCACTGGTTTCTCTGTCTGGCAAGTGCAATGTTTATGTATTTGCTTCTCGTTGATATTTCAGTCTTTTATAATTGAAATCATATTTAATAAACTCAAAGGAAAAACTGACTTCTTTTTAACAAAGGTTCTTACCTAGATTAAGAACTGGGCTTTGCTTAGACCACTCCAGAAGACTCACCTTGTTGTTTTGTAAACTGGAGCATTGACCATGGTTTCACCATTGGTGACTGTATGATGTTTTTGTTATATAAAGCATTTCTGTGTAGCATTTGCTTCATAATTGGGTTGACTGTCTTTCTGTAAAGCAAAATCTTATGGTACCTGTTAGTTCTTGTGCAGACCGAATCTGATTCTCCTCCAGGATTTGCCATTGGGTTTCATTAATCATCTTCCAGGGTTTGCTGCTGAAAGAGAATCCCATAATAGTAGTCACCACTTTGCATTACATTGGAAATGGTGTGCTTGTGATAACCACACCATGTGATGTTCACCAAACATGGGATGTAGTCAAAAAAAAAGCTCATGAGACAAAAGAAGATTCTTCTATTTGAGTTGCATATGTATGGACCGTTACAGTTTTATTAAATGTCTTTTGTTGTTGTTTTTCTCAAAATGACTTTCTCACTATATACATCTCTATCTACTGAAGAACCCAGGGAACATTTGAATAAAGTTTTTAAGTTCTCGTGCATATTTATTGGTGACTTTCCTCACCAGTCTTCTTCTTGCCAGGTCACTCAGTTTGTTAGATGAAAATCAGACAGATTTAGATAAGTGGTCTGCTCCTTCCATGTCTTAAGGATTTAACTGAATTATGTTTCTTTGAAGTCTTCTGACAGTCATCCTTGACTTATAGTTTGCAATAATTACAAAACAGTGTTATATTGTCCTTCATGCTGCAGCAGGAACACTGAAAAGTCCAACTAAACACCTATCAGCATTGTAGTTTCATAAAATAGATTGGTAAACCATTGCATTTTTTTTTCTTTTACTATTCTAGTGTTTTTGCAGGGCTTCTTTGAAAATGAAAACTACTAAATGGTGGCTTTTCACCTATTTGGCTTCAAGAGAGCTCCACCAGCTACAAAACGATATCTTTTGTTGTGTCTGAAGCAGGCGTAAAATCTAGATTTGGCCTAAAAAAGAGCTGGCAGCTCATCTCAGCCTGGACTAATTCAAAGACCCATTTTGTCTGTTTACACAATAAAACAAATATTCCTGTGGTCTCTTCATGCCAGTGGGGCTTTGAGCAAAAAAAAAAAAAGAGAGACTATGTTTAAATGTGCTGGGGAGGGATACGCTAACCGGCCCACATTGAAAACTGATCTTTAGCCAAAACCCACCCTAGTGGATAGTCAGGTGTAGCTTTTGGGAAAAATCCATCTCACTGAAATCTCAGTTTTCACTGTCAGGACATTATATAGGTCACTTAGCATCAACAGCCCAGAGGACCTGCCCTCATGTTTGAAATGAATCTTCCAGGCTGGGTGAGATTAGGAAGTTAGCTGTAATTCCTCTGCTGTGTACAAGCTTTGGTAATGAAGCTCTGCTCTTGGCTGGGTGCAGTGCAGATCTGCTGGTGGACGGGTAGGCAGCGACATGTGTTATATAACTCAAGTAGGTGGCTGGAGTAGCTCTGTGTGAGAGCGCGTGTTTTCTGGATGTGTGAATCTCCCCACACACAGTTGCCTTCCCCCTTGAACAGAATGGGCGTCTGTTGACTGAAACGGTTGCCTGGGGAGACGGAAGCAACGGGACGTTTTGGAGAGGTGTCGTATATTGTGACTGAAAGTCGTTGAAATGCGTTATTCAAAGTGTGCTGGAGCTATAGCCCCCTCCTTCTTCTACTTACCACTCCCCACCACCCTCAGAGAACAAATAGACAAATCCCCTTTGCTCCATACATGATTGCTATTGTTTCTGTAAACTGTTTGCTGCTGCTACTTGATGATCCATTCAAACATGTTTCATTCATGTTGTTGGGTTTACCTGCTTCAGCTATGTGTAGCGCTAACATGACATGATGCTTCAGTTACCTTGTCATTTGCAGTCCTAACAGTATCAACCACTTTCTACTGTGACCATTACATCTTTAAAAAAAGGTTCCTATTTTCCTATCATTTTTTCTTGGATAAGATCCCGTCTTCTTACTAACTGTAACATCAGGTAAAGCTTTTAATGTTGTCTCTGTATGTGTAACGCTAACATATAATTACATATTAATTATTGCCTTCTCCGGGTCAGGGGGGTCATCCTGCCTCAAGTGGAGGAGTTTAAGTATCTGGGGATATCTTGTTCACGAATGAGGGAAGAAAGGAGCGGGAGATCAACAGGCGGATTGGGGCAGCGTCTGCCGTGAAGCGGCGCTGTACCGGTCCGTCATGGTAAAGAGAGAGCTGAGTCAAAAGGCAAAGCTCTCGATTTACCGGTCGATCTACGTTCCCACCCTCATCTATGGTCATGAGCTTTGGGTCATGACTGAAAGAACGAGATCACGGATACAAGCGGCCGAAATGGGTTTCCTCCGCAGGGTGGCCGGGCTCTCCCTTAGAGATAGGGTGAGAAGCTCGGTCATCCGGGAGGGACTCAGAGTAGAGCCGCTGCTCCTCCACGTCGAGAGGAGCCAGTTGAGGCTCGGGCATCTGGTCAGGATGCCTCCTGGACGCCTCCCTGGTGAGGTGTTCCGGGCACGTCCCACCGGGAGGAGGCCCCGAGGAAGACCCAGGACACGCTGGAGGAACTATGTCTCTCGGCTGGCCTGGGAACGCCTTGGGGTTCCCCCGGAGGAGCTGGAAGAAGTGGCTGGGGAGAGGGAAGTCTGGGCCTCCCTTCTGAAGCTGCTGCCCCCGCGACCCGATCTCGGATAAGCGGAAGAAAATGGATGGATGGATGGAATTATTGCAAATGGAATGTATATGATGGAGGTCAGAAAACTATATTTGTTGTGTGAGCTTGTGGTGAATGAGCAAGGCAAAACGATAAACTTGATTTAAGTTGCAAAAATGTAAGAAATAAACTAAAAAATGGACATCACCAGACACAATTATACCAATAACACAAGCAATAAACAATTACAGTTTGAATCTTCCTCCCCGAGTCCTTCAAAAGGCTTAGTCATTCCCCGCTGACTGTGGGAGTAGTTCAAAAGTTCAGGGCTTTTTCCCTTTAGTTAAGTCTTCAGCTAAAACAAACAGCACAAATTATCATCCAATATGGGAACTCAATGCATCCAAGGTCCAGAGATAAAAAGAGAAGAGAAAAAATAAGTAAATTGTCCTACCAGCTCACCACTCTTTCAGAGGTTTTAAGGCTGTAATAAAAAAATCTTGACCTGTAAAGGTCAGCAAAAAGTGCAATTGGTAATCAGCAGTTAACAAATCAAATGCATAGCTACTAATAGCGATTCAAAATTCCTTTCATACATTCATAATTAAGTTTCACATTAAATTAGTTTGTTAAATAATTAATCATATGTTGCGCAACAAACATAATTAATTTAATGCATTAAATGCTCTAATATCATAAACGGAAAATAACCCCATGCATCGTAAGCATGTCACAAACAATGCTACAAGTGTTAGCATTTACAAAATGTGTCAAAAACACCATAGGAATAAATGAGTCGATGGCAGTTCAGCCACATTAAGGACCCTTAAAACATTAACCAAAAGTAATATCAGTCCTATTTCAAGATCTTAAATAGTATTCTGCACAAACTTATGAAACATAACAAAACTCCACTATAGAGAGCACCTGAAAATTGATCCTAATGGTAAAATTAGCAACCTTTGACAAAACAATCCAAACAATCTGAATCTCAAACAACTGGCTGTTGAATTTGGTAACTCCACATCAAGGTTTCATCAAATTTTGGGATATAAAATTACCCAGCAGAGCACGCCCCACGCATTTAAAAGCCTTGCTCTTCCTACCTTTTAAGTGTCATCTCAAGAGCATCTGTCTGGAACAATCTATTCTTTCTCCCATTTTTTTTTCACTCATGTCTGAAAGTTCTCGTTCAAATCGGTGCCGATGATTACCTTTACAGCTCAGGGGCTACTGCATCAATTTTCTTTGTTAGCAGCTAGCCCAGCATGCTCTCAACCTTGCCTCTGACAAAGAAGATGGAGCAGTTGTCTAACCAAGTGGTCATGGTTTGGTTTATTTGGAAATCAGAATGCAACTCAAATGGTTGGAGGTGGGATGAAGCTATTGCGGGCAAATCCTGTTTATAAGACACTTTTAAAGGCATTGAAGTTTGTGGAAATGTTCAATAGACAATACTTTTGCTCAGCAATGTGTGTGCATGTAAGTGATAGGGGAGGGTTGTATTGTATCTCATCATGCATTGTGTGAAGATCATTGAAATGCTCCAAAATGCAACCTCTGATTGATCAAGAATATAACCCAAATAAACATTTGAAATAACCTTTTGGTATCTTTCATCATTTGGTATATTTCATTTGTCCTGCATGCTAAAATTTCAAATAAAAGTTTATAGCTAGTCATTTCGGGACAGTGCTTTAGAGTTTAGAAAAAAATAAAAAAAATGCCAAAAGAGTTGCCACTCCATTCTTGTTTATCTAACCTCTCATTATGACTCTATTTAAATTTTTCCAGGCCCATTTCTGTTCTTGGTCACTGTGTTCGTTAACACATAGGCGTGACTTCAGGAAAAGAGCCGAGTGAGCTACAAAATGATGCACTCTGTGAATCCAGTGACATGGTGATGAGTCACTGCAAATTCTTTTTGCTGCATATGACCCATGCTGAGCAATGAAACACCTCAGTCTGCAGTGACTCAAGGACAGGGATAGCTGCTGCAAAACCAAACATGGACTGGTTGCAGATCACACGTTTTAGGACACACTGTATAACCAGCTAGATACACTTACTATTATTATTTTTTTTATTTTTTCAGGAAGAAGCTGTTGGTTGTCCGTGTACTTGAAAGTCCTTGTGAATTTTAATATGAAAAAAAATGAAAAGGCCCTGCACTTCCTAATCAATTATTTCTCTGCATATCCATGCTTGGAGGCATCGTTTCTGTCTGAGTATGCAATAAAGTTCACGGTAAAGTAGTTTACATGAAGCTTGCCTTTAACGTTTTGCTGCTTTTATTATTTAGTCTTCCATAACTGTGTGTCAGTGAATGGACTAAAAGTGACAATAAATAGGGGCATTCAGAGGCCACTCAGCTTCGGTCAGGGCAAGAGAAGCCCAGGGAGAGAAGAGGACAGAGATAAATGGCTCAGAAGGAGAATCGACTACCCCAATCAAACACAAGAGGATTGAATGAGCAAAGATTGTCTGAGCTCAGCATAAAAAAACATCTCTAATGTGATTGCTTCGACGTGAAGGCAGTGAACAGGAACATTGGCTGGAAAAACGTTTCTGTAAAAGATTGCTCTAGCACATCATTAGTGATTTTATTTCTTGAGCATGAGTTTATAGCTCTCACAGAAACTGTTCAAACTTGAAGCTTTATTGTGGTGGTTTTGCTTGCTTTGGCATTTTGAGAGTTGTACGAATTGAATAATCTTTTTCCATATTTTTGTATTCGGTTTACAGCCTCCATTGTTGAAACTGCCTGAGTTTGCAAGTGCACACCGTCAGTGTTGTGATTGAAAACAAAAATATTACCTTACCAAGGCAAATAGTGAAGAAGGAATGTAGAGTGTGGGAGACGGAGACAAGTTGACATCACAAAAATACCATCAAGCTGTATGATGAAACATGATGGGAGCGTGTCAGAGCTTACTTGAATGGTGCCCATGGCATGCGAATACAGTTGAAACGAGATATTTTCCTGTATGCAAAGACAAATAGCCCTATTTTCCCCTCACTAGCTGACATTACTGTATGTCAGAGTAAAACTTCTGTTTTAAGTCATTTTGGATCAGCAAAATTTGTTCATTTTTGACAAATGCCAGAATGAGAATCTTTCAAGCTTCTTTTTTTTGCCTCCCTTCTAGGTGATATTTAAAGCATTTGTAATATGTTTTCTTAAAAAAAGGCTGAAAAACTTACAAAAGGTTTTCCACTTCAAACATGTTGGCCTATTTTAAATGACTTATTCCTGAAATATTCACTTATGTAAGGTTAGTTATGTTCTGTTTTTGATCCTTTAAAGGCTAGGATTCTAGCACAGTCTCTCTTTTTTCATTCATGAAACTTTAAAATAATATTTTCATTAAACACTATAAAGTATTTGATAAATGAGGCTCTGAGATGGGTCAATAATTACAAAACATGAGTCATCATCTTTTTGCATCATCAGACTGAAAAACTCAAAGTTGAAATGACCAAATGGCTGCTTCCTAAGATCTGTTGTTAAACTTGTAATGCTTGTAATGACTCCCCAGTATTTGCAGGGGTTTGCTGCCTACCAATAACCAAAATCCCCAAATACACCTGCACAAATGCTTTTAATATCCTATTTTTACAGTTCAAATATACCATATTATGCATTAAGGTGCACAGTGAAAAGCATCTTAGCACCACTGTAGGGGATAGCATCCACTGTCTACCCTATCTCTGCTCTTGGGGGTACACCCAATCAGCGGCATGATAAATAAATGCTGTGAATCAACTAGCAATGGGTTTACGTATTTCAGCTTCCAAAGCTGAGTTTTCTTCCTGTTTTAGACATGCACTATGACAAAAAGCAAAACATTTGCTTAACAATTAAAAATAGTGTGTTCAGACGCAAAGAAATTTGGAACATAGTTGGATAGCTTCAAGAAAAAGACATTCATGTATCTTTAAGCATAAAACAAATGGCAAACTATTCACAAGAAGTGAAAACATTTAGTGCAAATAACAGCAGGAATGTAACTTATTGACTTTTGAAATTGATTACTTTCAAATTGCCATTCATTGAACTCATTGATTTCCTTTCTCCCTTCCTTCTTGGTCTCCCCGTCTTGGGTTTGCTGTGATGTACCTACAACTTCATATTCAAGGTAAGCCTCTCAGACACTCACTGCGATGCAGACATTTTTGAGAGCACTGACCATATTAAAGATGAATATTGTAAAATACACTCAACAAAACCTTTATTGATGGAAAGTCTGAATTCAATAATGGGCAACTGGAGACTTAGGTCTTCACATATTGGACTTTCTCAGTAGATTCATCTGTTGATTATTTTTTATAATAGTTTAATGTTAATTGTAACTTTAAGGTTTTGCTCTTTGTTTACCAGAGCATTGAGGATTAAAGCAGATGTACATCCAGCCAATCGATAAGCCGAAGGAAGGACTCGGCATGTATTACTAAAATGTTGCCATTTTATATGCTCAAATGTGCCCAGCTAATTCATCCAACCATAATCCAAGGTAATATGTTGGGTTGGCTCATCTGGCGTCCTAAAATATCCCTTTGTAGGACAAAACAAGCATAAACCCCGGTGTAGTTTACAAGCTGGTTTGTACTGATAATATATTTAGAACTCTGAGGCAGAATAGTGTCTGGGTCTTGCAGATTTCTTCTGGGCTCAGGGATTGCTCATAGAGGTAACCTCTAGAGAGAATCCCAGATGGGGATGCCATCCTTTCAGCTGGCCTACTTCCTTGCCACTCATCACACATAGCAATTTGTACAATGTTTCTGTGCCACTTCTCTTCCTAAGTCGTCCGTGTAATTATTGTGTACATTGTGGCTTTGCTGCAGCAAAGGACTCTCACCCCACTTGTAGACAGAGTTTTCATAGGATTTGGAGACCATGTTGCGAACATTTTTGTGGTGGACATGCATGTATGTATGCAAGTTGCATGCGAAGAGTTGCGAATAAATGCTGCCAAGCAGAAGAGGCAGGATGACATGATGTACTAAAAAAAAAGTGTCTCACAGCAATACTACTTCACTCTGGAAAACAGGAAGAGATGATTAAAACTATAATTCAGGGTGTGATGGGAACAGGGCACCCACTGAGTTTTAAAAGCATGTGATCACAGACAGAGTCCTGTGGGCCCACTTCATAGCAGTAGTCATTACAATTTAAAAGAAAACTCAGTGTGGTCAATGCTGCTTTTTCCATCTCGATACAGCAGTCTGTATTTCCCCTGTGAATATACAGCAGTGTGGCTGTGTTTTTACATAAGAAAGAAGTAGCTCGCTCAGTGTGAGTTCTGTAATTTAAGCTGCTCTGCTCTCTGTTGTGGCAGCTGGTCTTGCTGCACGTGGGCGTTAATGCAAGTAAGTCACCAGCATTCATCTTGGGAGTGTGTTATAATTCTATCTTCTTATTTTCCAAATCGCGTAGCTCTTGCTGTGCTAATCTTGAAATTGTGAGATCGCCAACATGTCACTCTAGTGCTTCCTTTTTTTTAACAGGCATGAGAAACTCCTCATTTTTTAGACGTAGATGTTTTTCTGCTGTGAATAAACATTCCAACATGCTATGTAGTCAGACAAGTTTGGGCTAGAACAAGTTGGAACAAAAATTTGCACTAAATCACAGACTTTGGATGCAGTAATGTATAGATTTTAGCTGTGTTTGTGACACCACTTTTGTGTCAAATTTAAAATTGAATAGGGAAGCCATTTCTTGTGACTCTGTTGGACATTTAGTCTCCACTTTGAGATTGGAACCAGTACTTGCTTACAGTTTGTCCCTCTGTTAACTCAGAAAAATCCAGAATCCATACCAAAGTCAGATCTTAATGCTAGGGCTAAACCAGTTTTGGGAAATATTACTTGACACCATCATTGCTTAATATTGTGATATTTGTCAATTATTATTTACCAATAATTTCATTACTAATGTCTTTTTTTTAGATCATTAGTGTCCACATCTTACTTTTAAATTTGTGGTCACTAAACTACAAAGCAGAGATGGTAGTAAAGGACAGACAGTCTGTTCCATTTGACTAATTACATTTGAATGCGCAGCACCTGAAATCAAAAATTGCCTCCAGTGCGAAGTGTGCAATTGCAATATTGCACACATTGATATGGAGAAGATTTTTGCGATTTGTTATATTGTGCACCTCTGAGTTCAAAGCCAATGTGGTGGATCTGTCTATTAAATGTTGGAAAAGTTGCATAGATAAAACACTTTATTTAAACTTTCATTTCCATCTTTTAACTTTGACAAAAAAGATTTTTATGTCGGCCTTGGAAGAAATTTTGTAACATTCTCAAGTTTTCCCCAGGATAATCGTCCTGTTTACAATTCTCTTTCAGCTCTTCCATCACATCTCTGAAAATTACCTCAATTTCTTAATTGCACATCAAACTGCTACTGTAATAGATCAAAGGCGACTGTGATTTTAGGTCATTTTTAAGCTTTTGTAGCTTCGGTTTCTCTCTGTTGCCTCCGCCTCTGGTTGTAACCAGGTTTAAGGAGCTGCACCTCAGCAACACCGTTTTTTTTTTTTTTTTTTGATGGGAGGCTTTTGTAATCCCCACGACTCCAAGCGGTTTTAACTTCTTTCCTTTTTCAGTCGTGTTTCTCCAACAACTAGAAAACCAAGGCATGTGACAAAGGAGCATGGGCTCAGGCGGCGCAGAAATCATTCATTGCTACCCTGTGGTGTGGTGTGTATCGTCTCTAGTTGAAAGGGCTTATGTAAGATATGCAGCCTCACTTAAACAGGACAGTCATAAATCAGCCGACACGCTCACAACAACGCAGCAACTTTTGTCTGAGTTGTTCAGAGGGCTCTTCAGCTCTTCTAAAGTTGTTTTTCCCGACTTTCCCCTCTGTTTTACTCTTTCCATTATGCAGTGTGGAAAGGATGAGAAATGGCTATGAGGGAGGTTTTATAAGACCATTCATTTTGATAAATCATTGCGATTCTGTTCCAAAGGCACTCTAAGCATGCAAACCCTTAATGACTGCAATTGTGTGAAAACGTTCTTCAATTTTGTCAAGTCATCAATTCTCTTCACATTTATTCCCTGCAGTAGTATATAGATCACATATAGCCACTCTATGCAGGAGTTGAGTTGATTTAATTTGAATATGCAAATTATACATAGTTTCACACTTGTTACATAACATACACCTCACAATAACAAATTAAAACTTAAGGAAGCGCACACACACACGTGTGTATATATATATATATATATATATATATAATATTATATAGTCTAATAAATTTTTCCTAAACACTGAGGAATTTTCGTCTTCCTCTTGCTATTTTCACGCCATTTGTCTGCATCATATCACATATTTTGGCATTGTGTTCTAGTGAAATCTTCCAAAATTTTGAGGAAAGTATCTCAATTTTTTTTTCCACAATAGTGGAAATGCCTGTTTTGAACATGGAATCTGCTCTGATTCACTGACTGTGCCTTCATTTATGAGCATAATTTACATCACTGTTCCCCATTCGCTCGGTCGTTTTCATGTTCTTTCTCACACAAAGACACAAATTTACTACTACTGAGAGTAAAGTTTACAGGTTCAGTTTCCACTTCTGTTTTCACAGCAATTATTCAGTTTTTAGCGCTTATGGTAAATGGTTATTTTGATGGAGCACCGTTCCTTGTTTTGGCTAGAGCCGTTCCTCTGCTGCTTTAGAAAAGGCTTGTTACGGATACCGACACAGCAGTGTTGTCATTGCCTCTGTGAGTCGTCACATTGCGCTGTTTTTTGTCAGCCATTCAGCATCGTAGTCAGTCATAAATGAGCTTAGCACCTTTCTGAAGCGCACAGACGGCATCTTCCGGTCTTCAGGGCCATGGCTGGCATGTGACTGGAAGAAAGAGAGAATGAGTCTGAGCCACCGGATGTGCAGTCAGGAACCAGTCATCATTCTCTTCCTAATCTGCCTGGTCACCCCCCTGTTCACTGCCATCTGGAGAGGATGCCAGGGACTGGCCTTGTAGCAGAATTAGACTCACGGGCTCAGAAAGCCAAGAAAAGCCTGGAGGAAAATGGCCTTTTTGCAGTTCACGCCTGTCTGTCCTGCGTCCTTGCTCTGTGGTGCTGGCTGGCAGCCAGCAGTGCTGACGTAAGCTGGCCTGCCTCTCAACAAGACAACATCAAGCTCATCTGGTATCCAAACAATGTTCGTAAGAGCAAAACCCCTGAGTGTAAAGCAGTCTATTGACTCACAGAGGCATTGGTTTAATGTGTATTGCAACCATCAAACTCAAATTTCTGCGGCAAGCTGTTAAAATGTTCCCTTTTTTTAACCCACCATTTAAATTCAGTGCACTTCAGATTAAAAATGAAGGTAAAAAGTATCTTGTTTTTTTTAAGCTCTATCCACTGGAGAGCACCGAAATGCAGAGAGCTGTCATTCTCCACGTAATGAGACTGTTGGCTGCATAATGTTTTGCTGCAAAAATAATGACTTCAGAGATCCACGGAGCACATGTGCATGTTGTGGGTTGTGAAAATAGTGCTGTTCTTGCTGTGCATAATGGAGCATGCATCAGATGCTGTCAACTTTAACCCTCCAGTCATTTGATTCCGTAATGTGGGTTGGCTAATTGGTTATGAGAACAAAGAGGGAGAGAGAGAAGAGTAATTCCCACTCCATGGTTACTCAGGTTTTATGCTCAGCACAGATATAGTAAGGGACATTTTGTCTGTCTCTCTGTAGTTAACCAGTCCCGGCTCCACAGACCAACATTTGTCGGTGACAAAAAAAAAAAGACAGTAAGTTATAATAAGCAGCTTGTGAGAATTTGAGTGCATCCAAAAACCGTTCTTGAATACGAGTTATTAGAGGAGCACATTCTTGTTCATTCTCCTGTTGAACAGTGTCTGATCAAAATCAGTCCCTCTGAAATTAAATGTGTCATGATCAGGATGAATTGATATAATATATTTTAATAAAAGGAAACACAGAGCGTAATCAGAGATTAGAACAAAGCTGGATCCCTGACTATCTGAAGGTGAGCCGCCTCCTCTTCTCTTCCACGCTGTGGGCGACTTTCAGTGCTGAAATTCAAGAAAGTTGCTTCTTCTTTTTGACAGTTGTCGACTTTGGCTTTGCTTGCTTCTTACTTCTTGTTTTGACTAAGCATTGGTTTCTGAGTTGAAAAGCAAGCAAGTTTTACTATAGGATTTATTTTAGCCTGGTAGCTCTTCTTATGTCTGACAGTTTTGAAAGCCTGCCTTGGTGCATTACAGCCACCCTGTGGCAGCAAGGTTCTGATCGAAACAAAGCGATATAGATTAACGTCATGTTTACAGTTCAAATCTGTTGACTGTAGATGCATTCATGGATATTGGAATTGACCAGTTTTCATTTTTGGTGGCACGATGGTGGTGATAGTTTGTCCCTTAATCGAGTCGCCAGTTCTATTCCTGCTCTGTCCAACTCTATAGCTGAATGCTGTTCATAAAACCTACAAACTCCAAACCATTTTAAGTCTATAAATAATCAAGTAACATGTACTTTGATGCGCTTTCTGATATTTATTAGTAGTCAAATATACGTTTGGAGTATGTACCTATTTGATATACTATACATTTTTTTTTACCCTTTTATTTTCTATTTCATTTTGCACTACTGTTTTTATAAAAATGACAGGATATGTAATATTAGATGTTACAGCCCTTAGTATACAAAGCAGAGTCAAAGTTGCAATCAACTGGTCAGATCTTAAATAAAGCATACATCAGTGTTGGCCAGGATAATCTTTTTGGTGCATTCTGGGAACTATTATTCAAACAGAAGAAATCAAGTGCTCAGATAGTCATAAGGGAACTTTAATACAATCAAGCCCAGTGAGGTTAACTTTTATCGGGCTAATATAAAATTGTTGCATGGTGCCTCGACAGTAGACTTCATAAACAAAATCAACTCAAAATAAACTTGTTCCAGCAGACAGCCAGCTTCTTCTTAGCCATGGTAACTATAGCTTATCTGTTTACTTATTTCTGCTTTCTTGTTATCATGCTCTTTCAATCAAAAGATGAGGAAGTCTTAATTTATACTTTTCTGTGAGTCAAAGTATTAGCTACTTTATTAGCTACTTTGACTCACAGCAAAACTGTTTTGTATTTCCTGAAAAATATAAAACAGTTTTCATGAATGTTGTGTGAAAAAAAATCTATTAATGAAAGTAGACAAGATTGGCAATTGTCTGGGAATTAAACTCTGTTAACAGAGTTCAGAAAACCAGATTTTCCTATGCAGTGTGGCTGCTCCTGGCACTTTCTATGCCTGGTACCTTACTTACTTTTCTTTATGATGCTATTTTGTAAATTTATTGTCCTAACTTTGTGTTTTCTTATTGTTGTTTTCTGGTCATAAAATGAATGCAGTTTTCATATTCGTGATTGAGGGTTTGAATTTCAATGTAGTCTATACATCAGCGGGCCAGTCATCTTTTTTTTATGGATTGGTGTGTTGCAGAACCACAGAAATTGGAGCTGTTATTAAAAACTAAATGTTTTTCTAACCTGAGGGTAAACAGGACCTGAATCCAGTAGAACTAGTCCAACAAAAGAAGCTGTTTTGTATTTGAATTAATTAACCAGAAAATTACTGAAGCCTTGGATGGGTAAATATGGGTGTCTTTACATAAAAAGCATAACCCTCACATACAGGTTCAGCGGTTTTCCCCAAAGTGTAGGATTACAGGCCTGGCATTCCTCCTTCGATTTTTGCAATATGTTCACTTATTGTTTGGTTTTGTAGTCATTTGTAAGAGGAGCAGCATGGAGCAATATGGTTTGTCCTCCCATAATGTATCATTGGTCTCTTACTGTGAAAGCGAGGTTTTCTCCTCCACCTCCCTCCCACTCTCCCTCTCTCCTTCCTTTCTCTTGCACTCTGCAAGGGTGAACGTGGGCGGCTGTACAGAGCATGACAGCAGAGCTCTGTTGAATGCAGACTAGAAAACGAGGGATAAAGAAATGCAACACCCATGGAAACACTTACAGTCTTGATAATGGCCCAAGTTTGTCTTTGGGGGATGTGGATTTGTTGTATCACTGCACCACCATTTTGTGATGTCTGAGTTTTTAATTGGAAGCTGAATTATTCACTGATTCAGTATTTTTTATTTTTTTTTCGGTGCATTAATCTCCAGTTTGACACCATTAATGAGTCACTCTGTCAAAATGTATGTTTTGTCTGTGCTCCTGCCGGGGGATGTTTGCATCCCATAATGCCTTTGTTTCCATCTTTGTCTTTACGTAAGCATCTTTCTTCTTCTCCCATTGTCTTCCCTCCTGCTGCGATTTGTGCTGCGAAACGCTCTGCAGCAGTGACACTGATGAGCACAGCATCAGTCTCCAGCTGTGTCTCTGTGCATGTGGTTGCGGTCGCATATTGTGGCTGCTTTGTGCATGTGCTTCGCAGTGAGTTTGCTCTTGTATGTCACGCCCCCCGCTTGACAGTGTAGTGGCGCTGATGAATGCATCTGCAGACAAACTAAGCTGAATGCAGCTTGTTATCCTCTCCAACAGAAAAAACAAAACAACATATATATATATTTTGTCCCAATTTCTTAAACTGTGTTGTTTTTTGATGGTGGGAGGAAATGGGGCTGATTTCTTTAAACGGCTGCATAGCAATCAGTCTAGGTTTGGAGTCAGAGTTGATTACCGGCTGAGAGGTGGACGCCAACAAAAATCTGTGCACAGTGGATAATTACCTTTGCCAAGGAGATTATACCTGGCACCCTGTGTTATTTGTCTGCTTATTAGCAGGATTACTCAAATGTAATGAATGGATTTGCATAAAATGTATTGAAGTTGAGACGCAGCTCAATGTAGAGATGGAGCTCATATTTTTGAAAGTCTCTGCAATGTAGTTCGGAGTCTGTTCTTTTCTTTCCTCACTTATTTTTGAGCTCCTATACACAAAACTGACATGAAGAGCAAGAACCAAGTAAAATCCCCCCTGCAGTGTTTCCTCACTGTGCAATCTTCTGAGGTTGTGCCACAATGCACGACAAAAATAGTCTACAATGTGTAAGCTACTAAACTTTGCTGTGCAGTGGAAAGTACTAGTTTAGAAGTTATTTCAAAAGGTAACAAAATGTATGTATAAGATAAGGTCACGATTTTTGTTTTTCTTTGTCTAACATTTGGCTATAATTTATTGCTTCAAACTGACAAAGTTGAACAAAAGAAATGCAATTTAACTAGCATTTATTTTATTAGATTATGTTTTCTTTTCAAAATGATTATTCTAATGAGTAATCAAATATTCACTCCAACAATTTAAGGTCATTTAAAGATCGTAAGAGATCTAATGTCTTTGAGCTCAAATTTTGCATGAAGCACTACAAAATATTTTCTGTCAAATAACGGCATAACATAAGTCTATAATTTTAAAAGTGGCTAATTATATCTATGGCATCAAATAGCTTCTATAAATAAGCCCATGGTGTATTTCCATGTTTCTGTTGCTGCTGTGACCTCTGTTATAAATTCAAGTAACTTAAGTGGTTTTGATCTGTTGTAGAAATCATTTTTCACCAGAGGTGAAATGGGGGTACTGTAGTTCCATGGGTAGTTTATTTGCAATTGAAAATTTGAGTTAGATTTGAATTTCCTCGTGGACCATACAATTATGCCCCTTTACCTGAAGGGGCACAATGGCAAGACATTTTACCCTAGGTTGCCTACTAATTTGTGAGTGTGATTGGTTGTATATGACTCTGGTGTAAAACACTTAGAAAAATCCTACATCAATTCTGTCCAACTACCATTTAATGAATAATAAAAAAAAACACAATTAATGTCACATTAATGCACAGAGCTCATTAACTGTCCTGAACTGCCAATAAGACCAGCCTCCTTGATGGTTACAAATCAAAATGACAAGCAAAACAAACCAGTGCTCCAGATGCTCCTGGCAGCCAGATAACAGCCCGATGTTTAAGTTCTAGGGACATGCTAGCTCTGAGTTTTCAGTCTGTGTTTACTTCCTTAGCTTCTGCAAAGCAAAGGGTTCTTAATCCACCAATACATATGAGTGAGATTTGATACTCCACAGAGCCTTTGAACGCAGAGCATTCAGAGATCATGGTATGTTGACTGGTGATTAATTGAAGGATTGAGAGGGGGAATGGAGCCAAACCATATTTTCATAAAGATGGTTGGAGCATCAAAAATATAGCTAAAAACAGTTAAAGAGGTGAAAAACATACAAAAGCTCACACCTGTTTTTATTCAACAATTTTTTTCTAAAATGACTACTATCCTGCAATGGTGAATTAAAGCAAGATTTTTGTATTAGAATCTCTTTGCCAGACCCTGGTGCTATGCTATTTGCTTCGTACACAAGGTCTGGACTCTTGGCTATTGAGAAATGATTGCGTCATGGGGGCGTGTACTGGGTTGTGGTTTTAAATTTAACCCAATCAATAACATCTACCTGTGACATATGCAATGTGCCAATTACACACTATGAAGCTTACCAGAAGTTGCCTGCGCTGTAAACTATTATCCTCCACTGGAAAGAGAAAAGTGTCGATCCAAATGAGGCATCTGTTACTACAGGCAGACTACTATTCTAAAACAGCACGGAAAATCAATGTCGTCTTTCACAACTTCTCCTTCTGCTCGCTGATGGGCCTGGTGGAAAAATCTACCGGAGGGAATCCAAGTGAAGGAGAGAAAGCCCAGAATGTGCTGTAAGCAATATTTTTCTGAGCAGAATTGCACAAACAGCCTTTGCCAGGCTACTTCGCTGCAGATTTGTATAGTAACTCCAACCTAATAAGCTATTAACTGGTTAATTCATCAGGCTAACAGCTCAGCTAGCTGACTTAGAGTCTGTTGTTTAGCTAACAAATGTAACTTCACAACAGCATTATCTTAATAAATGTCTTTCATCTCTACAGATAACCATTCTTTTTTTGTGACCAGAATTTTATTGTAAGAGAGTGAAAAACGTGTGAGCCTTTTTTTAGAATTTTTAGGCTGACTTTAGTTGTGCCTTCTCCATAGTTTGCCTCTCATTGGAGCTTTTCTGATATCTTTCTTTGAACTGAACTATAACCATCAGCTTGCTTTCCATTTAGCTAAATAGGACCTTTTGCATATATTTACTTGTGTTCTAAGTCAAATGTCAAATGACTTTAGCATTCTGTCACCTTTCATACTTTTACATTTCAAATTTGAGAGACGGCAGTCTGCATATAAAATGGTGACGTTTCTCAAATCGTCCAATTACAACAGAAACAAGCTCTTTAAGGAAATATCTGAAAATTACACATTTGATGTAGGAAGTCCTCTACTTGTACTAATTTCCTGATTTGATTTAATGTTACTGCTGAATTTTGCTTTATCAAACACATTAGAGAAGTGTATCATAACATATTTTTTATTAAGATTGTGTTTCGATTCAGAATAGACAATTATCCTGATAGCATAAATGTTATCCTAGGAGTCTGAGCTCCAGCTCTACTGCGACAGTCGAGACTTATGAGAGCCACTTCAGCCAAACTATGACAGTTGGAGAGCGTTTCTACCTGGAAAACTATCATGAGTGGAGTTAGCAAAACTCTGATTTCTTTAAGCGGTTTATTCTCTGGGATGGAATCCTGCAGTTTATGGTCTTTCTGTCAATAGTCTAAAAACAAAATTGACTCATAAATTTGGAAGGTCAGCAAGGAGACTTGCATGTTTTAAAGAGAATTTTAATTTGCTAGATTTCATCACCCTGTGATATCGTCTGTCCGACCCAAATTTAAAAGATGTGTGGATCTGCTAATTACTGTAATAACGATGTAAATGTAATCAGACATGAGGCAAACTAATAGTTTTAATGATGTAAACTGTCTGGAATCAAGCATTATAGAATCTTTTGCAGAATATATTTGTTTATTTTTACATCCACTCCCATATGCATTGTGAGATTTCTAAGCTATCATCTTGAGTAAAAATATGTTTGCAACTTATTTACACAACTTTAAGCTGTAGGAATTACATGGCAGAAGATTTTAGTGGTTTTATTATCGGCCATCGTCCCCTGCTTAACTTGCACTGAAGACACTTTTCTTGAACTGCTTCAGGTGACTCGTTTGCAGTCCTGGGTCCAAGATGAGATCATGTAACATATTAGCATAATACCTTAGCTGTGGATTAGTTTGGTCTTTTTATGACAAGAAGATTTACAAACCAGCTACAAATCTTCTCTTTATGTCCCGTCCTCTGCTTCCTTGGCTACAAAATGACATTTACTGTTGCATTCCCCGTTAATGGCATGAGAAATTTAGCTGATTTTTGTATTCCTTTCTTATAACTGATTTCCATCATGACTTCAGCTTCCATTTTATCACTTTGATGGAAATAGGACAAAGCAATTGGAGTACAAATTTTGCTCATGTATCTCAGCTATTTGAAGATGTTTTTTTTTTTTCATTATGGCCTACTTTGCAAAGACTACTTGCAGTGTTATGTTTTTTTCTCTCTCTTTGTTTTCTGTCATGCTGAGACTGCTACAAAGGTAATATTAAATGTCGGCTCTGTGAGGTTAAAATGACTTTAGCTCCAGCTTTGATCACTGAAAGGCCTGGACAGGTGTGGAAATAAAATCATGAATGAATGCATGAATGAGGGTTCGACTTTTGATAGGAGGAAGAAAAATGCAAAACAGAATTTGTCTCGACACTTAAACAGTGAGGGCCTGGAGGTTGCCTAGGAAACTGGTTGCCTTTGCAGTGGATGGGCAAGTGGGCGTGGAGTCAACAGGGGTTTGTGGGCCGGTGAGAGCGGAGGCTGGCGATTGGTACACAGCGCCCACTGCATGGGGGCTTGATGCTGATGATCTGACAGCGGCACTGACCCTGCTGGAGAGGGAGGAGGAGGGGGTCATGACGATGCTTCATGTTGGACGTCCGTGTTTATGTTGTATCCCTCAGCTGGAAGTGACAACGGAGTGTGAAAACATCCCACTCGGAGAACATCCTCCTCAGCTGCTGTGTATTTTTAGATCATGGTTGCATGTGCCAGCCCTGGTGAAAAGGAGTAGTGACAAATTTCGAAAACAAAAAGTACCAAGCTGTTGAGGTCTTGTTGAATATTTCGATAAAGATTTTCTGATCAAAGATTATGTTGCCACTTTCTAATCACACGTTAAAAGATCATTTTAAAACTAATAATACATAAAGTGTGTAATTTGAGAAGGAAAGGATTTAATTTCTGTCTTAGTGACGACCTTTTTAGTAGCAACTGGTTGTTTCTCCAACTTAATTTTTAAACATAGTTAACAAGAGTCTTTGTTAGTAAGAAGAAACTTCCTCACCGAAGAGTGTGACCTGTTGGTGCTTATCAGGTCACACTCTTCAGGTTTGTTTTGAAGTCAGAACTTGGATATGAGAATAACAATACATCTAAGTGAAGTTAATTTTAGCTTATTTATGCACCACTGGTTTAATACTATTTTTTAAGTCAGAAGTGCTAATCAATAGTTTGTAACATATAATTTGTTTTATATGTGCAGCAACCATATATGACACTGAACCATATTTCTTACTTAGAACTTACATTCATCATAAAGAGAGAGCACACTTTTCTTTTATTGTGTTTTGTTTACTAATCCAACTGGAAGCGAAGAAAACATACTGTCTGTGTTTATGATTTAATATATTTTTGATGCATGTGTGCAGTTGTTTCAGATATGACAACATATTTGGGTTCAGAAATTTGCAATATCCTGAAACATAATGACACTAAGAACAGAAACAATTTCTATCATGTTTTATCAGTTTGCTTGTGGTTTCCTGTTATGTAAGCTCAAGAAGAACGGAAACGGTCACTACGGGAGAAATTACGCCAAATAAATCAGTGGTATTTTATTTATTATGTAAAAATTGACTTCGGTGTAGGAGTGAATCATTTAGTTGTGAAGTGTTTTGTGCTAAAGCTCAAAATGCTTTAACATTAACTCTGAGTATGTGCTCGTATAAGCTTGCAAATACAGTTGTCATTACATTTCTTCTGTTCACACACTCTCTGTCACACTGTGAGAAGTGTTAAGAGGAAGGAATCATGCTGACTTGTAAAAAGGCGACCTCCAATTAAAGGTCAAGGATCTTGTGGTTTTCACATTAATATGGACTGTAAGTGCCATGAAGCACTGTCCCAATAATTCCACTTTGTTTGCAGGTCGTGCTGCAAAATAACACCTGAGGGACTAAAGAAGAAAACATTTTTTTAAATAATTTGCATACAGACACAGCTCAAAAAATAAAAATATTGTCAAATTTTAAGTAATTTTGTAAGTGGGACATTTACATTCAATCATTATGCATACAGTGAAATGTTTCAAGCCTTAATTTCTTGTATTTTTGATGGATATGGCTTACAGATAGTGACTCAGATAATTACAACACCAATTACAAAAAGCCAATCGAGCTAATCAGACAGCGCGGATCAACTGCCTGCTTTCTGAGGGGAAATTACCGAGGGGAATCCCAAACAGGTGAAACGCTAGGCCTGGCAGCAGGGGTAGCTAGGCATGGTGCCCCGCCATGCCTATAATACACTGGGGGAAACCCTGACTGGCAAATCCTACACAAGGGTTACAAATGTAACATTCCTCATGTCAAAGATTAAAGTAAAGTTTGGATTTTATTTGAAGTCATCTTCCGGTGTTGGTCCAATCGGATTTTCTGAAGTCCACATTCAATGCCGCCAGCTACCAGGAAATTTGTGAGCACATCCTTCTGACAAGCTTTCTGGAGATGCTGATTTAATTTTCTAGCAGAACTTGGCACCTGCCCACACCGCCAACGGTACCGAAAGCTTGTTCACTGACAGCTGCGTTACTGTGCTCGATTTGCCTGCCATCTCACCTCACCTGAACCCCAAAGAGAATCTATGCGGCATTGTCAAAATGAAGATAAAAGATGGCAGACCCAACAATGCAGATGACCTAACTTGGGCTGTCACAGCAGTCTATGCTTGCATTACTCCACGATAATGAAAATGACAAGAAATAAGGATTTGGAGTATTTCACTATGTGCAATGAATCTGTATCATTTTTATTTTACGAAAATATGATAATTTTATTTATATATATATTCCTTTACATATAGCATTTAGGTGAATAGATAAAACCCCTAATAAGGATCTGCTGAGCTTTATCTTCCGGTAATATACTGAGCAAGCAAGGATGTCTGCTGCCATCTCACCTCAATCATTCTGCTGGAGCAGCTAATTATTCCCATAAATTTCTAGCTTCTCTGCTGCAGTTTCCTTCCTCAGGCAGTCACCTCAGCCATTTTGTTCCTACTTTGAGTGAGAGGCCGATCAACAGTATGAGATTCCTCTGAGGATGCCTGAGTGCGTGGGCCACTACCCCACTGATGAGCTTATGTAATATCTGTCTTCCAGCCTCTCGGCGTGCAAAGATGATTGTCCACACTGAGCGCGACCTGGCAAGCTGTCCTTATGTGTGGACACACTGGATCTCAGTGTGCTGCTGGTGATTGAAAACCTTCCACTGAAAACACATTGATGCATATTAATATTCTTAAAAAAAAGTTCTTTATATGTCCTGGCTGTACAGGAAATCCATTCCTGTATGTTTTTTGAGTTGTACACAAGCTTTATAATTTTATGCAGCAACAGCGACCCCCTGTGGCTGTCCTTGGCCACCACACATATACGCCAACATAATGTATCTGCTCTACTTTCCCTGAGGCTTGTTTTTTGCATTTCAACTAATTGAAACAAAGCAGATGTACTCCATGAAACTGAAGGAGCACCGATGCGTGCCAGAACAGAAGGTGTACGTTCTGTTCTGTTGTCACCTTTGCGTATATCTTTGTGCTTCTTACCTCAGAATTGAAGTTTTGTCATTCTTTATCTCCACTTCCCCCCAACCCCCGTTGAGTGAATAGTCACAATGAAATTGATCATTCTCTACACCAGAGCCCTGGATAGTCTCTCTGTGGTTGTTTTATTTCAGTCACGTTACTTGGCAATAAGTCAGAAGTCTTTGCTTTCAGTGACTCTTGCGTGTCTCAGAAAGGATCGGGTGCACAAATCACTAAGGCAAATGTAAATAAACCCAGTTGTTTACAACCAGCAATGGTATGGCTGTTTGATGTGTTGGTAAGGGATAAATCAGCATTAAGATGCTCAGTCACATTGCCTGAGAGTGAGTACGCCTTCGCCTTGTGAAAACAGTTATAGATGGATCCGTTGCAGCATGAGTCACTGCTGGACTATCAGGAGAAATGGAGACCCCAACAAGATTACAGCAGACCGAGCAGCTATTTACATGTGAAGAGGAAAATTAACAGCTCTTTCTCCCACATATCTTTTATTTTGCAGGCCGTGGAAATCATCGGAATAGTTAATTCAAGGTCAGCGCCCTGCAGGATCCTATAGCAAGTGTAAATTATGCATCCTGGGCGGTGTTTGTTTCATACCAAATGTGCATGTGTCGTGGCTTTTTTTGTTTTCAAAGCAAAGTCTACTTAGCAGCAAAAAGATGGCAGATACCTAAGGAGAGCTTCTCATCCGTCGAGTGTTTCACCGGTTGTCATGTATTTACTCCATCAGGATGTTACAGGATGATCCTCGTCCTGTTGGGGAATTAGCATATGCTGCTGCTTGCCCCAAAATCTCTATTTGGTGGATTCTTAAATACTTGCATTCAGGTAAATAGTCATAATATGGTTGTATTTTCTTCTAATTCCTTTAAATTTCTGTACTGGAGCAATGCTTTATTTGAACAATTTCCAATTAAACTCTGTCACTGCTACTTTTTCAGTGCCTCAGTGCACACATTTTTTAGGCACAAATGCAAATTTTATGACAAACGCAAAGCAGTGCATATCTGTGAAGCCCATAGAAAACCATGTGGTTTTCTACTGAAAGGCACTCTGGGCATTAGAGCTGCATGAAAAGTGATTTTAATTGGTAAAAAACAATAACGGTTTAGACGGATGCCATTTCCACCATTTTTTCCTTCTCTCTATGATGCACTCAATTTATCTCTATAATATGCACAGATGGGACAATATGCAGTGAGACTCCATCCAATGATGACTTGATGAGTCGATCCAGCAAAGACTGCATTTCAAATAATCATTTTCAATGTTAATATTTCACATGTCCCTTGTATCACATTAAAATAAACACAATTTTGATCTTCCCCAGTCACCTCTCCAATGATTTGGGATTTAATTTCAGCTTAATCTGGCTTAAATGACAATTTTTCTCCTAATTAAAGAGGAAGTTTGTGAGCTCGATGGTTCTTACGTTTTTGCCTATTATTTGGAATTAAACAAACAGCTTGTGGTGAAACCTGGTTTGGGTAGGTCTGCTATTCTTCTAGCTTCATAGCAGGACAGTATTTGTTAGTTATGCAACCTTTTGAAAGCCCCTTTCACTCGGCTACTGCTTATAATAATTTGATTAGAGCTCATTCAGTTTTGATCATGTTTTCTCTCCGGTTGCATCATTTCCTCCACTGTCCCAAATTCCATGACTGCGTTCTTTGTAGTTTCTGGTGTGACGTGCGGTTTTAGCAGTAATCTGGCATTGGTTACTTAGAATAAAGATCTGAAAAGTATGGTGGGCAATTGTACTCAGAACCCCTGAATCAGTACTTTGTAGAATAGCTATTTGCTATAACTACTGTTTCAATTCTTTTGGAGTATTTGAACATCTCGAGTCTAGCGGTTTTGCCAGTTATCTCAATGATCTGAGAACATTAATTTTCCGGTGTTGGCATGTGATTTTCACCTCATGTTAGACAGCGTGTGCAGTGTTTCACCACAAGATGGTGTATTGAGAGTAGTGTGCTGTGTTAGTTTTCCGACACATGTGGAAAGTTGGCCAAAGGTTTAATTTCTATCTCGTCTGACTGCTGGGTTTTCTTCCACATGTCGTCTGCTTCTGCTAAATGGCTTGCAGCGAATTACAAACAGAACTTTTTCTCAACAAACTCTTCCATAATGGCCAGATTTGTTGTGTGCGTGACCAGCAGTTCTTTCAACAATGCCCTTCTTCTTTTCTATAGAGGAATTATTTGTGCCTGAGAGCTGTGGCTGGTCAGATGTACACTGGCAGGTTTTAGCTGAACTCTGCCATTCACAACAACTCAAACTAAAAGTGTTCACATCTACTGTGACTCAGGTTCCACTAAAATGGAAGTACATTTTTAGATCTTGTGCCGCTCTCATTTGTGCAACAACAATGAATATCCTTATTCCAATTCTAGTTGATAGACTGAACAGTACTATAAGATTTTTCTGTTGCAAATTTTGAAAACCACATGCTTTCATTTTTTTATCACTTAGTCACACAAGGTTTTGTAGGATATTGCAGACTCTGATGTTTATTTTCCCCTCTTCAAGGTCACTGTGAGCGGTTGCATGCTTAATGTGAAGAATTCAAAGGTCATAAACAAGATGCGTAAAATGCTTAAGAAACGGGTCGCAACTACAGGAAAACAACTGTGCATAACTAGAGGAGCACAGATGATTTTAATGAGGAAAATAGGGAATATGAAAGAGTATGTTGTGGGTTGTGCTGTTTGATTTTCAGACAAACCTGATCCTGTGGTTGACCGTGACCTTGTTGGCCAGACGGCCATGGGTCCAGACTTTATCCAGACAAATGGTTTATCTTTTAGAAACAAGCAGCAGACCAGATATGCCTTTACCTTTGATCCCAAACATTGACCTTGACAGTTTAAAGTTTGGAGTTTTGCTAACTGTGGGAGGCATGGAATCCAGGTTATTTTGTTATGCCATATGGTATCTTTCCACATAAAACAGTGAAATGCTGAGACATCTTTCAGCAGGTTTCTACCGCCACAGGATACACACACCTGTCTCCTCCTACCAGGAACCCAGAAATAGTGCACTGCAGCAGCATGCTTCTCATTGGGGTGCGCAGCCATGTGACCTCAGAAACAATAGTACCTGTGGAGATGCCTGAGTAAAAATAGTATTGCCGTCATCTTCACCCGCAGACCTGGATGTGTCGGGGGGCTTTCCCTGAATTTCATTAATCTCTGTGTGTCTGCAGTTATTTATCATGCAGGGTTACATAACCCGGAATCACATTAAGGGGCTATATCTGAAGAATAGGTGTGGGTGCCGATGAGGCGGATACATTGTGGCAGCTTAGTTTTGTTTTAGTCTAGTTAAAGAACAGGTCTCCTTTCTTCTCGGGAGACTGCTGATCCAGTGTTCAGCTAGCAATATGGGGGGGGGCAGAGGACCGTGTGGGTGGGTAGAACTGAGATAAGGAGAGGAGATGCAGAAGGACACAGGAGTAGGAAGAGGAAGAACCAGAGGGAGGATCACATTATTATGTGGTTTCTGTGGCTACAGGTTAGATTCCACTTGCCCAAAACAAAATTCTCAGCTCATTAGGCTGCTTCTGTCTTTTTGGGAAACACAAAAGGAAAGTGGATGAACAACCTTAGTGGTCTGGAACAAAAAGCAGAGCCTGGGAGTGCAGCTGATTCTAATATTTTAAAAATCAATGGGGCTTTAATATTTAAAAATAGTGTGTACTTTGACATGGTCTGCATTCAAAATGATTCCATTAAATGAAATTTGGAGGCAGAAAATAAATGTAATATATTGACATTTCTAATAATGTGGCATCCACATACAATGAGTTAGCATTTAAAGTGCAGCATTTTTCACTTTACCCACTGAATGCCTGTTTGTGACAACTTTTTAAAAAAAAAAAAAAAGAATTGCTGAAAATATCTCAGTTGAGGAAATTAGTGAAAATGTGGTACCAAAACTGTTCTAAATTTATGATTTACCATTCTCATAAAGCTTAGACTCGAGATGAACTGAACATATTTTTTACACCAAACACAAAACAACTTGGGGTGAAGTTGGCCATCCTGTGTTTAATCTGCAAGTACAGAACAGACCCAACCCAACATGCATTGTGTAGGTGAAAAAATGGCAACCTCCTTGGGAGAAAAATATAACAAAAGTCATACATTTCTTGAAGTAATTGAGTTTTGTGACATATCGGTACCAGACATTTCTTTAGGGAAAATTAGAAGATATTTAGGCCAACATGTTCAACTAATCATGACTACCTTTAAGGAATGTAGAATCTATCCATAACTCAGATTTCCAAAAGGCTGCTAACATTTACAACTTCAGCATGTAATGTATTTTGTTCAACCTTTCTGTTGTCTGCAGAAAATATTGTTCTCTTTCACACACTTGCATGCTTATCAAACCATAGGCACATCTCGGCATGTCATGCAAAATGCACTCCCCCCACCCCAACAGCTTCTTTCATGATTTCACTTAAAATATATTAAAGGGATATTTTAGGTGGAGTTGTGTAAAGTAATTGCAAATAGTAAATATTTTGCTGGAAACATTTACTATTTTATATATTTACTATTACATATTTTCAAATTAGAAATGGAGTCCATAGAACAGAGTTGCATTCCTAAATATTTTGACATGGCTTACAAAAAAACACTGTTGTAGATATTTTACTTTTTCATTGTTTTTTCATAGCATAGTTTTGTATTAACTACAAGGTCATAACCTTGTAGTTGGTTGCATTTCTTAATTATGATCTTATACATCTTTGAATACATTTTATATATGTTTATCAGTGTGTGAATCTACATGCTTCAAATGTGTCACTTTGATGCCATTGCACTGAAATTTCCCCACTGTCGGATAATAAATGATATTTCTGCTCCATTCTGTTCTATAAGACAGTGACGCATGAATGAAGTCTTACACCACGCTCATACCTGAACTATCACTTTAACATTACTTGCACAGAAGCTGCCAACATGGACCCTCCCTGCAGAGCTGCAGAAGTGATTAAATTAAGCTTCTAGTTATAGCAGATTGACTGGGTTCCAGCACTTTCAGAGAAGAGAGCTCTCTCTTCTTTTATAAAGATGTCTTGTCAGCGTTTGAAAGACCTGCGGCCTCTGGTTTGGATGCAAGGCTGAAGATGTTTAGTTTTGTGGTGATTCTGTAGAGACAGTGATATGAATTGATGTGTATCAGAGAATATAACATGCAGGTGCATTGATCCGTTTTTCCTCTTGGGTTGAATATTCAACAGTTTCTTCACAAACACCCGATGTATAAAATATTAGTGTTTAATCAATTCAGCAAAACATTTTTTTGTGTTAATTTCTTTTAAGAGTGAGTTTGGTAGCTTTTAGTCTTCTGGAAACGTTTTAAAATGTTCTGCTCCCTGAAGGAGGTGTCAAAATCTGCCAACGCCTCTGCAATCAAACAACACACGACTTTGCACAAACTGCGTATTCAGCATGCTCTGGTTCCCTGCAGAGATTTGAAGCAGCATTGATCAGCAGTTTTGATCTTCTTGTATTTTCTTTTTTTTTTTTTTATAAAATCTGACAAAGAAAAAAAAAAGACATTGATGACCATCTGGAAATGGTTTACGTCTCATTTGTTGAAGTTTCATCTCATCCATTATTCTGTTTGCCAAACTCTGACTTGTTTGATGTAATATAAAAGGTAAATTGCAGGAAATTCATGACAGACACCATCACTCAGCGTTTTTACATCTGGTTTAGGTCCGTGCTGACCTGCCAGTCGTGCTTACATTGCTCTGAAGGAAGCAAATGGTAAGATGGAATATCTCGTTCTCCTCCTCCGATGTACCTGCCGGGGACAAATGATGTGATGAGGTGACCTAGAAATGTCACGGGGAGCCTGTAATGTGGCAGCATTTTATTGACTCTGACAGATAAATCTGTCAAGAAGCAATTAGGGCACAAATGTTTGATTTGACCTCTCCAGCCTCGGTGTCTGCATCACTTTGCTGCTGGATATTGAGACGGTGCTGAATCTAATGCTTTGTGTCTGGCTGTCTGACTGAATTGACGTACTCACGCAGAATATTGATGGTCTGCCATTTCTTGTAGAGGCGGCGATGGGTTTACCTTTAATGACTTTCAGATTATTCACTTTCACTCTCAAAACCCACTTTAAAAGCAAAATAGAAGAGATATTGCTTGCCTGTGTTGCACTTTAATGGTTTTGATTTTTCATCTTATTCCTCACTCTCATCTCAGCTGCAAGTTTGTTACCATGGTTCTGCTAAGGACCCTTTAACTTCAGCTTCTGGACATGTGGACTAAGTCCATTTTTAAATCTCAGAGATTTTTTTTGTTTTTTTCAGATAATCATCAGTCACAGATATGTTAGTTTAATAAACGTAACAACAATTAATCCCACACTGAACACTGAAACAATAGAGCATCACTGCCCGGAAGCTATTATCTGCTGAAAACTGATTGCATAATTACTTTCAGGAAGCGAGCGAGCGCTGCGAAATGAAGGGGCCGCTTAGAGTTTTTATTTTGTAAACCTGAGGTTCACGAACTGCATCTGCCTAATAGAAGCAAATATTGGTGCTAGTGCAGGCAACAGCTGTCCCTAATTTTTATGCTCATAGCAACGATTGGAGCGCAGTCATGGGAAGAATGGTGTTCTGTCTGGCTTTTTTTTTTTTTCTTTTTCTAAAACAATTGCGTCATAAGCTCAGAGATCCTGGAAATATATATTCAGCATTGGAGGAATGAAAATAAAAGGTGTAGAAAATGATAAAAAAAAGTCTGTGCTCGGATAATTGCTATTTATGGCCCTCTTTTCCTGTTCAGTGGAAAGAAAATGAGCAAAACACAGAACAGAATTGGACGATAAACAATCGATTCATCTGTAGACGTGGAAAAGAATTATGGCGCTCTTGTGGTTTTGAGAAGCAAACATGAGAATTAAATCCTAAATGGCTTGTGTTTGTAAATAACCTCTCAAAGACTTAGGAGGGAAGGAAAGATGGTTAACAGAAAACTCAGAACTCGGGTTGACCTACTCTGCTGTGACACAAGAACATGTCTTCATTTTGGGGTCTGTTGATGCTGTGATTGGCACTTCTATTTATTTTAACAACTGCAGAAGAAAACAATAAGGCAGCTGAAAGTCAAGTAGTGGATGACAGATGAGATGTTGTACAATCCCTTGAAATGTATTTCTACTGCCTGAACCTCTACTTGAACTATGGAATGTAGACGTATACGTTCAGTCCAAACAGCAATGGAATGGTTTGGATCAGCAATGTCTAAAGTCATTCCTTAAGGGTGGTATCCTTCATGTCTTAGATGTGTCCCTGCTACAGCATGTCTACTACAACATGCCAGGAGGTTCTTCAGGGACACGCTCACTATCCATTTTTTCAATCCGCTGCGCTGAAAGAGGAAATCATCTAAAACGGGTCACAGTTCTTCAGGACTGATTTTGAACATTGCTGGTTTAGATCAAAGCAACGGTTAGAATGACCCACTCAAAGTCCAGACTTGAACAACCTTTTTCAGTCTGTGGCAAGGATTAAAGTTCTATGTTCACACATGTTACTGAGCTTGAGGTACTTTGTGAAGAAGAGTTGGTAAAAGTTTCAGCTTCTCTGTGTTCAAAGGTGGTAAAGACAAACACCCAAGGCTAGCATAATAATATTCTACAAAGCACAGACTCAGAGGCGCTTAATGCAAATTCACGGCAAGCTTTAAAAATTTATTTATTTTTTTTTTTTGAAAGGAATTATATACTGAGGTTTGTGTTTGTGATGTGATAAAACGTAAATACATTAAATGGGGATGAATAGTTTTGTAAGCACTGTATCTAACTCCATTTTAACATTTCTACTACTACTAATCGGTTTGATTTAGTTACAAAATGAAATATTTGCATGAAAGGAAAGGCGAGTTTTCACAGATGACAACAGAAGTGAGCGGGGGTTTGCAAGCTAATATGGAGAGGAGGAGGACTGGGAGCCACCAACCCACACAAACCTGCCTGCAAATTCTGTGCCTCTCTTCAGCTTCCTCCTACATTCTCTTTGTGGTCATTTTGTCATTTTTTACCAACCATTTGGTTGCCTTCATCTTTCCATTCGCTGTCCCAGTTTGTTCCATTCACTCAAGCCAAGTACGAAACCCGAGCTTTCTGCACCTTGAATATTTCTGGATGATGCATTAGGGGATTCTAATACATCGGCTAACAGGGTCACTATAATATAAACAAGTGTAAAATGCATTTGTTGAACATACGTAACAGAGAATCCTGCAGTGTTATGTTTTTATGTGGATTCCTGAATGCCAAACATTCCTTTTCAGATTTCTTCATGTTGATAGTAGCGAAGGTTCCACCGTTTCTGTACACACCCCTGGTCTCATTCAGTAGCCTCCATTCTCCATCTCTATATTTCTTTTACACACACTGTACAAATGCACAAGCTCTTCCCCTGAAAACTTGAATTTCAGAGACAGAAGTGTCTGGAATTTTTTTCACAGCCTCCCACAGATGTCCTGGAACCTATCATTTTCTCTGCAGTGGAGCAATGGTGACGTATGCTCATCGCTAGTGCAGCTGAATTTTAAAAAGCTCTACGCCCACGCTCAGCACCCCTACTGCAAGCATAATTATCATAAACTTTCCTTGCAGTCTGTAGCTACTCGGCGTCTGCGTGTGAGGCTTCTGGCTTATTCATTTGTCGATATTAATTCAGCATCAATGAACAAAGGGGGAGGGTGTAAGTAGGATTGGTAATTCCATGTAATAAGTTGTATGAAGGGGGTAAATCTTCACTATGTGATTTTGTGTCTTCCCGTACGTAGGTTACTTCATCGCAGATGCACCCATTATGGTTTACTATCATATGAACTATAGATGCATCAATCCGGCTCTGCAGGGCTGATACAGATATTTGGCTGCCTTACAATTAAGATTATTTTCCCTATACACTGTAGCAGGATGAATCCATATTTTTTTAGGGTTTTTATGCCAAATTCTGAGATCATATTTTAACTAACTTTACTAGAACAGGTCGTTATTAGAGCTACTATTGTCTTTCCATCATCTCAAACCAGTCTAGTCATTCATCTCTGACCTCCTGGGTCAACCAGGCATTTTTTTTCCCACCCAGTTGCAGCTCACTGGATGGTTTCTATGTTTTTAACAATTTTATGTAAACCTAATAGATGGTTATGCAGAAAAGTCCATGTAGATGAGACATTTCTGAAATACTTAACAAGCGCTGTAGTGTACCTATTGAAGTGGTTGGTGAGTGTAGAACAGCTATAAATTGTTGATTTAAAGAGGTACTTTCATCTTATTTAAATATTGTCCTAATACATGTTTCTATTATCAGGATATCTGCTTTATGTATTTTCAGAAAATTAGGTATAGTTTCATTGGCTTTATTTGATTTGCAGGCTTTCCACCCCTGAAATAGATGCTTTCGTTAGCTATTTCCCACTTATGTGGGTGGAAGGTGTCCTACTCTACCTCACATTCCTTTGTGTTTACATCCTTGTTTTTTTCCTATTTTACTTAGTTTTTCCTAGATCTGAAGTGAATGAATAAATTGAGGGAGAGACATTACAGTTGTGGTCGAGTTATGAGGTATGAGACAATGTTTCTTGACAGGCATCGTGTTAAACACCTGTCTGTTTACTTGTCATTGGGGAACAGCTGCATCATGTGCCAGTGGAGTGGTGTGGCTGCAGAATATCGCTACATTTCGCAAACCTCGTCTCCTTGTCAGATTTGTATTACAGTACTTGAAACGGCTCATGTATTTGTTTTGCACTGTGGTACATTGTAATGTTATTGCTTTACACGTCATTCTCACATATGCAGAAAGGTCACACTTTCTCCTCCACACACGTTTTACAACTGAAACACGATTCAAGGTGTTTTGCTTTTGTGGCTTTCCAAGTCATCCACAGGGGAGTGAACATGAAAAATGACAGACTTTTCAGTGCATCCTAATTGTTTGCTTATACAAAACCTCATAACCCACACCGCCTACACTCTTCAGGTCCCTCTGCCCCTTTTTTTAATTGGTCTCCTAAGGTCATTACATATACACAGTCCAGTCACATTAATGTGACCACCATGTACTTTCCACTTCAGAGTTAAATAACCAATCACAGAAGGCAGGTGGCAGCACAGTGCAGTTGAGCGTATATAAAGGGTGTGTGTGGGCTTCGGAAAACATTTCAATCGTTGGCGTAATGCAGAAACGAAGCGATTTATCCGACGTCCAAAAGGGCATGATCATTGGCTTTCGGGCCAAGGGTGGAAGCATTTCCGAAACGGCTGAGTTTGTGAACTGTTCGCGTGCCGCCGTGGTAAAAGTGTACCGTGCATGGCAAAATGGGACTGTCCAAAATCAACGACGTGGCAAATGTGGTGCACCACGGGCCATAGATGACAGAGGCGAACGACGGTTGCGGAGATGCGTTCGGGCAGATAGACGGGCTACCGTTGAGCAACTGACCACTAAAATGAACCAAGGGGCTACCACAAGTGTCTCCCAAACCACTATTCAGCGAACATTGCTGCGTCTGGGCCTCCGAAGCGGACGCCTGGTTCGTGCACCTATGCTGACTGGTGTTCATCGACGACGAAGGCTAGAATTTGCACGCCAGTACAGCAGCTGGACGTCCACTGAGTGGCGACAGGTAGCGTTTTCAGATGAATCGCGTTTTATGCTCCATCGGACAGATGGACGTTGGCGTATAAGGCGTGAAACCTCTGAAAGGAACCACCCTGCAACCATTGCAGGAACGGTCCAAGCTGGAGGCGGGAGCATTATGGTCTGAGCATTATGGTCAGACAATGTTTTCCTGGCATTCTCTGGGTTCACTGATTATTGTGGAAGGCACGATGGATCAATACAAGTACGCATCTGTCCTTGCGGACCATGTCCACCCCTACATGTGCATTGTTTTTCCTCAGGATGATGGCATCTTCCAGCAGGACAATGCGAGGTGCCATACAGCTGCCAGTGTACGTGCGTGGTTCGAAGAGCACCAGGATGAGTTTACTGTCCTCCCCTGGCCAGCAAACTCACCTGACTTAAACCCAATCGAGCATCTGTGGGACCATCTCGATCGAGTTGTTCGCGCCATGGATCCTCAACCGCGTAATCTAGCGCAGCTGGCCACGGCATTAGAGTCGGCATGGCTCAACATCCCAGAGAAGACCTTCAGGGACCTAAGTGACTCTCTTCCTGCACGTCTCGTAGCAGTTCGCTCTGCGAAAGGTGGTTATTCTGGCTTTTGACAGATGGTCACATTAATGTGACTGGACTGTGTATATGAGTAGATAGATGTATTTATTTCTTTTCTTTTCTTTTTTCTTTTTTTTACATTATAAAGATATGAAACAACCAAAATATGTGGAGCTGACTACTTTTTGTTTGCTGCATTATTCAATCTTTAACACTAGATGGCATCAGCTAATATTTGTTTTACCTTTAAGAGTAAATGAAGGCAAATTTTATGAAATATTTTTTTACTATGAATGAATTTTAGTGTCTTCCATTACAATGCTGTTGGATGTTCCATACTACAGAGGAAATAATTGGTTAAATGTTGATGGTACTAGTGATTACATATTGGCAAAACATTTAAACTATCATTGCAATGACTTTTTATTTAATTTTATTTTATAAATAACTATTTATAAAATACTCTGCTGATCCTTCTATCCATTAAGTGGCATTTATTTTTTCCAAGATGTTAAATGAAGTACCCTACCTTTAGAGTAGGTCTTTTACACTTTCCATATTTTGCTATTTGTTCTTAATTTTACTCAAAACAGATGCAACCAGAGCATGAACAGTTGAGAGTTCATAATTCTACTTCAGAAGTCACCATGTGAAATTTTTAAAAAGTAATCCACTATCGCTGCTGGACATTTCAATCATAGCAAAGTTTCAGGTATAAAATTCTTATTTGGACTTCTGATGGTTTGTATCAAATTAATACCGTGGTACTCGTGCTATATAAGTTTTGAACACTTACATCTAATGGATTAAATTAATAGAAATGGGTTAACTGGTTGTATTAGGCTACTAATTGTAGTTAGCTTGCTCACTAACCGATCTTCAAGGTTTATACCAGAATTAATTCATTGCAGATGAGGCTTCATTTCTGGATCAAAGTTCAGACATTTTTGACAAATTGATCTCCTCATAAGAAATTTTGTTTACCCAAGTATGTAACTGCCTCTGACTAAAGCAAAACTTTCATATTTGAAAATTAAATAAAAAATGTTTAAAGACTCACAAACAAGATGGCTGATTAGCATATAAGTTAATGAATCTGGTGTCAAATGAATCTGTTCAGCGAAACCAGAGTCGCCTCGTTACCAAAGGTGTATTTCTGTGAATCAATCAATCAATCAATCAATCAAATTTTATTTGTATAGCACATTTCAGCAGCAAGGCATTTCAAAGTGCTTTACACCATTTAAAATGGAAATGAAAACAGAAATAGACAGATTTTGAAAAAGATTAGAAGATAGAAACATTATTAAAAGTAAAACTTAAAAGTGAAAACATTTTAAAACATCTCAAACCTCGACATCATACAAGGATTCTCAAACCTCAGAGTTTTTGTATCTTACAAGGATTCAAGGCATTTCAAAGTGCTTTTCACAATTTGAAATAAAAATAAAAACAAAACAAGACAGAGTTTGAAAAAGATTTAAAGAGTTAAAATCATTATTAAAAGTAAAAACATTCAGTCTATCCATAAGCAACTCTAAACAGGTGGGTTTTAATTTGAGATTTAAAGACACTCAGTGTTTCAGTTGTTTTACAGTGCTCTGGAAGTTTGTTCCAAATCTGTGGTGCGTAGAAGCTGAATGCTGCTTCTCCTCGTCTCGTTCTGGTTCTGGGGATGCAGAGCAGACCAGAGCCAGAAGATCTGAGGGCCTAGACGGTTGGTACGGCACTAGCAGATCTTTAAGGTATTGTGGTGCTAAACCGTTCAGTGATTTATAAACTAACAACAGTATTTTAAAGTCTATCCTTTGAGCTACAGGGAGCCAGTGTAGAGACTTTAAAACTGGTGTTATGTGCTCTATTTTCCTGGTTTTAGTGAGAATGCGAGCAGCAGCGTTCTGGATCAGCTGCAGCTGTTTGATTGATTTATTAGTCAAACCTGTGAAGACGCTGTTGCAGTAATCAAGGCGGCTAAAGATAAACGCATGGATGAGCTTCTCTAGATCTCGCTGAGACATTAGTCCTCTAATCCTGGAGATGTTCTTCAGATGATAGAAAGCCGACTTTGTGACTGATTTGATGTGACTCTGGAGGTTCAGGTCAGAGTCCATCACTACTCCCAGGTTTCGGGCCTGATTGGTGGTTTGTAGTTGTAGTAACTGAAGCTGCGCATTGACTCTGGTTCGTTCCTCTTTCGGTCCAAAGATAATAACTTCAGTTTTGTTTCTGTTCAGCTGGAGAAAGTTTTGGCACATCCATACATTGATCTGTTCTAAGCATCTGTTCATTGATTGGATGGGTTCAGAGTCACCTGGTGACATTGTGATGTAGAGCTGTGTATCATCCGCATAATTGTGGTAGCTGATCTTATTTCCTGTTATAACTTCAGCCAGTGGGAGCATATAAATATTGAAGAGAAGGGGTCCTAGGATTGAACCTTGGGGTACCCCACATGTGATCTTTGACCTCTCCGATGAAAAATTTCCGATGGAAACAAAGAAGTCCCTGTTCTTTATGTAGGATTCAAACCAGTGGAGCATCGGACCGGAGAGTCCAACCCAAGTCTCCAGTGAATGTGAATGAGGTCTTCTCGTCTCTCCATTTCGGCTTCCGTTTTGAATTTTTCACATTCACATGTTCACGCAGCGCTGACACCAGTACCTCTGAAAAGCCATGAACGGCTTTGTTCTCATTAAACCAAGTGACTCACTGTCACAAGCCTTGGCAGTAATTTGTCTTGCATATCCATCACTGAATAATGTGGAAGGCATGCGCACTGTACGTCTTTTCCTGTAAGCAGATAGCAAATTTACACATTATGGTGCAGTTGTTTATGCGGGAATGAAGTCACCATCACCTTCGAAACAAAACAGAGCAAGTTTGACAACATTGTTTTAGCAGGAAGCTACACAGCATTGTGCAACACATGGGGCCACCTTGATTCTCGTGTCAGCTTCTGACGTGACCATTTTTGTGAACGAGCGCACATATGTGCACGACTCTCTTCCTCAGACTGACTCATGTTCTGATTCTGATGGGGGGTTAGCAGGCTTTACTCATGTGGCTTGGACCCATCATGCAATCTGCCAGACAACAGCATCGTTTGTCGCTCATAGTGTCTGTGTCCTCATATAAACACTGTAGTGCAGCCTGTCTGTCATTCTGTTACGTCTGCTGTTCAGACATATCTGTTCCCTGGTTAGTCCTAATAATTATCCTGGAAATATCACACCGCTAGAAATTTCCTAAGCTCTGAAGGGAATCGATGTAGTGGTGTAAATTTTCCCTTTCTGTTTCTGAGTAACTTCAGGTCTATCCCAATGAGCAATTTCAGTTTGAAATAAGACAAATAGATTTTGTGAATAGATTGCATTGCTTTACTTCCTCTGCTAAGATGCTTTAAAAAAGGGTCAGCACAAGACAAACTACCTAAAAGTGGAAAAAAGAGGCCCAAACAATGATATGATCATAATGTTGTTCTGAAAAAAAGTACTTTGAATATTATGTTATATATGTAAATTATATTAATGGTATTTTAAAGATTATCATAATAGAAGGATTTGAAGATTTAAGAAGATTTCAGTCAAAATCTAATCAGAGTAATAAGGGATGCTAGTCAATGTTTCAGGAGCTTCATATATCATTTAAAAGGCTAAAAACTAGAAATGGATGACAAATAGATTAATTCAGTTAAAAGGTAAATCAACCTCCTTATTACCAGCCTACATATACATCAATTGTATTTTCTCCTACTCTTTACAAATTTAACCTTACATTTGTGAATTTGGCTTTACATTTATGTGGAAAAACATGGTGGTGTTTTTAGTAATGAAAATTTATTGCTTTGTTTGCAATATCACAAAGAGGACAAAATAATGCAGCTTTTTTGACTTTTGTTGGAAAGAATGGGGAAAGTTCATAAAAAAACCTGTGCTGTTAAAAAAATTAAAATCATAATGTTTTTCTTTAGTTTTTTTTTTGCATTGACACAGACATCTGAGATTAATGGCATATGAGCACAATATAATCAAGGCCGACACGTTGACAGAGATTTGTAGAAAATCAGAAAAGTGATAAACCAGTTTTTTCAAAAGATTTTTCCCCAGCAGTCTTCAGGATTGGCTTACAAAAAAGATGCTTTAGGCTTTTGAGCAAAGGAAAACAGAGTGCAGAATGCACAGGTGAAGCTGTGTTAGAAAACCCTGGACATACTCAATCCAAACTATCTCTGGACACAACAGGACCACAGCAACAAAAACTCCATAATTGTGGATTAACTGTAATCCTTTCTGTGATTCTTGCTGCTAGCTAACACCTGTGTTACAAATTACAAGAGCAAAGCGACTTAGAGTGAGCCACAGCACATGACCTCTTTGGCTCACTTAGTTGGACGCTCCAATAACTGCTCCAGCTTCTGCTGGAAACCTCTACCACAGTATAAAAGGTTTTGGGTATTTTATTTATTTTTTTTTCTGTCTGGCAAACTAGACAAAATCAACAAAGGACAAACATGCTAGAGATGACTAATTTCCAGTCAGTGGCAAAAATTTAAAATCCCTGTTGGAAAGAATCAGGAGAATGGCTAAATTATGATTAGTTTGTGAAGGTCATAAATTGACTGTGCTGCATTTGGAGTCAGAGGCGAACTTGACACCTCAGTCTAGTGGAGTGGAAAGGACATTTTGCTCCATGATGACACCCAATTTAGTCACTGCCTCTGCTTTCTAGTCTCAGGTAAAATCTACACAAGCAAGCTGTCAGACGAGTACGGGAGCTAATGTAATGCTGAAAATATTCTGCTCAAGAAGAATGTTCTGTGGTTTGGTATGTTTGTAAACGATTGCTGGAGAATTCCTGAAATGGTTTTGTTTTCATTCTGACTTTACTGACGAGAACCTGGTGTAGCTGCCTAAAAGGATCTTTCAGGTAGTTTTATGAAGCAGCATTGAAGAAAATTTTATTTTAAATATGCTTAAAAAACATACTTTTAATTAAAGCCGTGGTTTCCCTACTGTGTTAAAATTACCACTGCTTCTTTGGGCTACCTGTAGTAATTCAACAATTGTGATATGTAGGTTTTAAAGTAAACACAAACATGCTAGCTGTGCTGTAGTAAGCAACACTGAACGAACTTCTGTTCTCCATTAATGCTGAAATTACAATTTTGATTTTTCAGTGAAGTCAAACTGAACCTGTAGGATTTTCTAATTATGTTCAGTGACTTGATAACTTCCGTTTGCAATTGTTGACAATATTAATAAAAAGCAGTCTAATCTGTAAAGTAGCAATACATAAAGCAGATGCTTAACATTTGATTTGCAGGTGTTAAAACCTTTCTGTTTAGCCCACCTTGTAGCACAAGACAAAAAATGTATCATTATTGCCTTACTGTAGCAAAAGGGAGTTTGGCAAATTGCTGGCTGGAGAACTTCAGTAGATAAAATATCCTTTGTTTTAGACAGAAAGTATTTCTCTGGGTAAACTTGTTGGTTTTGGTCTGCCAAATGTGGGAGAATAAAGCCTCGTATTTATATCAAATTATGTGCTGTCTATTTTTATTTTTTAATGTTTTACCTTTTGTTTGACTGTTATTCTTTCACTTTCTTGTGTTTCTCCCAAGAAATGTAAAAGCTTTTAAAATGTATCAAGTTAAAGTTTTCTCAGACATTTGAGGGAAAAATCATTTTTGGACTGTAAACCACAAGGCAACAATTGTCTAAGTTAATATAAAAGGCAAAATAGTAGAAACTTCCCACTTTTCAGCTCAGATTTCTGATGGAAGATGTGGGTTTTTTTTACTTCAAATTTGCTAATTTATCCAAGTACAAATGGAATTCATGAACACAGACTTTACAAGGCAGTACAACAATAATGAACCAGATAGTTATGTTAAATTAGATATATAAACATTTTTTATATTATGGAGGATTGTGTGGGTATTTTGGTGGAATCGTAGGCTTTTCTTAGTAAACTTGTACCTAATTGATAACTCTTATGTAAATGGATTTCTTATCCCCATGTATTATTAAATCTGTTCCATAATTGACCACAGAGGGGCAGTATTCCAGCTCTGTCCATGCAGTAATTACAGCAGTTGCCTGTGTGATGAATTTGGTTTTATCATCCTGCAATTATCTTTGTAATGCACAGCTTTGTGCATACTAAATGAATCAACACACTATAATGAAATTAAGGTAAGAAATTCAAATGTTGGATAATTCCATTGCCACTCTATTTAGGTAGCTCTGTCTTCATACTTTTTAATTAAATATGGTGAATTAAAATCATGTTGTCATATTGCAATGCACAGAGCATAATTTTTTATGATGCCCACAGCACCATTTCCTGCACAGCTACTGTCAGTGCTTTAAAAAGAATAATTTCCTCACCATAAATAGCTGTCATCCAATCTTGGAATTAAGCTTAAGCCTCTCCCACTGAGAGTAGGCTGCAGTCAGGGACACCTGAAGCCTGCTCTGTGGTTTATGGTTGGTCCATGTTGCCGACACAGGTTTCCAAAGATGCAGAAGTAAATCCTGTTAAAATTATCGCAATTTGGTGTGCAAACCTTAAGCAGTATGTGTATATTAGTATTTATTTATACAGATCATGTACAGTTGGTAAAACACACACGCAGAAATGTGCAAAGTATATCACCGTTTGTTATACTTTATTCTCTATTTTTCCATTACAGGTGAACATGAATCCCTCTTTGTTGTGTTTTGCCAGTGACCAGAAGAACACAAAGTGTCTATCCATGCATGTTTGTTGTGGAGTGTTGTCTGATTACAACAGCTCATGCGTCGCTTGCTCTCATGCTTAGTTTTATCTCCAGGGTTTCTGCCAGCTCTGGAGAAAAAAGGGGGGTGTGTTCAATGCTCCTGGGATCCACTCCTTGTTTTCCGTGTGTCCCAGGGGTTGGAAGGCAGCTGAAAGTTCAAACACAGACACACTCCCTCATGCTCTACATGGCAAGAACTCAGAGATTAAGGGGTTTGTCTGCACCAACTGCAAGCAGTGCTCGCGGTTCGTAAACTTGCCAAACAAAGACGGATGAAGAACACAGGGGGATGATTCAAGTTTCTTTTTTATCTGCTCCAAATATGTCTTGCTTAAAGAATTTGTTTTTCTTTTGGGCAATCCTTTACGCTGGACAGGTACCGGCGCTGGACAGTGAAAAATCCTTTGGGAGTCTGCTTAGTAAAGGAGCCAGAGGATGCAGGTGGCAGTGAGGCATTGCACTAACTTGTTTGAAGTTTTTTTTCCCCATGTCAGAGGTGAAGGATTATGCCTGGCATAGGAATTTAGGCTTCAATGAAGGACTTTATGAAGCGACTTTCAGCTCCCAGGCAGAGTGGCCAGTCTTTCATGCCTATTTTAGTGTGTGAATGAAGAAATATGCGTGGATCTGTTTGATTCAAGGGTGATGCTATTCCTTAGCAGTGGAACCGTGGATGTGACCCCGAGGAGTCCCACTGAACGTCAACAGCAGGAGGGGATAACTTTTTACCATCTTTCAATTACCCTGAAGAAAACTCAGAGAGATGCAGCATCATCTGAGCCCAACAGGGGGTGGGTCACTAACAACATGGTGGAGGATACCCACCTAAAGGGAGAGCTAATGAATCTTGTGCCAATGGAGAACAGCCCGAGGCCAGGCAGAGCACGACAGAAACTCGGCACCTGGCCCTCCCTGAGTGGCACTAGCAGACATGGAAGTTCCAAAGAGGAGGTAATTGTGGAGGAGGAGGAGGTGGAGAGAAAAATGAAGACAGACAGGTTTTTGAAACAACCCTCTAAGAACTCAAAATGCAATAGAGACATGATAGAGTTAACAGCTCAAGCGGATACCCAGAAGCAACATATTCAGAGTTCACCGTCATGCTCCATCACCGGACGTGTTGAAAGGCTGGTCCACGGGGGTCATGCCACCATTGAAGAGCACAGATCTTTACCGCGGGCCGTGTTACGGAGGCCGAAACAGAATGAAGCCTTGCTCAGCAGGAGAACAATGAGTATGTATGGCAACCCAGTTGAGCAGCAAAGAGATTCTCACCTGGATCAAGAAAGTCTGCTTGCAAGGCCAAGAAGTTTTTGCATTTTGACAGGCCAGGGTCCGGTTCTGTCAGGACAACAGCCCTATGACCTCTGCAAAGGGAAAGGAGTTTTGCAAAATAACGAGCAGCACAGGAGCAGGAAGTCTGAACAGTGGGTAGAAGATGGCCTCAACTCTGTGTTGGCTCAAAGGTCATCAGGATCTGCAGATGTGCCTCTCCAGTCCCGACGAAGGACAGGGAAACCCAGGCCTGTTAGCATGACTGTATTGGAACTACGAAAGAAAGCCTCTGATGATTATATTGACAGCCAAACGAACTGTAACCGCACAGGCAATGATGAAGGGGGATTTTTTAAAGGTGGTTTTCCTTGGAAACTGTTTGGGAAAACATCTCAAGATAGGAATAAAGACATGGACAAGGATTCGGCATCTTTCATAAAATCCAACAAATCTGATGCTTCCAAAACTACACTGACCTCTCTAAAACGAAGCTTCAGTTTGCGAATCAGGAGGAATCGGCCACGTGAGAAAGTCAATCTGGGGCTTGAGGGGAAGTCAGGGGAGTACTCTCAAATTAATAGTTCTGGAGAGGAGACAACAATGCCTCCACGGCCATTCTCATATCTCACAGGAAAAACACTCCCAGCTTCATGTGAACCCACAGACGATGGGGGCATGCAGTACATTCAGTACCACAGCAGGGGAAAACCAAGGTAATGGAGGTACCTCTGTGTCCCACAAAATTATCTTCCAAACCAGTGCAGGAAGAACAAAGCTTGTGGCAGCTCATAGCCAGACATTTCAGGAGGAAAGAACAGCCAAAATGTGAATCCCAGCAGCCCCATAACAAAGACAATGGCCAGTATCCCCAACCTGGGAATACTAAGGCACAGCCAATCACCATAGAGACTCTGGCAGGCACAGACTACCACAAAGGTCAAGGTAAGTCCTGCTAGAGTGTGGATATTCTTTTATTGCTCTACTCTCCAGAAATAGACAGTCATTCACTCCAAAGAAAGTTACAGCTTTCAGAACTGCAGAAGGGTACTTCCCCTCTCCATTTTCCCCCAATGTGGACAAGCAAATGGGAAACATGTGGGGAATTGTAAGTTTGGATGGGGTTCAAAAATGTCTGCCAGAGAGTCCTCTTAAAATTCTATTTTTGGTTCTTCATCTTTCCATTGTTTTTCATGGGTAGCCCTCCTCTTTGTACACTGTTTCATAGCTATTACATATTGCTTATTGAAGGTTTTTTTAATCTTGAGTAAATGGGTAGGAAAGTAAAATAAAATCAAACCAGAATACAACTTAGCTTGTTTCAGAGTGAGGCAGCTGGGCGGTGTACCGCACTATCTCTTGATAACACTCTGTCGGAAATGCAGCTTAAAGCAGTCACATTAAAGCAGTCAGTAGCAGTAATGAGGATGCATTTGGCAGTCTTGCAGAGCTATATTAGGAGGGCTTACATGCAATAATGATGGGGAGTGGAGAAAATGACTTAAGCACAGTGTTTAAAGGTTAACTCTGACATTGGAGTGTGTTTGTTCAGTGGTCTGAAAGAGCAGCCAGAAAAGAGGCAAATGTTTGTAACTTTCTGTATTAATGGCTCCAGTTAAAGATTTGTTGCTTTCTGTACATGAACTCGTACTTCCAACCTTTCTCTGTGGACAAAATTAGACTGGTGACTAATGAACTTCCTTGACGTGAGGTATCATATTTCAGATGTTAACCCACTTATTATGTCAAAAACTGAAGCAATATATTTAGGTTATACAAAGTACTTAAAGTGCCCCATTGAACTCCTTTGTTTGTTTTCTCCCATGAAATGTTACCATGGATACCTACACATTTGTGGTGGATTGACAGTCAGTGTTTGACCATTTATTCCACCACAGCCTCAGTCAGCCATCAGGAATGTAGGTGCGCCGATCAACCTGAGCAAAGCTGAGTGTTCAATGCCCTGGGCGGGACTCTGCGCCTGTTGCTACCTGCCTAAGTGCTTGTTCTTAAATTAAATCCAGAAAGCTGAAGCCCAGTTCGACTAAAACCGAACACATACACACAGTGAGGTTTGGGGGGAAGGGACTTTAGGTGAGTGTGGCGCTGTCTCCAAAGCACCCCCCTCCTCCCCATTTGTGGATGAACAAAGCAACTCTGTCGTACCTGTGTACTGAGCAGTGATCAGTGGACTATGCATTGAGACAAGAGGCTCCACAGGGGTCTTCGAGTGGCTGACACAGTCTGCAGTGCACATATCTATTTAAGATCGGAATATATAAAGCAACACCCTGCCAGGAGTTGTGATAGGGATTTGTTCAAACACACGCTGACTTTTGAACACTTTGAAGAAAATTCCCCTTGACTTTGCGTAGATCCATGTATGCTTTTCTTGAATCTGACATAAAAGCTATTCATGAGGATGGAATTCCCTTTGCTGTCTCATTTGATATCACTCCCTGTAAATTTCTGCCAACAGTGATTCCTGTTTTAACTTCATCTTGCTTTTTGATTCCGTCAGCCTGCTCCCAAGTCTGCAAATTAAAAAGGAAGAAATAATTCCACAGTGGGTAGTTATGTTCTGAACATAAACTCTTAACACAGTGAAAATGCTGCACTGCTTTAGGGGCAGTGAAATATCACATGTTAAATATGCAAAGCGGAGAAATCTGCCAAGTGGCTGTCTTCTTTCAGGTCTGTCCCTGCAAATCTCAGCTAGAGTACATTTTGTTCTTTGTGACTTTTTTTTGCTAGGATACCTGGATCCTTCTGTTCTGAAACTGTTTCAGGAAAAAAAGTTTGAGCTCTTTTTGACACTTAGGCTTCCGTTTTCATTCAAAAGTCTTCTTCATTGTTTTCACATTTTGTCATGTTATAAACATAAACCTCAATCTATTGTTTTGTGCTTTTATAGACTAACAAAGTAGTGGATCATTGTAAAGTGAGAGCAAAATAATGCAGTTTTGATATTTTAAACAAATAATTCAAAATTCCTTGGAAAAAAAGGTATTCTGCCAGCCTGAGTCAGTACTTTGTAGAATTGTCTTTTACTGTATTTAGGGATACAATGTTTCTGGGGTATGACTCTACCAGCTTTGCTTTAGAGCAATATATGGTTTTTGTTTTCTCTTTCTTTTTTTCCAAACTAAGCTCAAACTCACTCAGATTACAGTCCTCTTCTGAACACCATCTCAAGTAATTATATGTATTTTAAGTAAAATTTAGGTCTGAACATAGGCTGACTAATATGTTTATCTAAACCATTCTATTGTTGATTTGGCTGCAGCATTAGGGTTGCTGCAAGCCTGTACCTCAATTCAGGTATTGTACAGCCTTCAGCAGTGTTTCTTGCAATATTTTCTCTCAGTAAATCTTCCTCACTTGCTGAACAAAAACATCCCTACAGCTTAAAACATCACCATATCTTACCCTGAGGATGGCATTTTCAGTAGGAAACAGATATTGTTTTGCATGGAGGCCAAAATGTCAAGTGTATGCCTCCTCTGACCCAAACAAACACATTCTTTTATGTGTTTGCTGTGAGGCATGCTGCGTGGTTCTCACTCCAGTCTGTCCATGTTTTGGATGGTTTGCTGTCATGTTGCGTTTCCTTTATTGTAATTGGTGTAATATAAATAAAATGAACTCAACTGAATTGATGTTAGATTTAACAGAGTTGTGTAAGATGTTGATAGCTGAGGATATTGTTTTTAAATACATCACAGCTTCTTAAAATCTTTCTTCTTGATTTGTTGGAGAGTTGGGGAGGAAATTCAGCCACTGACTCACTTGTGCTGCATTGAAAATATACATAACACACTCTTTTGTCTACTGGTGTTGACTACTTTTTCCAGCCAAATAAAATCAAAATGAAATGCATTGCAGTTTGGTGGTTACACGATAAAAACAAAAAAATAAATTCTGAGTATGAAGACTTTTGTGAGGCACTGTACATGTGTAAGGTTTTGCATAATTTCATAATCATTTTTTGATTAGTAGTAGTAGGCTTTCTTGCACTGATTTCTGCTTGTAGCATCTGATGGATTTTCTTATTAACAATAAAACCTGAGACAGCTGTTCAAAAATTATGACTAAAAAAACTACTTTTGCTAATGTTACATGCTAATGTTATATTAATGTTATCTCAAATTGAATAGTCTGTGTATTTTCAGAGAACTGACTGATCCGTATCTGCTTGATGAGTTGGTTGTTGGTTCTCCAGACTCCTCAAGACTGGCCGTGCATAATTGTTTGCTACTTATCTGTCCCCTTAGAGAGAAATTACAGGTTGAGTTTTGGGAATACATCCCAGGAGACGAGAGCATTCCTGGGTTATTTTGTTAGTGGATGTGTATTTTTGAAAAACAGCACGGAGAAGAGAGATGCTATAGACCAATTTTGGACAGGACACCATGATAAAAGAAGCCAGACGGAGAAACTTGGTTGTGGGGTTGGCAAGCGATTGAAGTAGTTTGCATGATGAATTCTCAGCCTGTAATTTCTGATGGCGGAATGGCCTGGTTGGAAAGTCAGTGTGTAAGTGTAGACCTCAGAGCTGTTCTCTCTCATTCCGAAACCCACTTATGTCCCACAGTATAAATATACACACACACACGTGCACATGCACACTCATAACAAGCATTTGCACAAATTTGCTGCTAAATTATCTACCCTTGTGAAAGTGAAAAAAAAATAGATAGGGCAGCTGTGGTTCAGAGTCCTAAGACTCAGAGGACATCTCATGTTAATCGGCAACATAGTTTTCCTGAGAGAAAGACAAAGAAACTGTGTGTCCTCTGGCATCAGAAATTATGGGGCTCTCTGTTTCCCTTGGCATTCTGAGACACAGCTATGTGGGGATGATCATATTTAAAGGATGATGTAACAAAGAGCACAAGGATTCAATTAGAGCTCTTTCTTTTAGTGGGGGACCGTAGTAATTGTACTGTATCTCTCCTCAATGATAGACCTGTCTACTGAGGAAGAGTATCTGGTGAATTCTTGAGAGATTTCTAAGGTAGAGGAAAAAATAAGCTACCGTTTTTCACTTGGTAAAGGTACATTGTTTTTCAATGTTTTCATTGGGTTTCTATGTAGACCAGAGCAAAATGTGTTGTGTAAAAACAAATATGTGATGGACATTAACTCCAAATCTAGCTGCAGGAGATTTTAGGTACATTTCTATCTGCTTTATAGCTAGGGACAAATATTTTTTGGCCCCTTTGAACTATATTTTGAACACAATAGTTCAAAATAGTGAACTGTAGTTCAAAATAGTGTTTGAACTATTTTTAGAATTCAAACACAAAACAATTGGAGAACATGTGTAAACATCAATTTTCAATTTGAATGTTGATCACATTACATGAAAACCCAACTATATATTTAGTCATTCTGTTAGAATGTGAGCCTCTATCCCTATCTATAATAATATGCAGCTATCTCTGTTTGCATTAGCTTTGCACATTTTCCCTGTACCTGCTGAAAACAAATATCCTCTTTCATGACACCTATATACATATAACAGAGATGTGCAGTGATAGTTTTATTTTCTGCCACTAAGAATTTTACGTTATCCAAAAAGTAATTTTTTTGTCTAATCTTCTACAAGTTTGATATGTCCTCAAACTGGCTTGTGATCAACTGCAAACATGACTTGTAAATGGGGTTTTTTTTCCCCCAAAAAATGAATAGTTTTGAAACTTCTCTATACAGGGATGATTTGTAGAGTCATTACTAATACTCCTGTCAACATATTTGTAATTCAGTTCTTGCCCAGCCTGGATTATGGATCGAACAGTGCTCCGTGGAACATTTTAAAACATAACTAAACACAACTTTCTCCCTGACCTCTGTGGTTTTTTCTTGGTCTTCATACTGGTTGTTCATTAATATTCTCTAACAAACACATATAGATAAGTTGAAAGTATAATGACCTTATACACATGCATAGAAAAATATTGATTATATTTATATAAATCAAGTGACCTCTAAAAGCAATTGCTTGCAGTGGTCTTTCTTTAGTTATTATGATAAATGGAACTGAATGGATGTGCATGTCACTCTTTTCATTGTTCTATTTGGGAAAATGTTTTGTAAACCACTTCACAATTTTACAAAATCTTGTATTGGTCAATAAAAACACATTGTAGATGTTGGTTGACGAAATGGGAAAATGTTCAAATGCTGCCTCATAAAAACTGAGCACACTACAATGTCTCCAGTTGCTGCTTGGAAATGGGAAACAACAGGAAATGTAAGAAAACAAGGGGACAGCTTTATCTGATCAGTCTGCTGTAACACACTTCGAGCTACCTGCTCCTCAGCAGACTTTGTTCATGTTACGACATGTCAAACCCACACTGTGAGGGCTTAGCGGGAGGTGTGCTGTTTAAAGACTAGCCTGCCTTGCACAATGGTTAGTGAAAAGCCCTCTCCCATAACAAGTGAGACATCTAAAAGCAGTGTGAGGCTAAACGGAGGTCAGGAATCAGTAAACATTTTAGCAGGGGGTAATTGTAGTTGGTAAAACAATTGTTGGCTCCGGTCTGTTTGGCTCATGAATCATTCACACATATGTCATGCATTGTGCAAAGAAAATTAAGAGGTTCCTTGTAACAGCAGGGCCTAGCATATAGTTTATTTCATCAGTCCTCAGTCTAAAAGTCATTTTCACCTGAGGCACAAAAGGAAATCACTGTTGCTGCAACAACGTATTACAGTAATGATGGTGGATGAGTACTTTAATTGTTATGGTTGAGACATGTGTAAAAGACAGGAGGTGGTCAAATTCTGTTGCCTTGGAGACGTAGTGTCTGGGTTCCTGCATTGGAGACTGCAGCTTCCCTGGGATGGTCCAGATTGTGAGAACACCATGATCCAAACTAGGAGGGCCTTTGTTCTATCTGTTATTATGACACATAGTTCCTCTCTGTGGGAAACAGGCTCAGCTTGTGGAGTTGTCATTTGTGTTTTTAGTGCTGTTAGTTTCCATTGTTCTTTATGGTAATCCTCCCGTCTGTTCGTTTTCAAAAATCTATCATCTAGTTTCCAAATGTCACTGTTAAACCGAACAGGTTTGGTCAAGCCTGATAATTGGCACATTTAATCCTTATCAAAAAAAGAGTATTTAGCCTTAGTGTGTGTATTGCGCAAACCATGTTTTCTGTTGTCGGGTTGCCCTTTTGTTTGAATACATGAATCTTCCTGAATATGAAGTGTGGTACTAGCATGCCACGAGTTGCTGTTCTTCTTATCATGAAGCCGCATCACTCTGAAACCATTTAATTTTATTTTGTCTCAACTGCAATTACTTTTTGATCTAAGATTAAGATCTAAAGATTTTGTCAGAAAGTACCTTAAATTTCTAAGTTGTGGATTTTAAACATGGTTGGCTTCTTTGTACGGTGTCTAAAACAGTGATAACTATATTAGTGTCTCTGTATCTTGAATTGCTATTGATACTCTGTATGTTTCTAAAGCTTGTATAATAACCCAATGAAAAGCAGACATTGATCATCAATCTTAGAATTTTTTTTCATTTCAACAGCAAAACAATATCAGATCAAGGCAAATTTATTTTTAACACGATAAAAATTTAAAATATATAATGAAGCAAGAGATATCAGGATGTCAATTCATTATTTACATTCCATGTAACTGATAAAAATCCCAGTCAGCTGGGCCTCCAACTGTGATCAACAAGTGGTAGATTGGAATTTCATAATAAAGCAAACACAGCGGTCTCAAACTCAAGTTCTTGAGGATCAGGGTCCTTCTTCCACACAACTGACTCAAATGATTAGAGCAGCACTGTATGCTAAAGATGCCATTTTATTCACATGTGCAGGACCAAGAATCTGGAAATAGCAGGAACGCGGTCACTGAAAAATCAAAAGGCCTGAGCTTATAGACACACCTCAGCACCACAGACTATATTTAATTGCTTTAGTATATTACAAATTTCAAACCAGTGTTTAAAAAAAGGGACCTTTAGCACTCTGGTTTTTATATGGAGAAGATGATTTTAAAAAAATGATTTCACAATTCTAATGTTGCAATATAAAAACCATGAAAAGGGATTGTGTTGATTTTTCCAAAAATAAAGCCTTTGGAGCTAGCTACCAAAATCATTATTATGGTGCTGCAGTGATATGCACCTAATGGGAGGCCCAGCTTCTGTAGTTTACCACAGATTTTGTCAAAAAGAATTGAAAGATACATTTTAAAAAAGTTAATTCTGTGACACTATTTCGAACAGTTTTACAACAGTAAGCTGGATTTATCATGACTCTGCTGATTAGCCACCACCTTTAATTTAGAATAAATTGTTTGATTTCTTTGCAATTTAAAATAACTTTATCTGATGGAACAGTTGGAAAAAAATTTACGTAATCCATCACTGTGTTGGACAAAATGTCCTGAGCTGATGATCCTTGTTTTATCAACAAGGTATGGCGGCTGACGTGTCAATCATAAAACTTGATGCATACTCAACCATTTGGGTGTAAACTACAGTTATTGTGCGTTAATAATTCATTTGTTGTCTTGTTTGCAGACTCATTCGTCAACAGTCAGGAATGGACATTGAGTCGATCAGTTCCAGAGCTGAAAGTGGTGAGTAACATTTTTTTTGCTTCTTGCAGTCCAGCTGTTGATTTGCCTTCAGTGGTTTCATCATACTGACAGATTGAAAATGTCATCGAAAAAGCATGCCATTCACACAAGAAGGCACATGCGAGAAAATTGGCCGGACTTTTCTGCTGGCACATAGTTGGCGACTTTTTTCTTTTTTCTTTTAATGAGATGTGTTGGCATGGAGATGTAAGGTGCCTTGCTGCAGGAAGTGAGATGAGTGGCAGTTTTGGGCTAGACTGGTGACACATTCTGGGTCTGATCCCACCCGCCAGTGGAGCACACAGGCACAGCAACTGCCAAATGCACAGCTAACATCCTCTTATGGTCTAATGCCCTCTAAAGCTCCACTCCTGTATTGTACCAGTAGATCTCTTTGTGATTAAATTACTGCTGTGTCCCTTTGAAAATAACAAAAACATCCAACTGAATACCAATTCACAGCAGTGACTTGAAAGGCAAACTTGCTGCGGTGACCTCAAATGCTTCAAATGTCGCTGCTTCTCTCTATGAATCTGAGGTATTAATTGGAACTTTGTTAAACTGCTTGTGAAAGTTAAAATGAAGTGTTCCAAAAAATGCAGTGGTCAGCAACAAGGTCATGTTGGAAAGAGGTTTGCCAATCATTTCTGAACAGTTAAAGAAAACGTTTATGATCAGATCCCACAGTTGCAGTAAACGGGAATTTTATCTGTACAGGGTCGATATGGAGCAATACACATTACATAGGTGTCAGGAAACTGCTAACAGTAAAGACATCAGTAAAACCTGTTTTATTTTCCATAACCTGGGAGCTAAGCTATGTCATTACATCCCTATCTCATCTTATGAACTAAATGTTTGATTTTTGCTTTGTTTTATTCAGTGAATTTGTTGAGGATCAAATTCCAGCAAGACAGTTCACTACGTAAACCACGTTGTTTTTCACTATTTATGCAAATATATATCCTAATATTGACAACTTTTATTGTATTCCTTCATATTATTTGTGCTGAAACAACAATCATTTTTAATGCATCACAGTCCTAATCGACTTATCTATCCTCAGTCCTGGAAAACTGTATACAAATACAACATTTAGACAAAAAATTACTGCTAACAAGTGGCGAAAATAAATCAGGAGCCTTGAGCTTGTGTTAACTTCAATACTTATTCCACATGTTATTGGTGATGAAGTGCAATTTTTTTGGTCTATAATTAAGCTAATCAAAAACAAAGCTAATACCACAATATAAAACATGGAACTTTCTACACCTAGAGTGGTGGTTGGTCATCTTGTCCCTCAATAGGAAACAAATTTTGTGGAAAATCTTCCAGAGATTTTCAAAAAGTTGTCTACATCTCTAGATTTCACATGTTCTATGAGAGACAGAAGATAAAGGCTCAAAAGGATACAACTGCAACTGTGTTATAGCATGTTCTGCCTTCCTGTGATCTGCTCATTTTCTTACTCTTAATTGCCACAGACGTGTCTCAACATGTCACAATAAAACTTCCTTTTAAATGGCTTGCGTCTTTGTTCTTTCACTGATGCCTTTCATAAACTCAGATACTGATATTAATCAATTTCTTCTGTCTGTAATAGGTGTCAACAACCGTGTGTTTATTACAACAACACAGTAGTGTTGAATTATGTTTCATTCACTGATTGGTAAAACAGTATTTTTTAAGTCAAGTCAATGTCGAACAGATTTTAGTCACCAGCCAATTTTTCAGGACATTTCTAATTTCACCAAACAAAAAACGCATTTCCTGGAGAAATAACTGAACAGGAAAAAAAGTAGGAAAAAAAAAACATACATCTGCTACTGTAGTAAAACCCCAACTTTCCAGCTTTTGATCCACTCTGCACTTGAAATTGTTCCCAGATAGGTACAAAACACTTCTAAAGAGTAAAAGCTGGTTATGGAGTACCGCTGATGTGGCGTTTTGTTTTAATAAAAGCCCATATACCAGCAGGTCACAAAGCTGAGCAGTAAAAACAGCAGGATCGTTGGATCTCTGGCACATTCAGTCTTTTTTTTTTTTGGTTGGTGTTGACTCATGGTTTTTAGTGTACATGTGTACATAGCCTCAAACCAATCGCTTATTTATTGTTTATTCTACTTAGAGTAACTCCAGATATCTTTAATACTTATGTTTTAATGATTCACATCTTGAATTGAATCCAGATTTTTTTTCTTTTTTTTATCAAACTTGCTTATAATTAGAGCCATACCTGACTTTAACTCCCACTAATGATCTGATGAAGAAGAAGGAGGTGGCGAGCAGAGGAGAAGAGGGAGGAGACGAGGTGTGATAAATCCTTTGTTCTTCCCAGACACACAGGCATCATCAGCCCACCCTGCACCACGTTTCACCCTGGAGGCATTACATTGAAGTCTGGTGTAGAAGCCAGTGAGGGAAAGCAGAGGAGTGATTGCAGCTGAGCTGCTGGATATTACAGGACCTCTCCTGGCCGTAATAAAGAACCAAACTGTTACTTTTACTTTTGTTTCTGTTAATGTATTTTGCCTCTTCTGCTGTTCTTCAAACAAAATGAAAGTTTTAAGTGGGTTTTCTAACCTGCTTTTGTGGGTTTATTTGGCTTCATGCAGATGTTGACGTTGGATCAATAAAATCAAATGAGGTTAGAATTTAGTTGCCTATGGATGCGCTGGTCAGAGTTTTTCTGTGCCATACATTATTAATGAGCATGGTTAGAGCATTTAGCAAAAAAAAAAGCACTCCTGGTGTTTGTTTCATATAGTAGAATAGATTCTAATCATTGAGATTTATAAAATACCAAATTCAGAAAATTACTGACCACTTTGCTGTGCTTTGTCAGGCCTTTATGTTATCTGCTGTAAGTTTAGCTCTCTCTCAAGCTCATCTCGGATGTGGGTTATATTTTTCAGAAAATTTGCACTTTATTTTCTGCCTATTTCAATATCTTGAGAAAGATCTGCATATCCTTAGGTGCATTTAAACATCTCATTGAGAGAAAACGGCTAACTCTGAGGCTTCTTCTTTCAGTGTTACTGTCTACCCCAAAAAGTGTTGTCAGTTGGACGCTTACTATGATGCAAACTGAATATCAGATTTCTTGAGTTGCCTACTAAAAGATCATTGGTCAGTACCAACCAAGCTTAAAATTGCACAGATATGATTGTTACATTTTGCAGAAATAATGATTTATATATTTTCTTCTTTTTTTCCCCAATAACTGTATTATCTCTAACAAATACCCTGAATGTCATGATCTTGATTGACCAAGTTCTACAACATATGAACATGTGTGAAAATGTATCAAAGAGGCCAAATAAATAATTTGCAAGCAAGGCATTTAATTCATAGGACCTGACATACTAGAGACTGCTAAATATTTAATCCCAGCCATTCTGTAATTGCAGAATTATATACTTTGATATTGCAATGGAGATGAGATGATGTGATTCAATATATTGTGCAGCTAGAGGTGACAAATCATGTTGGTATTTCGCCATTAGGGAGAAGATTAAACACTCGGCTTATATTGCATACAAATTAGTTGCTGCAATATGTTTCATTGTTACAATAGCATAAGAACTGCAACACTTTTTAAACAAAGGCATTTTTCTCACAGCACACAGCTAAGATATTTTGTATTATTTTTTTTCACTAACATTTATTTTATTGTAAAAAATATCAAAATGTACAACATTTTCAGCTTTTTTTTCCTTTATAATACTATTTCTCTTTACACTGTGTGTAAAGAGAAAATGTGCCTCTTCAACATGCACCACCCTATAATTGTATTTGTTAAATCCAGAATGTCACATTGTTTATTCATCAGATGCAATGTCGTGGTGAAGCCGCTGTCAACAAAAATCATGTTAGAGATTTTAAATGCCAGAGCTTTTAGTGAAAATCTCAACAAAAAAAAAAAAACGAATCTTTTACTTGTCATTTCAGCTAAAACCTATGCATTTTTAGTAAAATTAAGATTTGCTGAATTTATTTTCTACTGGCTAGTGTTATTTCCTCTTCTTGCATTGTGCCACGTTGATAATGATCATAATGTTTTTGCTTTTGTTCTTTCAGGGCATTGTTGGGAATCTGTCTAGTGGGAAGTCTGCCCTGGTGCACCGATACTTGACCGGCACATATGTGCAGGAGGAGTCTCCTGAAGGTAAGAGTCTTCTGGAGATGACTAGCAAAATACTGTCACGCTTTGGATTATATTTATTAAAAATTAAGGCAATTATAAACTTGAAAGCACCACTGTGTGTTCTTTTATAGCTGTAATGTGATATACTTGGCACTTTATTAGTACACAGAGTCCTTGTTATTAATCCCATAGTAGATTAAACTCCACTGAAATGGGTGTTCGCAGGAACATTTTGTGTCCTTTTTTCCCCCCAGAGGAATAAAACAAACAATACTGATACTCGGTATCACTCTATATGAAAGGATAACCACACTGGGAGTAAATTATGTAACTTAAATCGATTGGGCTCTTCTGTTCATGTTTACTTTCTACAAGAATGTTTGGTTTTGGATTTAACAGTTGTTGAGGTTAAATTAGAAAATGTAGTTTATTTTTTTCATTTTTCCAACTGGAGAGATAAAGGCAAAGCTCATTTCCATTTCTTGTTAAAATAGGGAAGGTCAAATGAATTTTTTATTGTCTTATTTAGCCTGTTAATGATCATTTTCATTGTGATAATAAACTGCAAACCAGATCATCTAATATCTGTCTACAAGGACAAATTACCAGAATACCCACTGCTGCCCTGCAAGGTCCATCCTTTAAAAATCCACGAAGATGCTGGCACACCCAGAGTTAACTTATGATCTTTAAGAGAGTTTTTTTTTTTTTTTTTTTTTTTTGCAGTGTTTTATCTTAGTGTAATTATAGTGTGGATGAAACTTGAAGCACATAATTAGTTTCTGGCATTTCTCTGTACCAAGGGAGAAAATAAAGGGGGGGGGAGAATGCATAACTTAATTAGTCCTTGAGAAATCAATGGCGGAAATGCTGGTGAGGGTTGTTGTAATCAGGGAAAAATGTCAGTTCCTGTCTTGGTGTCCTTGTTCTTATTTTTTATGTATTTTTTTTTAATCTTATTGATGCAACATATCTGTTTCATTAGCAGCAGCTGCTTCACATGTGCTCTTTGTGCCGGCTTTTTTCCAGTTCATAGTTTTCACGTTGAAAAAGCATCACAGACGAAGAGGAAGAGGCTTCGCTGTAGCCGTTTCTTCGCTGTTTTGTTCCAGGGCTTTTGCTATGATATCTGAAAAAAGGTACCGGGGTGTGTTGCCATAGCAACACCGGATGGCGCTCCGTCGGATTGTGGCTGAGTGTCAAGGTCTGAGCCTCTGTGTAAAGCAGAGAGTATGCTTGCTGCGTGTTAACCACGCTCACTAACAGGGCTCTTTTTCTCAGTAGTTACCTGTATTAATATGATTGCTGTAGTCAGAGGCAAATTTGTGCACTCGGATTTACTTTTTGTGACCACGGAGAGAATTAGGGGTACTGAGGCTTTTTTTTTTCCTCGGATGCCATTTATTCGTTCGTCTCTAAATAGGGAATAATTCCGGATGATTATGCAACGAGACGGTTCACATCCAAATTTCCTCCCTCTTTTCACCGGAGCCGTATGTTTTCATCACATAACTTGTTTCCGAGATTCCCATAATCTTATCTGGCGTATGCAGATAAATGCTGTCAAAGTCCATAAAAACTCTGCGCTGCACCAAGTCTTTGGCTCTCTGCGTCCCACTTCGTAATGAGATCCGCCTCATCTCTTCAAACAGGACTCAAACATGCATATTAATCATCTTTGAGTTCCTTTGTGAGAGCAGCTTCGAAGCTGTGTGACTTCAGGAAAATAAATAAAGAACAAGAAGGGGAAAAAGCTTGCTGCGATGCCATCAATCTCTCTCTCCCTTTATTACACAACCAGCATCCAAGCACGTCTTGAGAGTCGTTGCAAGTGGCTGGGAGAATCCTCTGTTTGCCCGGCAGGCTAAAGTGGACTTAACAGGATGGAAGTGAGACTCAAGTGGATATCTATTGCTGGCTGAAACAGGAAATATTGTCCACCTTTTCTAAAATTATAGCCCCAGGCTATTTTATGGCCCGTTCCCACTGTGACCTTTTAGTTCTTAATAAGTTGGTTGAAGGGGACGATCCACCCCCAGCCCCCCAGCGTGTGTTTCTGCTGTCTTCTGCATCATGTTTTTATGGAATTTTGTCATGACTATTATAAGAGCCTTTTCAAAAGCTTTGCATTATTCAATCCTGTCAAATTGCTCTCAGCATTTTTTTTGTGTGTGTGTGTGTGTGCGTTTTTGGTATTCATAAGGCACCATTTTCACACCTTGGGACATCACTAGTCGGCCAACTTTCTCATTTGAATGTTTTTAATCTCCGCAGGATCTTGAACCAGTCAAATGATATGCAGAATCTAATTTTCTTCATGCATCTCCCATTGGTCTCTTCTTTATCTTCAGTCGGGTTTGCTAGTGGCAAGGAAAAACATATTCATATCAGAAAAAGAATTGGGGTTGAGGGGAAGGAGGATGCCTACTCAAATGTTATATCTACTCTACAATACTGGGGACATTTTCTGACATGAGCACCAGTTCAGTGTAATGTATGTTTCACTATGGTATTTCTGAGGTTTTATTGCAGAGCAGAAAGTTTCTTGATTAAATTCTGGCTCATCCAGTGAAGCTGTGCAGACAGAATAAGCAGTCTGATGAGGCTTTTGAAGTGAAAGTTTGGCCTTTCTCTGACTTGTAGCGGTGCAGTAATAGTGGCAAAGAGCCGGCTTCTGCAGCAGCTATGCATTAGACATGCTTAATGGCAATTTCTCCCCCACATAATTGGCTCCAGAGGGACCCGGTTTCCTGTCGGCATATGATCCAGACAACACAGTATGCTGAGGGTTTAAAGCAAGAAAGGGCAGCACACCTTCATGAATCATATCAAACTGTGTTTTAATATCAAATTTGTGATTATTTGTCTTTCCTTTCCTTCAGATTTTTCAATAAATGTTCATTTCTAAAAGCACTATAAAGCAGGTTATTTTATAGTACATCTGTCTGTAGTTATCGTGTGCTCCAGCTCCACTGTTTTCTTTTTGTAAGTGCCTGGTTATTTTTCATTTCAAACATAATCTCAGTAATACTTCTTCCTCCAGGTGGACGCTTCAAGAAAGAAATTGTGGTGGACGGACAGAGCTACCTGCTTCTCATCAGAGATGAAGGAGGGCCTCCAGAACTGCAGGTAGAGGAGCTGATCCTTGAAAATATCGCATTGCTCTAAAGCTGCAACGCTTTCTGAACAGAGGCAGTCTGAGAGCTGTCATGCAGACACAAACTGTTTGAGACAGACCATGATATATCCTCTAAAGGATATTTTGGAGCAGAGCGGCAACACCCTGAGGTTGCTGTAGAGAAAGATAAAATACGCCAAGCTGCCACATGCAAATCAGTTTTGTTCCAAGGAACAGCTTCAGCCTTCCTAGATGTATACATATTAAAAAGTTATTTAAAAAAAACGTAGAGATACAGCTCAGCTGTCTCAAATGAATAATGTTTGACTTCACATTGTGTAACCGTTGTGACGGCGCTGACTTCGAAATTGAACAGTTATTTACAGTTTTAATGGTCCACGGTGGTGTTTTTAGCCATTTTTATCATGCTGTTTCAAAGTTGCATCAGAAAAGATTCTAATCTTATTTATGAAACTGCAGACACTAATTTAATTAACATCTTTTTGAAATCAATGAGGTATTTTTTGAATTTGAATTGAATTTGAATGTGAGTGAACTGACTATAAAACTAGTGGGGGAAAAGATCAATCTTTAGAAAACCTTAATAGGATAATGTCATGACTAGAAGTCCTGTGTTCATAACAATGGTCTATTATCTGTATTAATATTATCCCATCAGACGTTAGGAACCCTGACGATATTTTACAGTCAGGGAGAGATCAGTCTTACTTTCTTGTGAATGACTGAACCACCACTGCAGAAAAGATGTCTGTCTTGAATATTTATTTCTGACCAAACTGTATTATTGAGGGAAACCTAAACTAAATTGTTGCGAAATGATGCATGATGATGAAGGAAGAGTCATACTAAAGGAAAAGGGTTTGTTCCTGAATAGAGGAATGAACCTCAGTAGGAGAAAGTACACAGTACGAGTTCTTCAATGAATGTAGTTACAAGAAAGACAGGAATATTAAAAAAAGATGGAGATGTGGGATGAGTTTTTGGTCCTTGAGATGTAATGAAGAGGCGTCTGTGAAGGTGAAGCAAAAAAGAGAGCGCGAGCAGGTTGGAGTGATTAGTGACAGAGCGGCAGCAGGAAGAGTTTACAAGGCAGGAGGAAGAGTAGTTATAGGTAGAAGGTGGATTAACAGACCGGATGCTGGGCTTAAGGTGGCTGAAGGAGTTAAGATTTATGTTGGTAGTGACAAACAATACAGGAGCAAATAAAAACCAGTATTTGTTCTCGTCATCTGCTTGTGAAGTATTGAAATCATGTCCTATAAATTTAATAGTTGATTTTTTTAAGGTGAGTTGTTGTTTTTTTTTTTTTTTTGTTTACATAGTATTTTCCCTTTGTGCTAAGTAATAAACTGCTATGTTGAAAATATGTGACATGTGCCTTAATAAATGGTTTCTTTAGATTTTCTGAGGCTACAGTGAACAAGAATGTTCTAGTGATTTGCTATGAAATCACAAAAAAATTCACATATCAATATCAAATGTAGTTGAGTCATACATATGCCCACTGTGTCAAACCTCCAATCTGGAAAACACCATAAACTATGTTTTATATCTGTTTTCAAGCAGCAGTTGACACCTAATCAGAAAAACGCTCTGATTTCTACTTGTGCACTGCATCATAAGATAAAGGAATAGATATGAGTTTGGCTCAGTTTTTTTAGCTGCCTGTGTAATTAGTGGTATGATTAAAGGCCTCCATCATGCTCCCACTCTGAGTTGTGACTCAAAGGCTTGATGTGCCACTGGAGAAATCCTTGCAAATGTGAAGGCTAAATGAAGCAAATTCAGGGTGAGTGTGTGTTATTGCATTGTTACTGTTTCTCATGCTCTGCTTAATAATATTTAAACAGTAATAGTGTTTGTAGATGAGTAGTTTATTCTTATCTTTACAGAAGGATTTCTTTACTACGCAGTCATAAACTACGTAGACAATATGAATAAATATATCATTTTGTTACATTATTTAAAGTGGGAATATAGAAACCATGCAGCTTTTGTAGTGGCTTATAATCATTGTGTCATTGAATTTATTGAAATCTGTTGCAATACTGCCCCCTTCTGTTGGAGTTTATGAATTGCACTAACAATATAAAATGTAGCATCCAAACTGCCAATGTTGGGAACAGGCAATTGGCTCCTTCCAGTTTTCTTTGTGTTGGCATACTGGCGGCACACCTTTGTGTTTTGGATCATTTAACAAATTTTAAAGATAAACGAATAAGTACGTAAGTACAAAATACAGCTCATGAGTTCATTTATTAAGGGAAACAAACTGTCCAAGTTGACCTAACCCTATGTGAAAAAAGCATTTGTCTCTTAAATCTAATACTTGGGCATACCGCTCCTTGGTGACGACAGCTGCCATCAGCCGTTTGCCGTACAGGTTGTATTGTTGTGTTTTTTACGCCGTTATGGAGGCGCACTATTTGTTTTAATTTGGGCTCTTTGGAGGGTTTTCAAGGATTTAGGTTTTAACTTTGAGTAGACCATTACAAAACTGAATTAGTATGTTTGTTTTTTTTTGTATGGAACCCTCTGATGGATTACTTTTTCCCCCCCCAGTTCCTTTCTTAATGTTGAATCACAAAAACTAGCTAATTGCGACAAGCGAGGCCCTCAGTGCCTTAGATGTTTTTTTTCTGGTTTTTCTGGTCAGATGGTTATTACACTGTTAAGAGTAATTTTGGTAGACCGGCTAGTCCTGGAAATATTTTCCACTGTTTCATGTTGTCTCCACTTGTGGATATTTGCTCTCTCTGTGGTTAACTAGACTCGAAAAGCAGGAGAAATGGCTTTGTAACTATTTCCAGATTGATATGCTTCAGTGACTTAGTTTCTTGTCTGTTTTTGAGTTTCTTTAGATCAACACTTGACGCGTTGCTTTGTGAGATCTTTTTGCCTACTTTGTGTTGTCACAAAGGTTATGTTTATGGTTGCCTTTTAATGATTTGATAATCTCACGGAGCAAAAAGCAAATAGAAAAATCTTCTAAAAAATGTATATTTTTTAGAAACTTTCATCATGTTTTTAATCTTTGAATAAGTCAGTTCTCAGTCTTTTTACTGCACCAGAGATTTAAGATTTTGATTGTGTCGCAACTACAAGAAACCACAGTTGCAGTTAAGCACACGGGTTTCCATAAGTCAATTTTGTGCTGATAATGTGAAAACCCTTGATAGGTGGCTCATAACACACACAGTGCGTGGTCTCTGCTTTGTCCTCAGTTTGCTGCCTGGGTGGATGCAGTGGTTTTCGTCTTTAGCCTGGAGGATGAGATCAGCTTCCAGACAGTCTACAATTACTTCTTGCGCCTATCCAGCTACAGAAACACAGCTGAGGTGCCAATGGTCCTCGTTGGAACACAAGGTGTTTGTCGTACATCCATCGTGAATGCACACACATTTTACATAACATTGGAATTTAAATGAATTACTTTCCAGAAAATACTGCATGTTTCTAATCTAGTTACAAACACTTACCTTGATGTCTTTCTTTGGATCTTTTTTTCTTTGTTTTGTTTTGTTAGATGCAATCAGTGCAGCCAATCCCAGAGTGATTGATGACTCTCGGGCCAGAAAGCTGTCTAACGATCTGAAACGCTGCACATACTACGAGACTTGCTCCACCTATGGCCTGAATGTGGAGCGAGTCTTCCAGGATGGTAAGAGGGAATATTTAAAAAACTATATACTTTTTTATGTTTTATTAATGATTAAAGATTTGTATTGAGGTTTTTGCACTAAAGATTATTATGTATATTTTATACAATGGGAGTTGTTTTATTGTTTGCCTTTAGTTTCCAAAATAGTCTCTTTTATAAAAGTGTAATAGAAATGTTGGGGTATTTTTCACTTTTACTGCATTGGCTCTATTGAGCAACTTTAGCTCCTAAAATAGATTAAAAAACTATGATTTTGATCTTAATCTTTTATGTTTATTTAATATATGAGTCAACACATCACAATATTATATTTTATTCAAGATGGGTTGGCAGACAAGCTAATAAATATTTTGGTAAGCATTTCATGCTGGCTAGTTAAAAACTATTGCCAGGACTGTGATTAATAATTATGTAATCAAAATACTCAAGCAAATGTGGGTCTGTAACCTTAAGATCAGGTAATTGAGTTATTTAGAAGTGTCTCATGAAGAACCTTGAAACTCTGATTTCTCCCAAAATTAATCTTCAAAGTAATAAGACTTCCATTTGGAAATCCGGGCGCCTTGACTGTGGAACCAAGAGCCCATTGAAGGTCTGCCATCCTCTCAGGAAACATCTGAGAGAGTAGCTTGTCTTTCACTGCACATTTCAGTGTCAGTTGATGCATTTTTGCATTGCATACTCATGCTGTCTTCTCCCTCTGCCTTAATTGCCTCCTGAAGTCCAATTTGAAGTAATTAAACAAGCGCCTGGTGACTGGAGAAGTCACTCCGAATAACTGTTGCCTTCTCTACGCATTTGCGAGGCTACAGCAGGCAGTCAGGCGTTGTGGTCCCAGCTGTCGATGCAGCTTCAGATCATCTCTTTCCTTCCCTCAATGCTAATTCATGTCACGCAGCCGTGAGCATTGCCTTTTCCCCTCCTCCTCCTCCTCCTCCTTCTCCCCGGCCCACCCGGTCACGTGTGCTGTGAATTAAATAATGGCGTTCACATGCTACAGAGCAAGTTGAGTTGTTCACATGGTTACCATTGTCTCATTTGGCCAACATTAGGTTACTTTCTCTGGAAATAGTTCCTTTTATTTATAGACGTGCCTGTCCAAAAATTATACAAGAGGGATATGGAATGTGGGTTATTGGAATTATTGTCTGTTAGAGAACAAAAATAAACAATTGTCGTAATTTTTTTTTTTGTATTTATGCATTCACAAGCCTTAAGTCCTTACCTGAGATAGTTTCTACAAATTCCTAATATTTCTGAAACTTACAAGAAAATTTGGATAGCTAGACATTTGGATCAAAAATAATGGAAGAACAGGTTTATAGTTATCACATTGTGTTGCATCCCTCTTTAGCATTTTCTGTTTTAAAATCTATTTTTTTAGTTTTAACATTTTCTGTGTATTTCAGAATTGCTTTAATTTCCCCTTTACCTTTATAGAGAAATTAATTAAAATTGTTTTATGGAATTATCCATAGTATTATGGATAACAATTGACTATAAGGGAAGTTGTATCTATAAGCAATATATAAAAAATCTCACCTGTGTATTTTTCAATGGAATTGTAACAATATACCAGAACACTCGCACGTTTTCATCCTTCCACTGTGTCACCAGTCAACAGAGCTGTTCTTTCTCCCACTAGTTGCCCAGAAGGTTGTGGCCATGAGGAAAAAGCAGCAGCTGTCTATTGGTCCATGCAAATCTCTCCCTAACTCTCCGAGTCACTCTTCAGTGCCAGCCGCATCCATCCCCTCTGTTCACCTTAACCAGGTAAGCCCACAGCAGCCCGATGTACATCTGATGTTCAATATGTGATGATATTAAGATCATTTAACCTGCTACTCATGACTGCTTGTTTTTAGGTGTCTGAACTGATGTTCTTATCACATCGTCCCAAACTGACCTTCTACTCTTTTTTCTTTGCGATCCCTCTCTCTTTCCACCCTGATCTTCTCTGATGCTGCTGGTTCCTCGTAATCTCTCTCACTCCCAATAGGCAGCCAATGGTGGGGGTGCGTTCAGCGACTACTCCTCCTCTGTCCCCTCCACCCCCAGCATAAGTCAGCGGGAGATGCGCATTGAGACCATCGCTGCCTCCAACACGCCCACGCCCATCCGCAAGCAGTCGAAGCGGCGCTCCAATATTTTCACAGTAAGTATGCGACAGCTGATGCAAAGCAACACCCACTCACACTACTAGAGGGCACGGCGCCAAGCACACATTTTTTTTCTTTTATTCCACCAGAGGGAGACAGGTTGCTCAAAATGCATTCAAAGCCAGCGCTGCTGCCTACGAGTCAGGCAAAAACAGCATCTTGTTCAAACTGCACAATGGGCTAAGGAGTAAAAGACTTTGAAGATTTCATATTAAACCCCCAAAATGGGCCAAAAAAACTCAGCTTTGAAGCAAATATCAAAGATAAGCACTGTGGAAATAAACATCAATTCATGTACCTTTCTTTTTTTTCTTTTCTAATTGGATGTAGTGAGTGGATTAAATTTCTCATCTTACCAATAGGAAACTGGGCTCTTTACATCGTCCAAATCTTTGAACTGGCCCTGTTCATTTTTGCTTTACTGTTTTCTTCAGCACCTGTCCTATTGCACAAATCAAAATGAAAAATTCAAGTCTACCTATTTTACACTTGCTAATGAGGCAAATCTACAACCTCCAACTGCCCACCTTCAGACAGAAAAGCTCTTGCACAATTTGGACGGCTTGTGAATACTGATCCCAATTGATTCTGATCGCCAAGAAATACGACACCAGTCTCCCAATCCCTGTCTGCTTGCTATTTATCCCATGTCCTGTCATATTTGCCCTTTGCTCTAACCTGTAGCATTTATGTGCACTAACCACTACTGTTTCCTTGGCTTTAGCCTCTTTCTTTTTTCATTCTTTCTTCCTTTCCTTCATCCTGCCTTTCCTTCTTACAACTTTTCATTCTTTCTTTCTTCGAACTTTTTAATTCTTTCTCTCCTCTCTCTCTCTCTTCCTTACATTCTGTCTTTCGTCCTGTTTCCTGTTGCCCTCCCTCCTTTTTGCTGCTAACTTTTCCAATCTTGCATAGTCGGATCTTTGTTTCCGCTGGCTCAAGAAGGTCTGCAGAATACAGAAATCCTTCAATCAATGCAAAACAACTGTGCAGAGAATTTCTTAGTGCCTAAAGTGCCATCTAACATTTATCTTAGGTTTTATGATGTTAATTTGTTTTTCTCTGCAGAACTTTGCCAGCATTATGAGAAAAAGATCAGGCTAAGCGAGATTTACCTTCCGCAACTTCTTCTTGCACATCAACACTTTTCCTTCACCTCTGCCTTCTGGCTCTCACGCTCTCTCTTTTCTTTTTGTAGCTAACTCCTCCTCTAACCTCCCTATCTATCCCCACCCCTTCCGTCTGTATCTTTCCTTCTATCTTGATCCTCTCACCCCAGCTGCTTTGGGAGCCGCAGGTTTATGCGGCCTCCGAGCAGTACAGGCTGGTGCTAGCTCCCCTTGTTGTCTCCCTTCCCCCCCTGCTAGGTAGTGACTAACCATGTCCACCAGAGAAATGAACCTCTTCCCATCCGCGTCATGGAGATGCCGAAGCACGCCACCTACCCAGTGTGGGTGCCCGAGTGGCAGGCCGAGCGGGAGTTTCAGCTCATGACCTTCTGAGGAGCTGCGAGCCAAGGGTGGGAGGAGGGAGGGTGAGGGAAAGGAGGAGAAGGACGGAACGTTACGAGGGCATTGTCGACATTTCGTCATTGAAGCTGGAAGATTGAGATGGGCTCACTAGACGGAAGACTTGAAGTGTGAAAACATTCTGGCAATTTGCAAAATAACACAGAGAAAATATTTCATCAACACAAGTGTTAAGGATCTTGCTTTCTTAGCTTTGCCCTATCAAAAACATAAAAAAAAATATCTCCATATGCTACAAGTACTACTACACCAGTTCTCCAAGTCACAGGCTGAAGAATAACAATCATGCTTTAATTTATGGTGATTTTAGAGGTTTCATGTATAAGCAATTTAAGATACAAAGTATGCCTTAATGTCATTGGTAGATAAACTCATACAGCCATTAAATGGAAAGTCCAGTCCTTTTGTTACCCAGACATGAAGAATGACACTTTCATGGCACTGGCATTGGGACTCTTGAAATGTAAAAACCCAAATGTGATGGTGTGCATTTTTCTGAACTTAATTATATGTGAGAGAACAATACATGCACTTGAATTTGGCTCCCATTCATAAAAAAACAGCCCTCCTTCTCAATTCTATAACTGTTTGAGTGTTAAAAGTAGGTAATTAAGACTCAAACCATTCCATCAGAAGATCTTATCACTTTGTCTTCTCACCACCACCCTCACAAATCAGTTTCAAAAGCCATACACCATTTCAAGCCAATCTTTTGACCATAACCACCCTCTGCCACTAGGTGTCAGTGCAGCACACATTATTCTTTCCTAGTGCTTCCATGGTCAATAACTCCAAACTCTCTGTTTTCTGTCAACTTGTCTGTGGTTCTGCTGTGGTCTTCAGATTGTCCGTCCCTATTTGTGTTGAAAAGCACACTGTTAGAAACTTAAACAAATATGCCATTTTTTATACTCAACGTCATTGCTGCACCATTCATTTGCATTAATCTATTAATGTTTGCCCCTCGGTGTTGCTCCATTTCATATTTTTGTTCTTTAATTTCTTGCTGGATCTTCACGTATGTGACCAAACATAAACAAAAATAACCACAACAAAAAAAAAATAACCATTTGACACTGTTTTTTAATATTTGCAGATTTGTGCTTCTGTTTCCAACCTTTCTTCAACAAAAAGGGCTTTCCAACTCCTTCCGAATTAGAAGAGCATGATGGGTAAAAATAGAGAGTCCCCCTGCTTTGCCAAACCTGATAGAGAGGAGATTATTGGGTGAGGACTTACAGCTTGTTGCTGCTTTACCCTAAGTGCTTTAACACATTTAGGGTAATGCACATGGAAACCCATAGGACCTTGCGTCAAAAAGCCGGCTAAAAATCGAGTCCAGTGGAGTTTCTGAGTGAGCTTTAAAAGTAGACTCTCAAATATCACCGAGTGAGACAGACTGTAGGGACTCTTCTGGAAATGCCCCGTCCAACTTTTTTGCTCCGCTCCGCCTTTTTGCTCTCATTCAGACATATGCCATACAATAAACACAAGTCACTCTTGGAACTGTTATCCAGCCACCAAAAGGACACAAGCTTTTTCTTACATGACATCACACGGCCTTTTTTCCAGAAATGCGGACTCAAGAACTAGAGGTGCCAAGTTGTTGTTTTTTTTTTATTCTTTTCTTTCTCTTTTGTTCTTCTTTTGTTTGTTCTGTTTCTCTTTCATTTGTTCACGTTTTTTCCAGGGCATATTCAAGTATCGAAATCAATGGAAAAATGTGGTGTAAAGGTATCATGGAGAGGTGGGTTTTTTTTTTAGATTAGAGAAGCTTGGGTGAACATTTTATGAAGGCCTTCATAAAGGTTAGCACAGTCTGTCAGGATTGGGAGGTATATTACAGAGAAATTATACTGAGTTGCTAACAAATGAAACTGGGTTGCACCGACTTGTATGAATGTAGTTAAACATCATGTTGTTTTTCCCTTTATTTATTCGAAGATCTATTTTTTTTCATCTTTAAGTTCCTTTTTTCTTTTCATTATCTCGGTTTTGGTTTGGTACAGCGATTATGAACTCTCGCATAATCACTTTTCTACCATAAAGAAGGGATTTGACGAAAAATATAGACTGCTGTATATCTTGTATTGTATTTTATTTACAATGCTACTCTATAAAAAGGTACATACGTATAAGGAATATATGAAACAATGCCTTTTATTGTCCATCCTATATTTTGTGGGAACTGCAATGTTTGGCTCAATTTGTTGAATATTTTGAAGTGAATTTGTGACTTGCTTTGTATGGTGTCTGTATAGAAGCTAAAAAAAAACCAAGTCATCATGAACAAAAAAAAATAAAATGTTGGAAAAAAAATCTGAACCTCAGAGTTGGTTTACTTGAACTCAGATTCTACCTCTTCCCCATTGGTGACTGGACATCTCTCATGTTTTGAGTGAGACCATACCACACTCATTCTGTTTGTCCTTATGTGTACCTCATCTCTTTATTTGTGTTGGGATGGGAAGGGAATTATGAGGTTGTTGATTTTCTCATGTGATAACCTCTTTCTAACCACCCTTTTTCCCTTCAACAGGATCTACCATACTCTTTTTATACTGATGAACTCTGAAATCACTTGTTTGAATATGCAAACTTACTTCTGTCCTAATAGATTTTACAGGTTGGAGGAAGTTTTTGCACCAAAGCCTTACTTTTACAATAACATTTTTTCCCCTCTCTCCCTGGTATATAAAAACATATTCATTGTGAAAGCCCTTATGAGTGACTCTTCTCTGGGTAGCACGTCAGTGGGTCGGCAGGTCCACTAAGGACCCACTCATGGTGTGAATCAAAGGAAAGGATCCGCAAAGGGTTTCAGGGCTGAGTCATGACTCAATGTTTGGTTGTCTCCTCTGTGTTGAGATGTGTCAAGTGTGGTCTTGTTTTGGTCTCTTATTATTATACATTTTTTTTCTTTTTTTTTTTTTATCTTGCACGTTGATGTTCCTGCTGTATGTTCTGCTGGTCTGCTTGTGTGTTCTTTTGGAGCTTCTTTTTGAGACCTTTTATTTTTGCAACGCTGAGTTTACCCACAAAACTGCAGAAATGCAAAAAATAAAAATACAAACAAAAGAAACATGCTCCCTCACCTCACCCTTCCCACCCTCTGACCCACAGCCTATCTGTGTCACTCACACGCACTCCCAACATACAAGAAACACTTCATCCACTTCCCCACGGCTCCCAGTCTGCCGTTTATTCAGTGTGTCGCTTCACTTACTGACTGACTCTCTTGTTCTCTTGCAGTCACGGAAAGGCAGTGAACAAGGAAAGAGCGTTGACAGTAAAACAGACAGCATAGGCAGTGGAAGGGCCATACCTATCAAACAGGTGAGCAGTTTGACTGGTTTTTGCCTTCATTTCCCATAATTCCCTAGGTAAGTATGAATCCTTGCACATCTCAACAGAAGCTGTTTATTTTAAGTGATGTGATGATTGTATTATAACAGCCAGACATGACGTCAGGCTGTCACCACTAGATGGCCACAAAAAGCAAAAAATATTATGGCATACTTTCTGTTTATAGCACAAGCTGCTAGATTAGTCCCATTAGTTTTTTTTTGACATGTTGCAAAATTACTTTTCTGGAACCACAATGACATCATTTATTATAAGTATTTATGACTTAAGTACCACTCTCATATTTCACATATTCGTGTTTAGAACTTATAGAATTTTATAGCAAATTAGAAAACTTGTTTCTAGCCAAAGTTAATGGCACAAGTTTGCCTTGTGTTCAAAACCACTATTTATCAATTTAACTTACAGGCACAGAAATCTGTAAATGTTTTATTTTTTATATGTCTATATTTTTTTGTGTCAAACACTGTCAACCTATAAATCAGTCTTTGATTGTTGAATACATTTCAGCTTAAAACAAGCCAACATTAAAAAAACTAAAAATCATCAAAAGGATTAAAAATAGACAAAATAAATATTTATTCATCTGTTATCTAGAAATCCAACAGATGTATACATTTAGCTAAATTCGGGTTTCTTAATTGTAATAATTTTGCCCTCCTTATAGTTTAAAAACTTTTTTGTCTATATTTCTGTTATCGTATATATTTATGTGTGTGATGCAGTGGAAAGGCTTTGTAATGATTCTGAAGTGTTTATTAAGCCACTAGATGGCGACACAGAATAACAAAAAGTGATACAGGATCTTCTATTTGTATAAATTATGCAGTTTAGCGTAAAGAGATGCTTAACGGATTTATTAGCTGAAAAACCAGCATTAGCTTATTTATATTTATATCTTGCTGCACTGTTTGTGACTTCCATAAACATGCAACTTCAGGTTGAGACTTCTTTATATTCAACAACTGTAAGCAATTTTATTTGCGTTCAGAACCGCTGTCACGAAATTATCAATTTTATAGCCACGAAAGCAACAAATGTGGCATAAATTCTATTAATTTTTGGAAGTTGCATTAACTACATTTTTGATTCTCTAAATCTTGTGAATAAACTTTGATTACAGTCATTTCAACTTCAATTTAACAAATCGCAATAATAACAAAAGATAATAAATCAAATAAATATCATTGTTTTGGTCATTTAATCTAATATTACAATATAAATCAAAATTGACATATAGACAGGCTGGACATTTGTTATTGGATATGAATTTAATTAAATAATAAAGAGTACACAAACACAATATTTGTTATTTCTATACTTGCTCTAAAACTTTGCTGATTAATCCATGCAAATGAAGCAAAGTGGCAAATATATTTTGTACAACAGCGTCACTTTTTTTATTTTCTATGAAGAAACTTTAACATAACTGAATTTTTTGTTTTCGTGACACTTTTTAAAATTTTCTACCAAGAAACTTTTAACATAACTGGATTTTTTGTTTTCTTCAATTTTAATAATTTCATTTGATTAGTTTGTTTGTCTTATTAATTCCCTTATTATATTTTTTAATGGGTATACATGTTGCAATTTTGAAGTAGTGAACAGGGTCCGAATCATCTGTGAAGGTATACAACGGTAACCTGAGCAGAAGTAAAGGACACTTTGATTAGTAATCACTCGTGATTATATGAGGGCCTTTCAAAGCAGGTCAGTAGCCCTGTATTATCCTCTTTACCTGCAGATGATAGAGGATAATGTCCTTCTCCTTTTGAGCCAGACCTTCTCATTCCCTTTGGAAGAAAATTGCCAAGGTTTCTTTCCTGGAGAAATAATAGCAGGTTGAGGCTTTGAAAGCCGCCGCACTCAATCAGAAACATCCATTTTTTGTATTTATCACAGATACAAAATCTCTTCGATGGCAAATCTGGTGGTGATGCTAAATTTTTCTCATCATGGATAAAACATCTTAAAAATACAGAAAAAGTGTTACACTTCTTTTATATTAAAATGGTGATTGAAATCATTTTTTACACTTGTTCGGGTTTAAAAATGAGAAAATTATATCACAACGGAGGAAAAGACGGAATCTTTTACTGGTTGAAAACCTTTGAAGAATCACATTTCCATCTGGTATTGGTAAAATTCACCTTTTGATAGATCAGTTGAATTTACATTTGAATTCAGTTTTCAAGTTGAATTGATTACTCTTCTTTGTAGAATCGACTATAAATCTTGTTAATTATATTTAACACATATTCCACAATTAGTTTCCTTGATATGGCAGGTTTTGGCATGACAGCCTCACACTAAACTTCTTTATCTAGAAAGTGTTGTGTTTTTTTTTTTCTGTTCTTGCTTTTTGGCGATGGGAACAGTTTGGCTCCATTCTGATCACCAGACCGGTCGAATGCACAATCAGGAAGATCAAAGCATCAATGTGAGCTTAATTGCCAGTGCCCCTCACCCCATCAGACCAAATTACACCACACCCCTCTGCTCCTCCTCCCAGTGTATAAAAAGTGAGCATAGATAACAATGTAGTCACTGCTGAGGTGCCTCTATCGGTGGCATTCTTGCTCACAGAACCCCCTCTGTCCCTCCCCACCCCAGCCCAACACACACTTATTTCACCCCCTTCTCTCCTGGCGTGTCACAAAGAGCCAACGTATCATTTAGCCACGTTGGCAGGATGCAGCTTTTCTCCTGCTCGTCCAACTAAAGGAGAGAAATCAGGCTGTCTCCTCTGGGTTTGAGCTGACAACTCTGTGGACACAAGCAGCAGCACATCCAATGCTGTTTTTCAAATGTCCTACACACTTGTGAACACACTCGTGTTTTACGTTTGTATAAATTTGAGGGAGAAATACTCTAGACACACATGAAGCTTTTTAAAATTGAACTAATGCGTTTTTCCCAAAATGGCCTCTGGACAACTTTTTATCTTAAGTGCATCTCAGTAATTAAGAATTTATTTCAGTTATTCAATTAAAATGTGCAACCCAGAACAGATAATCACACAAAGTGATATACTTGAAGCAGTTATTTAGAAAATACAATTAGAATATTGCATAAGACCAATAAAGAACAACATATTTAAGAAAGAAATGTTGGGCCGGTGCTCAAATCAGTCCAGTTTTGCAATCAGACAAACTGGACTGACTTGGCTGCGGTATAATAAAAGCCCCTGAAGCTTTAACTGCAGCCTTCATCTCATCTGCGTTGTCTGGTCCGGGTCATTTAAGATGCTGACAATTTTTCTAGTCCAGCAGAAACTCATCAAAGGGCTTTGATTTTAAGCCCATCAAAGCTGCTGTTACTTCAGTTGCTTTTGCATTTTTCCTTCCACTCAATTTTCAATTAATTTGGACAGGTCAGCCGTTTAGTCAGCAATATTTCCAATAATTTTCTAATTTTATAAATTAGTGATAATATAGCACTTCTATACTCTTACGTAATCCAATTTTCTGAGTTTCAAAATTTAGATTTTTCAAGTAAGCAATTGTTACACTTGAAACATTTCACTATTGTTAATCTATGCAATTTTCAGTCGTTGAACTGAATAACTGAGATACTTTGAATGATGGCTTCATTTGTTTAACTGCGCCTGTATTTCTTATAGAAAAACAGAAAAGCTTATATCCACACAATTCTCTCACCTCTATTGATCCACATCACGGCTTTGACAAATAATATCAAGCTTTGGTCTGATTGGATGTATAGATTTGTGAATGCCTCAGTAAGGCCACAAGATGAGCAACATATTTGCTTGTAAAACATGCATTATGAAGTTGCTGGAGGCCATTTGACTGGATCATTTACCCTGTATGATTAGAGAGCCATTTAAAAAGTGTTTACTGTTCTTTTATTGATTGAATGGAGAAGAGCTTCAGCAGTCAGCAATTTATTGATCAAAGGACACATTATTTCTTCCTAAAAAATCCCTAAAGTATCAGTTCTTATGAAACAGATAACCACAGACACTGAAGAATTATGCATTATATTTGACATAATTGCAATAGTGTTTTTTTCTTCATTTGGAGCTTCTTGGATTGTAAATGAATAAATTTTCTTAACAAGGACAATACATTTGTATGACTTTAACTGTGCTCGTATATTCACCAAGTACCCAAATTTATATGCCACAATGTAGTACTATTGCTGCCAATGTTTTATCATAACTGATAGAAATGTGTCTGTATCATTTTATTTGAATATTTTACATTTGGATTTGAAGTATTTCTTTATTGCTCATGTTTCTGTCAAGGTTAGCATATCTTTGAAAGTAATATCTGAATTTTCTTTAAACATAAAAAACTAAGTTTAATTTTTAAGCGTAAAATCATCACTTTTAATTACACAAGGAAAATTTTCAAATTGTGTGTGTGTTTTTTAGGGGTTTTTAGGGAGGGGGTTTTTAATTGAAATATAAAAATAAAATCTGTAAAAATATGTATCCAGCCGTTTCTGCTTCCACAGTAGTGACATGGCGTATATACATAAAATTCATAAAAAATCTTTTGTTGGCAGGATGTTTGCTTTTCTTTTTCTCCATTAAAATGTTATTTTACGAAGGCTTCAAAGTCTATTCGCTCTCGAACAGTGTTCACAAATGTGTCTGCTTTGTAGCTTTTCAGCAGTATTCTGGTTAACAGAAACACAGATTGGACCCAAAGTTTTCACACTTTGGTCCCAGCACACATGACAGTCATCAGAACTCCCCCTCTCAGATGAGTCAGGGTTCGGATTAGGATGATTGTCGGCAAACAGCCTGGTGCCCAGGTCATCGAGGGTGACCTCTTCCTGATGTGTTAATCAGGATTAAAGGCCACAGAATGGAACTGACTTGCAAAAACACTACATCCTTCCTCCCCCTCTCTACCTCTCTCTCTCTCACACACACACACACATACACACACACACACACACACACTCACGTCGGTGAGGGCTGTAAAAGCACAAACACTGCTCCGCTTAATCCTCTAATTAAGCGGGCCCCTCCTCACTATTTAACCCCGGAGAGCCTCCTGGCCCTTGCACTCAGCAGCGTTTGGTCACCTCCTGCAGAGGAACTGCATTGTTTACCGGTGGATTTACTCTGCAGATAAGGAAACCATCCAAGGCCCTAAAATGCCCCCGAAAGATAAAGTAGAAAAGAATAAGGGGTGAGTGGCCTTTGAAGAGGAAAGATCACACTCTTTAATCCCAGGATTTTGGGGTCTTCAAGAGTTCAACTTATTATGTGTATGAATGAGAGGAGGAGGCTTGGCAAATTTGATTGTTCTTTTTGCTCTAAACTTTGAGCCAATAAAACTTTGCAAGGTCAAAATATAATATCTAAGCAAAAGTGTATTTGTACCCATCACCAGTCAGACTGTATCACAACAGGAACAAACAGGTGACTATTTTCCATCACTTTACATGTTTTGATGTACAATTGCTTCCAATTAGTCTACTAAGTTGCCGTTTCACTTTTTTCCCTTTGCCAACAAAGATAATTCTTCACATAAGCACCATAGCAAATCTCAATCACAAATCACAATAATAAAACAGCTTTATGGTATTTAACATCCATAATGGCTGATACCATCAACCATGCTGCTTTTGGAAGAGCATATGCTCACCGTGGTGCGCTCTCTCTTACAGGGAATCCTTCTGAAGCGAAGTGGCAAATCCCTCAACAAGGAGTGGAAAAAGAAATATGTCACACTGTGCGATAATGGCGTCCTCACTTACCACCCCAGTTTACATGTGAGTTACAAACTCCTCCCTCCTTCCCTTCTGCATTTCTGTTTCCTTTGTATACTATGGTTGTGTTGCTCTGATGTGTGTTATCCTTAAGTGACTTTATCAACTTTATTATAATATACTATACTACTATAGTATATGGATTACATATGACATATATATTAAAAATTAGAGTAGCTTACAATGATATTCAGCTCCCTTAAAACTTTTCACATTTTGTCATACATCTGCAAACATCAGTGTATATTATTGGAATTTTATGTGACAGAGTAACATAACTTATATAGATGCATAGTTGTGAAGTGGACTGAAAATGACCCTTTATTTTGATATTTTCTACAAGTATGACTTGTCAGTGTTTTCACCTCTCTTTCCTTCCATACTCCCAAAACAAAAACAAATGTACAAAAAAAACTGCTTGCAGATACATTTGCATAAAGTTGCTAGAGTTACATCCCAAGACTTCCAGCAGTTGTGGCAGCAAAAAACATGGTTCAGTTGAATATTTGTTCAGAGGGAATAGAAGTTTTTAGATTTTCTCTCATGATGTTTATAAAACAATCAAATGTTTCTCAGTTTTACCACTTTGTATGACTTCTTGTTGATCACAAAAATACCAGTACAAGACATAGATGTGTGTGTTGTAATGGGACATAATGTGGAGACGTTCAAAGGGCCTGAACACATAAGGCATAAAGTAGGCATGTTTGATAACCTTTTGACTCTAGAGTTAGCATAAAAACAGAGTGTGTTTTACAGTCATCTTAGCTTTTCCTGCGCTGCCCATCCATGTTGCTGGCTAATGGAGACATGCCTCGCCCGGACTCCACGCTGGCTTTTATTTATAATAGTTCTCACTGCATGGCAGCGGAGCCTGACCAGCCTCCTACATCCATCTTTGTCAGAATCCCGCTGGGCCGCTAATACCTCTTAAACACTTGGCTGGCTGGCAGCAGACAGCTTAGGAGCCCTGTTCTGCGTTTAGAGATGCCCCCCACTCCAAATTCCCCTCCCATCAACCTGTGATTCCTCCAGTCCCGCGATTGAAGTGTTTAGATCATTTGGCCCCATCAAATGAAAGATACAGGCAGCATTTTGTGTCTAATGAGACAGCCCAAACTTCCAAAACCAGTCCAGCAGTTAGACGTGAACCGTGTGTGTGGCCTTGTTCCTCTGACAGTATGTTAGTGGTTTAATTTACAGGCAGTTAAAGCGGAGCAGTGCCGGGCTACGCTGATGTATGTAATTGACTGAACAGGCTATCTCTTGATCATTACAGCTATTACAGGTCACCGGGGCAATCTATGAATCTATGAATCTGTTGACTTACAGGAGAAGGTGAAATAAGGCAGACAGTTACATTAACAGGGTAACGGCTCCAACTCATTCTGAGCAGCGGAGCAGAGAAGGAGTGGGAAAAGGAAAAAAAGGAGGGAGGCAGCCAGAGAGTGGAAGAGGGGAACCTTTAATTTCGCAGTCAGCCAAGCCATCTACACAATCACCTTCTGTTAATTCTATCTGCTACATCAATTAAATTGTTTGTAGAAACTAATTGAATGTGGCTTAATCACACATCTTAATAGCTTTGCACGCTTCGATCTGGCTGTTAATTCCAGCAATAAAATGAAATGAGAGCGCTCACTGGGTAATTAGCGAGGAGGCTTGGGAAAGAAATGAGTGCTTTATGACACGGTAATAAAGCAGAGGAGCCGTTGGGGGGACGGAAAAGGCCGAGCTCGCCTCTATCTGGGTTTTTTTTTTTTCTGCTGAGCCTGATGATTTTCACCTTGGCTTCCCACATTTGGGAAGTAGTCACTTTAAAACAAATCAAATGGGCAAATTAAAAAAAAAAGAAAAAAAGACCGAGACAGTCTGCATTCATTAAGCCCAACATCTTGCTATTTAGAGGAACAGCGTGGGCACAGGTGATGTATAATGGCTTTACAATCATTTTTCCACGATCACACAACCTTAGTGGAGAGTCTAAGGTGGGTTGTGAATAATGGAGATGGAAAGTGAATAGTCTTTTAAGTTGTTTTTCTTCCGTAATTCTTGGATTCTTCTCAGTGGTCCACTGTGTGTAGTTAGTCAGGTATTGCATCGAAGAATAACGTCTTATTCCTGTTGGGTTTTGGGTTTTTTTTTTTGGTTTTTCTTTTTATGTTCATAGGACTACATGCAGAATGTGCATGGAAAGGAGATTGATTTGCTGAGGACAACAGTGAAGGTACCAGGGAAGCGACCGCCCAGAGCAGTGGCCACTGTGGCGCCAAGCGCGAGTCCCAAAACCAACGGACTAACGAAGGATCGCAGCGCCTTGCAACTTGGTATTGGAAACACAGGTCAGAGTCCCTGCTGAATTAGAAATTTAAATGACAAACTATTTTATACAACTTTGTTTATTTAGCAGTTGATATCAGAGGCACTATATCTAGGATATCTGCCAACTGGAATTATTTAACTGGCAAAAACTGTCCATAACCCTGACAAATTATAATTTAAACAGGGAAATTCATAATTTAACAAAATTATTTCTGTGACCTCAGGAGAAATATTTTCTGTTGATTAAATAAAATAGATAATGGTTTTTACAGATGTTTCATAGATAATACATTCAAGACACATTCCGAGCCCATTAAAATAGAAAGAAAGAAACGTCTGATTCTTTGTGGGAAAATATGGCAGCACACACACCTGTGTTGGCTCTCAGCACTTGACTTGGTGTTACTAGGGTAATGTTTTTTTTAAAAAACCTTTTCAAACTCTAACACCAGAGTTAGGTGTAATAATATGACAGGCCTTATTAATGGTCTTGTCCTTACCTGCAATATTGAAACAAAAACAGGTGTCTTTCTCCAACTCGCATCTTAGCCAGGTCATCATTAACTTTAGGTACAAGTCAGTGATAAAAAAGCAAGGCTTAATGGTCTGTGAAAATCATGGTTTTGTATGTTACTCTTTTTTAAAATCTATGTGGCTGCAATGTTATCAGCATGTTTAAAACCGATGTTTTGACAACATAATTTAAGGTCTCACAAAAAGTCTGACATGGCAAATCTGAACTCAGACCTTCTGGAATTTGGGGACAAGACAAAAATGTTTCCTGAAAGTCCAAACATACAAACCTTTCATACGCCATCATTTATACTTTTTTATCCTTAAAAAGTATGGATCAGTCTTTAAACGCCCTAAAACACCCTTAAAATTTGCTTTCAGTGATTTGATTTCTTCTTTTTGTATTCTTACCTTAGTGTTGGAAGCAAGTTACAATTTGTGGGGAAAACTACATTGCGTATGTAAATGATGATTGCACCAAACTATTCAAACTTGGTTTTTTTGAATTAGTTTTTTTATTTATTTTAAATCGGTTCCCTATCCACTTTATTCCTGGGAGGCTTACTGTGGAAACGATTATGGGTCTGACTTCCGGCGCCCACCGGAAGTAGTGGTATTTCACTGTAATTTTTAGGGTTTTTTGCTAGTCCATATTCATGATAGAAGTTATATTTCTCTTTTCGTATTTAGTAAAAGTTGTTTACGGACACACCGCTTGCTATCAGAAAGCTGTTCAGTATAGAGGATGGTAATTATGAGTTTAATCATGTTAAGTTTTGTGACGGAAAGACTGTGAATTAGCAGCGCTTCTAGCAGCTGTTTCTCTTAAGAACTGATGGTAATAAAAGAGTAAAGCTGGTCAGAGTTTTGAGCTGCCGTTTTGCACCAACGGTGTAACAGCAGAACTACATATAGCCTTGCTGTGATGTGAATTTTATTTTTCGTTTTAATTAAAAAAAAAAGTAAAGTTCATGATCTGAATCTTTATCATTATGTTTGGACCAACAATACATTTTTATAAGACAAAATAAAATATCTGGGTTTATTTAGTCCATCAGAACCAGAACCAAATGTTCTGGTTCTGCTGAGTATCGATACAAATCAGCGGAGAGATGACCGCAGCTGCTGCACTTCAGACCGTAATACGGATAATCTCCTTCCACTGGACTAGAACCGAACCGAATCACACATTAACCTGTTATAGGGCAACGTAAGATGGCCTTGTGGAGCTCGGATAACTGTTGTGCTGTTCGTAGCTGTACTCTAAGGGTGCGTTCACACTGCAGCATGAAGTGACTCAATTCCAATTTTTGGGCAATTCCGATTTCTTTGCCAGGGCCGTTGACATTGCCAGTAAATGGACCTGTATGTTCTGCAGTGTGAACGGGCAAACGACCTGAAAGTGTCCCGCATGCGCAGTAGAGGGCGCAAAGGCGTCAGTGTTCTCAGTGTTCTGGCAACTGCCATAAAAAGAAGAAGAGCTCAGCGTTTGCGGAAGTAAACATGGAGGCTAATGGTGGAGCTTAGCTTAAGTTGTTGTCTGGCCGGAGCAACATATTAACAACTTAATCATCATATAGTCCGTCATGGTTGTTGTTTTTCTTCCCACTTGCGCATATCAGGACGCAGAATAGTGATATTTGTTGAGAATCAGTGACGTTCAGTTCGGATGAATGCAACCTGAACGTTAGGTCGCATTTCAATCGGATAGTATCGGATATGGGTCACATTCTAAAAAGAATCCAACCTGTGCTGTTCACACTGCCATAAAAAGATCAGATACAGGTCGCATTACGTCAAAAAAATCGGAATTGAGTCACTTCCTGCTGCAGTGTGAACGCACCCTAATAATCAGACTAAGTTTAATTTGTGGCAGCAACAAGTGTGTTTTGAACGTGCTTCCGAAGCAAAAAGGCAGACGTTATGTGATAAGCGGTAGTTTTCATCTCCTACCGACAGATAAAGAAGCAAAAGGAATTTGGCTAAAAATTCAAAACTTGAAGAGAGAACTCAAAATGATTTATGTGTGCTTGTTTCATTGTGTGGACAAAAAGCCAATGGAAGAAAACCTGCATCTGCATCCTGAGCAACTGAGTCAGTGAAGTAGCTACATAATAAGCTAGTGCAGGTTATTTGTGGCCATTTCGTCAGGTCGCCATCCCTCCCCGCATTAGCTGTAGGTTGCGGTAAAACAATACTGCCGCTTTTAAACTGTGATAGCTACTGTTCCCATGTATTTTATAGAACAAAATGGCGTTTGCAGTGGAAGTCGCGCCCATAAATCACGCAAAGCCTCATGGGGGCTAGGAATAAGGTGGATTAGAAATGCTTTGAAGGTGGCTGCTAAATTGGAGGAGTAGCTGTCTTGTAGTCAGGAGGTTGCGAGTTTGAATCCAGCTTCTTGCCACACTAAACCTTGAGTTTCCTACCGACCCTATTCATTGGAGTATGAATTTATCCACATTTAGGAGGGTGGATGAGTGAATGTGTGCTGCAGAGTGCAGCCCATTTACCATTTTTCATTGTGAGAAATATTGAAGCTGTCCCAGTACCCTCTAACGTTAAGTGGCTATTGGTGACTATACTGAATCTGTTTCCAGATGTCAGTGAGTATGAGTGGTTATTTGACTGGTAATTTTTCTTATCTTTATGCCCTATTTAAAAACTGACTGCTGGATGTTAGATGATTACCATTATTAAATCTGTTTAGTACTGTTCCCTACTATTCTTTTTAAGTGTTTCTGTGGTCTGTACGTATTTAGCCATTTAACATGTTGGATACATGTGAAATGGCCTGTCCTGTGCTTTCTAATTGATATGAAATTGATGAAGGACCAACCTTTTTACCTAGAAACTTGCAGTAAATAAGCACAATCCTTCTGCTGATAGGTGTCTCCATTACAACACACTGCAACTTTAAATTACATGTGACAGTAGTGTTCAGATGTTCTTATAAAATTGGAACAGCATGGTTTGTTATGGTGGACCTATGATCTCTTTCAGTCTCTGCCTCAAAGAAATCACATGTTCAATCACTAATGGTAATCCAATTAGTCTTTTATTACTCAACTTTCTTTATTCTGTGATAAATCATAGAAATTGCTCCCAACAGGTTAATTATCTGCATTGTGTAGGTTACATTGATGCAAATTAGTTATAATACTACTATTTTCAGTGATGACTTAATGACCACATATGACATATCTATTAATTCTCTTGATTACTGAGAAGGGAATTAAAACATATTAAAATGCTCATATTTAAGGAACAAAATAACAAAAAAAGCATCTTTGTGAGTTAATGTGACACTGACCTGGTTACATGTCACCCTGAACTTTGCTTCCAGAGAGATGAAACACCAGTGTCTCAAAGGATTCTGGCAGGCATATTGAAGTGAAAGCAGAGATTGGGTGAAGGTCTAGAATTAAGAGTAATTAATACTAATTAGCGAAGGGAGCCCTGGAGGGAGGTGAGCTCCCTCATCAGCTGTGAAATAGGCAGTGTTTCCATCAGTCAGGCTAAAGCTAACCTGCTGAGGTTTGATTCAGAGCCAAAGACAGGTCACTGGGCAAGATCTTACCAGACAGGTTACAGTTAAATATGACCAAATGCTGTCTTCCCTTACTGGGTTAATCAATCAAAAGGAGAAGATTTAGGAGTTTACAGAGCTCAGGACTTTAACTAAAGGTTGTTTAATCCCACAACCTGCTAACCTTGAGCTGTAGATTGAGGAGAGTCATGGAAAACAGGACAGGCAAGGAGAAACAGTATCAACTAGGATTTGTCTTCTCACTTTTTATGTTCTTTTTCTTTTTTTTCAACCCAACTATGTTAATTTCCTTGGAAAGACTATCCATTTCTGCAGCAGGAAACAATGTGAGGGAGATTTGCCTTAATCTCCACTTAGGAAAAGAAAGGTTACAAATCACATCAGGTCTGTCTCTGGGTGGAGGACCCTCTTCTGATTATGCGATCGGGATTTTGATTTCATTAGACATGCAATTGATGAAGGGAACAAAGGGGTAATTTTTCATTCACAGCGTCTAAATCACAAGCCTTGTCTTTGCCTTTGGTAATTCATTCATTCCTTAGATCTAAAGACCTTTATAATCACTGGGAGAAGAGGGATAGCGACAGAGAGCAGGAGGGGCGGAGTGGTTGGTGGAGATGGGAAGATGAAGAGGAAAGGTTGAGAAGACACCGAGTAAATGTGAGAACGCATGCGCCCACAAGTTTGCTGGAGCGGCCAGGTTTAATTCCTCTGCTGGGTGCTGAGCGGAACCGTCTTAAATATGGTCCTCGCTGTTAACGCGGGTGCTGCCGTGTCACCGGCGACAGATATACTGTATCAAAGTATTAATGGGCCCAGTCAGTTCTAATCAATCCTGTGGGAGAAAGAGAGGTGCTCACCTCCTGTGTTTTAACATCTCCTGACTCTGATTCACCATCTATATCCACTTCATAAAGTGCTTAGACAGACCGCTGCTGAGCAGATTACAATTGAATATTTTTTGCCAAAACTTGGCCCCTTGGAGGTGGTGCTATTTTTAGATAAAATTAATTATTTTACTGTTAATTAGTTGAAGTGTCAGTTTATTAATACGTGCTGTCATCAGTTTAATTTATGGTTTTATATTGTATTTTGCTTATTGTTCTACTAAATCCGTTTATTTTTTTTCTAGTATAGGAATTTTGGCTAGAATTGCGACGATACCCCTAACTCCCAAGACAGAATGATATGCTATATTAGATTCACATTAACAATTCTGAGCAATATCTGGGAAGAAAAACTGAATTTCTTTTTGTTGTTTTCAGAATCTGTGTTGTTACATGTCTGTAATCAGTAGGCTCAGATGCCTCTGCCTATTAAATTATCTGGCACTTTTACAATAAAATGTTCAAAAATTCATTTGATGCAATTTGTTTCATCCCACTTCACTACAATTCCATTTGATTCAGTATGTTTCAATTCAGCTAAATTTGATTCAGTTCAATTCAGTGCCATTAGTGCAAGATCAGACGATTCAAACTGCGTTTTAAAGACTCTGAAGTCAGTGTTGAATATTACCTGGCAGCTTTGATGAGTCCACATACTGTGGTTGTCAAACTCTAAGGTTCTATTGTAAATTGAATAATGCTCATGGGAAAGACTAATATTGTGTTAGCATGTGTAACATTTCACAGTTTTTCCAGATGTTTTAATTTCTTTTTTGTACATAGTTATCAAAATACTGCCACACAGAGGACTTGACGGCAATTGGGAGTTATTACCCAATTGCTTTTAAGTAATAGGGTAATGAGGTAATGAGCTTTTAGGCTTATTATCCCATTAATAAGCTTTTGAACATTAACAATTTTGAGCAATATCGTTATTTAATCAAGACGCAACCCGATGTAATTAAAATGTTCATTGTTCAACTCTGTTAACAAAAGAGCTACTTTGTTCTACGTTCATAATCAGAGCTCCTATGTGGGATCCATATCATACCCAAGTTGATCATTTTCGCGTTACAAGTTGGAAAACCAGTTTGTTTTGGGGGTAACTGCAAAGCAATTAAAGTCTCTAGCAATGTATTGTGCTTGTAATAATAGCTAAGGAAATTTTACTAAATCAGTAAGAAGCACTGCTAGGTGTGAACAAAGCAGTTGTCCTTACTTGTACTAAGAAAACAAGATATGTTTTCTTACTGTAAGCACTAGCAACACAAAGAAGGCTTAAAGTTGTTTTTCAGGCCTTGTTTTTAGTGTTGAATGCACAACTGTGAACACAAATGTTTTAAGTGGCTTGTGGTGGGACTAGCTGCCGCAGCAGAATGGGAAGTGGAGGGGGGCGGGAATGCGGGCACTGGTCGTGATGATGGTGGTGGATTACACCGCTGCAGATGATGTGTTGCCCGGCCCACATTAGCATGAATGCTTCATTATCTCACTTCTTGTACATAATGGCAACAACTCCACGGAGGGGTCAGGCCTCGTCATGGCTCATCAGCCCACTGACGGCCCGGCCTAAAGAGAAATGAGAAGCAAGGCAGAGCTGCTCCCCGCTAATCCATCGCCTCTACTTAACACCCCAGCCCCGGATAGCCTGCAGTAGACATTATATGGCTTTTGTTATCTCTTTATATGCATGACAATACAGTCCACAGTGGGATTTTTGCACTTTGAAGAGTTCATTAGTGTTTGCAGAAAATGACTCAAAAGTGTGTATCGTTCGTATAAAGGAAGTTTGTTGAAATATCATCAACTTAAATCTTAAAAGTCTTTGGAATTTTAAAAAAGTGAAAGTAACGTTGACTAATTTCAGAACAAAATGATCAGATTTGTAATAAAACTATTTCTATGCAATCATTGTTATGATTAATTAATTAGTAATATGCCAATTTATTTCCAGGAAACCCTAAATGATAGTAAAAGCAAATTATATAAACTGTAAAGTTGTAATTCTCATTATATTTCTGTCAGAAACTGCCATATAGTTTTATGCTATGATTGGATTTTCTGTTGTTAAAATAATAAGGTTAGTACATAAAAAAATCCTGCCAGAATTTTGTATTTCTTTATTTATTTTTTGTATTCGGATACATTAACTGAGCAGAACATTAACTTGCATTTTATGTTCTGTAAATAATAGGTTAGCAAATCATCTTTCTCAAAAGTGTATTTGCGTAAACGGTATTTTAGAAAGCATCAAATGTGTTCTTCATTTTAGACAGACAACATTTGCATTTTGCCTTTATGTTTTAATCAGAATCAATGGATGTGTACTTATAAAAAAAACAGAATGAAGTCCACACAAAGAATTATTACTTTTATTACTAAATGTTACATTACCAAACTGTTGTGAATTTGAACTATCAACGACTGGAATGACATAATCTTTGACGAGGCACCGCTACCAATTAGCTTAGTTCATTTGTAAAATTAATCTGACTAAAAGCTTTATGTAGTTATACATTTACATTTATCACGGGGATAACTGTTACAACCACTGACATGACCGAGCTGGTATAAAGTAATTTCCCTTGGACATCAGTTTGATCGTGGTCATTGTTGTTGGTGTAAAGTGCACTTCACTTAGACCTGGATGGAGCTGTGTGTGCATGTAGTTCTCCTTTAATGCCCCAAGCTGATTATTTCTGTGCTGTAATTACATTATCCTCCCCTTTATGCAGGAGTGGTCTCTGGGGACTAATGGATACAGCCATGTATAATTCATTAATCATTAGCATCCAATTTGACAATTAGACATGATTGTTGAATTTTAAGTATCAGTCAAAGTTGCTCTGTAGTTATCTAATGGTTTTTGAAAAATAATCTAACTTTACTTTCTTTTTGTTTAATTAAAACACGTCAAATTTTAATAGTGGGCAAATTATTTAGTTTATAGCCAAAACGTCATATTTATTTAGAAAAATCTGGAAAGAAAATTATGTTACTGAGGTTTAAAAATCTCTATTATGTTTATTTTTCTCCAAATAAAAGAATACAAGAAGACAAAAGAAGGAAGGCTTGTTTTATTTATTATTCATTCATAGTTCTTAAAGACAAAGTTTTAGATTTCCTTTTTATTCTTCCTTACCAAGTCCCCCTCTCACCCCCCTTCCTCTTCCTCTGCTCTGATTTCAGCATGCTAATTTAGTCGGTGCTCCTCAGCATGATTCCCTCGCTCTGTCTCCCGTTCTTGCTGCGATTCTGCTCCCTCCCCTCTGGGACCTGAAGATTAATATTCCTGGGCCCAACAAGATAATTACTGATACTAATTAGACATGATTATGTGAATTTGATACACTTATTACTCTAGATAATGAGTAGGACATATTACCCTAACAAGCACCCGTGCCGCTTAGTTTACTTTACACACGAGCCACAGAGTATATTTTCTGTTATCATCACCTCAATCAAAAACTGATATTGTCTTGTAATTAGTAGATAAAAGGGGCTTGATTTGTGTTACCTGTAAGATAAAGCAATGTGAACAAAATTTGGGAAATGTGTTGTTTCCCATAATAAAACAACATAAATTTTAACCTTTTTTTTGGTTTTCTATCAGCTTCACAAGATTGATCTGTTTTTGCAGTGCTGCTTTGATGCAAGCATGCATGAACTACAGTCGTGACCTTTGAAGATAAAGAAACATATTTAAGGAACTATTATTTTAGTTATCAAATAAATGTTACAAAATGCCACCGTTGATCCCAATGCACTCTCTGCCTTGATGCACGTCAGTAAATTTCTCAGTGTAGTTGGGATGTACGGCAGCAACTGTTCACATAAGAGGGAAAGGACCCCACACCGCGCAGCCTTGCCCATGAATTAGTAAAGAGAGCCAGGCGTCCACGGCTCGCCTGATTGGAAGTTAGGGAGAGAACGCCTGCTGACGCCAGTGGAGATCGATGTGGCAGTCAGAGGGATGAAGCGAGATAATTAGCGTTCAGAGTGTATCTTGTTAATTAAGGGCTAATTAGAGGCAGAGGCGGAGGGAAAAGGGTTCCGTGTGTTTGTGTCTGTGCAAGGGGAGGGGGGCGGTCGGTTGATGGAAATATGTGTAGAAATAAGGTGACTGTGCTGGTAAGGTGCAGCTTAAACTACAAAAGGCAGTTAACAACTGCATAATATCACTTCATTACAAGCTGTTTGGATGTTTCAATTACTTTGACTAGATTGTTTTCCTCAAACTAGAACCAAAACCAACAGGACCACTCTCTATGTACGTTTTGGTAATTTGGGTGTTCTCCTTAGAAACCTGTAATGAAAAACAACAAACAATGTTATTGGATTTTTGTGTTAAAATGCAAAATATGACATAGGAACATTAGTGTTTTTTTTTTGTTTGTTTTGTTTTTTTCCTTGAGTGGTAAAGAAGAGACGATTTCTGTAAAATGCAGGGAGAGGACTTTTGTTGTGAAAGGGTGCTATACAAATAAAAACTGAAATAAATTGAATGAGGAGAAATTTGAGGGTTTTTTTTAATCAAAAGCAATTAAATGCAAGTAAAACCACTGTCTAAGATATTCCAATTTTCATAAAAGGCATGGGCCACTGTGACTGTAGAAGGCACTGTTTCTTATTTACAGTTCTGTTTCACCTCAAAAATAAAGAAAATGTGGCCAAGAAAATATATACAGTATATACTGTTATATATATATATATATATATATATATATATATATATATATATATATATATATATATATATATATATATATATATACTGTATATATATATATATACACACACACATTACATTTAAACACTCATCTCTATCATAAAATCTCAAAGATATCAGAAACACACTCAGCCATTTTTTTGACTGGTTTTTGATGACACAAGACAATTACTGAGAAAGACACAGAGTAGATGCTGCTGTTTCTTTGCACCGCAACAATGATGATGTTCTCCCACACATTTTTTCTGTACAAAACTGAAATAAATTAGAAAGAACATAGAAAATAAATATAAGATTTAAATTAGTTATGAGTAGACAAAGTATTAAGAAGAAAATTTGTTCCATTCTTTGTTCACGTGTAGTGACGGTGTGAAACATGCCCTTGGCTAAGTTTTGCTGTACTACCAAAACAAAGTTGGACCAGTATGAACATAATCTGACTAATTTTTGTGCCTTTGTCACTTTCTCCACAGGTGCAACTCACTCCAACAGCAGCATTTCTCTACAAGCGGGTGGGTTGGCGTTTGGCGGCGGTAAAGACGGCATGCACCAACGCTCCTTCTCCGTGTCCAGTGCTGACCAATGGAATGAAGCCATCAACACCAGTACAAACAGCGGAGCCCGTAAGCACCCCATGCTACCTTAAAAGTTGGTGTCCCGCAAAGTATAGATGTTCAATAGTAAGTTATTCCAAGACTTAGGTCAAGTCTCTAATGAATGGTATTTTCACGTAAGATGTATGACATCTAGTCTGCCTAAACCTCAAAATGACTGAAGGATATTGATTAAAACCATTTTCCTAAGGCCTTATTTAAAACATCGCCACTGCACAATTTTAAGCTTTTAATTCAACTTCTAAAAAAATACAAATTTTGATTTCCTATTTCTTTAAATATTATAAATGCGTATAGTAAGGTACATTCATGTTGGGAGAAAGAAAAATTGTTGAAATCATTTATTTTAGTGAACCAGAAGTTGAGATCTTGAAAACAAATTCAGTTTATCTAGTTTTGATACCACCCACATTCATGAAACACTGATCTGCTTAAGTTATCTGTGTGGTCCTTACTATGTTCCACAGCTGTCCTAAAAAGATAACATGTCGAGGTCCACGAGCATCCCAAACAAATCAAGCACACATTTTAACAAGAAAGTGTGTTCTCTGTCGGAGCTGCGATGCCTTGTTCTAAATGCTTTCTCGATGGTGGCATTCAATAAAAACTCACAAACTTGGACGCTGCCATTAATAAACATTAACCAGTGGATTTTTTTGTATTCTGGGGTTGTAAAAACTTAAATTTTGATGTTGAACTAAAGTAAAACACATTTTAAGATGCACATTTGCATCAAAATCAATAAAAAACAGCCTTATTAATCTTTACAAGGGTTTGCATTGCAGCATGATTCTATAATTGCATCAGTAATGTTTGTGGCATGTTGGAGTAGCTCACCTAAAATCAAATTAATATTGGTATTCCAGCTTGGTTAGTTCCAATTTGCTCTTTTTGTAGATATTTGTTTATAATCTTTTTGGTTGAAGCATTGCTTTTTTGGACAATTATTTCCTCAGATTTTTGGATGCTGTGGAGCCAGAGGAATCTTTGCTCTTTATTTTTGGACAGTTGCTGTGACGTGAAACCAAGGCAACAAAGTGTTTTCCCCTTTTCTCTCTTTTTTTTTTTTTAACTATCGGAAGCAAATCCCAAAAAAGTTGAAATGGAAGTGTTATGGATGTAGAGCGGGAACAAAGAGCAGACAGAGGAGGAGGAAGTTGATTAATACAATTATCTGATCCATATCCCAGTGTACCATATTGGGGAACCTGGTTTCAGACAACTTGTCTAATTAAGTACAAGGTACATAATGCATCCTCAACTGTTGTATTATTACTTTATATTTAGATTACTGCTGACCTGCTTGCTATTTATTGATCTCTTTTACAAATTAGGACCTTACAAATTTTGTCATACTGTTTGTGATAATGATGTTTTGACCTTTATTAAAATGAAACTCGTGCCGTCTTTCTCGCAGTATCAATAGCATCAAGTAGCAAGTGTTTGTCTTTTTGCCAGCATCAAGTTTGAAATTTTAGTTTTTGTGACAACCTTATTGTATACACTGCAGTAAATCAGGGGGGCAATTTTGATGATTTCCTCACAGTGCTTGAATGTCAGACCCCAAGCCCGAGTTGAGTCTTTAGAGCATAGGTCTAATTCAAGCCTGAAGTCTTTGCTTTTGCAATTTAAGAGCGACTTGAATTTAAGTCGCAGATTCAAGTCCCGTACAATCTCTGTTACACATGGCAAGATGAAAACAAACAGAAAGGATCTAGAGTGCAGCAGTGTAATTGAGCTTTTTTCAACCGTTTTTTTTTTTTTTTTATGTAGATGAAACAAGCCTAATTTTCATGATTGTGTGATCAGGGCTGTGATCGCTGTGACCTTTTTGGCTGCTGCTCTTTGACAGAAGCAGCTTGTTTGGAGGAGGGGAACAGTGAAGGTTAACTTTCTGCCATCGATGCATCCCCGCTTACTGCCGCCTTGTCAGTGTACTTGCGTATAGTAAGATAATATATTCACCAAATCTGACACTCCCCCCCCCCCCCCCATCAACCGAAACCATCCTGTCTTTACCTTCCATCTTACTCTCTGTCTCCTCCCCCCCCACCCCCTCCAACCTCGTCTGTTTTCGTCTCCTTTCTTCCGAAGAGGAAAATGAATGCTTTTCGGGAGTACCATTCATCACCAGTTATTTCCCTCTCTTTGTGGTTGGCAGTAAAAAAGCACTTAAATGCACATCAACAGAATAACAGTCATTTCCATGCATGTTTGCACTCTGGTAGTTCTCATTAGCGCGGCGGCGGCTCCCCTCCTCCCCATGGGCTCCCAGGGGCCCCGGCAGTTTAAAGAGCGCACTTTACGAGCGCTGCTGGAGTCCAACTGCACGGCCCTCGTGGTTCCGCAGACAAGCCTGACTATCATTTGGAGCTGCCGAACGATCAATTCTGCCTGGACGCAGGCACTTCCATCACACACCCCCTCCCTTCCTCCTCTCCCCCGCATCTCCCATCAGCACCATGCCCAAAGCAGAATTACTTAGATTCGTGGGGTCCTCAAATAAATGAACACGAGTGTGTGTTGGCTGTTTGTACGTGCATTTTTTTTTTCTCTCCACAAAGCGTGCTTGTGTCTGTGACAGAAATAAAAACAGTTTTATAGTTTAATGTTTGCGAATAAAGAAGCCAAGCTGCACAGTACAAGTAGGACTTCCTAAACATTGCGCCGTGGAAATTAGGAAGAGTGGAATTTTTTTCTTTTTCATATTTGTTAAACTGGAAAGCCCCTAACTATTAACATAGCTCATTAACCAGCAGCCAGACTTCAACTAAATCAGATTCACAATTTGCTCCGTTATTCTACTTTTCTTCAATTATTTTCATGCTACTTTTAAGGTAACCACAAATGATCTTGAATGAGGCAAATGAGCTGAAGACAATATCAGAAACGTGCCAAATGATAGAATGTGGTGTATAGGAGAAAAAGTGCTGCTGTAATCAGTGCAAAGTCAGGGCAGACAGTTCAAGACTTTTACACTAAGAGGAAAGTCTTTGGGGCTTAAGAACTTATATCCCTCCTTTCATCTCCACAGTCTGAATTAAGGCAGCTTGCAGCACCTGTGGTGTAAAATGTGACTGGCCTATCAGAAAACATAAACTCGCTTATCTTTCATCCTAAGGTGTCTTCCATAATCAATAGAGGGTGTTCCACTGTGAGAGGGTACTCGTGTTTTGCCATTAGAATTGACTTGAACCAAGCCCAATCACTCCATTATCCTTGGCGAAGGTTGCAGGTTATAACCTAAAATGTGATGCAAAAAAAAGCAGATTGATGATTCACAGGAGAATGAATGCATTTTAGCCAGGTAACCATTTCCATATTACTTAAAGAGGGCTCTCAATTTGTAAATGTACTGACGCAAAGGCAGAGGCAGGGGTAGGAGCATCTCTTGAATATTGAGCACTGCTTTTCTGATTAAATCCCGGCCCAATTTTTTTTATTGCTTCTACTCATAAGGATGCTCATTCTTAATGTGCTGAGAGCTTGTTTAGATGCTGCTCTCCATCGTGTGCCTCAATCTTTCGAACCTGGATTAAACTCTCGCAGTTCAGTCATCTGAAGCATTGTCATAGGATTGCTGATGGCGGTTACTGAAGTCAGGGTCAAGGAGTGAATAAAGTTAAGGTCATCTCAAAATCTGAAAAACCACAGAAATTAGAGAGAGAGAGTGATTGCACAAGATGTTTTTTTTAAACCTAAAGAATAGCCTCAAAGTTTATGTCTCATAGGCTGAGTGGTATTTAATGGTGCATGGGACTGCAGGATGTTGTAGCCTTATTTGTGTCCTTAAATTTGCACACCCACGCCTTTTAAGTTGTGGGTGTTGTCTAGAAATTGCTTTGATGTGATTTGTGCAGTATGAGAGAACTTGAATATTTTATTTTAATATTCTTTTTTTACACGTTTATGTTCTCTCTATAAAGTAGATTATCCTTGATGCTTTCTTCTGCAGAATAGATAATGACAATAATCAGCATTTGTAAGTATTGCTCCAAATATTAAGCAACTGAGCAGTAAAGAACGTGGAGTGAATTGTGCTACAGAATTTTTTGCTTTACCTAATACTCTACTGTTTCTGTCTTCTACAGACAGTGTCTCATATGATATTTCCATCTTATCATCACTTAGTACACCAAAAAAATGTATTTTCTTGGACGTGGTCAGTGTCTGAACCATCTGCTCTTCTGAATTTCCTTTGCAGTTGATAACAGCGTAACAACTTTCCAATTCAGCTCCTTATCACACGGATCGCCTCTTTCCTCTGCACTTTATTTTATACGTCGGCCTCCCGATGCGAGGGTGATAGCGTGTGGGGCGTTTGATTTCTAAGCCAGGTTGTAATGAAGTTTGACATTTAGTTTGGAGAGAGCAGCAGAGCGCGATCAGGCCTTGATTAGTACGCTCTAATTGAGGATAATAAGGGGGAGGCAGTGATTGTTTCTAATTTTTGCCATTAATTGCAGCCGTTGGCTTTGATTGAGGACAGGCAGGGCTGCCGTGTCAAGGGGCCTGGGGGAATCATGCCGCTCCTTACCTTGAGCCTCTTGAATAAAAATGAAATAACTCCCTCCTTCCTTCGCCCCCCCCCAGTTCCTCCCCCCAACCGTTGCTCTCTCTCTCTTTCTCTCTCTAGCTCTCTCAATCTCTCTCTCTCTCTGTGGCTCTGATAAAGACAGGAATCTGCTCGCAGCGCTCTCTTTGTCTCACCCTCAGCCTTCATCCTGAAGTACGTTTAAGCTGTCATCTACGTGGTGGGAGTGTAATACACTGTAATCACAGGTTAGCCTCGTACCTATTCCGCTGCCCAGGTGATCGTGGCTGAGTGGTAAAGAGTCTCCTGATCCCCAGTGCAACTCATTACCCAGCTTGGTCCTGATGGCCCTCATACACACTAACAGCCGGCTAATAATGCCACTGTGATTTCTGGGCTTTCTCAATCAGATTACGTTCAACTTCATAATCCTCATCTTAACAAATTTTATTTAACAGCGAGGCGTAGTTTAGAGCTTAAAACCACTTACAGGAAATTGTTCGTATGCATCCATTGGGTTTCAGATGCTTCTCTATCGCTGCTCCGTTTCCTCTGCAGCTTTACCTTTGTGTTACAGATTCTGGAGCGTGTTTCAGGTGCAGAATGAAAAGAACCCGGGTCATTTTCCACAACATTAGGGCCCAGAAATTGATAATTAGAGGTGTTTATGACACGGTTGGGGCCCCCCGAGGGGCAGCCCTCCCCTTTAACCTCAAGCGACATTAAACAAATGCTGGGTGTCACTTCAGAGGCAGGTTGGAGCTCATGTCTTCCACCCGCCATACGGAGCTGTGCTGGCGGGACAAAAGTCGGTATGGAAAGGGAGGAGGAAAGAGAGCGAGGAAGGGAGGGAGGGTGCACACGGAGGACCCCTGTGCCCCCAGCTGTCTGAGCCAGCTAATGACTTGTCTCAGGGGGGCTGTTGTAAGGGAGCAGGAAAATTGAAACAGACGCCTCGACGAAGGGCTGCTACATGTGTGGCTGCGCGCTGCCATTCAAAGCACCAGAGAGCTTAATATATGTGCTCCAGCGAAAGCAGCATTTTTTTTTTATTTTTATTTTTTTTTTTTGCATGTGTATGATAGCACATAATCAGTGTGGTTTCTTACCAAAAAAAATCAACATTATTTATGGTAAAATATGACTTCAAAAGAGTACAAATAAATACTTCAAATTTATATATTTTTTTTCTTTATGTCAGCTCATCAAGCTTAATTTCTAAGTAGAGGACAAACATAATGATGTGTGTCTCAGGTATTATCCTCTATATTTGAGTCTCAAACAGTGTCCCCCTCCCACCCCCAGCCTTCTTAAACTCCCCCGCCCTGTAAGCATCTTCAGCCCCCTGCTGTGCTCAACTTGCTCCTCCAAGACAGCCCTGTCTCCCTAAAGGTAATGACCGAATTAGGCCTAATGTTGTACACTGGCTAATGGCACAGTGGCGCACATTACAGCATGTGCAACTGGCAACAAAAACAGCAATAATCCCTGAGTCCCTTGTCCTCCTGCACTCCACCCCTGGAGGCTGGGACGGTGCGCAGGGAAATGAATGGAGTTTGCTACACTACAATGAGCTTTTGATGGGAGACAATGGAGGATGCTGCCAGCACCACACAGGGTGGTAAGAAGAGAGCAATATGGGGCCCATCTACCGGCCCTCCCTTCCCACTTCCCCCAGGCCTCTGGCCCCCGCTCTCTCAAATTCTTAATGGCATCCGGAGGGGGAAAGAAGGGAAAGTGATGTCAAATGTCAGGAAATCAGAAAGATGGCAAGCTGACAAACCCCTGCTATCTTCCCATCCCTCCTGTCCCTTTGCCCGACGGTAGCACAGGTTAATATCACATTTATAAAATCACTTACAAGAAACAAAGCTGGTTCTTAGCCCCCTGTCACTCTCAGACAGTCATATAGTGAGCTTTGCCAAAGGCTAATTCAGGTAACCATTCGTTCACAGACCCATACATGTCCTTCAAAGCATCTAAAACTGAAGTTTCTTTCTGAGCTGCTTCCCAGTGTATTGACATTATTTGTATGTTACACATTTAAGTTTAAAGTTCAGGAAGTTTTCGTTTTTGTAATCTTCAGTGTTACTAGGATCCACATACACGAAGAAAGAAATCCGACAGTTTTCTGGCCATTTAATCCTATTAAGTCCTGCTGACAACTATACTCTTAAGTGTGAATGCTGTTACTGATTGAAGAAGACTCAAAATTGGCGTTTAAAATATTAATGAGGTTTCAGAGAATGCACAGAGATGTAAGATGGTATTCAAAATGAGGGTTGGGAGCTCTGTCACCCAGGGGAAAGCTCAACATGGAGCAGCTTCTTCTCCACATCAAAAGGAGTCAATTTAGATGTCTCTGGGAGATAATCTGAATGCCCTGTACACGTCACTTTGGGTGAAATATTTGGGTTTTTCACCTGGATCTGTTATGTATGGGTGGATAGATGGTAACACCCAATTTAGAGACACAAGTCTCTCTCAATCTTGGCATGAGCTCCTAATTTAAACAATTCAAGATAGAAAGGCTAAACGGGGTAAATGTCATAGTTCTTGGGGAAAATCAATTTTTTTTCCAAAATTTGTCCAAAACCAGCATCAGAAAAGCCTTATAAATATCAGGAATTTAATTTACAGTTTCAAAATTCATATTGGTGCATTTCTACATTGGTCTCTCCTTTTGCAGACTGGTAGGGAGCAATGAATGCCAAAAATGTAGGGCTGTATTTACTTTCCTCATTGAGCCAATGTCATTTTCTCATGTCAACACAAAGTCCATATCTGCCAAAACATTAACTGTTAAATGTATTAAAGGCCATTTTGATTTAAAATTACAGCCTATGTAAATTACAATCATTTAAAGTTACCATCATAACTTTACTCATTTGTTTTCTAAACTTACCTAGTAATTAAGCAACACAGTACATTTACCCGTCCAAATTTCCTTAGTCTATTTTTACCTTTCATAGTCAGTTGCTTTTCCACATATATTGCCTAACTGAAGCACCTTTTACAAAGTAACTTGTACATTAAGAATCATAACATCATGTAATGTTATTATGCAGATAAAAGGTTTAAATCAAGTACCTATTAAAAACTTGTTTAAGCTTATTAAACATGTACTCTCCTAAAGGAAGCTAGTAATAGGAATTTGGATTCCTATTAATAAGTCAATTTTCCAAGTTTTTTTTTTTACTCCACTGGTTTGTGGGAACATTTCAATGTTGAGTGTTAAACACCTTTAGACAGAGGTATTTGTTGCCCTGCATTGTGAGTTTTAAAGCTTTTCCACAACACAATCACACCCTAATTCCTTTGTCAAAATTACAACATGAAAAAAAAATAAATTAAAAAACGGATAAGTGGAAGAAGCAAAAGGCATGCAATGTGTAATCTGATTACATGTAAATCAGATTACATGTAATATTTTTAAGGCTTAAAATGTAAAAAATAAAGTACATTTGGGGCTCATGGCGACATTGTAAGATCCCTCATGCCCATTTATGCCTCAACAAACAGTCCTCTCAGAGTAGAGATGATGCTACAAATCAATTTTAAGACGTGTCACTGAATTCTTATTTAATTTTAAAGATGAACTGATGCATTTTCACCATTTTATTATCAACATTAGCATTGTTATTAAATGAAGCTTACATAGTTTACATTTCTTTAATACTTTGCCTGAATTTACATTTGTACTTCACATTTTCCACAGGGGTGTTTGTTGCCCTCAACACAAAATAAATCAAAAGTAAAATGTCATTATATTAAATTCATGACTGATCAAACTGAACATTCTAACTAGATTTTAAAACAATTTTAATGAAAGCTAACGTATTTAATGTTGAGCATGATGAAGTGTAGATAGTCTAAGTTTAGGCTATAAACGTTTTTTTTTTTTGACGTTATATTCTTGCTATTTTACACTTTCATGTTCTTTTGTTTGTTTTTTTTTTTTTTTTTAAAAAAAGATTCCATAGCCTTAAGTATTTTTGAACAATAAATAAAAAAGCACGCATTATTTTTTTCTTATTAAGTTTTGCTTTGTGTTCCTTCAGCCAATGGGATGACTGATCCTGCTAATTCCAGCATGGGCAGTGCCACGAGTCCTAAACTTGAGCCTCCTCCCTCGCCGCACGCCAACCGCAAGAAACACAGGCGGAAAAAGAGCACAGGCATCACAAAGCCAGATGGCCAATCAGCGGGCAACGATGGTATGACAAAGGACATAACTTTACTATTTTTCTGAACTCTGGGTCATGTTCTTAGAGCAACAGAAAACAAAGACGGTTTTAACAGGCAACTCCACCAACACAAACTGTTAACTTAGATTTAAATAGCTGCTTCATTGGATATATATTAAAAATTAAAAATTGTTTTGACTTTCATTTATTAGCTTTTTTTTGCTTTTTTTTACTCTTGATAGGTGGGTGTGTTTTTAACCAACCTCCTCCTTTAAATGTGTTTAGGGGAGACTGGAACAAGAAACAAATACTTACAAATCTGCAGAAATACATTAAACATGTTGTGTCTGTTAGCAACAGCTGATTGGTTTGTTCATGCTCCGATTTGTGATGTCACAAACCCACATACATGCTAAGCAGAATCTGAAGCGATTTTCGTTAGTGTGTTTTTTATTTTCTGAAATATAAACATAAGAAACACTTACTTCATTACCAATATCTGTTATTGAAGAACACACCACTGGATGGAGCGTTTCAGAGATGGTGTTATTACTGCATTTCTAGATTACAAGAACACAAACTAACAAGATGGAAACAAAAAAAAAACATTGCATAGTAATCTTGATTCGGAGTTTATGTGTATATGATGAATATAAAGGTGTGTAGTTTTGTGTCTCTATGCGACCCCCTGTTCAGCCCCAATTTATTTTACCGTTGCATGAATAGTGAATGTGGCCGTCCTCAGCAGGGGAGTGGCAGTCAGCTCTCCACCCAATTAATAATGATTCCTCAGCCCAATGATGAATGGAGAGTCCTAATTGGATGGCATTGTGAAAACACTGAGATGCATTTCAGAGGCCATAAAACTGATGTCACCCAAACGGGATGATCAATCAACAAGATTGATATGCTGGATAACAACAACAATGGCATTGACGCCTCCTAAATGGGGCTTAGCATTTATAATCATTATACTTTTTTATCCCAGTCTCTGACAGCTCCTCTTTAAAGTCTGAATGGGTCTGTTGACCACATTGTTGTACAGGGGGAACATCATCAGCATCACAGTGATAAGTGGTGTGACATAAGTGGTACTATAGAGTCTTATGTGGCGATATCAACCTCTGTTTCAGTAGTCATACTGGGCCAAATACTTTAATATTCTGGATCTGGCATCATGATTTATGTTTTGACAGTATGTCAGGAGCTGCAGCTCTATGTATGTACATAATCAGCCTGCATCTCACATCATCCTTACTTGAGTTTTATTTGACATTACTTAGCTCTTAATGTGCATCTCCTGGCACATGGAAGTTCTTAGCCGAGTGACAGCTGGCTTTGTCAAACATCTTCAAACCTCATCCATTTGTCTGTTTACTTCTGGACTTCTTGAGGAAGAAGTTTAAGAGCAATCAGACCGGAGGAGGCAGATTCTGAATGTTTCTCACATCATCAAACATGCACATTGTTTTCTATCTATCTCATTCTTCTCTGCAAGGTTTTCTATTAGCATCAGCATGTCTGTTCAGCTGAACGCTCCACAATACAGACATATCGCTTAAATATTGGATTCACCCAATTCTAAGGGTATGAGCTGCATGTCCTGTTAGAAGAATAGGAGAGAGAGAGACAGAGAGAGAGAGAGAGAAGGCAAGAAATAAAAAAAAGGAGAGGTGGGATCCTTGAATAAATTGCTATCAGTTTATCTCATTTACAGGGCAATCAGAGGCATGCACTGCGGGCTGAAATTGAATTTTAGTAGTTGTGAAGCATCATAAATCAAAACAGCACGAGCGTTTTAAGGTGAGATATCATTTTGGTCAGCATGGGACGTGTGGGATGTTCTTTGGAGCCTGGAGAAACTGCCGCTGCATCATTTTTGAATGTACCACCACTGCCGGTACTTAGGAGTCTACTCCAGGACAGCAAAAGGGCTATTATCGAGTTATAATCACAAATAGGAATGGGCTAGTTTGAGATTCTTACAATTTTCTGTTTCTTCTATTCTTTAAAAAAAACAAAAAAACATCACAGTTTAACAGAATTGCAGTACTGGCACAGGTATTAAAACAAAATGCATTACTTAACAGCTTTTATTCAACATAGAAAAGCAAGAATAATTGCAAAGCTAAAATAATATGACTGTTTTGATAATGTACTTATTAATAATGTAATTATTAAAACTGTAATTTTATTTTAGTTTTGATAGACTTAATCAAAAATGAAATAACCACCTGCTATTTATTTTTAAAATGACTTTTTTTGTCATCTATTATCCATTTTTGAAATTTCTTTATAAAGTGGTGTTTCTCAGTCTTTCACAAATAAAATTCAGGTTTTGCAAAAGTTCTACAACTTTCCACTGCGTAATCTCTATGCAGCACAAAAATACGCTTAAGGGCTGACCAATATATGTGTTTTCATTTCTGAACTTGAGCTGATAAGATGTACTCTAGATCCCTTTATTTTAGCAATGTTAGCTGCAAGTAGTTAGCCATTGGTGGTACTGTCAATTGGTGGAGGCTTTTTCAATTCTCATTGAGTGACATAAGCAAACTTAAACATACTAAGGCAGAAATTTCAGGACTGCTTCCTGTCTTACTTCAAAATAAGAGTCTCAAACAATGGTGCAGAGCATCAAGCTTTGTACTAGAAACATTTAGTTACTTTATCAGATGAAATCTGATGCTGGCAGCAGCTACACAGAGGTTTGTGAGATAGACTTGTCCTTGACATTCAGGTCTTTAATACCACAAAAATGTTGTTCTTATTATATCCCTGCAACCTGTTGTTTATTATGTCAATTACAGAATGAAAAACGTATTCTTCACATAGTCATGATTTGATGTATGCAAGTCAAGCCATATAAACAAAGTCTCCTCTGGACAGTGTACTGAAGTTCCTTTAGGATTGTGTGCGAGGGACACAGCCCCTAATATCCTATGCACTGTCAGAGCTGTGTGCTGTAATGAACTTCTCATGTGCTTAAAGAATGATGCAGGATGCATGGCGAGACAACTGACAGCCCCGTAATGTGTTTCCCAGCAGCCGCCTGGCGACGAGCTCTCTCCGTGTGTCGCTCGCCATAAACCCACTGGAAAATCGATGGCCGATAAAGACTTGTGTTCAAGGGGAGCCCTTCTGATTAATGCAGACTGTCAGAGAGCATCATTAATGTATTTCTCTTTTTTTTTTTTTTTTTTTGAAAAAGTATCCAAAAACCATCTAATGCTCATTGTTTTCTTGGGTTTAGTGTGAGTCGAATATGGAATTGAATTAATTGAATCAAATTGTGATGAAAGGCTCCTGATGTTTCAAGTTTTTGTGAAGGATGTTATTTATTCTTGCTAAGGTCACAAAAATTAGGGAGACAACAAGAGCTAATGATGGCCCTGAATGCCTTTATGTCCAAAGGTGTTCAGGTCCTGAGAGATCACATTTAACTCACATCAGTTAGATTTTTTCGCATTGCTTAAAAATACAACTCAGCACTGGGTTTAAATGGAGCAGATTTTACTATAGTAAAAAACACAGTGAAGCATATGTATTTTATTTTTTTCAAATTATAATTTTGTATTTTTAAATTAGAGTTCTGAATTATTTTCAAGTTTGTTGAAGTTGTACTTTTTGTAGCCGTAATGCACTTTGTATGGTGGAATATAGGGATTTCTAGAGATGTCAAATAAAAAGCACAGGCACATAAACATAGAACTACAGTAACAGGAAGTTGCACATATCTTTAAAAATGAAAAGTCTATTAGAGTAGAAATTTCTAAAAGAATTGTGACGTTCATATTCGTATTAGTGATTGGAAAAATATGCAGACTCCATTAATACAATGCACTATGAGTATAATTTAACAAGAAAGTTATTTCTGTTGTTCTGTGGCACTACGGTGGTAAAAGCCTTCTTATGTTTCGACTGGTAATTTTCACCTTTCATCCTCTATGATGAGTTGGACATTGTTGATATTTTAAGGCCTCTTTGGCATCACCTTGATCATTACCCCAGTTCACTTATTTTCAATCAGATTCAAGTCGACATTTTAGCTGGGATACCCCAAAGTATTATAAGTACTTAAAGTAAAAAGTGTATAAACAATCTTAACGCTATGTCTAACAACTATTTGGGAACAACGGCTGCATCAGAGCTCAGCATTTTCATCTCATATTAGCGGATGTTGGTCATTTTTTAACAGTTTGATATCAGTCTGATAAATATAACTGGACAGATATTAACAACCGACATTTAGTTCCATCTTGTTGCCATTTGCATTTCCAAAGAGGGATGGAAGGAGGTTAGTCACGTGGTATTTGTTTAGTCATCTGATGGTGAGTTTGGGGTGTTTGCCCGAACCAGCAAGGCAATGTGGTCATTTTTTATAAAGGCTAGAGAAATACAAATATTGGTAAATATCAGTAATCAGCACTAAAAGCTATGTTTCAGATATTGATCTTAGCCCAAATTCTTATAATGGTGGATCCCTATTTTGAACCACCTTGACCAAATTGCTTAGTTTAGGCAACAGTTAGGTTTAATGCTTATGAAATATTTCCATTTTTTAAATACAAATTGGTTCCATTAAGTTCAGTTTATTTATAAGGTGCAGATTCACCACCAACATTGTTTCAAGTCACTTTGCTAAAAAAAAAAAATATATATATATATATATATATATATATTTATGCACGCAAATATAGTCAATTCAGTCCAATCATCATAGTTATATTAAAATCCATCCATCCATTTTCTGCCGCTTATCCGGGGTCGCTTCACGGGGGCAGCAGCTTCAGAAGGGAGGCCCAGACTTCCCTCTCCCCAGCCACTTCTTCTAGGGGAACCCCAAAGCATTCCTAGGCCAGCTGAGAGACATAGTCCCTCCAGCGTGTCCTGGGTCTTCCCCGAGGCCTCCTCCCGGTGGGACGTGCCCGGAACACCTCACCAGTGAGGCGTCCAGGAGGCATCCTGACCAGATGCCCGAGCCTCGTGGGTGTAGAGCTGGTCCAACGTTCCACGACCAGGACGAAAACCACACTGCTCTTCCTGAATCCGAGGTTCGACTATCTGACGAATCCTCCTCTCCAGGACCCCTGAATAGACCTTATCAGGGAGGCTTAAGAGTGTGACCCCTCTGTAATTGGAGCACACCCTCCGGTCCCCCTTTTTGAACAGGGGGACCACCACCCTGGTCTGCCAATCAAGAGGAACTGCCCCCGATGTCCATGCGATATTGCAGAGTCGCGTGAGCCAACACAACCCTACAACATCCAGAGCCTTAAGGAACTCCGGGCGGATCTCATCCACCCCCGGGGCCCTGAGGCCACCGAGGAGCTTTTTGACCACCTCGGCGACCTCGTCCCCAGAGATTGGAGAGCCCGACCCAGAGTCCACAGGCTCAGCTTCCTCAACAGAAGGCATGTTGGTGGGATTGAGGAGGTCTTCGAAGTATTCCTCCCCCGACCCACAACGTCCCGAGTTGAGGTCAGCAGCACATCATCCTCACTGTAAACAGTGTTGGTGCTGCACTGCTTCCCCCTCCTGAGATGCCGGATTAAAATATATTTTAAAAATATTAAATAAAATATTGAAAATGATTTACCTTTTTAATATTTTAAAAGCATTGAGTCTCTGACTTTGCAATAAGGTGAACATCTTCACCCTTTCTCATTGGCATATGTGAAGATCAGTTTCAAGATTAGTTTATCATTTAATAAGCAAACCTACTTAAGGGTATTTTTATCCATTGGAGTTAGATGAATCCAATCAACTTATTAACTCCATTAAGACCTTTGCCTTTTTTAGTGATGTAAATGCATCTATAATACTGTTTACTTTTCGTCACAATTATTAAAAAATATTGTGCTTGCAAAATATTGCTGGGGCAGCATTATAAATTTTAAGATTTCATTGTTATGTGACTGAAGAACATGCAGTTCCTGTTGAATTTCAGTCTACTTCAAGTGTGGATATGGATCTCGGAGATTGAAGTCTGTTTGGTATTTTTGAAGTTTCATTTTCTTTGAAGATGTACAAAGAATCCCAGTTTTAAACAATGATCGATTTTTAGCTGTAAACAGTGTATAGTGACTAACAAATCATAAACAATAACTTTAAGTAATACAGTAACAGAAAAATAAAAAATATTCAAACCTGAACTATAGTGAAACTTTTTCTTTGTCAAAATAATTTAGTTGGTAACAAATGTTACTCATATTTCCAAAAATTATAAGAAATTGAGGAAGAATTTGGGACTAAGAGACATTAAGCAATTTCAAAAATTGCATCTGGTTCCCCGAACCAAATAAAAACATATTTCGCTAAAAATATTGCTTAATGCTGAGGATTTTTAAGCAGTTGTAACTAGAAGCAGACATAATTTTTGCTGTAAAACCTACTGCATGAAAAAAGTTCTTATCCTTCATGTTCAAAAGTCTAAGGGCATTCTGTATATAAAGCCAAAGGTCAGCAACAGGTAGTGATGAGCAAATTGCTTCTATTAAATTTGATTACAACCTACAAGCCTTATCTTGTTTGTGACTGAGCTGCTCAGATTTTTTGACATCTTCTGGCCTCTCTGTTTATCGTAATTTTATCTTACATTCAGAGTAAACCTTCTGCACATTATCCATCAAGATCAAGACAAGTTGTATGCACTGCAGTCAAAGAACAATGGAATAATGAGCTTTTTTGCCGTTTCCTGTGACTAAATATAGAGAATGAGTGGTTGTGCCCCCCAAGGCTTTATTAATGTATGTTTATACATTCCAAGGTGCTTTTTCAGAATTTAGGCCTAGAGTTGTACTGCACTCTTATTAAATACAGGCCTATTTTAGTATCAACATAACGGCTGGGTTTTTTGGCCTGCCCACAGTGTAGACTTTTGATCCTTTTGTAGTATTTAGCATAGCAATGTACCAATAAAAATAGTTTGGCAGATTTACTATCCTTTTTTCTTGTCTACCCTTCCAGCCAAGAGCCATCAATAGATGTTATGTCATGGAACTATGTGAACAATGAGTCTCTGTGAAACAGGGCTTTACTAACACTCATTTAAAAAATGATAAAAATGCTAAAAGGAATTGATATTTTAAAATGACTACAGGATAGAGTTTAGACCAGACATTTAAAAAAAAATCCAACTTGGCACAGACTTTGTGGCTAAGCCCAATCCAACCTGACTGACTACCTTTAATTATAGGACATCAATAAAGTCTTAATAAAAATATATATATATATATATATATATATATATATATATATATATATATTCTTTTATTAAGTCTAATAATATATATATATATATATATTATTTTTATTAAGTCTTAATAAAATATATATATATTATATATATATGTATATATATATATATATATATATATATATATATATTTATTTTATTAAGACTTTATTGATGAAAATAATAATACTTACTTTGGGATTGGTCCTATAATTAAAGGTAGTCAGTCAGGTTGGATTGGGCTTAGACACAAAGTCTGTGCCAAGTTGGATTTTTTCTAAAAATCCAACTTGGCACAGTCTTAATAAAAAAAGTCTTAATAAAAAAATAAAATATATATATATTATTTTTATTAAGACTTTATTGATCTTAGTTTTAGAAAACCATTTAAGTACTACGTTGAACTTCTTTAAAATTTTGTTTAAGGTCTTCCAGCTCCATTTTGTTGCTTTTTGTAATCACAGGGTGAGTCAAGTGCAAATCTTCTGGGATCAAACAAACAGAACGGGGCGGGTTCATGTACGCATTAGTGGTGCAGTGTGCTGCAGTTTTTTTAAGTCTACTTTACTTCTGGACAATTCTTTCCTCATCAGGGTAATCTGTCGTTTCTTCTATTTAGATTACAAGTAGATTAACATACCTTCACTGTGTGCATTCCCGTGTAGTGTTTTATGTCCTTTAAGTGTTGTGGGCTTACTAAACGAGCCACAGAAGCCTGAGCCCGATCCGACCTGACCACTATGCAAATAAGGGCTTGGGCTATAAATCTAAACTCTTCTTTTGTGTCTCATCTTGGTAATTAGCACAGTTATAGTAGCTATTACTCCAAACCCAGCTGACTCTATCTGTACAGTCTAGAGAATGCAGATCCCAACCTGAACGCTGATATTTCCAAAAGGCTGCCAACATTTGCCAGTTCATATGTTGCATAGCAAAGACTGAAATCTCAAATGGACAAAAGAGAAAATCCTTTCTGTTTTGTGTTCAGCCTTCCTGCTTTCTGCTGAAAGTCTGTCTCTCTCTCGTGATCTGAATGAACCATAGAGATGTCTCAAGATGTCACATCTGTTCTTTTAGTAACTTAATTTCAAAAACCTTACTGATGCAGTATAGCTGTTTTGGAGTTTTCTTCATCAATTGATAGCCAATACATGTTGCCCAGCATGTTGGGGCTTACTATCTGGTATTATCACTAAATGGAAAAACACTGGGTATGTTCTGCACAGAGATTGAAAATTCATTTGTGAAACTCCTAACGGACAGAGTTTGTTCACAGATCAAAATGTGTACAATTTTTTTACTTTCTTTAAGTGAATTTCATAAGTAGTGTGGGTTTTAAGTCAGTAGAAAAACAACACGTGGCTATTAGCTGAGGTGTTTAGTTTACATTGAGCATCCTATTGTCCTGCACCTTAGTAAACTGAGGGTTAATATCCTCTGGAGTCCAGCTGAGGATTAGGAAATGGAGGTTTAACTGCCTGTGCTAATGGTGGGTGTTTATCTCAATACTTTGTTTTGTCACTCCCAGACTCACTCTCATTTCCCAAAGCTGTCCCTGGAGCTTCCACTCTTGTAATGGCTTAGCTTTCTGAGCACCACAGTATGAAGAGAAAGGAATAACAAGATTCTCATTTGGGGTCTATGCACACTGCCCACAGATACTTGTATAATTGGCCCCGTTTTCATTTGTCGCAGTTGCTAATGCAGTAGCTATTAGCGCAGCAATACTGGTGCTGATTTCCTGTGATTGTTCATTGTTGGAACTTAGTTCTTTGCTTGTTTGAGCATGCATGTGAAAGTGTGCAGAGGTGTGTGCACATGTGTTGTCAGACAGATAGAAAGTGTGTGCTCAGTATCTTTCTTTTTTCGCTGCTCTTTTCTCTCTGAGTTTGGTCGTGGTTCCCTCGGGGCCCCTGTCGCAGTAATGGCCTGCTCCTGATTGCTCTGATACAGGTTAGGAATATTGGCTTTAATGATGTGTAAAATGAGCAAGCAGTGCCTGTGACATTTACAGATGGCACCGCCTTGGCCTGTTCTTCCCAACTGCTCGTTAATTCACGGGGAACGGCGAGCACTTCTTTAAGTGACTGCCTGACGCATGCATACGGTGCAACACAATGCACCGAAACAAAAAAACAAAACAAAAAAACTATAACTCACCTTGTGTTTCTCCGCACCTTGTTGCCGTTTCCGACTGAACATTCGCACAAATTAATCAAACACCGAGTCCTCAAGGTGACGAGCTGTCAGCCGAGTTCTTTCTGAGGGTTTGTCACACATCTCCAGAGGGCTTTGAGAGGCTTAGACAGAGTAGATGCCTGATGGAGTTTGCCTTATAGACAACACAGCTGGGCTCAGCACCACAGCCCTGAGGTGCTAATCTGGTCCACAAGCCCACTGCGGTGCATCTGCTGCACTTGCAACGTAAAAAGGAGGGATCAACATCCTCAGGTCAGCTGCTGCTCTTTCATGTTCCGGTCAGTTTTGTGGGTCAAACAAACACATCACATTTACCGACAGCCATTAAGTGATTGGAGAGACACAAGTTTCCTGTATGTAGGCGCAAATTTGACACAGCTTTTATTTAACAGAAAAAATATATAATAATTATTATTATTATTAATTAATTAATTTGATTCTTTTTATTGCCCCTTTTTTCATTATATCTGATGATATATTTTACATTTATTTATTGATGATCTGATTTTGATACTTGAACTTGTGGTTTCCAGACCTATCTGCTCAGATAGTCAAAACTTCAGTCAATACTGTCCTAATGAGAGCAGTGGGTGCTTTTTTTGTTTTACTTAATGACTGTCCATGTTTTTGCAAAATTTAAATAGTTGAAAATGTTTTTATCTGTAACCAAGTAAAATGTGTAGCAGACTTTGTAAGCCAGTTTATCCACTATGCGAAGTGACAAGAAGCAGATTAACAGTCATTGTTAAATTTCTTTAATTTCATTAAAATTGAATTAAGAACAAAGGAATTTTTACAGAAGTTTTTAAAACGTTGACATTACTTGATGAAGTTAACCATCATATCTACATCATCATAGCTAATAAGATAAAGCCTAAAGTATAAATGTAAAAATCCTATCACCTCAATGCTCACTAAATATTATTTCACTGGTTGATGACATTGATGACAATAAGTAAACATTTTGTAAAGTAAACATATTATATGTGGTTTTAATTAGTTAAGAGTCCAATTATCTTCCACAAGCATACCAAAGAAGCAATTAAGATAAATACAGTAGGTAGCAGAATCCCTATTTATTTGAAATTTGTCAGAGATCAAAATGGTAAATAAATATTATACAGTAGAAATACATGTTGTGTGACAAAGTTTGTTTTTAACTACTTAATTTGACACGCTTTGTCCAACTGCAAATATATAATGGTAGTCAAAGCCCTTCTGTGTCTTAAAATATAATTTGCCTGTTACAATGCAGTTGTTTTATGCCAACAAGCAATAAAGGAGAAGATGAACAATATACTTAGAGGAGATGGTGAAAAACATTTATGATCCATGTGATGGTTGGACATAAATGTATCAGAACCTGCTCCTCTCCCCTTTGCAACAATGTTGCCATTATGCTGTAATTTTTATTTTCATGTGAGGTTCATTGAGGAGAATTATAGTTGTTTTTTTTTCATCCTGAACTTCTAATGACTTTAAAACATGTTCCTACATATCCTCCCACTGACAGGACATGGCTAATTTATTGCTAATTGGCAAGAACTTGTTGATCACTGGATGATGTAGATGTGGTCAGCAGGTTAATGTTTAGGTTAATGTGACAAGTTGATTGTTCAATGGCTATGCTCATGCTAACTACAACAACAGTGATGGCAGAAGCACCTAGCACAGACAATTTTCCTAGCGCAGTAACTTTGTCAGGTTATTCGTTTTAAGACTGCTTGTTGGGAAGAGGATCATTTGCTAAAATTCTACATTAACTGCGGATTAGAACTAGGTAGTTTTGTTTGTGTGTTTGATACATGTATTGCTAAATAGGTTGATAAAAGCATTCCACATTGATCCATATGGGATTCTAATTATTTTCAACAAACGTACCACAATTTTTCTGTTTTGTGCCATTAAAAGAAATAAAATAAACGCAGAGGAGTGGATAAGGCATGTAGAAATGCATAATTTGATACAACTGATTTTATTTAAAGAAAACAAATGACTAAGATTAGCTCTGCTGATATTCATCATTCACAACTACATTGATTTTGAAACACTGACACTCAAATGAAGAGTGAGAGGATTCAGAACTTTGACATTCAGATCCTGTCCTGTTGCCTCTGACGTGCATATGTGCATTATGTATGATAAGCCCTGTTATTTCTTTGTTCACAATAAAAATATAATTTCAACCAGTATAAATTTAGTCGTACATATTTCCCAGAGCATTCAGTTTGAGATTTCAGAGCTTAGTTAGTTGATTAACTGGACCCTGGTTGCTAATTTTACAATCTTGCTAATTCTTTGTGTTTGATGACTATGATTCTGAACTGCACATCTTAAAAATAGTATTGAGGGTTGCTCTTTTTACATCTTAACCACCATCTGTTAAAATACATATTTACACTTATTTCATAAGGTTGAATACTTCATGACTGGAAGTATTCACCTACAATTTATCTTTATTTTTAACAAGCAGAAACATTTTGAGGAATTCCTTTCTTTCAGTCAGCTGATGGGACAGTACACAGCAACAGTTTGACAGGGTTACTCTGCTCTGGAATGAGGTCTCACTGACTTTTGATTTAAAATAATTCACACAGTAAGACCATATGAAAATTAAGTTTTTAAAGCCAAAATGTACCTTCACATCAGGCACCCGCCCATGTTTAGTCACATCTGATCCTTGTATATTTCAAGTTTCTAATGTACATCATTATACATAGAGTACTAGATTTGCAATCCTTTGTGTACGCATCAGTTTAAGAAACCAGCCATCCGTCGCTTTTTTAATCTCCATAATGAAAGTGTGTTAATGCCTCCAATTTATTGCCTGGTCAGCCAACAGAATAATTAGCTTTGTTCAGGTTTTCACAGCAATGAGAGCACAAGTACAACAACATTCGGAATCACAAATTCTAATCAAACGCATTAGTTATTGTACCTGAAGGTATATTAGAGAAGAAAAAATGAAATTCGATTATGTGTATCACTATTAATCTTTCTTATTTTATTTTTTTTATTTTTTGCCTTTGTGTTGTTCCCTGCTGCTCTATTTTTTCTGCCTTTGAAATGCCTGAAGTTAACCCCTTTTTCTGTGGAATCCTTCTGCTATGATCAGTATTTTAAAATATCACACATACCCACGTGCACAGATGCTCACATGTACTTTTTGTGCTGCGAGTCTAAATAAAGAGGCTTCAAGTCTTTATTGATTCTCTGTGACCTGGAGTCAATACCACAAACTAAATCAGATAATTGAAGTCGGTGTCAAGCTAATTGCATTATTGCTTTAGTCCTGAAGAAGTGGCCCCTCTGCTGCAGCACAGAGATTGCAACATTAGTGGCATCCATCGCACATCTGTCATTAAGCAGCAAAGGACTGTGTCACACAGCAAGGAGTGTAAATTGATTGTAAATATAATATCTTCAGTCGGATGATTTGTCTAACACCACAACATTGTGTTATTGCAGATGTTTCATTAGTCATGCACTGCTAATTTAATGTCAGAAATTTTAGAGTGATATGCAGTACTGCACGTTTTTATGTAATTTTAATAATTAGTTCAATCGATAGTTTTGACCGTTAAAAACAAAACATTCAAGAAGCAAATCAACTGAAATGCGATGTTGACAAAGTGGATAAAAGCTGCAGTGGAAAACACGTACCTCTTGTGTGCGTTTGCCTCCAGTCCTCCAAACGTGGTTTATGCAAATGAGAATACTATTTGCATAGACATAATTAGGTAATTACAAATCATTTGGCAATGAGCTCAAGCATGTGCAGAGACCAGAGACGTTACACAAGTCACATTGTACTGTACGGAGTTAATGAATTGCTGCTGAACAGCATGTGTTGGAACATATGTTGTGTCAGAACTCCTCACAGAAAACATCAGGTGACAATTTCATAAATCTTAGTTACACAGAAAGGAACCAGGGGTTGAAGTCTGTTTAAAAGAATGAATTCAAGAATAAAATGAGGAAAGAAAAAGTAAAGTCCAAAAGATTTGGGGGCATCTATAGTTAATAGTTAATTAAGAGTTTGGACAGAAAAAGCGAACTGTTTAAGTGAACCAAACCGAGCCTATGAGCAAATCAGGTTAATCTAGCAAGTAATCTGGTAGCAGATAACCAAATTTAGTCACACTGTCCTGTGCAGTACTGTGCAAAAAAATGTCACCCACTTTTTCAGGCATAATTGCTTATGTGCATATCCACACATCCCCATTCCACACTATTTTGGGTTTGGAGACGTAACTCCCCAGATTTGTTTGAAAATTAACGTGGTCCCATTTTGTGCATTTTTGATAAATGAGGACCAAGGTTTTTTTACTCTCTACAAACCTGTCCCATTCACCCATTCATGCACACTTTCTCACAGTTCATCAATTCATGTCATAGCGTAATCCAGGACATTTTTCTGACATTGTTGGAAGCCAAAACTTCCCGGCACTTAACCACAACCTGTTTGACAGTGGTCAAATGATTTGTCTCTAGTAGTGGAACATTTTTATCTCACATATTTTTCATGTGTTTAAAGTCCAACTGAGCACCAGTGTTTTTTTATGTATATTCAAAACAGATTATAAACAACCCTTTTTCTTCTGGATAAAACAGGAAGAACTAAAACATCTGATAAAATAGAACCGTAAATGCAGTGACTGAAGTGTTTACAAGAACTAAAACTGGGTGATGAATCAATGCTGCATCTGAGTTGTCTTAGATGTCAGAGCTCAAATCTTGAATTTGTCTCTGTCACCATTAGAGGGCATTTTAGCAAAAAGTCTGAAAACTTAGGAGATTTTTGAATTCTTGTGCTCAGTTACCAAGCTACACAAATCAACAGCAACATGTTTCAGTGTATTTCATCAATAAATAACCCTGCTTGGTAGGCATTTATCTGGCATTTTCTTGGTAGAACTGTTGCCTGGCAGCAAGAAGGTATTGGGAATTTTCATGTTCTCCCCATACATGTGTGGGTCCTACATTGGTTCTCTGACATTATCCCACAGCCTAAACAGTCCAAAAACATAACTGTTAGGATAAGAGATAACTCTAAATTGCCATTAGGTATGATTGATTCTCTGTGTTGCCGTGTAATGAACTGACATCCAATAACTGCTGAAGACAAACACCAACACCTGTTGCCCCTCCCCTCTTGTGACCCTGAAAGGACAGGCAGATATAGACAATGGAAAACTGTATTAGCCTTAAACATTCATTAAAGTTTCTAAACCCTTGACATTCGGAGGTGATTTGAAGTGTCAGTTTCATGAAAGAATGAAATGCATATTTTTTCATCTTCCAATGTGAACAATCAGTGGGGTGCCAGATGGTGATTGTCTATTTCAGAGCCTAAATATACTGTTTCAGAAATATGTTCAGATGACTACCTCAGTTTTTTTGCGTTATGTTAAGATATCCTACTTTTTTCTTTTCAGAGCAAGAAGATTCCTTTGAGTTCATCATTGTGTCATTGACGGGCCAGACCTGGAACTTCGAAGCATCTACATATGAGGAGAGGGAGCTATGGGTGCAAGCAATAGAGAGCCAGATCTTTGCCAGCCTACAGTCCTGTGAGAGCATCAAGAACAAGGTACAGTAGGCCAGGAAACATAAGGAGCAATAAGAAGACACGCATAAGATCTAACTGCTGTCGTCCTACTATTCTTCTGCCTCATTTACATTTCTCTTTTTCCTCATCCTCCGACCTTACGGTGCCCCTTCCCCACCTCACCAGCTTGAAGCTACGGCACGTGGGAGGTAGTCAGACAGGTGTGCCGCAGTGTGGGGAGTCTCTTATTAAAACTGACAGACATCAGAGGGAGAACACAGCTAGTGTCAGGCTACATGGGGAAACACAGCCTCATTATCATATTCATATTCTCTCTGTTTCACATTTCACCCGAGCCACTGAAGCTCCTATCACCTCCTTGTCAGTTGTCCACAACCTGAGTCCAGCTGTAATTGTTTGCCTTCTGTTCCCCCACACTGGATCAATTAGTTCCTGTTGACTTATTTTCACCTTAATTTCTCACAGTCTCGGTTAGGCAGCCAAAGTGATGCAATGGCCATTCAGTCCATACGGAACGTGAGGGGGAACAGCTTCTGTGTGGACTGTGATGCACCCAGTGAGTATATCCCTGCATATCTACCATATATGGATTTTACAAATTCAATATTACATTAACATTCTAGAGACTAACATAACTACGGTCAAAATAAAGAATAAAAGCAGTTTGCTTACTTTTTCCTAGAAGCTATACGTGCTTTAGCTATAACAAATCTGTATCAAGTTGTGCTGTAAAAACATAAAAAAACAAAACATTTTTGTTTCATTTTAGTTTTTTGATTGTAAAGTAAATAGTAAGTACAAAAAATATTGTAACTGAGGTTTTAAAAGGAAAGAAGGTATCTAACACATTAAGCTAAGTCCATCATTAGAATTTATATTTACACACTTGGCTAAATTTAAGCCGAATTCGGCAATTTCCAGTCATATAGGTCAACAATATAGATTTAAAGATTCGCTTAGAGGATGTGTCTCTTCTGTTGGTTTAGCTTAAACGTGTCAATTTTTAAAAAATATTTTTATTATTACTGTTCTGACATTTATCTGTGCAAAGCTGACTGCTAGGAAGATGCTTTACAGTTTCCCCTAAAACGGAACGTGCCATTAATGGCATTATCTTACATATTAACAAATGTGCCTTTTCATTTTGCAAGATTTATTTATTTCACCGCTTAACTGAAAGAAGGCAGTGATCAATGGAAAAAAAAATGTTGGATATAAAACAGCCTAACTTGGGTTACTTTTGAAAATCCAGTCTTGGGTTAATACTATGAACTGAAGTCATTAATGCAACATACTGACATTAGGATACTTAAACAGAATAGTTTAGTATTGGCAACATTTCTTATTTCATCTTCTGGAGGAGCTTCAGTGAAATCTGATCAAGTTGTATGTTTTACAACAACTGTCTGTGCAGAATGATGGGGTTTCCTTTTATTCTTAAGAAACCGGGTCACAACTGATGACCTAATGTTTGATCAGATCTAAAACATGAATAAATTATAGATACTCTCAAGTAAAAATTCTAACTGTTCTAATGATTCCTGATTTATCTATCCTGTAGACCCGGATTGGGCCAGTTTGAACCTGGGCGCCTTGATGTGCATTGAATGCTCGGGCATGCACAGGAACCTGGGCACCCACCTGTCCCGCGTGCGCTCTCTGGACCTGGACGACTGGCCGGTGGAGCTGAGCATGGTGATGACAGCGATCGGCAACGCGATGGCCAACAGCGTATGGGAGGGCTGTTTGGAGGGATACACAAAGCCAGGGAACGACAGCACCAGGTTAGCACGATTCTGCAAATAAAGGTGATGCTTAATGAAGTGTGCAGAGATTATAGGAGGAGAAGGCATGAGAGTCTTCTCTCCATTAGCCGCCATTTATTAGCTACCCACATTTCAGCGGAGGCAGTTCACACCACCAAATGCTCCATAAGAATCACCAGGGGGCCATAAATGTCAGCCCACTGAGTCAAAAACACATTATTTTATGTCTTGAGCTTCAGTTCTTTTCATACACACTCATCACAATGTCTGTTATGTCAGAGGTTTTATCCTTCACCGTACCTACTGCTCTCTTTTTATAAGTGTAATATCTCTGCTACAGTCTTCTTTCTCTGTTCATTTCTGCAGCTTAAAAATAAAACCCCATGAAATGCAGTGGTATATTTGACGCTGTTTTGCAGTTGCCTGATGAAAGTCAGGGTTGTGGCTTGACATAAGAGTTCTTATTATGGGACGATTTTAAAAATATGCGTACCGATGAATAAACTACACGTTTGTTTACAAGAGCGTTGAGATTTCTCATCATAATTGGCAGACATTTCCTTTTATTCTTGCATCTTAACCAAAGGGGTTTCTGCTTTTAAATATACTTCTGCCTACAGTTTCCCTTCCTCTAAGGTACCCAGATAACAGTCTGGTAAGAGGATTGTTATCTCTTGTTGACTGTTGAGACCCATCGTCCCAGTCTGACTAATGGTCTGTTGTGTGGCGGTGAAGGTAATTAAGCACACCATGATGGCTAAACCCCACCCCAACAGCCAGACCCCCAGGTCCCAAACCGCAATGTCACATATCCATCACACAGACCTGGGTCATCACTCTGTCTGTCGCAACAAAGATTGTCTACAGGGTCACGCTGATGGCATTTAAGCTTCGTAACTTTAAAAGACGAGGAAAGCAGTAAAAGGTTGTTGTTTTTTTTAATGCTAATGCTCATAATTGTGCAAGTGCGGCTACAGCAAGAGGTAATATATATTTTTTAACAATTTAATTTGTTTGTATACCGTTAGGTTTGCCTATGAGCAAGATTATCAGTATTATATTTGGATTTAACTGGCATTGCATCAATCAAGCTGTTTTTTTCCACTTTTTTATATTCTTGCTTTTTGTTTCTAGAGATGTGCCCATCAGTTGACTAGAAATCAGGATCTACCACAAGATAATCACCATCATTTATTTGCAGATTTACTATTTTTAGAAAATATTTTAATTTGACAAGATTTCAAAAATGTTGCAGCACTAAAGTAATGAGAGGTGGAGAGACATAAATGAGAAAAACAATTGTGTGAACAAAGTTTCTGAAAGTAGTAATTTTATCATCTCCTTAGCATGCAGTGACATCACTTTTCATAATGTCAAATCAGATATTTCAAATTCTATGCAATCAGAGTCTTAATGCCAACAATATATTTGGCATGTTGAATGGTCTCTAATAATCTCATGTGTACATTTTTACTGACTAAGATGCTAAAACTGGTGGGTCATTTTAATAATGGAAAAAAAATAAAAAGAGCATGAAAAATTAGGTTTAGAGGTTATCACCTCAGTTTTCAGTAATCACATGATTTCTCCATAGCAGTCTTAATTTCTCTTCTGTATTTATTAAATGCATCAAAACTCAGATATTTCTATCTACATCTGCATAAGTTGAGAGCATGTAGTTTGATGCACTTTAAGCTACAGGTTTATGCGTTGTTAAAGAAATGTTCCATGTAAGACTAAAATATCAAGGACTGTGTTATATCTTAAATCATGAGACTTTTTATGGTGACATCTCAGCCATTTGTAGATACAAAAACGCTTCACTTGAAGTGATGTTTTATTTATCCGCTGCTTGCAAACCGCTTGAATTTATCCTCCACTCTCTGGCCAGTTCAGACCTGAACGATGGCCTACAGTTGTTTATTGAGTCCTTTCTGTGTTGAAGTGCTGCACTGTGGACTTGATGAAAGATTATTGATGTTGATTCCTCTCCCTACCACTGTCAGTCCCACGTCACCGCAGGCAGGAAGGTTCTTCACTGTCTAAAAAAAATCCGATCCTGTCCCGCAGCAACATCTCCATTAGCTTTTGCTGTCAAACAATAAATCTCATTTGCTGGATAACTAATCTTTAGACCAAGAATATCATTTTAAATGTCTTACATTGCCACTGGTTGGTGAGATGTTGATGGTTTTCTCCTTTATAAAATGAGGTATATATCAAGTAGGATGAATAAATTTCAGCTGATTGATTTTTTTTTTCCCCCCTTCTTGTGCTTTTTTTTTTTCTTTTAAATGCAGTTCACCATAAAAGCGAGGATTTTAATTGTGTCAAACTGGTGACACATAGCAGCTTTGTCTTGACACATAGGCAGGCTTTGTATGGCTACTGACTCTGACTAAACATTAGTGACACCTAATCTAAACGATTCAGTAACTACCTGAATATCAACCTGGTGTCTGATTGAATGTCTCCTGCAAGACTAGTTTTACCTCTTGCATTTTTGAGATTTAACTTAAAGGCGCTCATCCACAAGATTGGTTTGGCTTGTGATATTCAAGATCTTAGAAACTCTGTATGTAAATTTCTTATACGCAGATCAGCACAGCTGCTGAATTATAGTTGAACATTAGGATGACTGCATGCTTCACGATGTGAAAGTGGTTTGAAAAATATTTGCATGTGTGACCTGACCACCTGTTTTAGTAAATTCTATTTACGTGGTTTGGATTAACTAATAAACGCCACGAGTGGATACCAAAAATGCTGCCATCCAAAGGTACTTAAATGTGGGTGAGGCTTCTTGCTATATTGAAGGTAGTTAAATAAGTGAGTCAACTTTATAGGAATCAGGTTATCATGGCTTGTTTTTTTTTAAATGTTCAACATATTTTTCTGAGCTGATGGTTTACACTCATTCCACCAGATTAACTCTCATGCTGAAAGCAATTAGATTATTCTCAAAACAGTTGCACTGCTTACTTCACTTGTAAGAAAAATTGCCGTTTTCTTATCTTTATTTTACTTTTTTTATTATTATTATTATAATTGTAACTCAAAACCAGAAACTAACAGTGGGTTTTGTATAACCAGACAATCCAAATGTTCCTCTTAGTTTCCTTAATTAATAAATGAACATTTACTTACTGATTTGTATTATTTTTAGAGCAATGCAAGGTGGTAGGGTCATTTCAGAAGAAGGTTCCATCTGGCTATGCTTCAGCTGAATCTGGAATGATGAACTTGTTAGTACTTTCTGTCATTGCTCATCTCTGCAGTCAGCATATTACATGGGAGCTGTTCCTTTAATTAGCACCCGCATGTCATTGTGTTTTGCACATCACCTCTAATTGCTTGGCAGGTTTGTGACAAAAACAATACTGGAGATTATTTTGATGGATATCATGGGAGTGGTCCAACAGTTAGCTTTACCTTTATCTTCCTTTTGCACACAATGAAACGCACGCACAGAAGCACAGACACCAGTTCTCATTTGGGGAGGGGGATATCCTGGAGCGTGGACGGATGTGGACGGCTATCCCTCATTGATGGGGGGCCTCTCACTGTCACCCTCTGTGGGCTCTGCGCCGCCTTCGGCCACAGGCGGGTAATAGCTCTGATGAGAGCCCTCCACTTTGTTTCAGAAATAATTTGCCACTCCTGCCGCCTGCAGGGGCTGCGTGGTAATAAAAATGAATCACACCACTAACTCTCCAAACCTGGTCCCTCTGTCTGCTTTAACCCATTCTTCTCCAGCTCTCCCATTGTCCAGTCGTGCTGTTTTTCAAAGGAAGTCCTGTCACCACAAACACGTCTGCAAGAGTTATCCACAGTAGCTTCTGCTGCTCACGGTTACCCCTGAACATCGGGCAGAGCTTCCAGACTGTTCACAGGCTACAACCGTTGAAGCGGCTGGTTCTCAGGACTTTATAGAGTAGTCGGCCTCACCAGGAGCCCTGGTGGAGGAAGACTAATTAATTAAGACAAATGGATGGCTGAGTCTTCCTATGTCCTCTGTCTGCTTTCTCTTTCTAAATGAAAGCCACAGGTCAGTAATTATCCCTGTGTGGGAGAAGTAGCACCTTGGTTGTTAATTGCCAATATGCCACTGGATTTCAGGGCCAGGTGGACGTAAAGAAGGGACTGCTCTGTTATAGCATGGGCATACTGAGACTTGCAATTTATACTCGCTAAACACTGTATTAGGTCCTCCTAAATGAGTTGTTGAATTTAAACTTAGTAATGGTTAAAAAAAAAATAAAAAATGTAAATCAGTTGAACGACTTGGTGAATGTCTTGTGGTTGTTTGTGCCAGACAGGCTGATCTGAGTGTTATAGAAACTGCCTTTCTACTGTCCTACATGGAAGGACTCTTGGGTTTGTATAGAATGTTGTGTTTTTCAGAAGAAAAAAAACAGAGTGGACAAAAATGCCTTTTTTAATGTTCGATGTTAGAGGAGAATGGTCAGACTGGTTAAATGGAAAGATAACAGTACCTCCGATAATTTCTTATTACAGCCAGTATGTACAGAATAATTGAAGCAAATGGAAGGAGACCAAACTTGGTGCTACTCTTTTCAGCAACAAACAGGAAACCGAGGCTACAATTCACTCTGGTTCAATAAAATTGGATGCTAACTGACTGGAAAAACAGTTAGGGATGTTTTCTGGGCTCACCTTGGACTCCTTAGTACCAGATGATCATCAACTGAAAGCCATTGCCTTTCTAAGTAATTTTGCTGGACATATCCATGTCTTTATCACTAGAGTGTTACCCATCTTCTGGTGGATGCTTCCAGAAGCAATCTCAGATGATCTCAAACTGCTTTTCTGAAGATGACTTTGAGTTATCTGTGCTCCAATGGCCTCCACACTCCCCAGATCTCAATCCAGTTGATCACCCCATGGATGTGTTGGAACAGGAGATGGACATGGATGTGCATCCAACAAAGCTGCAGCAACTATGTTAATATGAACCAAAACCACTGAGAAACATTTTTAGCGCTTTGTTGAACCTATGCCTCCTGTAATTTGGGCAGATCTGAAAACAAAATGGTTTCGACTTGATAGCAAGGTGTTCGTAATGAGGTGGCTGGTGTATATAGTCTCAATAATGTTTGGAAATTAAAATAAACAAAAATGCCAAAAAACAACAACAAAGGATTTAAATCTGTCGCTTCATGTGTGCAGGACTACATGAAGCAGTCCACACACTTAAGCGGGCCATGTGTTGTCGTCCCCTCAGCTTTGTACGTGAGGCAAGGGTTCAGCAGGGGTTAACAGCATGAGCGTTTAAGAGTGTTAGTCTTGCTGGCACAAAAACAGAGCCACTCCATCATGAAGGGTCTGACAACCTCATTAATGTCACAATATATTCAACTCATCCCTCTGCCTGCCTTTTGGCACCCAGATGCTCTCCCACTGGCAGTTCTATAGAGCTCAACAAACCTTTTGAGTTCTGGTCATCTGTTCAGGCTGCACCGTAGAAGAGAGACGGGCAAGAAGCATCGACTGGACTTGTAAAAATATTTGTCTTCATTCTTTTTGGAGCTGGCATTCTCAGAGCAGAGTAAAGCTTGGTCTGCACTGTAACCCACTGGACCATGGGAGGCCTTATTTAGCACTCTTAGTGGAGCGTTTACTGTGTTGCTCCTTCATTTCTCGCCCTTAGCAACCTTTGATGCTTTGGGGGCCCCAGTTTTTTCCTTCTGTTGTCTGTGTTTTTTTTTTTTCTCAATCTCTGTCATTCCCCTCTCACCCTCCCTTCGTGTCTTTCTACTGCTCTTCCTCACTCTCTGCTCTTCCCTCCCCGTGGTCTGTGGAAGTGGAGCTCCTGGCTGCATGGGAACCAGTTCTATAGAAGTCCTCCACCCCCCACTGCAAAGTCTGTTCAAGCTGGTCCAACCACAGCCATCTCCCCCACCCCCGGACCAACTCCCATCGCCCCTTTCACCACCAACGCCATTTCTTTCCCTTTCAAAGCATTTATTTGATGTATCCACAGTGAATGTGGAGGCTCGTGAAGAAGAAGGAGGAGGAGCTAGAGAAGCTTTGATAGTTGTGAAGCACTCAGTGTGAGTTTGAAAGATGGGCGAGTACTGAGACGGACATCCTCCTCTTCCTATATGGACCAATGCACCTTTATTACAGGCACTTAGATTGGTCATTTTGTGGCATCTCTTGCTCCTCCTCCCCCGTCTCACGTACTATTCCCTTCCTATAAATTTCTGTTCATCTTTGTCTTTCAGGCTTGACTAATTATCCTTGTTTGTTCCTCTTTATTTGAATTCAGTCATGTGTTCTTGACTCCATGGGCTGGGTTTAGGAGAATCATTCTGCCATTTGCTACTTAATTAAGTCAGGGTCAGAATGCATTGCTCAGCATAGAGTTGGAGGGACAGAGGTCTAATAAAATTATAAAAGAAACCTTTTCCCTACTGTTAAAGCTGCCTTTAGCTCACCAGACTCTGCATAGGCAAATGAAAAGGGACACCAGCTCAGGACAAGAACCTCATTTCCACTTTAAAACTCAGGGAGCGTTTTTGATGTTGGCCCAGAATTTTATACACATCAAAGTGAGTGAAAGTTAATCTATGTTTATGATGCAAGATTTCTGAAAAACGGAGGTGGTTTGTGGCGAATGTGGTGTGATCATAGTTAAAAAAAAAAAGGGGCAACACACGTCTTTTCTAGGAACTTGAAACCACCTTTTTATCCCCCAAGTAGCAGAGAAATTTAGAACAAGTATGCGCTCCAGTCTGGGTGGGGAAATTGGTGCCTTTTAGCTTAAAAAAAAAGAAAAATCTGTGTGTGTGTTGTATATGTAGGACTAGCCATCAGTTCAATTTCCTGAATGTTCCCCCATGCTGTGCAAATTCACTCTCCTTTCCTCTCTCCGCCTCCCCTCCCACTTTGTCCCGGCACTTTGACATGCTAAATCTGCTGATTTTATTTTTCTTCCTCCTGTAGTGAGGAAGTGTCCTATTCAAGAGTCTCGGTTACCCCCTGACTGTCTAAGCCCTACCTCTGTTTGGATTGTTGCTCTGTTCCAAACAAAAGACAGAGGCGGGATTACCATTTTACTTCCTTTCACGTTTTTTCTTTCAAGTGGCTACAGCTAGGGAATTTTTGCTTAACTTTTGCTTCTGTCCCTCCTGCTCCTTTATTGGGTTAACTTTCTAGAAAGGACTGTGAATTTGTTGAATTTAAAGCTCAGGATCAGCTGTGAATGAGGCCTTTCTTGCAGGTCTTTAGGGCTGATTTTGTTGTGAAGGCTAACAAAGTGTCCTCCGGGCTCCTTTCTGAGATGTTGACGTCTTCTTAATGGCTTTTCTCTGCCTTTTTGTTTCACGTCTTGGTGCTAACGTTATGCCTCATTTAGCTCATATCAATTCACTGGGCTCTACAGATTCATCGTGTTATTCATGGTCGGCTTTTTCCGAAACAAACTGCACACATCAACCCTACTTATTTGTCACCATACTTAGATTTTCTTTTTTTAAAAGTTGTGCATATCGTCCTCAGATCTACCTACAGTTCTCAGACTGTCCTGAATTTGTAAAACAAACATGTTTACAAAGAAATAAGAGTGGAGGGGCAGGACGGCCCCTTCCTGTTCTGAGCAGGCCACTGGCTCGAACGGCAATTGATTTGCTAACAGGCTTGTCCACACATAATGACTGAGTTGGAATTGATGGAGGTCTTACGCCATAAAACTCTGAGCAACTGCAATTGCCCGCTATTAGGGACGTATTGTAGTTCCAAATAATACTATCTTCTGGAAGAAAAGGTTTGCTTTTAGCGTGCTGGGCGAAAAGACTTTCTCTTCCACATTTTCTTTTCATGCCCAAAACAAAAAATACAACAAAATCCTCAAAGGTGCCACAAGTTTAAAACTATTTTGAAGTGGGTGTAAATAGATTACTCAATTTGGGCTCGGTGCTGATAAGTATTGATCTTTGGCTCCATCCAAATGGAGACAAGATCTGGTGTATCTGCTAAGGTTATTTGTTGTTTCAGCAGACTCAGCGTTTTAGGAGATTACAAACAATCATTTATGAAAATGAGGGGAAAAAAGCTAAATTCCAGCTCCATGTTTCAGTAACTAATTTTCTTTTACTACGCTGATTTTGAGTATTTAAATAATTTAGTTATTGAAAAATGTTGTCATCCAACAAATAAACACCAAAGTAGGTTATTTAAATGTTTCCTGTTTCGATTAGAGGTCATAATATTTAATTGGAATCAAATGGACCAAACAAGGTTTACAACCCAAAAAAACTGAAATTAGGATAACATTTAATTAAATTATAAGTAAAGATTGCTTTACTTATAATTTAAAGTACCCATAATTTTTATGGGTATTAATCGCCATTTTTTTTTTTTTGGTTTGTTGTTTCTGAAAATGTTGCAATGTGCATATTTTACATCGTTGTCAGAAAAAACTTAGCTGTAATTCTATGCTCGACTTCTAATTGTGGGTGCACATAATATGTCCAGAGGCCGTATTTTAGACAACCCGGTTTTGATTAAAGTATATTCACGTATTAGAACCCCCCCAAGTAAAAGCACACACCTAGAATCTGTGCTAAGATTTGAAATTTGATGTTAACAGATCCTTTTGATTCAATTTGAGTGTTTCTAAAGTGATTCTGCAAAGCAGAGGAGCTCAGGCGCGCCGAAAACAAATGCACACCGTAGTTTAAGAAATAACATTGAAAAGCAAGTACCATTTTCCTTTCCCATCCAAAGCGTTGGCTTATCACATAAAGTTGCAATAAATTGTCGAATGAGGAGGTCCAAATGTTTTTGTTTTAGCAACATCAAGCCGGGTACGTTTTCACCTTTTATTATGATGAAATACAATTGAATTGAGTGAGATTGTCAGGTTGTACATGCTGCTAAGCCTCGGCCCGTTGATAAAGAGTCCCACGAGAGCCTTGTCACTCCAGCCAGCGTCGCCGCTTTAACTGATTCACACAAACCTTCTCCTTTCTGTCACTCACTCGCAAATCCAAACAACAGCCTCTTTCTGCTCCCCTTATCAGACCGACTGACAGGGTCACCAGGTTAGCACCACACTGGGCATGCTCAGTCATTCACTTATTGATATTGATTTTTTTTCTTCTTCTTCTTCATCTTCTGATTTGAACAGTTTGTATGTGGGCAAAGAATGATATTGGGGGTCAAGATGGAAAGCAAAAGATAGAACTCTGCCTGCTGATAGAGGACGGGGTCTTCTCTCCATCACCATTCTCCTTTGCAGGCTGGAGTGAAGGAGCCCCACATCCAACCGTCTCTTTCTGGCTGCCATTCAGCCCCATCGATCTGACTCAGAGCCCAGCTACCCCAAGGGAGCCTGAGGCCCAGAGACACACTACCTCTTTTGTGGAGGAGATCCACAGGTTCAGACTGACAGCCGACAGTGCTGATAAAAATATGTCCCCCGCCTTCCTGTATTGTCTACAGCAGACATGCTGTTGAAGATGTGTAACCTTTAGAAAGCTGGCCGAGCTTAAGCCGCCGTGCTGACGGCCGTAATCAGTGGAGGCTGGAATGCTGCCCAAAGCATCACACCCTTTGGCATTCTCTGATCTCTCCATCCGATCTCACTGTATTATTTCCCCGTGTGGTAGGCTGTGATAGTGAAATCACTTTCCTGTGCCCTAATAATTTAGAAATGTCACAATACTTCAGTGACTCTCATAGGCCAATTACTGTAATGCTTCCCCTGTGTGTCCCCGCACTTCGTTTTGCACATGACTTTGCTTTTAAATCATGGGCTCTAAATTATTTTGAAAGTTCTCTACCCAAGGTGTGAAATTGCTGATTGCATGTCTGGCATGTTTCACTCTGGCTGACCTGAAGCCCCGGCTGTCTTTCCTCTCCAGGGAGGAGAAGGAGCGCTGGATCAGAGCCAAGTACGAGCAGAAGCTGTTCCTGGTCGGGCTGCCTCAGTCGGATGTTCCTCTGGGGCAACAGCTGCTCCGGGCAGTGGTGGAGGATGACTTGAGGCTGGTGGTGCTGCTGCTGGCCCACGGCACCAAGGAGGAGGTCAATGAGACTTACGGTGATGGCGATGGACGCACTGCGCTGCACCTCTCGTGTGCCATGGCCAACGTTGTCATAACGCAGCTGCTCATCTGGGTGAGTATAGGCTCAACTGAGCTTGGAGGAGGGGGGGTGGAAGGGCATCCAGCATTGGTTGACATTGCGTTGACCTTTTGGTTTACTTCTGAAGATGTGATTGTTCTTTTTCCTTTTTTTAAAGGTACCAGTTTGAATTAGAATAAAAGCAGTCCAGGCCACACTAAGGAACAAAGGACAAGTTTGTTTTTTTTTAACACTTTTGTTTACTCCAAAATATGCACCTTTCTGACCTTAAAGCAGTTGGTGTGCTTAAAAAAATGAGAGTATTCGACTCTTGTTGTAATTATTTTTCTATAAATGCTCAGGTTTAAATTTTTTTTTAAAGTTTTAATATTTTGACTTGCTTTAAGAATTTTTTTATGCATTTCATTGGGGTTTTACTGACAAGCAAACATCAGTGCATAATTGTGAATTGAAACAAAAAAAGACTGAGTTATGATGAGGTTTGTGTTTCTGTTCCCCCTTGAATTCTTACTTTGTCACAGTGCTTTTTATTGCAGTTGGAGCTGCATGTCTTTGAGGATTTCATACCAACTTTGCACATCTGTTAGCTGAAATTGTTGCCTATTTTTGTTCTGTGCAAAATACCTCAAGCTCAGACTGAAAGAACAAGGCTACGGTTAGCAATGGCATTTGGTGTTTTTGTCAGAACAAGAAATCTACAGTCTCTGCGCAGTCTGAGAATTATCCCTTGTTTAGCTCCACACACATTATTTTGCATGCAGGCCAAAAAGTTTTTATTTTCATCTGACCAGATCACTTTTATCCACATGTTTGTTGCAGGGAAAGCTGCTGGTTAACTCCCAATCCTTATTGTTTTCATTCAGCGATGACACAGATTTTTTTAATGCAAAACTAACTTTTGTTCTGTTGCCAGATTCTCCAACCTGAGTTGTGTATTACCATGAACATCTATCATCTTTAACATGTTCTCTACTCTGTTTTTAACTATGGATTTATTTTTAGAGCTTGAGAATTTATTTTAAAACCTAGCCTTGTATTAAACTTCTTAACAACTTTATTTCTGACCATTCTGGTAAGAGTTGCACAATAAATCAAATCATAATTGTCATTACGCCTCCAATGCACGTTGCAATGCAAGCCAGGCTTGGATGCAGTGTTTAGTAGACTTCAATATTTCAGGTGCAGTGAATTGGAATTTTCCAATGCTGCATTTTGGTTGTCTGTGTGTACAAGAGCATATTGTTGTTGTTTTTTTCTGTCAAACATTGATTTGGGTGTATAGTATAAAATGGTAGAGCAGCATCATAGCATTTGAGCCAATCTCCACTGGCTCCAATTGGACCTGTCAGACGCTTGTGGCCTGGTTTAAATAAAATCATTTACTCAGGTTGACCAGGTAGGGAAAGACAAAATCCTTATAGAAATTTAGAGAAAACATATTGAGGTTAGATCAAAGAGGGATGTGCAATCAGAATCAAACTTTCCTGTCATTTTTTGTCGCAGTACGGTGTGGATGTGAAAAGCCGAGACGCTCGGAACCAAACTCCGCTGTCCTACGCCCGGCGAGCCGGGAGCCAGGAGTGCGCAGACATCCTGCTGCAGCACGGCTGCCCCAACGATTCCAGCAGCTTAAGCTCCGTCCCCACGTCCGGTGTGAACCTCCGCAATCCCAACATCAACAACAACAACGCCCAGTGTGAGCTCAACCGCAGCATCAGCATCATGTAGAAGCCAGAGAGAAGCTAGCTGCAGACGACAACAAAAAAGAGAAAAAAAAAACAAGAACACCCAAACCCGCCTATGTGTACTTGTTGTACTTCCTCTGTTTCACACTGTGTAACCCAGAATCAGCACCAATGGAGAGATATCAGGTATTGAGTTACTGGAGATATTCCACTGCGCTGCAAGCTTGGACATTGTACATTTTTAAATATACTTTATTTTTTATTCTTTTTTTTTTTCCTCTTAACTTTATTCAGTCTTGGTCTGAAATGATCGCGATCAGCTTTAAGATTTATGTTTTTGAAGCCTCAACCAAACAGATTACTTCCTTCTGCATTTATGCCATATATGAAAAGAAAGCATATCCTTAACACTCAAAGCATTTCCTACTATGTCGTCCTCTTCCCTTTTGTAATGGGAACAGAGAAATATAATGAGCGTGAGTCAGAAAACGGCTTCAAATTTTCAAGCTTAAGCATCAACACACAGAACAGTAAAAAAGTAGTTTCTACAAGTGAGGAAAACACTGACGCAGGGAGAAACTTAATCTCTCATAACAGTGACTGTTACAGCTTTCACAGTGATGTATGTCTTCAACACTCTATCATATACAAAAGCAAAGCAATTATGGTTAAAGAGGCCAAATGATTTCGACACTTAATTCACAGGGAAATGGATTTGGATCATCATAGAAAGAGCTGATTGCAGAATTCCTATTGGTTGAGAGTGAGTCATTTTCTATGGCACAATCTTTCAGTAAACGGACTATAAAGGAATTAAGGGCCATGATGTTTTAGGACTATTAAGTCGCACTGCTTTGTGAGTGTGAAGAGTGTTCAATCAAAATTCATTCAGATTCAAAGGTTTGATTGAAACTGTGAACTTCTACCATTACCATCTCTTTGTTAAAGTTATTATTTCTTTTAAGATTGAGTGGATTGTGTTGGTAATTGCTTCAGAGATTCAGTCAGTTTAACAGCAAAGGATTCTGGGAGATCGGGTGATGGATGTAGAACTGGTACTCTAGAGATCATATCCGCTGTTATTGCTGTGAAATACATATATGGTACAGTGTGTGTGTGTGTGCATGTGTGGGTGTGTGACTGAACATCTGCTTCAGGGGCATTTCTGTGGAGAAGTCATAAACATAAAGTAAAAATTTGGGAACATAACTGGGTTTCATTGTAAAGATATCTGTAAAAAGTAGTTCATGTTCCTTTGCCTTATTCCTTACGAGAACCGTTTGACCTAGCTCAGACTTTTAGTCTAAATGAAAAAAATGACCCCTGTCCTTTTCCTTTAGCATTTCCCGTCCTCACATCATGTGAGCGTAAAAGCTGGGAGACAACAAGATGCATTTTTGTGACTGAAGTAAAGGCGGTAAAAGGGATTGCAATCAGAAAGAGGCTAATAGAGGGAAGTTTTCTTTCATACAACTGTGCAGTATTCTACATAGTTTTTTTTTTATCTTATCTGGTTTGTAAGTATTTTTAAATGGTTTTTTTGGTTTTTTTTTTTTTTTTTTTTGCTTTACAAAGGCAAAAATATTTGTTTACAGGGCTAATAACTACAAGGTACCTTATCTGCAATACTCATGTTGATGCTTTATGGATTTTAACTTCTCCCAGTTTTTTGTATATGACCAGAAGAGGATCCTTGCAAAACGGAGGAAGAAATTATTTTACATTTTTGTAAATGTGCTATTTTTTTTTTTTGTTCAAAGTTGATGTAGGCTAACAAGAAAAAAAGATTTAAGGAATTATCAAGCTACATTTTGAGATGCAACAAAAACATGCACATCCAGCAATACACCACATTCACCACTACAATCATGTTATGTCTAATACAAATATGAAGGTGGCAGCGAAGAATCCTTAACTGGTACCGTCGTCCCTGGAGGAAGCCTGCTGACACGTGAATCTTGCAATACTTTAGTGCAAGATTAAGAATTGATGGAAAATAGTTTGTAGCAGAAATTTCTTCCTTTAAAACAAATGGCATTTGAATTAGTAGAAATGTGAACTTGTGAATTAGAATTTGGATACTGGTCCGTGTGAGATCCTCGTATTATCTTGACCTTGAGTAAATTAATATTTCTTAACAGCCAATTGGTCGTAGTTGTAAACCGAGGAAAGCTGTAGCAGCCTTCTTTTACAACAGGAAAACTCTGGCCAGCGAGGCATTTTTCTCTGACATCTCAGCACAGGCCATTTAAACCTTAAGAAGAGAATAACTTCAAATATTTTGATGAGTTTCGACACTGATAACCAGCAACATACCTGTTAGAAATGCTGGGATTGCTGATGTTTGAAAACTTCAAAATTAACCCAAAAAGTTATTTTTTCTGTTTGCTCTGAGACAGCTTGAGTACAATAAGTCAAGAGCAATCTTGACTTTGTAGTGTCAACGTTAGTCTAGCTGTGCCAGCTTTCCCGTTGGTTGAGATGGTTGCTCTCTTATATGCATGTTTAACGGCTAAGTGGATACATTTGGCTTGGTTGGATGTTTGGGTACTAACTAGATGTCTTAATACTACTGGGTACATCTTGTGGAAAAGCACATTTCTGCCAAAAATGTTAAACAATTCCTTCAAGACCTCAAATGTCCACCTGATTTTTGCTCGGATTTTCGACTCGTACTGTACTGTGATATAAGCCTTATTTCTGATCATTACTTGACCACCTTATTTCACTGAGACTTTTTCATGACTCAGTGGGATGACAGAAGAGCTCCATATGTACAGTGATTACCCTGAAAACCCTATTTACATACTGTAGACGATAGGAAGAAAGAAACACTAGAATTACCCGCCTGTTTGAACACAAACAAACAATATAAAATGTATATATTAGCTTAGTGCTTTTATCGAAAGGAAAGCTCCTCTCTAGTCCTGGACAGACGAACTAAACTGATTTTGGTCATCTTGATCCATAAGTTGTTTTTGTTTCTCTTTGAACATATTTTTTAAGGTCCTTCTGTTTGGGTCTCAACATTAGCCAACCATCTTTGGTACTTGTGTATAATGATGTACATTTGACATATTTATAATGCAGTATGTAAATATCTTTTTGTGTGTTTTGTTTTTGTTTCGTTTGTTTTACCTATTGTATTTCCTTTTACGTTCAGAACGTGAAACAAAGTAAAAGCTAAAGAGTAACATGTTGTATGCTTGGATGCTTGGCTGACTCTTGCCCTATTAATAAAACACTCAAATAAAACATTGTAGCCTTCCCCAAAATTTGGGGAAACTGACACATTTTTCTAGTGTTTGTGTTGTTCGTTCATTCTCTCCTGGGCTCTTCTGGATCCTGTAAAGTTTAAAGAAACAACAGTTTACCTGTAATCATCAAATTCATCAAAATAAGCTTTATATTGATTACAGATTTTAGAAATGTGACTTACATATTTTTTGTTTGTTTTTCCCAAAGAACCAACAATTTGGGGGGAATTTTTTTAAATTAAGAATCGAGTCTACAATTTTAATTTACTTTTAACTGTAGGCAAAGTGCTCATATTTATACACATGTAGCAGCAATGTCCCTGAATTACGTTTCACCTCAGCTACATGCTTTTTTTGTTTCCTTGCTGGAATGTTTTGAACACTTGTACGTGTAATCAAAACAGACTTGTGTGTGTGTGCAAATTTTCATACAGCTTAGGACTTTGGAGAATCAGTTCAGGGAGCTTCAAGTTAGCCTTCATTGTCCTGTTAAAACGTCTTGATCTGTTCAAGTATGAACAGATCAAGACTTTATTATAAATTAAGTAAAACTTTTTTATTATTAAGTCCAGGAACGGCCCAAGGACCAGCAGTTGGAAGATCTGTAACACTAAAAACAAATGACAAAATAAAATATTTTAATTTAGTACAAGATTTGTTTCCATGAGGAGTGTATGTAAACTTATAAATGGAACTATACGTGCAGATGACTTAAACATAAGGTCAGACCTTTTATTCTATTAGTATGTTCTATTTCATGTCTTTCTCTTTTCTATATTGTTTCGTCACACTGAAACGGCTCACCCAACCTTGTCTTCGGTCACATAACGTAACCTCCTCACTTCCTTCCTGCAGGACCCCCGAGAGCCGCTGAAAGAGGATTAAGATAAAGACCCGAGCTTAGTGTCAAGCACCAAAACACCTTAGGGAAAACCCAAAGATCCTACTGTTCAGAGAAGTCGACCTCCCACTAATCCAGTTCTTATTTCCTGCTAATCTTGTCTCAGCATATCTTTATCCTCTTCCACTCTGTTGGCCGGCTTTGTTTGTCATTTATCACCTGCTCATCGCCTTAGTTTGGCTTCCTCCTGCCTCTGTGCTAGCCTAACACTGTGGAGTCTTGATTTGAGGCCAAGAAAATGAATTTCCTCAATATGAGCATCATTAGGCTCAATTACACATCAAGTTGTACAGGTGCATCTTAATAAATTGGGGTCTCAGAAAAAGTCAATTATATCAGTAACTTATTTGAATAGGAAGTTCACACAGCACAACAATTATTATTAAAAACAATAATTGATTCACATCAGCTGTTTAAGGTAGTGTCTCAGAAAATTAGAAGATTACATAGGACGCATATAAAAACATTTTCAATTTGGAAAAGTTGTGGCCTACACAACCGTTGGGAAAACTGCCGCCTTGACATTTGACTACAGTCAGTCATTAACACGAACTACAAAGACGGTGAGCTGCAAACGTTTGTTACTAAAGAAGCTTGATATTCACAGAGTCCTGGATCCATCCATATTAATGGAAAGTTCAGTGGAAGGTAAAAGTTTAGGTAAAAAAAGTTTTCAAATGCAACAAAGAAAATTGCAGCTTTCAAAAGACTGTGACACAAAAACTAGTCAAGAGTTTGGGGGAGATCGACTGTGGCTGGAGTCAGTTTCATTTTACTTGGTACCTTCTCACATTCCCAAAAGCACAAACACCTACTTTAATGACCATTGTGTCATTATACCTCATGTTTATCCATTCTGAATACTAACCTGTTTTTTCAGGGCCCAGGAGTGAGGAAGGATTCACCCTGGACATTACCAGTGCATCACAGCAATCAACCTAACTTAAAAAAAAAACAAATCTTCATATTGTCAACAGAAAAATGAGACACCAGATCCCGCAACACAGACAAGCTGACAGGCGCTGACCTTCCCTAACACCTTTTAAGAGTCACAAGCTGATCACTTAAATTCTTTGCTGCATAAATGCATTAATTCATACAAAAAAAAAAACGCCATCATATGTTTGTCAAAATTAAACGAACTCAAGTGTTTAGTAACTATCATATTCAGGAGTTAAAAATAGGCCTACAAGGTCCACATTTAAGTGTCTTGCTCACACTAACCACTGGAATAATTCAAACTTTCTGATATAAATGTTTGCGATATAATTCATGACCACGCTTCCCATCATGACAGACCCCGGCCACTTCTGTTTGTTGTGGCAAGACTGGAGCGCTCGCTTGCTTGCGCTGCTGTGTGTTTTGATATTTCATCAGGGCCCCGCTAAACAGTGAGGAGGGCTCTCTGCCGCCCACCTCTTCTCAGACAAATTGCCTCAGAGATTGCAGAGGTGGGTCTGAGGCTGATGGATGGGTACACAAAGACCTGATGAGACCATATTTGCAAACATTAAATCCATATTTCCATAACACCTCCAAGCTGCTCTGCACCAGACCACTTTAACAGCCTGTTAATGACGTGCTCAGTCCATGTTGCGTCAAGGTGTGAATATAGGTGTTTGTTGCTTACCAAAATGTTTTACTGTGGCTGTATTTGCCACATTAACCTCCAGCGTCTGCACAGTTCAGAATAATCTGGGATTTTTATTTGATGTTAAGTTCACAAAACTGACCATTGCTGAATGAAATGCAGCCCCTGGATGAATTTGTTAATTGGGAAGAAGAAAATAGTCTTGGTTATTTTTGTTCACATGGCTACTAGTTAAGATGTTGTATACAGTGTTACGAGGTTCTCAACTCTACCAATGATGCCTTTACAGTTGCTTTCTTATTATTTAATCTTGACCTTAACTGAGGCAGGATGAGGCTTGCAGTACTTTACATATTGTTTTGGCTTTGTATTTTTCCTGAGTAATTCTCAGATGAGTTCTTACAGTAATTTTGGCAGAATGGCCCCTCAGGTGGTTCACCACAGTTCTGTGTTTTTTACTATTTGTGGCTCTTGTTGCGGTTTGCCGGAGCTCAAACGCTTCAGAAATGCCTTTGTTACATTTTTCATACTAATATATATATATATATACAGTATATATATATATATATATACACAGTCCAGTCACATTAATGTGACCACCACGTACTTTCCACTTCAGAGTTAAATAACCAATCACAGAAGGCAGGTGGCAGCACAGTGCAGTTGAGCGTATATAAAGGGTGTGTGTGGGCTTCGGAAAACATTTCAATCGTTGGCGTAATGCAGAAACGAAGCGATTTATCCGACGTCCAAAAGGGCATGATCATTGGCTTTCGGGCCAAGGGTGGAAGCATTTCCGAAACGGCTGAGTTTGTGAACTGTTCGCGTGCCGCCGTGGTAAAAGTGTACCGTGCATGGCAAAATGGGACTGTCCAAAATCAACGACGTGGCAAATGTGGTGCACCACGGGCCATAGATGACAGAGGCGAACGACGGTTGCGGAGATGCGTTCGGGCAGATAGACGGGCTACCGTTGAGCAACTGACCACTAAAATGAACCAAGGGGCTACCACAAGTGTCTCCCAAACCACTATTCAGCGAACATTGCTGCGTCTGGGCCTCCGAAGCAGACGCCTGGTTCGTGCACCTATGCTGACTGGTGTTCATCGACGACGAAGGCTAGAATTTGCACGCCAGTACAGCAGCTGGACGTCCACTGAGTGGCGACAGGTAGCGTTTTCAGATGAATCACGTTTTATGCTCCATCGGACAGATGGACGTTGGCGTATAAGGCGTGAAACCTCTGAAAGGAACCACCCTGCAACCATTGCAGGAACGGTCCAAGCTGGAGGCGGGAGCATTATGGTCTGGGGAATGTTTTCCTGGCATTCTCTGGGTTCACTGATTATTGTGGAAGGCACGATGGATCAATACAAGTACGCATCTGTCCTTGCGGACCATGTCCACCCCTACATGCGCATTGTTTTTCCTCAGGATGATGGCATCTTCCAGCAGGACAATGCGAGGTGCCATACAGCTGCCAGTGTACGTGCGTGGTTCGAAGAGCACCAGGATGAGTTTACCGTCCTCCCCTGGCCAGCAAACTCACCTGACTTAAACCCAATCGAGCATCTGTGGGACCATCTCGATCGAGTTGTTCGCGCCATGGATCCTCAACCGCGTAATCTAGCGCAGCTGGCCACGGCATTAGAGTCGGCATGGCTCAACATCCCAGAGAAGACCTTCAGGGACCTAAGTGACTCTCTTCCTGCACGTCTCGTAGCAGTTCGCTCTGCGAAAGGTGGTTATTCTGGCTTTTGACAGATGGTCACATTAATGTGACTGGACTGTGTATATATATATATATATATATATAAGATCAGTTTATCTTCTGTTATTCTTTAAATCGGTGTGTGATCCTGGGTTTTTATCTTCTGTTTATCTTCTGTTATTTATAAGATCAGTTTATCTTCTGTTATTCTTTAAATCGGTGTGTGATCCTGGGTTTTTTTCATACAGGTCTTGTTAAGTGATTTCTCGATTCTATAGGTCTGGCAGTAGCCACACTGTTTATTTTTGGCTGATATTAGAGCATCCTGTTCTAGAACATGACAAAAACCAAAACGCTGTCAAATACTTTCTTGGAACACTGTCATTTGCATCTTTTTTTCACTTATCAACCATTCCTGGCATATTTAAAGTGGTCTTTGGGCATCTAAGCTAGCAGAGCCTCATAAGCAGCTCCGCATCCTGTTACGTCTTCATCCGGTTTTGCAACCATCAATTTCAACTCTATCAAGTTTGAATTTATGTTAAACTCTGCCCTTTCTGACTCATTTAAACCCACACTTCCACACTAATCTGAATACCATCTCACTAATGCGAACATTTTAGGCCATCTCTGCCAACCTAACTCCTTCACCTCTCTAGCTTCCTCATCACATCCCCATTGAAATCTTTTGTCTTCTAAAAAAAAAAAACACTGTTCTCACCAACTTCCTCCCATTCTCCCTTCCTTCTCTTCCCTTTCCCCCTCTTTCCCTGTTGGCTTTTGCCTGCATTTTGCTGTTAATTTGCCTGAGAATGCATTAGATGTAATGAAGGCTGAGGGCCGAGGGAATCCTCCAGGGTTCCATTAATCATCCCCCCTCAGACAGGCAACCTTGATTACAAGTGGCAAGAAATTCATTAGAGCCAGGCCTCTGACAACTCTTATCTCCGCCACTAGATCTGACTCATTAGGCAGCCAAATTAAAGCTATGATGGCCCTGATGAAACTCATCGCTTGTTTATCTTGTGCGATTTGATGCATCTGCCCATACATCACTGTATCCACAACCGCCCGGACCCTCCTAAGAAGTCAGGCCTCCAGTCAGCGTCAAGCACTCAACGCCAACTCCATCGGCCAATAATGAGGTCCCTCGCTGTCCTTTCCCTCTTGCTGCAGGTGAGGATGAGGAAATAGTTACACGTGGAGAGAGCTGATAATTCAATTTGGGAGCCACTTCTCCAGCTTTAAAAAAAGAGCTTGGTACGACTCTGAGAGAATCAACATAGTTAATTTAATGGGGAGGAGCAAAAAAAAAAAAAAAACATATGATGGAGCCTCTTTTCTTCACAGCACCTTGAAAATTGGCATCTTGAAGTCAAAGGGTGAGTTTTGTCGCTGCTCCTCATCATCACCTCCAAATAGCAGCTGCACTCTGGCACACTATCGTGGAATTGATCGGCTATATTAGTCAGCTCTTGTGCCATAATAAAACTTCCCACTTGCTCATCACTCCTTGAATCCCCATCCAAGTGTCACAGTCTTGATGTATGAGGTGGACGGTGAAATAAACTTTACCCAGGTCAACGAAGGCCTGTTTACACTCTGAGGTCACACTATATTTTGAGATGGCTACTGTAATGAGACTCAAAGAGAGAGAGAAAAAAAATCACACTTTTCTCACTCATTTAAAACAGAGACAATTACTTTGAAAATATCTATGATGAAACTTTATATATAAATATATATAAACCTACCTCATCATTATACTTATAAAATGGTGCAGTGAAGTGTTATTAAAGGCATCGGCTTTTCTAGAATTAAATATTTCAGGTAAACTTGACGCTGGCACAAAGTCTCCTTAAACAGCTGTTTTTCTGTTTTATCTAATAATATATGGTCATGTGATTTTAGCAACAAATTGTTACTCTGTGGCTGCATTGTGTAGAATAATTACATGTTTTTCTGGAATATTTATATTCTGTATTTATATCTATATTTTGTTGTTGCTTCAAAAGGGGAAAGACATGGAGCTAAAATGTAACTTTTCACCATAATGACAGGCATTGGTCTTATTTGTAAAATGATGTTTCTTTTCTTGTTTATTCATATTCAATACAAAATTTTTTTGTGGTACTTAAACTCCATGCAGGTTTTGTTTACACTTATGTATTCTAATAATTGCCTAGATTTCTGAACATTTCAGGGCATTTCAAATCTTCATAAAACAGCTGGATTATAAATAAAACATAATCTTCATAAAGAAAAAAACAACAGTTTTATGTTCACAATGGGATTTTAATGACCAGTTGAAGCTCTTGTTGGGGCTATAATACACTTTTTGAGATATTATGTAAAAAAAAAAGCATTGCTGTAAAAAGGTGTGTTACTGTGGGTTCAAATGTAACTGATGGAGAAGTTCACAGTGTGCTGGATGTGCTCTTCCCTAATGAGGATCCATCAGTCCACCAACATGGCTTCCTAAAAAGAAATCAATCACTGCAGCTACTTAAAATACACTCATCTATGCTCCAGGTAAATATGCCTCTGTAAAAAAAAAAAAGAAAAATAATTTGAAACTTTAGATTAAAAAGTCTGTATATGTATAATAATTGTAGACCTTTAGACCAGTTGAATATAAGTAAAGTATAATAATAATAATAATAATAATAATAATAATAATAATAATAAATAAGGATAACACTTTGAAGATGGTTTTTTCACTCATACATTCCATGACCCATTTAAAATTTTTGATTTATTCTTTTACAATCATAAAGTAAGTAGCTCACATCGTACATCTATATTTTATAAAAAGTGATTCAATCTGGATTCCAGTAATTCGTATAAAGCAATTTATTAGATCAATTATATTTTACAATCGTCCCTTTTTCGCTCGATATCACCTCCTTACAGTGTTTTTTTTTCTTTTTGCCCCCACAAATAAATCTCCTTTGTGCTTCCTGCACCTGCCAAAAAAGATGTAAAACGTCTTCAGTTAAACATGCAAATGTGGTCAACAAATTGTACTAAACACAAAACAAAACAAAACAAAACAAAAAAAATCCGGGATTTTCTTCTCTCTCTCTTTTTTTTCCCATCAAAGGAGGACATGCACATAATCAACAGAACGTTTCGGGCCCTACATATAAATACTTAGAAAATATTTACAGTCACATCTCTTAGTGCCAGTTTGTACCCTTTATATTTACATATTCACAGGACAATAAATAAAAAGGTATAATTTATCTGATTTAGGGCAGATCCTCCCCATGCCTCACCTCTCAGAACCAAAATAACCGAATCCTCCTAATTTGTTTCTTCATGCGTTCAAACATTAAGAGTCACTCGGAAGAGTCTGTTCAGATCAAATGTGAACGCTGAGAGGCGACGGAGGTTCACGGCCTGGTCCCCTGCTCTATCTGTTGATGCTGACTCCTCACGGCGAACCTGTTGACGTGCACCGGGATCGGAACGACGATTTTGGGGTTCCTCACCGGCTCTCCCGAGCGGTTGTTGACGTTGCCGGCCTTGATCCGTTTCCACTTGGCCCTGCGGTTCTGAAACCAGATCTTCACCTGCACCTCGCTCAGCTTGAGCGCGTGCGCGATCTGCGAGCGCTCGGTCAGCGACAGGTACTTTTTACAGTGAAATTCCTTTTCCAGTTCCAGCAGCTGCTCGCTGGTAAAGGCTGTTCGTCTCCTGCGGCTCTTCCCCGCCGAGCCGCCGCTCGGGAGGGACGCGTCCTGCGAGCCGCCCTTCAGTTTGCCCTTTTGGGACAGGCCGCCGCAGTTGTTCCCGTCCGAGAAACTTTCGTTCTCGCTGTCCGCGGAACTGTCGTCTCTGTCGCTGCAAACTGCGTCCGCCGATTTTAGGTCCAGCTTCTCCTCGTCTGAACTGTACAGTTTGGTCTCACCTGAAAAAAAGAGAAGAGAACAAAAAATATATATGAATAAAGCTTATTCGGTTATTTTGCTACATGTTAAATCAGTCCACTTGTTCTTTTTTTTGTGCTTTTTTTTAATGTGGTCTGTTATAAAACCATAAAATTGCAAAATTAAAGTTTTATCAAGAAGCCTGTTATTGTTCATTTGTTATTATTTCTGGTTATGTCCTTTATATCAATTCTTTTGGCCAGACCATATGTTACAGTTGTCCCTTATGTTTATGCATAGCCACCATCTGCACATCTATTGAGCAGCCCTGTCAGAACAGAAAACTTTATTTCTTTCCCATGTGTGAATGTTCTCCGTCTCTATTTTTCTTGCTATTGTTTAATTTTTTTCTACTTATCTCTCTATAATGTAAATAATGTCACTTTATACAACTGGAAAGTAAAGAAATATCCAATATTCCATCAGTATTACTGCTTATTTCAATTCAGTTTAAGTTGTGTCTAGGCAGTTCACAATAAATTACATTTCAAATCATGCTCCAAGGTAAACTGATCTAATTCTTATCCAATTATGTAAAGCACAAAATTTAAAAAAAGTAATGCTTTCAAATGATATGGACAGAATCAGTTTCACTACTTAACAATTTTAGCTCAGATCATTCACAATAAGAAGGTAGTTTTATGTGCAGACACTGAGCAAAGTTAATCAGGTGAGTAACATTTCGTCTACTTCAAAAAATATTGATAATATTTTAATACTGTGCTTAATTAATATGAAATTCCATGTATAATTTTTTTTATTTCTCAAGTTTTATTGTACATTTACTATCTAAAATTCATCCATAGAGCAGCTTGGAAAGGCATTTAACTCAGGCCTACATCTATTATTTTTTCTTTAAAACAAATATGAAAGTTTTATATGTTCACACAATTTGCTTAACGTTACATATACGACCAATCTACTGCTTCTCAGTCGCCTATTAAGCGCATTATCTTGCACAAAGACTGAATCCGATTGGTTTAAAATACAATTTCACGCCATAGAGAAACGGATTCCGGCTAACCTGATATCGTTTGAAAAGTTTCAGTAAAGTTCAGCAGCTCTGAACTCTTGTCCCGGCTGTGCAGCTCGTCAGAGTGCGGACTTTCCTGCCTCCTCGATCCGGGATCGGCTGCGCTCAAGCGAGCACCGGGCAGCTCCTGCGGCGGATAGAGGCTGTCCGGAGGGTCCGAGAAGCTCGGCATGGTCGTGGTGAGAGCCACCATCGACGGAACCCCCTGTCCCAAGCTGGCGCAGAAAGTGTTGGTGAGCCGCCCCGCAAAGGAAGCCAAGGGCGCAAGGGGCGGTATGCCGGAAGAGAGGGGGGAATGGGATAAAGCTTGCGGGATGACCAGCGGTCTGTAGGGCATGAACATGGGGTAGCCGGTGTAGAGAAGGTGTCCCGGTCTGGGTTGAGGGGTTCCAATCAAGGAGTCGATGGAAAACGCCGTCCCTTGACCGCCCGGTCGCTGCATGTTTTTTTTTTTTTTTTTTGTTGTTGTTTTTTTTTTTTGTTTTCTCTTTGTTAGTGGGGGCGGGCGGGGAAACTTCACAACAAATGTCCTCTCCGTCCAAATGCGACGGACAAAACTTTCAGTCTAACCACAGAGTGAAGCGAAAGTAGATCCTCTGCCGGTGTGTTGTTGTCATCCCTGGTTCTCCCGATATCTGCGCGCGCTCGTTTTACGCGTCAAGTCAGCCGGGGCCGAGGCGACACCTTTCCCCCTCCTCTTATTCGTTACACACTGAGACATAAACACACGCTCTCTCTCCCTCTCCTCTCTCTCCTCTCTCTCTCTCTCTCTCTCTCTCTCTCTCTCTTTCTATCTACCCTCTCCTCCCCCCCCCCCCCCCCACCCACCCACCACCTTTTCTGCGACTCCTCCTTCCCAAGCCCCTCTTCTCCGACGCGCAACCGTGTGAGCGCGCGCAGAAAGAGAGGACGAGAGCGCATTGGTTATCATCTGCGATGCAAGGGGAGTGAAGGGGGGAGTGGGGGGGGGGGGGGCAGAGGGCGAGGGGGGGGGGGGGGTGTTTCCCCTGGGGACTCATCCATCTTCCTCAAATTACGCTTCATTTCCTTATTCAGCCTCTGACTTTTTGGCCGTCTTGAGAGGCGGTAGTTTCCCAGTGGAGACCAAATAGAGGACCCCCCCCCTCCTCCCCCCCCCCCCCCCAATACCCCCCCTCCCCTCTTACCACCAACACCACTTTTTTTTTTCTTCTTTATTTACCAGGTTCACCATTGACTGCGAAGCGGTGTGAGAGACTGCTCCAGCCCTTCCCCTTCTATAATCGTTGACCACACCAACCCAATCAGCTATTATTAATTTTGATTGATGATAAGTAATTACTCTAGATGCGAGAGGAAAAGAAACAACGCGCGATTTTTTTTTTCTCCCTTTTTTCCTGAGAAGATTGGGGGCATCACAGAGGCTGGAGGGAGGAGAGGCAGATGTTTCTCTTAAAAAAAAAAAAACAAAAAAAAAAACAACACACACACACACACACACACACACACACACACACACACACACACACACACACACACACACACACACACACACACACACACACCACACTGCGCTCGGCTTCAAGAGAAAAAGAAGTGCCCTGCAACAATTGTTCCCCGGAGAGAGGCGCTCTGTGCGAAATTAGAGCCAAGTAAAAGACACTTATGCGAGGTCAACTACGGCGTGGACGCAGGGGGGGACACCGGCCAAAGTCAAACCGGGGTTATTTGAACTGAATATGATGGAGAACTTTAATGTTCTTTTCAAAGACTAAACAATGCAGACATCTTCCTCTGCGCTCCTCTGGTGAGAGTAATTTGTCTCCAAAGAGATGACACACAAAAAAGGGGGAAATAAAATCCCTCCTCTCTTTGGTTTGAGCACGGGTTTAATCGCAGATCATCTCACGCTTTAAATGGCAATGGAAGCTGATGATGATTAGCCCTATTGAGTCCTGGGTGCCCGGGCTCTCCAACTGGTCGTCTGATTGCATAAGGACATAAACATATCAGCACCGACTCTGATTAGCTGCTGAGGGCCAGGACAGGCTAATTCTTATAATTGCAAGTGACTTAAGCAGTACCTCTCTTTGATCTATTGAAACCATTTGAGAATAACCTCACCTTTGTGTTCTTTTTTTTTTCTTTTTTTGTTTTTTTTTTTCCTCTTCTGGTTATTTTTACTGTTATACAAAAATGAGCAAGTTTCTGTTTTATTTTTACTTAAATAGCCACTTTCAGTTGTTATCAACTAAGGACATTCCAAAATTATTATTTCAATAACGACCTGATAGACCTAAATAAAACATTTTATTTTAGCACAGTTTATAAATCTGAAAGGAAAATTATCGGTTGTTATTAGAAATAGAAATACAATGTATTTTCCAGTGGAAGACTGGTGGAGCAGCAGCAAAGTGAAACGTAATCGAGGCATAGAAAATCTAAGAATATGTAAAATAAAAATGAAAGAAAATAAAGAATAATATTCTGCGCAGTAAGGACATAAGTTCAGCTTAAAATACTCTGCACTGATCAAAAATGTCAAACTCTGATCCAAGAAATGTACAACTGAGGTTATTTTTTTAAATGTAAGAAAATGTGCACGTGTGAAAAGTCCAGGAGATTTTTTTAAAATGAGAAAAACATGCAAAACAAAAGAGCAGTGGAAACAGTAGGGTTGTAAAAAAAATTTTGAGTTTGTTGGGACTGATGGGGGTTAGATAAAGTTTAACACCTGCTGAGAAGAAGAATGTCCTAAAATGCTGCTTTGTGCACTGAAGTTGCAATAGCCTGTCACTGGTCTCTTCATGCATTATTCAGAACAGAAGTATTTTTCACCTGGTTCAGTGACAGATTATCAGCAACATTTGAAAAACACCTCCAAATTTAATATCTAAATGTTGCACACTTTTAAGCGAAGTTCTTAATACACTTTATCTAATGTACTCATAACACCTACTTTTAATGCTTTGCCTGCTTCCTAGTAACCAAAATGTTGTCTAAATGCTGTAGCGACTTGAATCAGAAAAACATCTCACTAAACACACTCTGATATCTATATCAGAGTTTAAAAACACAACATTTAAAAGTAAGCTTAAATTTATCTTCTTTTAGGTCGGTTTGCTTATAGCAAAATTATTTAGTTTTGCTAAATTCCTGAATAATCAGATAAATTATGTTGTAAGTAAAACAAATTTTATTTCCTTTAACATCAGAATATGCTAACACTAAGATTCCTTTAATCAATATGGTGAAAGCCCACATCATAATCCCATTGCTTTGTCTGTCTTTGCAATGTAATTTTAGACAACCCCTCAAACACACTGCTTTGTTTTTATGATGTCAGAAAAAAAAATCTAAATAAATCAGATAAGAGCAGGAAACCTCCAAAAGTCCTGTTCATTCCTGGAACAATTGATAGATTCCTGAAAATGTCAGATTCACTTGATAAAACAGTTATATGAAAATATAAACTCTACAGGAATTTTTAAGGTTTGATGGCAGGGATAGAAATTGTACGAAATGAATGAATCAATCCCAGAACAAAATCAAAGAAATTGCAAACATGTGTGTGTGTGTGTGTGTGTGTGTGTGTGTGTGTGTGTGTGTGTGTGTGTGTGTGTGTGTGTGCGTGTGTGTGTGTGTGCTTGTGTTTTGCTGTCAGAAGTGCCGGTGCACCTCATTAAAGTAGCTAGCATCATTAGAAAACATTTCACAACATCAATCAGGAGTTAGTCTTTCAAATGGTCAGTGACCCTAAGCATAGCCTTGCTATGCTTAGGGCCTTTAAACAAACTATTGGCTTCAAGACAAAAGAGTCAATGTTTGGAATGCCCATCACAAAATCTGATCCCAGTCTCATAGAAAAGTTGTAGGAAGATCTGAAGAGGTGTGTTGTGTGCAAGGTGGCCTATAAACCTGACTATTGTGAGAAGATAAACAAAATGTTGGCCCCAAGTCATACAGCTTAGAGAGTTATATTAGATAAGTAGGAAATTAAATAAGTAGGAAATGTAAGTGTATTCACTCGCTCATTATTTTGGGTATTGACTAAATGAAAAAAGAACAGATTAATTTGATTTGAGGTCAAACAGTGATGAAAAATACTGTGCAGTATAAAGAATGAGTAAAATAAGTATTGAAAATATAATTTTGTTTCATTAGAGAACATTTATTTATTTATTTATTTATTTATTTATTTATTTTTTACAGAAAACAATCTAGTTGTCAGCAACAAAGTCATCCTGACAAAAATAGGAATTGATGCAAATAAGCTAAAGGGAAAGTATGTGTTTTCCAGGCACATAGTGCCATTGATCATGTTACAGTGTTACCTTCAGTTGTTATAAAAATGCCATATATGTCAAATATGATTTCAAAGAAATTTGACCTCAATATTTAACATCTTGAAATTGTGCTTCTGTCTCTTTAAAAACTCCAGCTCTTTTTGAAACTCTGCCTTTAGCAAGTCATCACAACAGTTCTCCTCTATTAACCCTTTAACAATGTTTTTACCAGTGTTGCACTGAGAATTAGGTTATATAATTAGTTCAGCAGATACGCAGAACATGCAGAACTAGTCGTCCTTTAAGCATGGTGTTTGCAATATCTAAAGAATTAGACTCATCTGACCAGATGGAATTCTCCAAATGTTTTAGTAAAAAATACTGGGGGAATGCTAAATCCTATGTAGCAAACTTTAAACAAGCTTCAAGAACCTTTTTCTTCAACAGTGGAGTCTTGCACAGTATAAAATATTTGGGTCCTTGACAACTCTGCCTAACACCTTACACAGGTCTCCTGGCCCAGCCTATGTTGAAATCATGGCTCCAACAACACTCACCAGAAACTTCTCAGGAAACTGAGGAATTTAGAAATAAGCAAAGCAGTTGTCTACAGCTGTAACCAAAGCAGTTGGCTACAGCTGTAACCAAAGCAGTTGGCTACAGCTGGGCAGCTAACTATTTGTTCTCAAATAGCTGGGTGCCCAGCTGTTTGTTTTGAGAGCAAATAGCTGGGTACAAATAGTATTGTACCCAGCTAGCTGGGTACAAATAGTATTGTACCCAGCTATTTGAGTACAATACTTTGAGTACAAAGTATTGTACTTTGAGTAAATACTTGTACCCAGAGTCCAATACTTTGTGTACAAGAAACCTTTTATACATATATTTCAGTTAATATTAAACCCCAGCATTTGTGTAAAATTTGGTGATATGAATTGCAAAGGCCTGTCTGTCTTTCTGTCTGTCCTTCTGTCTGTCCGTCTATCTTTAAGTTTTTAATAGGATATTATACTTATTTTCTTTTCTTTTACAGTTAATGTCCTATGTTCTAGTTTAGTGTTTTTTGCAAAAAATATAATTTTGCATCATGGAAAAGAGACATATAATTTGAAGACAATGTGAAGACAAGAAATACTTTAAAAAACTGACATCATACTAAAATATTTTTTTTGTCAATCAAATAAATAGATTCAATGGTCATTATGGAATCAGTTTATTTTATTGTAAGTCTAATTTTGACTAAAATCCCCCTAATCCTTTATTACTATCAGAAACAGTATTAATGGAAATCCTTATTGTACAAGCCATAATTTCTGGGTACCGTGTATAAAATCACAAACAAGTTCTTGTCTTTATCTGTATATGCAAATTAATAAATAATTTTAAATTAGCAAAATATAAAACAAACAAATAAAAGAAATCCATCTCTTGCTTGATCAGTTATAGTCTATAGCTCCCTCTGGTGGTGGAAAAACCTCAGTCGTTGTGCTGAAACAGTTGATCTGGATTAAAAGTGATTGCAAAAAAAAAAAACAAAAAAAGCAGCAGCTGCTTCCTCCAGAACAAGCTGTCATTATTATCTAGTTGTGAGTCAATAAAACTTAAATTAAAAGTTAAACAGACAAACCATCTAGCTGCACCCACCACTCTTACTAATGCGACATTTTTTTAGTGCACATATCCTCTGCACTCCAGAAGTAGGTAGTCCTTAATGAAGGTGGGCAGATCAAGCTTTGGGACCACTTTGTGAACTCGGCCCTCCAAGAAGCTCCTGAGTCTGCAGCGCGCCAAGTGTTGCAGGGACCGAGGAGCCATTGCTAAGGAGAAGATGGACTCATAGAAGTCTTTGTGCTCCTAAATGTATGAAAACACAAATGACCACAAATCAAAATGGCTACGTTGATAAAAGGAAACATTTATTTATTGTTTTTGCTATTAATGACATATATAAAATAACAAATAAACTGAACTTGACTGCACTGTTTGATGACTAGGAACAAATTGGAAAGCATAAAACTGACTCTGAGTGTATGTTTAGATTTGAACTATTTTCATGTGCCTCGAGAAGACATATTTTGTGAATTGGCATCATGAGGATAATCTGAATGAAATTAAATCAAAAAGCCTCTATGGCAAAATAATCTCACAAACATTCGAAGCGCTTCGAAAATAATATCTTTGGTCATGTGTGAATCATTATCAGATGCTTTGGGTGTGCAAGTACTAAAACAGCTAAATTAGACAAAGTTAAGAGACAAAACATTGATTAAAAGAGTAAAAACACAAAGTTTTGTGCCATTAAGTCAACAATTTAAACAACTTGCCTTAAATGCATCTTCAGGCACAGACTCAACCCATGTGTCTGTGACTTTCAGGTGACTGTAGGCATTCAGGAGAACCTCGATAGTGTGCGGAGATTCTGAGCAGTGCTTCAAAACCTTCAAAAAACAAACAAAAAAAAGCTTTAAAAGCAAAGTGATAGGATTTGTTCAATGATTTAAGTTCATGAGCGAGCTCTGTGACTGTAGAACTGAAGAAATAAAGTAATTAAACACTTGTGAAATGAACAGATTGGTCTTCCCTCCAGGGGTTTAACTGGAAATTATGCAATTAGTGCTAATTAATCTCCTATTAACACTTGCCTAATTAGGAACCAGGCATTTTGTCTAGTGCACGTGGGTTCACTGATAGTTGTAGTCTGTTTCCCGCAGAGAGTGCCACACTTTGTGTTGTGGCATAAAATGGTAATGATTTGAATGTGATCTTGTGATAGTCTGCAGTGAGTTTCAAAAGTCACGCTTTAGGTGTTACATATGTGTATTGATTATTTTCGCACAGTTGGCTGGCTTACGAAATTATTATCCAGTACTATAAGAATGAATCTGGACTTGATCGTTCAGCAATATTTTTGTTATTGTAAAGATGTGTCTCAATAAATTCAACACAAAGACACAGCTAATGAAAACCCAGGATTCAGTTTCTGAGGAAACGTTCAGGCCAACAAAAAAGTTTTTTTTTTCAATCCAGAAAGCTCAGTCCACTGAAACATATGTCCTGTATTGAAAATAAAATCAACATCTTCATAAATCTTGCCAGCAGAAGGAAGTATGAAGTGTTCTAAAAATACATGGTAGATGGCTGTGGTGACCAGGGTTCTTGATAAAACACTTTGGATCAACACCAGCAGATGACATGACTGGCTAAATATCACTGACTTTGAAAACATCATACATTTTGTTTCAATTCATGCTGTACCTCAAACAACTTAGCTACTTCTGTACCAGCTGTCCATGCCTTGTGAATTTCCTTGAAATGTCTAAGTGGGTTGTGCTGACAGGAATATGTGCACTTTATTCCACCGCAGGTTTTTACCTTGGACACAACTTTCCACCAGTATTGGACACAGCACTCTGTAAAAAGCTATCTTCTCTTACAATGACTTTTTTTCCCCTATATACTCACACATTCACACGCAGATATATTTAAATGTCCTGAAAACTGATTTCTGGGATTTCATTGGTGTTAAACAGTAATCGTCAAAACAGAAATTAGTGCTTTGAAGAGATGATGCCATGTATCAACAAAACTTAAATTACTTTATATATATATACTGAAAATATACTGAAAATATAACAATTTGATCATATTGTAATTCACAGATGCCTGTAGCTGTTTCCTACCACAGGGAGAGCACCAGGCCAGACCCGAATGGAGCCGTGGTTGAGCAGAGCACGGACAATCCTCTCAGGATGATGGGAGACCTTGTAGCAAACCACCTTCAGGATGTTATGCATGGGAGCTTCTCCACCATAGTCCATATTGTTAACAGAGCTCCCCTTAGCAAGCAACAGATCCACTATGTCTGGATTGGCATTCTTACAGGCCATGTGCAAAGGAGTGTGCTTGTCCTGATCCATAGTGTGGACGTCAGCGCCTGCGTCCAGCAGCATCTGGCACACCTTCATGTAACGTCCGAGGTCCTTCATCTCCTGAGGCTGTGCACAGGCTGCATTCAGGGGCGTGAGACCCTCATCGTTCTGTTTGTCCACAGCCGCTCCGTGGCGCAGGTAGAGCTCAACGTGGTCGTGGAGGCCGTGCCTGGCTGCGATGTGTAGCGGAGCGTCATCTTCATCTAGCGTGCAGCCGTTAATTGTGGCGCCATACTGAAGGAGATACTTGGCACATCTGCCAACAGAATAACAGAAAGCAAGATAAATTAGCTCTCTGGATTCCAAACTTTCTTTAAAATGATCTGAAATACACTAAGAGTCCTATTACTGCAGATGAGCGTAAGTGGCCCTTCATTAACACAATCTATTACGTTCCTAATGTGCTCAATTAAATGAATTTCACAATTTAAAAAAAGAAATAAAAAAGCTGTTATAAGCTGAACTGTGCTCAGTCTCAAACTAGTATCTCGGTGAACAATCTAGTGGGCAATATAAGCATTTAACACCTTAGATGACAACAATGTTGCTTCTCTGCTTAGCAAAAGTCGTTTGGATTTTGAGGAAATCTATTATTTTTGCATGAATTTTATTATGATTCCACAGGTTTTAAGTGAAAGTTAGTTCTAGATTTCCCCTTGGCTGTTTGAAAGCAGTTATTTTATTTTAGCCAAGCAATTCTTTGTTTATTATGGATTTACCCTTGATGTTGAAAGATTCAACCCCTTGTCATCTTCAGCTCTGTAGCGAAGGCCTGCACATATTTGGGTCAAAACTGATAGGCGTGTGAAACATATCTAAGTCACCTTGACAAAACGGATGCATCTGAGGAAAAGTGTTTGCACAGCATGATGCTACCACCACTATATTTCACTGTAGATACGTCATTCTCTCCATTTACTTACTGTCCTTTTCATGGAGCACCCGTGAAGTTTTGCAGTTTAAGTTTTCCTGCTCCTTACTCCAGACAAAAGGGTAATGCACAATACACATGTGGATCATAGACAGTACTTTTCAGAACTTTCATCAGCTGCTTCAGTGATCCTGTTTGGCCTCTTTACAGTAATTATTCATACTTACTCAAAGGACTCAGAGCTTGTGCAAACATGCAGAGGCATCAGCCCCTCTTCTGAGACAGCGTTTGCATTCGCTCCATAGATCAGCAGCAGTTTGGCGCACTCTGGCTGGCAGCTTTCACAGGCCTCGTGCAGCGCAGTGGTGCCTCCGGGAGCCAGGTCTACATTTGCCCCACGTTCAAGCAGGAGACTCAGGCAGTCTGCAAATCCTCGACCTGCTGTTATGTGAAGTGGCGTTGTCAGCTCTTGCTCATATGTCAGAGACCACAGTCCTATAAGCAGAAGCAAAAATGGGAGTTAGGGTGCCATAGAGTATTAAAATTAGTAGAATTGTTAGAAAGCAGCAGACATGTTGCAGCAGGTTTAATCTTTTGAAATGTTTTCGATAACATGCCCCATCACAGTGCCACCAAGTCTCCGCGATTTAACTTGAAATAAAGAAGATATTTTAAAACCTACTGAGGCCTCTGTAGTTAAATCTGAAGTTCTTCCACTCTTCTAAGTTGCTGGTGTCATAAATGGCATCAATGAGGTTGCTGTACTCATCGTCGTCCACAATGCTGAGGATAGTCAGTGCATCGCCCACAAGCAGAGAATTCCAGAACTGGAGAATGCAACCCGTAGCCTTGGCAGTGGCAATAACATCTTCGCGGTACTTCTTTGGCTTTTTCCACTTTATTTTAGGTGCCAGATAAGCCATATTCAACCGAACTCTGTTATTGCATTCATATGCCAGTCGCCTAGTTTCTAGTGTATGGGGCACTAATGGGGGTTGTTTGTGCAGCGAGAGCTATTTCAGGGAGGTGTTACACGATACTGTGGTTGACCTGGTGAACCTCAGCCATGCAATGACATGGGAAGCAATGACACTGCATTTCACATAAGCAGCTTTATTTTTAATTAACTCACTGAAGTCCATGCAATGAGGGATTTTAAAAATGGAAAACCAAGATGACCAAGATTTTTTTAAGAAGAATCAACAGGATTGCATAGAATGTCACATGGAGACGTTTTAAATAACTGTTCGGCCTGACTGTGGGCTGAACATTATGGTGTCTATAAATAATGCCTCATGACTTGCTTCTATAAATACAGCAATGTGTGTGTTTGAACACAAACATCGGGACAACGTCCTTCGTGTTGCACACCAAAGTTAATTTAAACAATAAAATAATAAATAAAATTTTCCACATTTTTGCAGTGTTACTTAATATCTGTAGAAAGAATAGCTGTTATGATTTTGCCAAACCACATCAGACCAACTGAAGACCAATCTCTCTTACCTTCTCCCCGGGCCATCCAGCGCATCTCCCCTCCCTGTGGCTCTATGACAAGGTTCGCCATGGATCCTCTCGGAAAGAAACGCTTCAAAGCCTCCACATCTCCCGTATATAAAGCGTTGTGGATGACGACATCTTGGCAGACGGCTGGTCGCCGGGTGAAGGTGGACCTCCTCTGTGCTCTTTCCATTGCCTCCTTCTTCAGTATATAGCTGCTGAGGTGATGGGTAGCAAGCCGTGTCTTGTGTTTGTGCCTCTCCAGCATGTCCTTGTCAAGCTCGAGAGAACGCAAGGCCATGGAGGAAAAGACAAAGCTGCCTCGGGACATCCTAAGTTTGTGGAGAAAAGTTCTGTTGTTTCTTTTTAAAAATATGTAGGACTGAGTGAGGGTGTCCAAAAGGACCTGGCTCACATCTGTTTTTGTCTTTGAATGCTTTGGCTGCAGTCCACTTCTGCCTAGCAGGCTGTCCACAGGGTTGGTTCGCAGAGTTGTTTTGATATGCCAGTTGGGCTATTTTTATATTTCACGTGCCACCACCCATACTGTTGTTTGTTTCCAGTTGGTCATAGAGTGATAGGTTAAGGTTTTCTCACCCAAGAAAAAACATCCACAAGAAAATAAGATAGTCTTTTTTTTTTTTGGTCCACCATTTGAATAATTGCTGCAGCAATGTGGTTGCCACAAACTGTGCAGGTGCTCTAAGACACCTGCACAGCTTGAGACAAGGGTACAGGTTCACCTTCCAGCATCAGCATGGCAATGACCGTAAGCCCACAGCCACGGAATATTTTAAATGAAAGCAAATGACATCTGTTCAATATGCCTGATGTTGAACTAATTTACAGTGAAGATTTGGCAAAAAAATAAAGAAAAGAAAAGAAAGACCTCTCTGTAGATATGGCAAGAAAATAGAGACATACTGTCTTTTATTGCATTTACAACTTCAAATCTTTTAGTGTTGTAGTTGTAAGTGTGTCAAGTAGATTAGACTTGAAGCTGTAAGTGCAATAAAAGATACATCTACTAGGTACTGATTCAGGAGCTTTAAATAAAAATACATCTAATAAAGAATTTTCTTTTGTCAAAAAAGGAAAATTATCAAATTTTTGGTTGCAAAGTGATATAATATGGGAAGAACTAAGGGCTGTGACATAGTTACGATCCACAAATCTTGAATTAATGTTAGACTCTCCAGTCAAAAATGGAAAAAGCAATGCCTAACTCTGACATATGATGAAATAATTTTTGGCAATACAGTTTGTGTAAGATTAGATCAGAAGGCCCTTTTGTAGATTCCTTCCTGTAGTTTACAAAATGTTTTTTTTCTGCTCAATATGTTGTTTTTTTTTCTTCCCGAAAGCTCTAATGGATTTTGTGTATCCACATGGCTCCCTGCATTAGAACATTAGGCTGAATGACTGGCAACCGCTGTGTCACTCTGCCCCACGTGTAGTGTTCTGATGACAGAGGGACGGTGCATAATTAAGCCTCTTAAGCCTACTCACTAGGCATCTGATAAACATCGCTTTTGACTGATGAATGACCATTTTCTAGCGATAGAAACTCTACCAAGGAGCTGCGTAGATGGTCATAATTGTGGCTCAGAATCACCTTTGAGTTATTTAAAGGTTGATTAACATTTTATATATATGTATACAACCCTCTGTTATAGCTGATCCACAATGCATTAAAACATACACACATATTTATCCCCCTCTGTGAGTGGAATATATGCAGATACTGGCAGAAAACAAGGTTTTGCGCCACAAGTGGAGAACATGAAAATCGAAGAGGATTTTACCTTATTTTGCATCTGAAAACACGGAGGCATAGCAGCATGTCTTCTGTACCTTAATGACTGTTCCTGTATGGAAATCAAGGTCATTTATTTCATGTTACAGTTTGGTAATAGATGTCACATTAAACAGAACACGAGTAAGAGTTTCAACTTTGAAAACACACATTACCAAAGAGAGAGACTAGGAATATTGTTTTTGCGGCTGGAGTACATCCTTTTAAATGATATACATAATGAGTTTATAATATGCATCTGGGCTACCTCCTCTCTACTTTGATGTCTTCCAAATGGCCCGGTGTCATCAGCAAAACATGTAGGCACTTTCCTGCCTCATTGACTCCCAAATGTATTTTAAATATCATTCCTGGTAACGCAATTATTTAAAACGCTGAACTAAACACTTACTAATGGGGAAAAAGACAGCCACTTCGATAAATTCATTTCTCATATGGTGGGCATTCGTGTTTTGTATCTTTTTTTTTTCTCCTCCTCTGTGAAGCGGAGGCAACTCTGATGACAAGAAAAAAACAGCAGCAGCACCGCCTGCCCTCATAGCCCCCTGTGGACATATTGGATCTTTGGTTTCCTAATATTACCCACCAGTAGGTGCCGTTTCAAGTTTTTCTGCTCTGTGGTCAACCACCTTTCTGTCCCCTGGGCAGTTAGAGGCTGGACATCAACAGCAGCCTCTGATGAGAGCCAGCCACTTCATTTATGCAATCATAGGCAATTAGTTCCCTCTGATTATGAGGCCCTTAATGCTATTTTGAGTACTGTGGCACACATTAATACAGGAAGAGATTAAACTACAACCCTCCCACCACACGGAGCAGCCATTTAATATACTGAGAACATAATGAAATGTACACAGTAATTACAGTAATATTAAATGCTAATGGGCTTGCAATTGGAACTGCTCTTAGTTTAAGATGGAGTCGTAGCAACCAAAGAGAGTCGAACGCCATAATAGCACGGAAGTGCTCATTTATCCATCAGGTGCCTCTTAGTTTTATGATTTACATGTGATTTTTCTGTGAGGAGCTTTGAGATGGTGTTGAATTATTGGGTAACTCGGAATTGAAGGGAGCAATTAACTTGCATTTTGAACTGCCAAGAAAAAAAAGATAAATTATAGTCAGAAAGTCCACTTCTACCTCAAACTACTTTATCAGACTTGTATGAAACATACAATGAAGAAGTGTATTAATGTGAATTGGAAGGGAAATGATTCCTTGTATTCAAAACTACAAAGATAACAAAACATAACACAGCAAAATATGCATATTTGTTGTGTCCAGATCCGACAGAATCTCCTTTTACTATATTTACACCATCAAGGTTTTTGAACTTTGCCTCCAACAAGTCGTGCAGATATAGAGGATGAATTTATTTTCCCAGTTAATTATTAAGTTTATTATTATTATTATTATTTGTTTTTTTCAAAATGGCCCAAGCTCCATCAGCGATTTTTAAGTCTTGTCAAATATTTGTCTGGACTTTGACTTGTCCATTCTAACAAATAAAGTTGCTTTGATTTAAGTCACTCAGTAGTGGTTCTGGCTGTATGTTTAGGGTTGCTGCTCTGCTGGACAGTAAACCTCTATTCATGCGTCAACTGCTGAAGAAACAAAAGAATCCTTATAGCCATCGCCTTTTACCTTGGTGGGGATGGTGTGATCTGAGTTTTGCATAGTGCTAGTTTTCCCCATACATTTGTGTTTTGTATGTAGGTCCAAAAGTGAAATTTGGTTCTGGCAATAACAGATCATTTTCTTTCATGTTTGCTGTGTTACATGTATGACTTGAGGTAAACTTAAAGCAAGACTTTCTGTTGATTTCTTTTTACCACTCTTTAATATTGTCCAGATTTTTAGAGTGCACCATTAATAGTTAAATGGTCGCTAGATTTTCTTACCTGAGCTGTGGATCGTCTAATGTTCTGCCGGGTTTCTTGGTCTTCATTATGCTATTTGCTTAATCATGTTATCCAGAAAACTTTTAATCCTGTCACAGAACAATTGTATTTTCACTAAGGTTTAAATTGTACAAAGTGCGTCTTCATTTACACTGGATTTACAATGTCAATTACATTGGATTTTATTGGAGGGTATCAAAGTAAAGAGAACTGAATACATTTTAATATCAAACTTTTAAGATTTTTTACATATAAAAGATGTTGAAAACCATGTGTATTTCAATATGATACACGTGTGAAACGCCTGCAAATTCAATCATAAATGTGTGATATTAATGTAAAAAATTGTGAGAAAAAACTATGAATAATTCAGCGTTTTTTACATATATTAGATTATGTTCAGTAAATGAAAAATAAAGGGCTCCAGAAGTTTGTATTCTGGTGTTGCAACAACTCATCGGGTACCATGGAAACATGACAATAGATAATGAGCAACCCTAATTGGCTGCTGGCAATATGAGGAGCTGGTTTCTGATTTACATCTGTGATTATTCTTATTTTAACAGACACATTGACATGTGCCTTGGGAACTTGCTGCTGTTAGAAGATTCTCAGATAAACAATCAGGGCTAGTTTATTTCATTTGATTGTAAGCATCTGCCGCAGGACCTGTACAGAGAACACCATCTGTAAATCGTCTTCAGTTGTCATCACAATGACGGAAATGTTGGTGAAAAAGTTACGTGATTTTATCGAGGCTTGAATTGAACAGTAACGGCAAACTCATGGAGGCATGATTACTTTTTCTGTATTCTTTCAGCTCAGACCACTCCGCCTGTAATGCATCGTATCGGGCCTGTGCTGATTCCAATTGTCTCTCAATGCGCTGATCACCACGCAAATAACCCTCTGTTTCATCATGACAATTGAAAGGTTCATATTTCAACTTAATAGTCCTTTATAACTTTAACCATCTATCACAACCTCATTTCATTGTGGCTGCAGTTAATACGCGCTTCCCTGCCAAGTGGAACATTTTCTAATGATGCACTCTCACATGAAAACAAGGCAAGTCATCCCAAGCTCTGCATCACTCACTAATGCACCCATCCATAATGTGTTCATAGCAGCCTGCCTAAAGCAGACGACGATGACTACCAACTAGGCCGGGCAGGAGAGGGGTGCAAGATGTAAAACCTAAATGGCCAAGATAATCATCGGCAAAGCCGCTGCCATCAGAGGCTGTATCACCCTCATGATAACATCAGTAGATTTCATGTCATTAGGTGGAAAACTGAGAAACATCTGAAATGGGTTATCTCAACAATAACAGTCAGTGGCAGGAGTCACACCCAAGTGCGTTATGGCAGTGAGCCTGGCTTTGTGGGATGCTGATAAGTGTTGTCTAATAGGTGTACGTAAAGTCTGATGTAAACAGCATCCTAATTAGAGAGACCTTTATCAGTTCCTCCATTTTATGCAGATTGAGCCGGTGCAAGCGCTGCTGTCATTATCTTGTAATCAAGTAGCTATTCACTGTCATCTTTTAAAACCCTGATTAAAATGCATAACAAGGAATCAATGCTGCTTTATTCCCTCTGTTACCTCATAAACATGCCATCCTATTAACTGAATAATGGTCTTTGGCAGTACACATATATAAACTATATAGGTAAAAGGGATTTCAAAAGTCGAGCAACTCAGTATTTCTGCGTTTAGTTTGTCTGTACAGTGTGCAGTTTAAAACATTTGCATGCTGTCAGACAGAAGCCATTTAATACAACTGAATTGAATTTCTCAATTATAAAACTGAATGTAAAGATACTCTCTGACTATTTGAAGAAAAATGTTTATAAAAACTGCTTTGATAAAGAAAAGCACATGCTTTTGCTTCAAATCAAAAATCAAAGATTTTCAAACCCACATGTTTTTACCCATTTCTTAGTTATATAATCACTGGGGTGTTTTCTTATCAGATTAGTGGAAGATAAATGTTATGACCAATACTAAATTGCCAATACTTTATCTGTTTTAAAACACAAACAAGGTCTTGCAACAGTATTAATGCCCTTTGAACATTTTCATATTTTGTTAATCACAATGTTGTTGTGAAATTCAAGCAATAAGAAGCACTGTTTGCAGTTTGCTTTGACCTATGTGAGGAATGAACCAGACACGTGGACAATAATGAGCTTCTTCATCACAGTGAAATTGGCACATATTGCAGAAAACACTGCACACCCTAACCTAATAGTGATACATGGTGGTAGTAGTATGATGCTAAAGGGATCTTTTGTTTTACAAAGGCACAAAGAGACTGTGTCTTTGACTGCTGAACAGTGGTGCTCCCAATTGCACCACTGTTCAGCACCTCAAACTGAAATAATTTAGAGAAAATTTATATTTCAATAAAATATCAAAGAATGGAAGTCACTTATAGTTGTACCCAAATAGAAAGAATTTATTTTACTTCTGAGTTTTATTCAAATATTTTACTCAGTAGTTTGTTACAAATCCAAAAAATTGCCTACAATACACAGTCACTAAGATGTGATTCTCAATTGAGATAACTCCAGATTCTGTGCACAAATACTGCACATATTGGAATTTTCCTTGCTTTATCTGATACCTTAAGGTTATTAAAAAACATATACTTTTTTAGAATTAATTTACATTAAACACTGCAGCGATAGCAGCATTTTTGTGTAAAATATAGAAATGGAACATGCTCCTATGAAAGATTAGGAATCCTTCAGTTTTTTTTCTCCCATATAGTTACAGTTATGTGTGATATTCTAAAAGACAATAGAGGCATGAATGACTGCTGAATTTATTTGCCTGCCTGTCAGTGAGTCTGTTGAAGTCTTTTAATACCTCAGCCACCTGTTTGGTTCTTCACCTGTTCATGCTGCTGCGCTCTCAGAGCATCTTCAAACAGGTGCTGCCTTTGATTTCAGATTCATAAGAGCTGATGATTAGAAACACAAGGGGAAGGATTGAAAATTCCTAACTGGATGACAGTTCCTCACCAATTAGAAAAAAGTAGCTTGCATTTGGTATGGCTAGCAATCAAAAGGCTGTAAAATAAGCTGCGGCAGCGTGATCAGCTGCAACTACTTAATCAGTGTGGGAAACCTTGATTTTGGACATGTAAACCTCCAACCCCAGAAAAATAATCTAAGTTTTGTCACTAAATAAATGACAAAGCCCTAAACTAGAGGGCTGGATCAAAGTACATGAACATTAGGTCCTGCTGGTCTGTTGGCCGCAAAAGAAATTAAATTCCCAAAAGTCACACCAACAACTGTACAAGCACCAAACAAAACACTTGGAAGGCATCTAAAGCTAATCACATCTGATTCATGACTATCATGGGAAAATGCTGTGATATGACTGTCAAAGTGTAGAATAATTACAATCTACTGAGACCAAGACTTTTGAAGTTCATCTGAGATGTTCAGATTTGAGAATTAGAAAAGATCTTTATGCTGCGATAAGTGGATGCAGACAATAAATTAAAGAGTCTTTGTAGCTGTTTAGTTTTTAGCACTTAAATAAAACAATTACATTTTCTAAGTGAACTTGATTGCTTTCTAACTAGAACTGAATTGGTAAGCTCACAACTTTAATCTGCCAAAATAATTGGACTCAATAAACACATTTCTGTAAACAGAATCCATTGAGATGAATTTTGAGATATTTTTGTGAATGGTGCCATACAAAGTAAAACAAAAAAAAAATTAGATTGCATTTTAACAAACAGTTAGGGATGCAGTTAACTTTAATGTACAAGTATATGTACGGTCGGCTCACAAGTTATGCATAAAACAAGTTACTGAAAAACGTGAAAGAAAAATCCCAAAAAAGGAAAATTTAAAAAGTTTATGCAATTGGCGAATGGTAGGCTTTGTCAAAGGTCTCATCCTTTAGGTAGATTTTATATCCAATAAGATGTGTAACAAGATTGATGCCAATTTAAAATCTATTATAGTGGGGAACCCACCTTCCCCCCCCAAAAAACTTAATTTTAGGCAATTTGCATTTTACAAACTCCTCACTATAGCGCCTCCATTTTCCCGTACAGAGTTGATGTGAGCCTCCACTGCAGCTTTGTCAGATTATATGCTGCCACCTAGCGTACATTATAATTGCACTATTTCAGAAATGAAAAATGAGAAAAAAAAAAAAAAAACAACAAAATGTAGAGCGTTTTTACATGCATTTATTTAGGTGGGGACGAAAAAAAAAATACAGAAAACGCAGATTTCAGCTGAAATAGTCACTTGGAGCTGGTGTACTTGGTCACCGCCTTGGTGCCCTCGGACACGGCGTGCTTGGCCAGCTCCCCGGCAGCAGCAGTCTGACTGCGGTCTGCACCTCCCTGCTGGTGATGGTGGAGCGCTTGTTGTACTGAGCCAGACGAGACGCTTCGGTGGCGATTCGCTCGAAGAGGTCGTTCACGAAGGAGTTCATTATACTCATGGCACGGCTAGAAATGCCTGTATCCGGATGAACCTACAGGCAAGTAAAACCAAACAAAACATGTTGAAGCAGTTTAAAACGGGGAAAAGACCAACTGTAATTGTTTTTTTTTTTCCTTCTCCCACCTGTTTTAGAACTTTATAGATGTACATAGCGTAGGTCTCCCTTCTTTTAGTTTTTCTTTTCACCTTCTTCTCGCTTGAACTCTTGCCTTTCTTTTTTGAAATATCGTTGGTCATTTTTTTAAGCGAGCGTTTGGATATTACAGAAACAATTATGCTGAGTTTTACCAAACGCCGTTTTAATAGCTTGTCTTAATTAGTGACTGATTTAGTGCAGCTGGTTCCATTTCAGGACCGACGCGATTCGACAAAATGTTAACGTAATAGTTTTCTGAAAGCCCTTGGAGCGTGGGAAGTGCTTTTTTGTTACAATATTTCTCAGTTAATGTTTGCTTTTTAACATATACATTTTTAACGTTGCTCATTTATTTATTGACTCAAAGAAGAGGGTGAGCACCGTTAGCCATTTTAAAAATCAAAATCTAAAATTCACTTGCAGTACAGGCGGTGTAAGTGACACACCATAAAAGGAAACGTTAGGCAACAAAATGTTTTGCACAGAACAAAACAATCCCAACATAAAATAGAAGCCTACAGGGAATTTTGTGCACACACAACTTTCCAGGCGGTATAAAGTTTTGGTATTGCACGCACTATTGATGTCCACTTGGTGGCAGACTTGCTGTATTTTTTTTTTTAGACTTAATGGGAAACTACTGTTGGACTGCCACAATCCAATAAATAAATAATGCATGTATTCTAAACATTCTAAATAATCCATTATATGGTGATTCTACAATTCAAGGTCAGGCCTGAACATTGAATTGTAGTTTAAGACTGAAAGCTCACATGTGAGTCAAAAGCTAGAACCCATGACAAGTGTAATTGTTATTTGTTATATTAAGTGGTGGAAGAAGTGATATCAAAATGGAAAACATCAGCTTGCACAGAGATCTGGAAGTGCTAAATGATTTTTTTTTAACAGAAACACACTCTATAGAGTAATCATATGCACACACGTAGTTGATTCAAAATTATTCATACCCCTGGCAGATTTAATGACGCTATCCTAATCTTTATCTCTTTTCACATCTGAACTGGGACTCAGCTGGGACTTAGATTAAATATGGTTATGATTGGCATTTGTGGCTTTATTCAGTATACATACAATTCTTTCCATCCAGTACATTCTATAAGAAAACTCCATTGTTTTCATAATATTTGGTCCTTTTGTGGTAATGTATCATTCAGGTGTCGTCACTTTGCACTAATGGACTGCATTATCTGGTGTTCACTGTCAAGTTTATCTAACTATTCAGGAACTTCTTGCTCAGTTTTACTGTCGGAGTATCTCAGTTTGTAAACAGCTGTCATTGATTTGAAAGCTGCTGTTTGTGTCCTTAAAGTCCAAGACACACGGATCCATTTTGGCTTCTGATCCGATGAAAAATCACATATACGCAGACAATTAAAAGAAGTAAAAAGTGAAAAAAGTGAAACATTATAAATGAATTTAATTTAATTTCATTGTTTGCTTCCCATGTTTAGCACTGATGCTAAAAGCCTTTGATGTGTACACAAGGCAACAAGTATTGTTAGTTTTGACAGACATCTTGTGTGGCAACAGTTATTGCCTTGTGTACACATCAAATACAAGGCAACACTTCTTTCAGAAGGGCAAAAAAATTATTATAGTTTCCTGTTCCTATTATAGTTTGCTTTTTTCCAGTTCAATTGCATTTTCATTACATGTCCTCTTGATGGCATAGTTGTGCCATGAAAACTGATGATGAGAACATCTCAAACATGTCATCCAGCTTGAATCTCTTTGCTAAGAATTCAATGGAATTTGCATGTGTGCCTTTAAATTAGTAAGTTTTACGTATTCCTAGGCTATTTTTGTAGGTTTAGTTCAGCTAAGATGCAATAGTTCAAAATGTACAGTAAAAGTTTGAGTTATGGAAAATATTTTACAAAGCATTTAGCCTACAGTCTTTAGAGGTGACACGTCTTGTCTGCTACAGTTACTGTATGCCAAGAAATTTGCAAATGTCAAAATGTGCACTCGACATAACCTTGGGCTAAAATGTAATGAACTGGCTTTAATATGGATTATATGAAGAGCAATTATTTGTACAACCTTGTTTCTCTCCAGTTATGTTGGGCTTACTTGTGGATTATCAGGGAATGCAAGGGTTTTGCCATAGTGGGCAACAGTGGATGGATGGAGTTTAAAGATTTATGTTTCGCAGAAAGGACATGTTTTACTTTTGAGGATGTAGCATTAAAGTATATTACATCATTATTTTGAGGACACTGAAACTTTGTAAGTCCATCCAGTTGCTTTTCTAATAACATTTAATTGGGCCCAATTCGGTCACTTCACACTAATGCTACACACGTGGGTGGCAGGGCTGTAGTGATACAATAATCTCACGATACGATACGATACACAATATTCTGCCCACGATACAATATATATCGCGATATTCAGCAAACGATACAATTCTATACACTTTTGTGATTTTCTGAAAGATTTTAGAGGTAACATTTGGTGACATTTTGTGACAGTTATAAAGTTGGATTTAATTAATTTAACTGAAAACTGATTAAAAGCACCAACTACACAATACCTGGCTCTGGTTGGACACGAACTTAAAGTCGACAGCTGGACAAAATGAATCAAAGAAGTGGTGAGAAAACATGTTTCTTTTAATTGAAACAGTACAAACCGTAGCTTACATGCATTTGTAAAGTAAATAAACTGTACCAAGTACCTGCTGTGAATGGTTTGATACCTTTTAAACCTTGACATTTAACATCTGAAGGAATCACTCTAATCCTGATGACCTGATGCGAAGCAAGCAATGAGTGAGAAAGGTGACAGTTGGATATTACGATACTTGCAGATGAATATTGATTTTTTTTCTAGGAAAGAAAATATCGATATATATTGCGATATTGATATTATTATACAGCCCTAGTGGGTGGAAGAGAAGTCAATCTACTGAAAAGTAGCTTTTAAAGTTTAAGTTTGTAAGTTACATTACAAGCTTAGTTTTTGACAGATATCTCTTGTGGCAAAGGTAGACTGTAGGGTCGATCTGATGTTGAAAAAAGATTTTAGTGTAGCAAATGGTGTAGTTGCCAAACGTTTGATGTAATTTGTACCTGGCATGGGTCGACACTTGAGTTATATGAGCCAAGAAAGATTAAAATCTGGTAGTGACTAGACATTATTTATGATAGATGTTGTTTACTCAAGATCATGGCATATGAAAAAATGACTGTGCTCAAAATGACATGAAGTGGGCCTCTCTCAGTGCTACAGAAGCTGAAGATAACCTGTATGAATATATTCAAAGGTTACCTACTCACCAACAGATTTGTTATACAGGTGCTGGTCATAAAATTAGAATATAATGAAAAAGTAGATTTGTTTCAATAATTCCATTTAAAAAGTGAAACTTGTATATTATATTCATACATTACATACAAACTCATATATTTCAAATGTTTATTTCGTTTAATTTTGATGATTACAAATGACAACAAATGAAAATCTCAAATTCAGCATATCAGAAAATTAGAATATTACTGAAGACCAATAAAAACAAAGGATTTATAGAAATGTTGGCCAACTGAAAAGTATGAACATGAAAAGTATGAGCATGTACAGCACTCAGTATTTAGTTGGGGCTCCTTTGGCCTGTATTACTGCAGCAATGCGGTGTGGCATGGAGTCTATCAGTCTGTGGCACTGCTCAGGTGTTATGATAGCCCAGGTTGCTCTAATAGTGGCTTTTAGCTCTTCTGAATTGTTGGGTCTGGTGTATTGCATCTTCTTCTTCACAATACCCCATAGATTTTCTATGGGGTTAAGGTCAGGAGAGTTTGCTGGCCAATTAAGAACAGGGATACCATGGTCCTTCAAACAGGGACTGGTAGCTTTGGTACTGTGTGCAGGTGCCAAGTCCTGTTGGAAAATGAAATATTCATCTCCAAAAAGTTGGTCAGCAGCAGGAAGCAGGAAGTGCTCTAAAACGTCCTGGTATGTGGCAGCGTTGATCCTGGACCTCAGAAAACACAATGGACCAACACCAGCAGATGACATGGCACCCCAAACCATCACTGACTGTGGAAACTTTACACTGGACTTCAAGCAACGTGGATGAAGTGCCTCTCTTCTTTTCCTCCAGACTCTGGGACCTTGATTTCCAAAGGAAATGCAAAATTTACTTTCATCAGAGAACATGACTTTGGACCACTCACCAGCAGTCCAGTCCTGTTTCTCTTTAGCCCAGGCAAGACGCTTCTGACGCTGTCTGTGGTTCAAGAGTGGCTTGACACAAGGAATGCGACAGCAGAAACCCATGTCTTTCATACGTCTGTGTGTGGTGGTTCTTGAAGCACTCACTCCAGCTGCAGTCCACTCTTTGTGAATCTCCCCCACATTTTTGAATGGGTTTTGTTTCACAATCCTCTCCAGGGTGCGGTTATCTCTCTTGCTTGTACACTTTTTTCGACCACATCTTTTCCTTCCCTTCGCCTCTCTATTAATGTGCTTGGACACAGAGCTCTGTGAACAGCCAGCCTCTTTAGCGATGGCCTTTTGTGTCTTGCCCTCCTTGTGCAAGGTGTCGATGGTCGTCTTTTGGACAACTGTCAAGTCAGCAGTCTTCCCCATGATTGTGTAGCCTATAGAACTAGACTGAAAGACCATTTAAAGGCCTTTGCAGGTGGTTTGAGTTAATTAGCTGATTAGAGTGTGGTACCAGGTGCCATCAATTTTGAACCTTTTAACAAGATTCTAATTTTCTGATATGCTGAATTTGAGATTTTCATTTGTTGTCATTTGTAATCATCAAAATTAAACAAAATAAACATTTGAAACATATAAGTTTGTATGTAATGTATGAATATAATGTACAAGTTTCACTTTTTAAATGGAATTACTGAAATAAATCTACTTTTTCATTATATTCTAATTTTATGACCAGCACCTGTAGAGATGTGTAGTTCATATTTATATTGCCAAGCTTTTAACTTGTACCTTTAGACACCTCAATAATTGTGTTTATGTTGTGGGAAAGAAAAGTATTTATCAAGTACTGCAAACATTTATTTTTTTAACTTTTTGCTCTCTATTTTTTTTAACTTCTTAAGATCTCCCCAACTAATTTGAACATATGCTTGAGATAGTTTTCTAAGTAAAAATAACTTTACTATAGTAAGTGCACAGCTGATAATGGAGATAAGCTCACCTTTGCGTTTCTGTGCCTCTTGCCTAATGAATGCAGAACAAATCTCTGCATTCAATAGGCAGAGATCTTATTGTCTTATTGTGGAAACAGGACTGTTTCTTCCATAGTGACATATTTACATCTCAAAGCTTGCTTTAACCTAAATCCTTTATCACAATAAGATGCATTAAAGATAATTATGCTGTCTATTGAGTTGAATTGCATTTAGCCTTTGACTTTGCTGGGAATGATTGTTGATCTTTCATTTGTTCTGAAAGTTTAAAACATAAAGTGAACCATTTAGTTGTTATTTGTGTATATAATGGCTTGTTTTCAAGAAACATCCAGTAGTAATTGCAGTTTAACGATATCAGCATACACTGACTTTGACCTGAGATTTTATTTTCTAAATCATGCAATGTTATTGCTTTATGATTTTTATCACACAGAATCTTGCATATACAGCTATAAATTGTTTACTTGTAGACAAACCAGTAAATGTGGTAGATTTTAATACGGCAGAGATTTATCCATGCTGTCTGATTTGTTAGTGTACTGCTAGCCCTAGCTCCTTTATCACTAGCTTTAAATCTGTTTGATTGATGAGATCTGAGGCTGTTATAAAGTGAGCTGAATTTCTGCCTTTTATCATGCACTCACATCTCTCTAAATAGCATTACACTGTCTCACGCTCAGTCATTTGTGTCATACTAAAGCATGCCCTAGTTGTAATGACTTGAATACTCAGTTAATGTCTTTTAAATTTATTCTTATAAAAAAAACTGGAGTTCAGAGTATAATATGTATCCACTTGAGCTTCTATTTCTCTTCTTTTTTCAAATTTTTTGCTGAATTTAAATAAATATTTAAAGACTCATATTTATGACTAGTAGTAAATATGACTACAATTACATAATGCACAGATCAATGAAAAAATACATTTCGTAATGTTTTTGGGTAATTTAGCTGTGCACGATATACAATAATGGTAAGATACTTTTGGCAGACCTTTCGACTGTATAAAAGTCTGTTTACTCATACTTTCACTGCACAGTCATATTTAGCTTATGGAAATGCAGCATTTTTGTTGGTTAATTAACAAAAGTTAACTAACCAATTAAGTTTTTTTTAAGAGGTACATGCGCCCACTCCCCACATACTCTCACATATGTATGTGCTGGACGTTTTCACACAAAATACCATTTATGAAAAATTCCTACAATTTTTGTCAATAATAACCTGGAAAAATAAAAAGTTAATTAACTATGAAAAAAAAACTTTTTAAAACTCTAAGGATAACCTTAAGGTATGAACAACGTGGACATTTGCAACTTATAGGCAAGTGTGGCCAATATATTTTATTTTATTTTTTATGAGCAAACCTGGAAGAGACATAAGTAAAAATGGTGGTGCACATTTTGCAAAGATTTTATCCACAAGCATGTTCTACTCAACAGATAAATTGTGAATATTTATGTTAGAAACTATTTGTTTGAGGTCCGCACACATTTAATAAGCCTGTTATTTTCTCCTGTTTTCAGGCAGATTCATTCATCTTTAGCTGTTGTTATCTGTGCTGGGAAGAAAGGGAATAAAAAGGTGAGTGTGTGTTCACATCTGCTACCTCGCTTCATCTGTCTGTCACATAAACAGAAAAATGTTGGCTGCTGCTTATCACAGGCTGCCACATCAACGTGTTACTTAAATCTGTCAAGGGTGTTTAATTTATTTCTATTCTCCATTTTAGCATTCATAAAAAATATTTTGTGACCAGTTGATTGCATCTATGCCATCGTGTCTATGCCTGATACTGATTTACTGTACACACATTAGTCTAAAACGCATTGCACTATATTGGAAAATAACCAGAAAACAAACAGCAATAAAACACTCCTCCACTGAGCAGTTCACCACAATGTTTTGTATAATACTGTTAGTTTGGAAAAATGTTGATATATTTCAAGTTATAAAGCTTTTATGCATATTGCCTACTTAAGAAACCCTGATTTCTAGAAAAAAATGGTTTACTGCATATTAGATTTCATAAACTTGTGATAAATAACCACAGTGACTGATTTTAGTAGAATAACCTCATTGTTAACTTTCTGGGTTTCCCTGGCATACAAAGCCATCAACAGCTGAAAGACCATTTTCTGTATTTACGTTATCTGTCTTTAAGTAAGTCAAAAACTTTGATTACTGTGGTTTATGTCATTAGGAACATCAAAACCTTTAAGATGTTAATTGAGGCTTTTTGGATATTTTTCTTGTTTAAAGTAAACCTCGTTTTTTTAAAAACTGACCTAATCTCCTGCTACAGATATGAACTCATTCCAGTGTCTCTTTGAGAAATATAATGTTGTTATACTTCTCAAGACTATTTAGGAACAAAGCCATATTGATTATGGAGTTTAAACTGACTTTAACATATTTTACTAATAGCTAGTATAGCTAGCAGTCTTCCTGCAGTCTTTTACTTAAGGATGTCGATCTTTACTTTAACTCTGAGATGTCTTTCTTTGCCCCAGACTTCAAACTTTTTGGGAGGCACTTCTTCAGACAGCCCTTTATATGTAAGAGAAATACTAAATTATTATTATTATCATTATATTACTTGCACGATTTTTAATATTGTTCACCTGGAAGAAAGCTGACCCTCCATCTCATAAGCAGAGAATAGAAGATGCTATGTCCCGTTTGAAACATTATGCCAACAGCTCTGTTCAGGACTACAATATGACTGGGCAGCATTTGTTCTTTGAGACTGTGTTCCCTTTAGAACAATGTCCCTAAATCCTGTTTCTGAGAGAACACTTTCCTACATGTTTCAGGTGTTTCCCATCTTCCACACACCTGGCCTCAATAAATGGGTGTTTAACAGCACTTGATGACATGCAGGACTTAATACTATAATTTGAATCAGGTGTGCTGGAGAAGAGACACTTCCAAAATATGCAGGACAGTGGTTCCTGGGCAACAGCATTGAGAAACACTGCTGTAGAGTGAGACCTACTCTCCCACCCCCTTCCGTCTTTTTTGATTGACTCTAATACAGTGTCTGTTAGCGCCTCTTTGTACTGTGCCGTTCTTAAACATTTAAGAACAAAAAAAATTAATAATGATTACTTTTTAATAAAATAACACATTTTTTCTAATTTGGTTAAATCGCCTTGTCCTACGCTTTGCTTCGTAGAGAGTGTCCGGTCCCTCTGCTAAAAAAAACGATTGCTTGCTGGAGGTATTTAAGTTTTACATTTTACCCAATCACTAACATTTGCCCGTGGCGTATGCCATGTGTCAGATCAACACTACAACGGTCACTGGAATTGCCAACCATCCCCCACTGCGAAGAGAGAAGTACCAAGCCGAATAAGATGGGTCCATCCATCCATCCATTTTCTTACACCCTTGTCCCTTAGTGGGGTCGGGAGGGTTGCTGGTGCCTATCTCCAGCTAACGTTCCGGGCGAGAGGCGGGGTTCACCCTGGACAGGTCGCCAGTCTGTCGCAGGGCAACACAGATGGGTGTTAATGTTAATTAATTATTTGGAAGCATGGCAAACACGGACTGAATGGCTTTGCTCACTTTCTCGGCCTCCACAGTCAAATTGCAAACTACAATTTGAAACAGTGCAGAAAATTGACGTCATCTTTCACAACTTCTCCTTCTGCTCCTTGATTGTAAAGTAAAGTATATATGTATATATGTTAGAGGTGTGCCGATCGATCGGTCACCGATCACAATCGGCCGATTTCCGTGAAATTGGTGATGATCGGGATCGGCCGATCATTGGCTCTTGAACCGATACCGATCACCTGCATCTCATTTCTCAGCCTGTCTGTCCAGCTGGTCTTGTGTTTCCTTCACTGCGCAAACGTGCAGCAACAAATGCTAAGCAATGTGTAACTATAACGCACTGAGTGAATGAGGACGTTTGCGTGTTGCGGCGGAAAAGAGAAGCAGGTCAAAATGCATCAACATCACGAAGCTAATACTACATAAAAAAAATGACGGAGTTTGGCTACATTGAGGCTCACTGCAGTAAAAAGACATAGAGGATCAGACAGCAGGTAAAGCAGCACAGCAACAAACACTCACCCGGATTAGCATGACGGTCAGAAAGCTAAACTAATAACCTGGAAAATGATTTAAGTCTTCGAGCTGCGATGTAAGACGCTGGTTCTGCTCTCCTGTTGAACCGCTGCTACGCTAAAGGTAGTAATATTTAATATTTAGTAATATTTGACACAGAGCCGCTTCTGCTCCACCTGGTAGAGACTCTCTCACCGAATCTGTTTAAAGCTGCAGCATCTAACCTAAAAAATACATTTTACATACGTATTAAAACTTTCTCTGTCCTAACATGAGACAGATAATCTCTAAAAAAAAATCGATCTCCCTGTTACTCCGCTCAGTCAGAAACAGCCAATCAGAACTAGCAGTAACCAGCTAGCCGCTATGCTAACAGGAAGTTTTCATTCAGTAACTCTGGATTGTTTATTGCAATGGATCCTGTTTTTGCCTTTGAATGTTAAGTTTTATACTTGAATTTTTTGGCAATGTTGAGAGGTTTTATTTTGGCTCTTTGCATTATTTAGCTTCTTCAGAGCCTTCATATGTTATCAGTCTGTTAAAGATAGTATTATTGATAGCAGTTCAATTTGCACAATGCCTGTCTTGTTTAGTTTTCTTCTTGGGAAAGTTGTTAACATTTTTTTGTCTAAATTAAGGTGAATTCATGGTTCCTTTTTCTACATAATGTAACAGTAGTTTTTATGATAAAAAATAAATAATAATTATTTATTTATTATGTGATCGTATCGGAGATCGGAATCGGCGATCGGCCCTCAGGGGTGATCGGTATCAGTATTGGGAGAAAAAAACCTGATCGGAACATCCCTAATATATGTATATGTTTTTCTTTCTGATGGTTCCTTGTAATTTTGTTTTATCAAATACTTTCCATTTTTGAATCCTAGGGTTCTTTTAGGAGGATGGACAAATCTAAACACCAGCTTCTTTTTTTTGGTCCTTGACTCCCATTTTCAGAATTGCAGACATTTAGATCATATTACTGATGTTTTTATGCAAGGTGCTGAGCACAGAAGCAATATAAAGTGATTAATTCAGGAGAGTAAAAGTGATAAATCATCACAGTTTCATAGTACTTTCTGTTTAAAGTTTGTTATAGTGCTGCACTAAGTATGGCAGTGTTTCTTTTCTGCCACTCATTTTATCTTTAGGATTTATAAGATCTTAAATGTCATTTCCTTTAATGCTGTATGAAGATGTTACAATCATAAAATTGCCAGACTTGCTTGCCAATTCTACATAACTTGGCCATTTCATTGATTGACTTGCTCTTTCTAGATCTGGATCATCACAGTTTTCCTGTCGTTGGATCTTCTGACTGTCCTTCAGCAACTTTACTTAATACCCAATACCATTTACCGCCTGATGATTGCAGGGACTATAATTCTAAGTATTTTCATGTCAACATTTCAAATTAAGCTAAATGTTTCTTAAGAGCCCAATGATTTGTCAGATTGTTTTCCATCCAGCCAATAAAATTTGTCATGGTAAAAAGGTATTTTTGAAATACCTTTGAATTTATTTGTCAAGGCAAGTCTTGATTAATGTCAGGTTCTAATTTGTAATCTCAAATATGAAAGAAACACACAACAGATTTAAAATAATTTCATTCCAGTAAATGTAGAACGGGAAAAGCATCCAATTGATTTTTGGAAGTGTGACATCTTCTGTGAAAGCAATAATGTTGACTGTTTGTTAGAGAATATAGATGTTTGCTACAACACTGGCAATGAGAAAACACATTAGCAAAAAGCCTTGTTGCCTCCCGTCAATCTAGTACTGGGTTATGTGGCCACTTCCAATTAATCTGAAGTCTATCATTCTACACTAGAATAGTAATTCAAAAAGTGAATTAGGAAGAGGGGTAAGAGGTCGGTAAGTCATATAGAAAACATCTACTTTAGGTAATTGCAACTAAAAGGTGGTACAGATGCCAATCTGGCATTTGTAATGCTCAGACAAACTGGAAACACCCCAAGGTCATTCATCCTGACCAGGAACAAGCTTAAAATTCAGCCTGCCAGATTAAAATGAATTCATTCATTCATTATTTATTCTTATTCATAGTTCATTCTGATCTAATTTCTCAGCTCCAACATGAACTATTTTTTTATTGTATACTGCATGTAATAACATAAAGATATTACATGCAGGTCACAATGTTCTTCATGAATTAGCAGATCAATCAATTTCATCACTTAGCATTTGTCAGCAAGCTTAACTCTGTTGTATCATTTCCTTTTCTTTTTGCTCACAACAGCTGTATTTTGTAATGACTGAATTTCCAAAGCAGCTGCTCTCATTCACTTATTTCAATGTTTTCATTGTCATAAAACAAAACAAAACAAGTCTGAAATTTTGGCTGAAAAGCCATTTAGGCTGCATTTGTAATTGCTTTCACTTTGAACCCTCTTATTACTACCCTGTCATCACAGGCAGGATTTGGCAATTTTTTTATTTTTTATTTTGCTTTTTGTTTTGCCATTTAAGCTGTTATTGCTGTCGAAACCACTCGGTAATAATAAGTAACTGCTAGATACTGGAAGCTGCCCTGGAGAAAAGGGGGACCGCGTTTATTCATTGCACTCTTTTGGGGGGGATTATTCTACAGCTGTATAACCAAAATAATTAAGGTGGCCTATAAATATAATTTTGGTCATTCAACCAAAATCATATTTTGCTTATAAAATTCAGATTCTGTCTGAGCACATTAGATGTCAAAATCTTTAATTGTGTAAATTTTTGTAAAACCAATCAGTAGCAGTGATTTTTATTAGAGAATAGCTGATATTACTGGCCTGCTAAAATATTTACCTACATTTGCTTTTTTTTTATAGGGCTTGGAAAACAATAGTTTGCAAATTTTTAAATGGGCAGCTTTGAGTTTTAGTCCTGAATCATTAAATACTTTTATCCTAACAAGTTTTGACTTAAACAACCCTTTATTTCAGTGAGTGTTTCATGTTTATAGTTTGCTTTATCATGTTATGCTGAGTACATAACATAACTGCTGTAAGTCAGCGGCTGTGAGTCAGTCACACAGAGCTGGCTACAGAAGCTGCATATGCTCTGTGAGTTTAGACACACTGATGTGAGCTCTTAAATGGGAGGAATCGAGATCAGCACTCAACCAGACTCACTGGGACTTAAGTCCACAAAGACTACAAGGAACCTGAGTGTAGTTTTAAACTGCTCAAAATTTGGACAGCCACATACAGTTTGCTGCTAAATGAGCTTACTATTTTTCTTAACAACACCAGAATAAAGAATTTCCTTTAAAAACAGGACAGAGAAAAACTGGTGCATTTACTTTCACTACAGTGTCTGTATAGGTCTCAGTAAAAATCAGTTGGGCAACTGCAGCTTATCCAAAAAATGCTGCTGCTAGAGTCCAAATGTTATATAACACCAATTTTTAAATTGAAGCACTAGCTCCCTGTTTATTAAATAATGTATTTTAAAATTATGTTATTGGTCTATGAAGCAATGATCTAGGCTAAAATACATTTCTGCATTCCTTGTGCTTGTAAACCATGTAGACCCCTCAGTAGTACAAATACTTGATTACTTGGTGTTTACAAGATCCAAAATAAACAAAATAAAGAAGAATTTAGCTTCCACGATCCTGAGCTCTGAAACAAACTCCTTGAAAACCTGAGATGCATAGAATCTGTTACTTCATTCTTTTAATCAGGGCTAAAAATATTATTTTTATATTATATTATTGCAACTTTGATCAAATAATCAGTTTGATATCTTTTTGCCTTTTAATATTTAGATTTTAACACCTTTTTGTTTCATGTAGTGTTTTTCTTATACTTTTTTGTCTTTTCATTGATGTCTTTTAAAGCGCTTCGTAGTAGCTTGTTTTTGAATGATCCTATAAAAATAGATTTGCCTTACACTACCTTCCATGACTGTAGCTATCTGGTTGTGTGCATCACTGGTGGGCAGAGGGCTCGTTCTTGGCCTGGGATCCGGAGAAATTGTACGAAGCAGAACACATGTCTCCTGTGTGGTGACACAGCTGCTGTAAGCTCTGTATCATACACACTCTGTTTATTAATGATGCATGAGAAACTTGATGTTAGACAGATGATGATACATTACTGGAGCTGATGCTGACAGTTGACATCATTATTGCAGCTGGTAGTTTGAATCAGAGGAAGGCAATTGTGTTTCATATACTGATACTTTATTTACGATAGCCCTGAATTTACAATTAGTTGGATCTGTGTGAGTCTTAATGACTATTTTTATCTATAAATTTCTCTTTATGGCTTGTGTAGTGCATATATTAATTAAAACTTTCTAAGAATATTTATTATTATAAAAAAAAATATGAAACCGAGAACACAGTGTAGAAATTATATGGACATATACATTAATCAGCATAGTTTTTTGGCCTGCTCAACTTCACTGATTGTGACCAGCTGAGCAAAATCTCAATCTGTTGTCACTATATATTCCTCCATTGTTAGATCAATAAAATGCCAGAAACAAGTTCAATTCAGCCTCTGGCAGCATTGATCACATATCAAAGACTTGGAATAGACAAAGAAACATTTAATCTAATAAATTAAACTGTATCTTTCTATATGATCATCAGTCCCTATTTCTTAATATCTGTATTAGCGGCACTATAAATGTGTATCTTGAATTAAATATAATTCAATCTTAAACCCTTTAATTGAAAATGGCTATGTTAACATTTCAACATTATGGTAAACTGTAACATCTGCTCTCATTACCTGACAGTCTTCATTAAAGATTAAAACTTAAGTGAATGTTGAGTTGCTTGCTTCCTGGAATGGGTAGAATGTGTTTGTAAGACTGTAATTGTGTTGTTCCATGTAAGGTGTTCACAGCTGAAATATTTTTTAGGTCAAAAGGTTCACTTAGAATATTTCTTTATAAAATAATATTCAAAGTGTTCTTAAAACCATGTACTGTGCTTAGCAGTGTTTCAAATATTAGCACTCCTCATTAGTATTCTTCATTTGATGCTGTGCTTTCTATCAGCCACTTGAAAGCAAATTACTGTTGAAACGTCCAGCACTTTCAGCCTATAATCTGCAACAATAGCCATGCCTGTTAGTAGGGATTTAAACATTTAATTATGCTAATATTTATATAGCACACTTGCCAAGCTGTAAAAATAGGAGCACTGTGGTAGTACTATATATAAATAGGGTAGTACTATATATTTTATAATGTAACGCCTTGAATTTGGGTCTCTGTCTCTTTAAAACTCCTGCTCTTTCTGTGTCTCTCCATTCAGGAAGTACTCTATAACCCTTTAATAATGTTCACCAGCATTTCACCATGAATTAGCTCATATAATGTTCCTAATGAGCTCAGTTGATGCTCAGTTTCACTACATGCTAACTAATTGCTGCTGGCTAGTTTGAAGGAGTTCAGAGGGACAGTCACATGGGAGGGCTTCTCTGTGAGGTAGAAGCTTGGAAACTGCGGCTCAGAGGAGGAGCCATGCTTCAAAGGCAGTTAGGTTATGATGGGAGATTAAAGAATTTCTCAAACATGCATGAAAGAATTAAAGTAACACTCCTGGTATGCCTCTGATGAAAAAAAAACATAACATGATGTAAAGCTCAAATAAGTTGCTTTTACATAACTCTGCCCCTTAAGTACATGGAACGATGAAGCAGGGTTGTGTCTCAGTATTGATGGCAATCCTCAAATCTCAATTTAGACTATCTAAATTAAAATGAGTGTTTTTTCATTGAAAGGTGATTTATTATAGTTTGAATTGAAGTTACTGGCTATAATTCACTACTGTCAATAATGCATCTGTGGTCAGAGGTATTTGCCCTTGTGTGGCCAGTTTTGTTCCCTATAAATTAATTAACATGGAAGGAATGAACATCCTTAATCTCTATTGGATTTAATTCTGTGTTCTGCTTCAATAAAAGACAACTGGGCATTCATTTTGGCTCTCATGCTGAAGTCCTGAGCCAAGCCACAGACTCTATGAACCTAACTGCAAAATGAACAATTTTAAGTTTGTGTGTGTGTGTTTTTTGCTTATTTTATTTTTCATAACTCCAATTATTTTAAATTAAAAGATCCTACATTTAGGAGAATAATCTTCTCTTTTATGTATTACAGTTAGGAACTAATAATTATGTTTTTTAAAATCTCTATTGAATTTTCATTAATTTGCAAACTTAACTTTAATCTTGTATTCAATTGGATTGTTTTATAGTTATTGAAATATTTAAGAACCAATGCATCCAGTTAGTGTCGTTTTATTCATGAATCTATTCATCATAACATCAAAAGATAGACAGCATTTGAGGTGAAAATTAAAGAAACTATATCTGAATATCCTATTTTAGGTATCACAGCTCCTTTTCTCTTTTTTTCCACTTTGATAATTTTGCATGGTATTCTGATAACTCAATATCTTTTGCTGTATATTTATTATTTGACTTCATTTTATGTAATAATCAGGCACCTTACAGGCTGGCCTCTTAAGCTTATCCAAGAGCAAAGAGTAGGAAGATTTTATGAAAGCAACATGACCTAAGCAAAAAGAAATACAACTGATTACATTTATTTTAGTTAGTAAACTGTGTTGTGGGAGAATTGGAAACCAGAGTATCAGGCTTTATGTTTCTAAATTTCATTTGATTTATGACCATGTATGCCTGTCACTGCCTTCATTGGTTTGCAGATTAAAGTTCTTTTATGACTCTCAGGCTATTGAGTGTTATTGGTTGGGGTTACAATGGTTTTCTTGTGTAGTTACAAAGCCATAATATTGATCTTCAAAAGCCGAAGTCACATCTTTGGAAATACACCCATTGTTACATTTAAAAGTAACCCCTGGGAAGCCATTGAATGATAATCTTGTTTGGCCCTTGGACAAATTAAATGCTTTCTCAGAACACCGTTTCGAACTTTTAACCCTAATAAAATCCATTAGTGACCAAGCCTCTCTAAGCACACACCACATCTCAAGAGAGATTAAGCCAAAGCATAAAGGCTTTTTGTTTATTACACTTGGAAAATAAATATAAAAATATGTTGTTATATGATCAGGTAAATACAATTGATGAAAAACACGTTTATCCATGTTTCTAGAAAAAAACCCATTGAATTACTTGTTTTACTCTCCAAGATGTTGAAATCTGCATAATTTCTGTGATACCATTTGTTTTATGCCATAAATACTTTATTATCTATCAAATTCCATTAAATAATCAACATGTGGTTTGTTCAGGAGTGATCTTGTTGACGGACATGATTAGCGAATAATAAAAGAACACAATGTGGTGTCCAGATTGAAAGACTTCCCCCCCGCCCCCCTTTAAACACAGACTCAAGCAAAGCAGCTATTCAGCAGTGGGATGGATCCTGACTACTAAAGAGGAAGAGGGAGAGAGAGGTAGAGAGAGGGAGACCGACAGCAAAAGCGAGAGAGAGAGAGAGAGAGAGCAAGAAATGGGGGAGTGGTGGGAGAGAGAAAGGAGGCGAGAATCAGAGTGAAAGGCTCCACACGGCAGAATATAAATCTGTATGTTAACAGGACTAAAGCTCGGGGGTCTTGAGGTGGCTTTAGTGCTGATGCTGCTCGGGGGTGCTTATAAAGCCTCAAGAGGTGGTCTTCTTTCTTAACTGTGGATCTGTCCAAAAAAGGAAGTGGAACCCGTGGAATCAGGGAACGCCGGTGTGTCAGGCACGGTGGTGGGCTGGTCGGAGGTCTCTGACCCCCTCATTTTCATTTCTTGGAAGAAAAGAGAAGCGCTAAGAGACACCAGAGAAAAAGGAAGGTGACAGCGAGGGACCAGTGAGCCATTTCTCTCTTTATTACTCTCATTCAGAAAACCATTGCAGCCTATTATCAATGCGATGTAGAGGCATTCTCTCCGATTGGAGGAGGAAGGGTCCCATTGACTGCTGAGGCTTAGCGCCCCTCTTTAAACGCTAGTCCTTTTCATCTCATTCCCCCCTCTCATTGCCTATATCCTTCTGTCTGCTGTTTTCTGTTGTCTTTCCTTGTCCCTTCCTTTTGACTCGACTCAGAAATAAGGAGACATTGCGTTTTTAGTAGAAGTGGGTGTTTCTGTCATTGTTATTGGTGCCTCTGCAAAGGACAGCTGAGCGTGGAGAGTGAGAGACAGCTTTGGAGATAATAAAACGGCAAACTGAACGAAACAGGGGGACCTGGCACTCCAGGAACAGCTGACAAACCAATGGCATGCGAGACGCGATGAAAGGAAAAGTGTTACAGAGTCTGACAACCATTTTAAGGTAGCTATTTGCTGAGAACATTTCTCTTTTTTGGAGAAAAAAAAGAGAGTGTGCCAAATATCACTGCTGGTTACATTTTGCTTTTCCTGTTGCTAAGCAAAGTCTCTAACCTGAAGTTCGTTGAGAGTATTGAGCATCACTTTACAGCCATGAAAGGAAGCTCAGAGGAAAGCATTGAAAGTGTCAGGCCCTCGAACCTGCAAGCATTTGCCAACATATCCACCCTACATGGCATGAGTCACATATTTGCCTATGGACACATGACATTCCGTCGATTTCTTTGGACTATTTCTTTCTTGGGCTCATTAAGCTTACTGATGCTGGTCTGCATGGATCGGGTATCGTATTATCTAGAGTATCCTCACGTCACCAAATTGGACGAAGTGGCAGCCACAAACCTCACGTTTCCTGCTATTACCTTCTGCAACCTCAATGAATTTCGTTTCTCCAAAATCACTAAAAACGACCTTTATCACGTTGGAGAGCTCCTGGCCCTCCTTAACAATAATCACCAGATTGCCAACCCACACTTGGCTGAAGCTGAGGTTCTGGCTGTGCTAAAGGAAAAGGCGAACTTCCAGAACTTCAAGCCCAAGCTCTTCAATATGACAGATTTCTATAACCGAACAGGGCATGACATCGGTGACATGCTTCTGCAGTGCACCTTTCGGGGAGAGGATTGCTTCGCTGTAAATTTCACCACAGTAAGTCACCAGCTTGCAATTTGCACTGTCTCGTTTTATTTATTGTCAGAGTTGGCAGTCTGTCACTTTTTTTTAAATTATTTTTGGAGACGTTAGATTGGGTTCCAGTTTCAACTGTGCAGTTTGTTTTAAAACGATGCTTGACTGCAGTAATTTTCTGCTCTAAGATGGAGGACAGTTAAGTTTTTGTGAATGACTTGTAAAAGCTTTGTTGCAACTGTTGATTTGCATCCCATAGCCATGCAATGAACAAGTGCTGCAAACTCTTGAGGTAAAGATGTGTGTCCAAGGCAATGCTCCCTTTATTTTCTCAGTGATCTGTGAAGACAGCTTCACAGAAACATGACAGAAAATGACAGAAACATTTTTATATGTTTTGTATCTTGTCACTGCAATTCAGGAAAACGTTTTGCGCAAAGGTTTTGCACTCATGTTGGAGAGGTAATTTGAGCATAATTGGTGAAACTGATTAATTTTCTCATGAACTCGTGGAGCTGGGAATTTGTCATCCTAATCCTATCTGATCTACCAGACATTACTCGTCACTGCTTTAAAATAGTTTTCAGTTGTAACTACGTAGGAATAACAGCTTATTTCTCTGGTTATTTTTTATTCCAGCAATGATAAGAAAAGGTACAATAGTGCTGAACGTTAACCAAGCATTAGTCCTCACTGTCTGCCCAGCTGAGCTCTTCATTCACTGTACAACATTACTCTGGTATAAGTCTGTAAGAGTGAGGTAACAGCTATTGTATTACCCTTCTAATATTAGAACCGTCAGCTGTGTTTTGCTGACGGATCAGGCTAGATTTTCATAAATTTGACTTTTTGTGATGGTTTCTGTTTTTTTGAGACAGACCTTTGCCCATGTTTTCCTGGTACATGAATCTGTTTCTAGTAAGTACTGTCATCAGCCTACAGGGTTTCTGCTTGATATGCAACATTTTAGATGGGTGTAACTTCTTAAGGAAACTAAAAATGATTTTCCAATAATGTATTTAATTCTAAGGAGATTATTGAATTTTACTTAGCAGTGACTTATCAATTAGACTGATCAATGCAGGTTATTATTAAACTATTTTATTGAAACAATTTCAAACTGTTAAATACATTACTGTGTGCTTGTGAACATGGTTGTTGGTGTCAGACAGGCTGGTATGAGTAACTGCTAGTGTCCTGGGATTTTCAGGTTGAAAACCCCTTTATAATAATTGAGCATGATTTAAATACCACAGTCTTCATGACTATTGTTCACCATGTCAATTCTTTTGTGACCACACTTACATATTTTTTTCATAAGGATAATACACCATGTTACAAAGCTCAAATAATTCTAACTAGTTTGTCAAAATGACAATGACACTAGAGAACAACTCTATAGTCTAATATTATTCAGTCATTATATTTCAATTGACTTTTGTACCTTAGGGTTGTGGTGAAATAGTAAACTTGCATAATAGATGTACAAGTGACAGATGTGCTGCAACTTCAGTTTTTTGTTGTTTTGTGTTGTTTTTATCATGGTTGTCTGTCTTATCTTTGAAGTCCAAACTTGAGAAATCAACATCTAACTTTATTTATCTTTCAAATGAGTTTGTTCCACTTAAAAAATATGACTGCATTTCTAAGTTGCATCTTTAATCAACCATGAAAGAAGTCTTCTGAAAAAGCTATTTTATAAGTGACTGACTTCAAGCTGCTGAGTTGATCAAGGCATATCTCTTCTGAGATATTAATTTAATCCCGCTTTTTGGTTTTTATGTCTTTTTAATTTGTGTCACAAATGTTGCAAATCGGAAATGCCTTCATTAACATGTTTGTTTCCAAGCAGCACTCAGGAGTGTCGAGACAAACAGGAATTATTCATAGGAAGATAATAGCTTGACAGAAAGTGTCAGCTGAACTGGTGGTAGAAAAATTGTGGTGAAATAAGTCTTCCCGTGTGTCAACTTTCTTGTTTTTCAGTAGATATTTCTGTTCAGAAATGTAAGATTCAGCCTGGAATCATACTTGAACATTCTTGTTGGTACTCACTAATCATTGTGGCATATTCTCTGGATGGGAGAGCAGTGCTAAACCATAAATGTTGTAAGCACTCAGTGGGCAGAGATGTGTTTGTCAGGAATTGGGTAGATTATATACCCATTTAGAAGGCTATCTGATGCTGTGTCTGATGATAATCTCAAACAACTGCAAGCATTTGCTACTTGCGCACTAGGAAAGTAACGGAGTTCTTAACAAGACTCCAAAATTGTGTTCTGTTCATTAGAATTATTCCAATAATTTATTTTTTAAATAATTAATTTATTTATTTTGGGTGTTTTTAAGTCCCTTTTAATTTATTATATGATACCTTGCAAAAGTTTTCATTCTGAACTATCTTAGCATACATTGTTTTTTCCAACTTGAATTTTCAATTTCTGATGAAGGAGTTAATGTAATGACTCAACATAAAGTTGAGCATAATTGCTAAGTGGAACAGGGTGTGACAAATACAAATCTGAAAAGTGTAGTGTGCATTTTTATTCAGCCCCTTACCAACAAAATTTAGATCCACATTTACAACTGCAGGATTGTTTTTATTATTTTAGTATACCCCTACCAGTTTTGCACATGTTGAGTGCATTCTCACAGTCTTGTCGTCCTTTAGAGGTCTAGTCCATTAAGTCTGAAAGTTTGGTTCATTTGGGGAGGTGTCATTGGTGCAGACTTGACCCTAACATCATAAGTCTTGTCCCACTTCATGTGAACCAAATGCAGGGCGTATAGAAAAAAGGCAAGGAATTGTGGTGAAGCACAATCAAAATAAACATGTGTAGCAAGATTTCCAAAGTCAGATGTGGAGGGAAGACATTTTAAAACCTCTGATGCATATGTGGTCAAAATTTATTACACTTGCTGGTAAGTATAAGACCAATCAAGTTTTAAAGTAAATTAGGGAGGAAGGGGAGGTTGTGGGTTTCAGTTGAGCAGCACATCACATAAGATAAATAAACGTAGTCATCAATATATATTGCATGGGTTTCTGATTATTTTTTAGAGGTTTCAGAGTAAAATATTCATGTTACCTGCTTTTGCAGGTAACATGCAGACTTTGTTTGTAAAACCATGGAAAATGTAGTGTTGTTCCTTTTCACAGTTGTGAGTTAGTTTGTGTTGATCTGTTGTATGAAATCTCAATAATGTACAGTTCTGAGATTGTATCAAATTTTGTAAACTTTTAGGGGAAGAAATACTTTTTCAAGGATTGTATCCTTTCATATTCTCCTATGTTGTCCTATATAACAGCAGACTCAATATTCACTGGAAATATACTAATAAACATATAATTTCTTTTATTCAAATTCTTCTCACAGATGTGTTGAGGGATGGATTTACAATGCAAAGGACTGTGTGCGTGATGAGCTTTGACCTTGACTAAATTGTGGAAGAATTCCATTAAGTCCTGGTTATGATTCAGCTGGGAAACAAAGCTTTCGGAATGCTTTTCATCATAATGGATGAGAGGCCAAGGGGAGACTGGCACTCTGCATTTCAAATGCTATTAGCCACTTTTTGGTCTTTTGTGGTTTTTGTCAGGCAAATAATATCAGTTTAGTGGATATGAGCTAGTATTCCCAATTTAAAAACAAAACAAGATAACTTATTTCTCTATCACCCACTTAATTTTTTGTGAATCTGGAATTAAATTTTGCTTAGTTGGTTCACAAGAAAGATTGTTTATCCACACAGGCTGCAAGACAAACTATCCTGAGTTGCCAGAGTGACATCTCTGGCATTAATGCTGACGGGCCTGGTGCTTTTTGAGAAAACAATTGCTATGCACTTGATTCTTGTTTTTAAACTTTGTAGTGGCATTTCTCAAAGTTTACAGGCCTATGAATATTAGCAATGTCTTTTTGAGAAGCAGTCAGAAAATATTTGTCTTTGTGTTAGTAATTCATAATGTTCGAAATCTTTTGATTCTAACAACTGGTAAAATCCTGTAAATCAGTTCCTAATTTCAAACAGCATCCCACTCTGCATCAGTTTTAATTGCCTTTGCCCAGGGGAGACAGTGTTATGAGAAATTATACCTGTAGTGTAAATTAGACAAAGTAAGATATAAAAGAGAGTAAAATTAAAAATATAGTACACATGTACAGACAATATTTAAATAATTTCTTTCTTTTACTTTTGGTGATTATTGTTCATAGCTCATAAAACCCCAAACTCAGAAAATGTTAATATTACATAAGATAAAAAATAAAATAAAAAAATAATATAGAAATTTTCATGCATTATATACCCAATAAGGACCTCTGAATTATTACTATTGAGGACTAATCAGTTATATTTCAATTTTCAGAGAAACTGAATCTGAACTTTTCTTAGCTGTAAGACATAATCAAATACTTTTCATGTGATAAAATAAGTTTCACATTTTGATATTGATTTACTAAATTACTTTTGCTTTTTGATAATATTCTTCATTACTGAGATTTACCTGTTCTTCTTATTTTTTTTATTAAAGTTTTGTTAAAATGAACAAAGAATATCTGCATAAGATTTGTTTGAATACTTTGGCAAATCCTTGGCTGCAGTATTCCAAATTGTTTAATTTCAAATTTATGCTTAACCAGTGCAAATGTGGTTGTTAGAAAAAAGACATTAATAATAAGCTCATTAGATCTCCATCCCAGAATTTTTAGAAACAGACCTTTTTGGAGCACTAACAAACCAATGCAGAGGTTTTTTAAGCAAAGGAAAGAACAGGACACATTTGTACTTCATATTATGGATTGTTGTAAACGTTTATTAGAAATGTTGTCATTTGGGATATGATTTAGACTTTTTCTTTTTAAAGCCCTTCCTTTTCTGCTTTTCTGTGAAAGAAGAAAGTATTTTTCACCTGTGAAGAAGATTGAAATAGAGCTAACTGTGCTTTAATTTAAAGTTTCTGTAATTTGAAGTGAAAATACTGTAGATGGTTGTAAGAAATGACCTTCATCCAGAGGGATATATTGAGTTGCTGGGACTCTTGAAAACCCACATTTAACATTATGTAAATGACACCTGGGTTGATAATAGACCGCAGCCTATGATCAGGAGGTTGATTATCATAATCTGATGGTGTGGTAGCTCTCTTTCTCTTTAGTCTTGATACACCCTGGCAAGTTCTTCTTGGATACATCTCTGCTCAGTCTTGCAGAGATTGTAAAATCAGTATTCATCATCACATTTTTGCTGAAGCTCTGTCTTTAAGATGAGAGTAATCTTTCATCTTTATTCCCTGATGACAGCAGGGTGCCAAGAGGATAAAACATGGTTACAGCTGAGACTCAGACTATCTGACCTATGGATCTACAGATGGATGAATAAAGTTTTTTGGAAGAGGGTTAGAAATTTGAGAAAACAAATTCTAAAAATGTATAATAACTGAGCCAGAGAGAGTATTTGTCAGACATTGTTGTCACAAATGGTGTTTTAACAGTTTTACTATGGTCATTGATAGCTCAACTAAAGCAGCTAAAAATACTTTCATAGTTTCTTTGTTAGTAGATCGGGTTGTTTCATTCATGGAAATCTGTGACAGCTGAAACTGCAGAGAAACATTAAAATGTTCCAAATTTGTCTGTTAATTTCCACAATAATAAGCAATATCATATTTTTACAGAATCTTTTGTTTAATTATTTGCTCAAATCCAGAAACTTCCTGTTTACTGTATGACGTGAATCAATTTGAATCAAATATGTTGGGTGTCGTTCCTCAAGCTTCACACAATAGTCAGCTGAAATTTAAATCTAACAGACCTTGAATAATTGAGTCAGGTTTGTAGGTTGTCTTATTCTCATAAACCTTTTCTGCCCACATATTTTCAATGGAACTCATATTAAAGCTTTGTGATGAAAAGTATTTACATTAACTTAGCTGTCTTTAAGCAACTTTCTAACTAATTTGAAGATTTTTGGTCCATTTGGTTCATTGATGTAAATAATGTTAAAAATGTTGCTATAATGTTTTTTGCTCATGATTCCATCTATTTTGTTTAGTCCACCAATCCCTCCTATAGGAACACATCCACACTGTATGATTCTTGCACTGTTGTGCAACTGATATTGTGTTCTCAGGTTCAGGTTTCTACTTGTAACCTCCATCATGGTCATAAAACAGATTTTACGTTTATTCAGCCCATGAGACATGTCTTTAAAAGAAAAGGAAACACAGACAGATGTGTGTTAATAATCTTGAGGATAAGCAGAGGTAAAGCTTCCAAACAAACAATCATGGGAAACTTTTTTTTTGGGAAACATGCACATAAATGATCAAATGGGTAAAGACTAGAAAGTGCAAAGGCACTGACTTACAATAAACACAAGCAAACAATTAATCTCTTCTGCATAAATCCATGAACACAGCAAAGAAGTTACCTCAACAAGAAGCAGACATTCCACATGCAAAACTTTCAGCTCCAGTCACTGATGCATCATCCTGCTGATTTGTTAAGCATATTTGAAGGCTGATTCTTGGAACATATCTAACTTTGGCGTTCAGCTGTCTGGAACAAGTATTCTTAAAATCTACATCATTAACGTGTCAAATTTCAGAAGAATATCCTAAATATGCACAGTGCCACTGGCTGCTCAGCAGCAGAGACGGATGCAGTATGTGAACATGGTGAAGACAGGGAAGAGGAAAGAAAGAAATGACACACTCAACTGAGTAATGTTTCATGTGTTTGTGAAGAGCTGGTGAGACACTGAGAGCAAAAAATAAATCACCCTAAAATCAAAGCCACAGGGAGAGCAAAAAAAGACAAATTAAAATATCAGCAGATCTGGTAATAACAGATCAGTTGTATACCAAATAAATATTTAATCTGGTGATAAATGATTTTGTTTAGAGTTTAGTCTGGATTTATAAATTGTATTGATTTTTTAGAAGTTGTCATGACAAATTTACTTTAAATACTTGCAAGGAATTATTTGAGTTGGCATGTACTGATTTAATTGGCAAGTACTCCAAACATCAATCACAAGTCAATGATCAAACATAGACTGTAAAATATAGTCACTGTAGAAATATGTTGGCAAGAAATATGTACATTTTGTCCACCATTAATTTATATGAAGGTTGATTGTAGTGATGTCTAAGTTTCTTGAATTAACAAGCAACAGTGTACATTGGTAGCTTATTTGGAACTGAAGCAGAAAGATGAGCCACATTGAGATGTGGTCCAACCAGTTTCATAAATGTAGTTGATTAATTCAATTGTCCCCCTTTGAAACTTTTTTTTTTACATTTTTACATTTAATCTTGGTGCTTAATGTCAGAGAGACATAAAGAATTTAGATAGAGATGAATAAAATCTCAGTGTTCAGGCGAGAGGCTCTATCACTAAAAGCAAATATTTTCTCATTTAGTGGCTGCATTTTAGAATCAAAACAGATCTAAAAAATAAATGTATATCACCTATGAATAAATACCACCTGATGACAGAAAAAACCCATCACTACATTAGGGATCATCTTAGGAGGCATGTTAAGCTCACAAATTTGAAGATGGGTACAAAAAAGTAGAGATATAGCAATGTTATTGTGCACATATGAAGCACAGAATATCTGCTGTTTTAGCTAAAACAAATAATTACACAGTCCAGTCACATTAATGTGACCACCACGTACTTTCCACTTCAGAGTTAAATAACCAATCACAGAAGGCAGGTGGCAGCACAGTGCAGTTGAGCGTATATAAAGGGTGTGTGTGGGCTTCGGAAAACATTTCAATCGTTGGCGTAATGCAGAAACGAAGCGATTTATCCGACGTCCAAAAGGGCATGATCATTGGCTTTCGGGCCAAGGGTGGAAGCATTTCCGAAACGGCTGAGTTTGTGAACTGTTCGCGTGCCGCCGTGGTAAAAGTGTACCGTGCATGGCAAAATGGGACTGTCCAAAATCAACGACGTGGCAAATGTGGTGCACCACGGGCCATAGATGACAGAGGCGAACGACGGTTGCGGAGATGCGTTCGGGCAGATAGACGGGCTACCGTTGAGCAACTGACCACTAAAATGAACCAAGGGGCTACCACAAGTGTCTCCCAAACCACTATTCAGCGAACATTGCTGCGTCTGGGCCTCCGAAGCAGACGCCTGGTTCGTGCACCTATGCTGACTGGTGTTCATCGACGACGAAGGCTAGAATTTGCACGCCAGTACAGCAGCTGGACGTCCACTGAGTGGCGACAGGTAGCGTTTTCAGATGAATCGCGTTTTATGCTCCATCGGACAGATGGACGTTGGCGTATAAGGCGTGAAACCTCTGAAAGGAACCACCTTGCAACCATTGCAGGAACGGTCCAAGCTGGAGGCGGGAGCATTATGGTCTGGGGAATGTTTTCCTGGCATTCTCTGGGTTCACTGATTATTGTGGAAGGCACGATGGATCAATACAAGTACGCATCTGTCCTTGCGGACCATGTCCACCCGTACATGCGCATTGTTTTTCCTCAGGATGATGGCATCTTCCAGCAGGACAATGCGAGGTGCCATACAGCTGCCAGTGTACGTGCGTGGTTCGAAGAGCACCAGGATGAGTTTACCGTCCTCCCCTGGCCAGCAAACTCACCTGACTTAAACCCAATCGAGCATCTGTGGGACCATCTCGATCGAGTTGTTCGCGCCATGGATCCTCAACCGCGTAATCTAGCGCAGCTGGCCACGGCATTAGAGTCGGCATGGCTCAACATCCCAGAGAAGACCTTCAGGGACCTAAGTGACTCTCTTCCTGCACGTCTCGTAGCAGTTCGCTCTGCGAAAGGTGGTTATTCTGGCTTTTGACAGATGGTCACATTAATGTGACTGGACTGTGTATATATGCATTTTATTTTTTTCTACTAGTCTAAGAGCTAGACTGGTAATTAGATGCTTTCATTTCCAGTGTTTATCCTTCAAGGCAGTGCATGTCCCATTCTTCATTCCGCCCTGGGGAGTGCTTCTGTCCTCTCCATTAAAAGTCACAGACTCTCACTGGAAGGTGTAAATGACCAATGGTTGATTGTTTTTTGCACATGGATATCAACAAAAATGAATCAGTCAATGCAACAACCCACCAAGACATCATCAGCTTTGCCATATCAGCTTTGCCATAATTGTTGAACACCTTTGATGATAAGCTTTGATGTTGAACATTTTACCTTGTTCAGCATGAGGGTATAAAACCAATATCCACTTAGTTATCAGATGTACACATCAGAACAATTTAGGTAAATGCACCTGTGGTTTCGGCACTCTGATCAGAAAGAAATTGTCAAGGTGTTTATGAGGAAAGTGTTTCTATACGCTGCTGCAGGAGAGAATGTAAGAGTTTAATTTCCCGCTTACATTTTCAAACAGTTAAACGGCATACCCAGTGGACTGCCTTCCTGCAGAGCAAGATCGATAACAAAAGTTTTGTTTACTTTAGATCTCATGTAAAAAATAAATAAATAAATATAACTAAAGAATTCCAATTCATTTGGCATATTTTAGTACCTATGCTAAGAAAACTAAACCTTTAAACAACCTCTCTGGTAAATGTAATGAGTTTCTCCCTGGAGTCTCAGAACATGTGTGTTATTATCCGAATCAATAATGATTTCTCAACTATTGCCAGTTATTGACTTCACCTGTGTGTGTGTGTGTGTGTGTGTGTGTGTGTGTGTGTGTGTGTGTGTGTGTGTGTGTGTGTGTGTGTGTGTGTGTGTGTGTGTGTGTGTGTGTGTGTGTGTGTGTGTGTGTGTGTGTGTGTGTGTGTGTGTGTTAGGTTGAGATACAAACACTTTGTTTCAAAGTTGGTCAAACATACAAGCACTTATAAAAACATGAAACAAATGCAGAAGACAACACGACAGTCATGATACTACTATACAAATATGTGTAATAGTATACATTGAGTGTTGGTAAAAATTAGAATATTCTTCCCAATGATTTGCCAATACAAAGAATGATAATTGATAAATTATAAATCAATTTCTTAAAAACCTTTGAATACGGCAATAATAGATTTTTTTTCTTTTTTAATTTAAGAGTTGACTTTTTTCTTCTAATGTAACTCTTTTTGAGTATTGCAGACATAAACAAACATAAACACTTGATGGTCAGTTTTACATAAGTTCCTTCCTTTTTCTATTGTTCAGGGTGCTGTGTTAGTCAGAGGTCAAATGAAGATGTAGTCAACTGTACATATTGTCATTAGAAATAGTTTTGGACTATTCTATCATCTTGGAAGAAACAGCAATCAGAAGATTTCAGTTACATTGTGCAACTGAGATCCAGACGATTAAACTTACCCGGTACTCGACTAACCTTCTTTCAAAATAATTTTTTCCTCTAAATTGAGTATTTTTTTTTTTTTTACTAATTTTTACTTCTACTTTAAAAAAAATATATTGAACAACAAACCCATGTTAGTAAAAGTTCTGGCTTATATCGGTTGAAAGAAGAGTGCACAGTATCACATATTTCTATTCTTTGAACAATTTCAACATTCTAAATGTCTTCATAAATAAAAATATGAAAATAAAACGAAATCAAGTGGCATCAAACCTATACGGTGCTTTATTTGGAGTAAGAAGGTTTACATAAAATCTGTCATTTCTTTTCACATTCACATACTGATGATGGTAAGCTACTGGATTTTAGCCATAGCTGAGTATTGCATTCTCTTGTAGCTTTTTGGCTCCCCACTGTGATCCACAGCATCTCTTATGCCCCTTTTCCACCGACCCGGCCGGCCCGGCTCCGCACGGCTCGGCTCGGCTCTGTAAAAAATGTATTCCGTTTCCACCGGCCATGTTTGGTGTGCAGAGAGGAACGCCTCCTTGCGTTCAGGGGGAGCGAAGGGGGCGCTGCAAGCCACGCCTCTAGACTTTTGCGTCCTTGGAAACTAACGAAAGGAGAGAGCTATGGACAACGTTGGGTCTGTGTTGTTGCTATTTTTTAAACTTATTGGGATCTTCCTGAAGTTTCAGGAAGAAAGGCGCAGTGGAAGAAATGCTCAGGATGCTGCGATTGTTGCACGCAGAAGAACAGCTGTTATCCGCCGGAGATTTCATGCTTTACAGCGTCTTCAGCACGCCTTCGGCCAATCAGTGAACAGCAGCGAAGCTTACGTCACCAGTGCTGGCCGGGCTGGCTCTGCTGACCCTGCTCTGAAGCAGGACCTAAAATAGCAGCGCCAGCCCGGTTAAAAAGGTCGGTGGAAACGCAAGCAAAGCGAGCGGAGCCGGGCCGGCCGGGTCGGTGGAAAAGGGGCATTACAGAACACTTTCCAATCCATCATCCAAACAAATTAAAAGTATGTCATGATTACAAATCTGAAAAGACATGGGCATTCAGCTAGATTAATAGGACTGATAAAGATGGTCTTAATTCGAGACCTATGGTTGTGGAAGAGTCAGCATTATCCACTCAACAAATCTGGCCTTGTTCGATTATATCCATATGTAATTTTGTAGTTCTCTAAATGCCATCTAGAAGAGACACTAAACATGTGGAACAAAATTGTCTGGTTACGAGACCAAAATTAAATCTTTTCAGTTGCATGAAAATTTGTTTGAGGAAAAACTGAACACTGAAAACACTGTTCCCTTTTGTGCAATATCACTGTGGTAACATCATGCAATGGGAAAGGCTCCACATTGATGGGGGGAAAACACAAGCTAAATAAAGAACAACACTGGTGGAAAATCTGTTCTATCTAGCAGGACAACCACCCAAAACATCCAGTGAGATTTACATTGGAATGGTGTAGAATGGTGCACCATGTATGTCCCAGTCAAAGTAAAGACTTGCGTCAATTTAAAAATCAATGGTTTGAATTTAGAATTGATGTTCATCAGTGAAAAAATAAAATTTTCTAGATGAACAAAGCAGGCTGCACAGTGGCGCAGTTGGTAGAGCTGTTGCCTTGCAGCAAGAAGGTTCTAGGTTCAATTCCCGGCCCCGGCCTTTCTGCATGGAGTTTGCATGTTCTCCCTGTGCATGGTGGGTTTTCTCCGGGTACTCCGGTTTCCTCCCACAGTCCAAAAACATGACTGTCGGGTTAATTGGTCTGTCTGAATTGCCCCTAGGTGTGAGTGCATGGTTGTTTGTCCTGTGTGCCTCTGTGTTGCCCTGCGACAGACTGGCGACCTGTCCAGGGCATACCTCGCCTCTCGCCCGGAACGCCAGCTGGAGATAGACACCAGCATCTCCCGACCCCATTAAGGGACAAGGGTGTAAGAAGATGGATGGATAGATGAACAAAGCTGTTGAAAACATAGTCGTGAAGACTTTCTGGTGTCTGCATCAAAAGATGATTGACTTATTAAATTATAAACTAATTATGACACTTTTTAAATTTTAATTTGAAAGAATATTTAAACCATAAATTTCACTTGGCACTTACAAGAAAATTTAATTTCCTATTGATTTTAGGAGAGACAATAATTTATTTTCCAAGTTCTAGACTGGTGATGATCACACTATGAGACACTTAACAATTCAAGTTACATGTTGTTATTTTGTATGTGTAGAGTAGTAAAGAGCAGGACTCATTTAGTGGGAATGAGCCTATGGATGTTTTGATTTCTTGGTTTGAGGGAACTAACACGGACCAATATCCCTAAATAAAATAACATAATGTTGTTTTTCAGTAAAGGTCATTCATACTGACATCAAAGAATAGTTTCCCATAATGCATTTGTATGTCTCAAGAAAAGGTTGAAAGGAGATTATGCGATTATGTTTTTGCTTCAAAACAAGAACTTCTATATGTTTGGTGTTGCGTGGACACAGTGAGCAGTGTGCACCTTGTGTTTGCATCACTGCGTTTCCCATTAACGTGGAACCAACAGAATGAGGCAGGACAAATGAATATGCCTCTGCGTAAATTGATTCTGCCTCCTACATGTTCAGACTGTTCATTAATTCTTATCAAATTTTACCCAGAGGTTAAAACCGGGCTGCACCTTTAGCTCCTAACATTTTAGTTCATCAGACCAATAATCACATAGACACGTTTGTGAGAAATCGTTACATCTGTCATTATCTTGATTTTGACCTGTGATGCACTACTATGAATAGTGCTTTGGTCTGTTACTCGTTTACATTCACGATGTAGTTTATCTTCTTTTAGAGTGGATTATAGTGCATGAGATCCATCTTGTCAACATGTTTCTATGTATTGAACTCTCAGAAAGTATCTGGGATTCTCGAAGATAAATGTTGCCACTCTCTCAGATCCAGTAGGCACAAGCACATTAAGTGCTAAAAATGCATCCCTCTAAATAAATTGTTTTAGAAAAGTTTTTTTCTGCTGTTCTTTAGCGTTGAAATAGAGTGGCCTAGAGTACATTATTGCTCCTAATTAAATTAATCACAGCGAGAGAGAGAGATTGCTGTGTGTCTTGAAGCTCCCCTTTTCTTCCATTAAATCCAATTTTTTTGGAACATTTTAAGCTTTGTCTCTTAAATATGGGAATAATATTGTTTTGTTTGTAACAACCATGACCTACACTATTATGTTTCTGAGCACTGATTTGTGGTTAATCCTAAATCCCAATATATCCTATTTTACAAAGGTTTAACTGGGTGGCACCACTGTGCAAAATCGTCTTATTTCGGCAGCGCATGTGTTACATGTTGTACCACAATTAATTTTTTCATTCCTTAAGCTGAAATGTTGAATAAGACTTGGTGGGTCAGTAGCCTTTAAACACCGCAGTGTTTGCAGAAATCCAATCATAGACTGCCACAGACAGAAATAGATACACCATCACAAATAGGCTCTGCAGAGAGTTTATTTCAATACATTGGGTTACAGGCGGTGCTTGAAGAACATGGTGCATTTACAGATACAAAGCTGTTAGATAATGTGAAGGCTTGCTGTCAGCAGCCAGACAGAAGGTCTCACCTCTGCTGTGGGAGTAACTAACTACTCCATCATGCCTTAGCCTTCTTTCCATCCATCTGTGCTGATATGCGAGTCTTTAGGTTTTGTACTAGCGCATGTTAGAACTTTAGATAGTAAATATAGTCTAATTTATTTAGCAATGCTACATCTTCTTTCACAGTATTTAATGCTTTAATACAAGAAAATGCAACACAGTTTACATTTTCTTAATTTGGACTTTGAAGAAAACAAAGAAAAGGGTGCATGAATAAAATGTTCATGTTTGGAGAACAAAAGACTCATTTTAATATGGTTTGCGTAATCTATTTCAATGGATGTTGCTACAGGTGATGCGGCCCTTTGAGTTTCTATAGTTACAATGAAACAAGATGTGACTAATTCAGCTAAGTTGTTTGGTTAGAATAGTTTTAGACTTTGTTGATATAAAATATAAAATACATTTCTAGACATGCACTTTTTACAAAGGCAATATAGAAAGGTATATTGGCTTTCAAAACTTTCAAAACCGCTACGATTTTTACACTTCCTATGTTTTAATATTATGTCAGAGAAAATGCTGGAGAGGCTAGAGTTTTTTCCAGAGTTTTCTGGATTATAGTAGATCATAGCACCCAACATCCCTCACCATTACTATAAACTGCCAGGCAGCTGGCTGAAAGAAGGTTTTTCCTAACAGAATATAATGAATTACTTTTAAGAAGACAATGCTGTTCGACAACTACTTTTGCTACAAGTGTCACATTTAATTACAAACTAGTTATTAGGAAAAAAACATCTGACCAAATAAGTGCTACTCTAAGAGCAGAACAGATAAAAGCAGAATAAAATATTGTGTGGAATAAGATATTTGCAAAATAGTTTTAAAATGCTACTCTTATGGTATCATGGTGATTGAATTAAATGATGACATAAAACATTGCATGTCATTCAAACGTCTTGACTACAAGTTTTGCAAATTATGAATGTAATCTCATGCAACTATTCAACAGAGTTATTCACTTGTGATTTTTTTTCTATTTTTTTATTTATTGGAAACATCACAATTGCACAACTGTGTTTTTTTTATGTTAGCAGAACATAGAAAAAGATTTGCACACATTTGTAATGGAAATGCAGCTACTGATACTTTAAATACTTTGGTAGATCCAACAGAACCTTCTGAATTGGGTTTGTCATTTTTGCTGAATGTGTTGCACACAGATTATTTATCTTTGCATTTTAATCTCGTGTAAGCTCATTCTGTGACTTTATCAGGTTTAAAATGTCATTCTCTTCCAAGTATTGGTTTATGCACAAGAAGTCTTTTTCTACTTTGGGCCTGTCTGTTGCCATGGCATTCATCTATGAAGCATGCTCATCTTGTCACAAATTGTATTACTCCATATTTAGAACAATTGCCAAAGTTTTGAACTAGCTTTATAGGTGCAATATCATCCTTTGCACAGCTATTTTTTCAATATCAGGTGCACATGAGTAAAATGATACTTTTAAATGTAATCACATACTGATTATTGTTACGTAACAATAGAATTAAGTCATGTTTTTATTGAATCACGATCAGAAATAAATCTGCAAGTATTTTGGCTCATTTTCTTTTTTTTAAGGGGCTCTTTTCCCTCTTTCAGCATGGAGTCTGAAATGCCAAGTGTGCGTTCAGGATCACCCTCTGCAGGTGTGCTAAATTGACTGTTATCATAGATACACAAATGTCACTTGAGGTGACTTAATACTGGTTTATTTGCAAAATCACAAAGGCTCTTGTGGGTTAAATTTTAAGCTATCATGCCACCTGTAGATTTTAATGGAGTGAAGGCAAAAGTCGACATCAGGCTCTTCCAGTGCACTGCTGGAACCCAGAAAAGCTTCAACATTGTTGTGAATGCTTTCTCAGCCGGCACTTGTGCCATTAAGTGAGCACCACCTGAAATGTCCAATGTCTGCACCAACACAATTCTACATTTCAACAATGGCTTTGTGCAGTAAATTAGGGGCAAAGCTACAAACAAGTGAACTCAACGGGGAGACGCTGTCAGAGCTGCAGATGTGCAAAAGATGGTGAGACAAATCAGACCGTTGGCACAGTGCTGAATTCTGACAATGCATTGTTATCTGTAATTGTAATAACCTTACCTGAAATGTGTTGTTCTGATACATGTGAGGAGGAGTGGTGACTCATCTAGTTAGCATTTTCCGTAACTGCGCTTATCTCAAAGTGTCTATGCTCTAGAGAACAGTTCGTACTTACCTGTCCCCCGTCTCTGCCTCTGCATTTCTGGATTAACATAGTTGTGCTGCAGCTGATTCAAACTTTGCCCAGGAAAGTGCAACCCACAACTGAGAATATTTTGATTGGAAAATTGCACAACCTATGAATAGCGCTATGAAAAAAGTATTTTGCACATTTCTTCTGGTTTTCATTTTGAGCCTAGATTTTCCACTTAAACTTTGGTAAATGGAAAATGCATGTCTCACAAAATTCTTGCTTTAGTCTTGAAGTTAATTAAGGACTTAACATTTTGTTTGAGCATGTGTCTTACTTTATAATCTTGGTAAACTCCTGAGTTTCATGCATATTTCTAAATAAATGTAATTCTTGTCTTTTGTTATTGTTGAATCAAGAACGCCGACCTTTGCTGAGGCTGGTATGGCATAAGTGCCTAGATATTGTACTTTGTTCTTTACTACCCTCCTAGATGAGTCACCAATGTTCTCTTTGAATAATTTCGGCAAATTTCCACATTTGCAAGTGTCTAGATTTGTGTAGAAACTTGCATTTTATAAACTTACATATTGCTATTGTCTTAAATGTCTGTAGGTATTTGTTTTGGCATTGGGTCCAATTGACCCTGTTCAGCTCTTTTGCCCCTGCTTTAAAAAAGCTTTGGTTTAAAAAAAATCCTGCCATAAAAGAGCAATTACTTCAGGGATTATTATGTGCATCTGAATACAGTAATTGCAAAAATAATGTGGTGCTGCACTTTCAACACTTAGTTTGCATTTAATGAAAGCAAACTAAGTGTTGTCTCATGGTTTATGAACCTAGGAAAACTAAGGAAATCTCTCTTTCTGCCTTTCTTAGTTCTTTCTTTCACCTCCATGTTACTCTCAGACTCTCATATCTGATCATAAAATCTATCAGTATTTTCTGTATAATAGCCACAGGGGAACATTCCTTTTTGAAAACAATATACTCTGAACACTTAAAACAGTAATTGCTATTAAGAAACGGCTGCTTTGGTGGATGTACTAGCTCTCTTGATGACTGGTTTAAGGCTATATGTTCCCCAGATGGACTTTTCTGATGTTGCTGCAGATGTCAAGGTTCTTTCAACCCTTTTAGTTGTTTACACACTCATGTCATTTGAAAACGGTGAGCTCTGGTGAGGCTCATACCGAGCCTTTGTTGTATAGACTCATTAGAGTCTCGATACAGTGGAAGCAATGCCGTAAGAAATGTGTTTCTCTTCAGTGGATCGTGGGAAGACTCTCTTCAGACAAGTCAATGTCTCGCTCACTCTGCTTAGTCAGGCCAAACACACCCGGGGCAGATCACTCTCTGCCTGCATAAAAATTAAAGAAGATAGCCTTGTCCATGCTTTATTATCTGACCTGCTATGGAGTGCTGTCTCAAATTCCTCACTGAGAGGTGGGCTGATTTCACAGAGGCTAATGAAGTAAGCGTCAACATCATTCGCTTGCCTCAAGCTGAGGAGAAATAATGACCACCGTCATGAATTTATAGGTAGTGCAACAAACAAATGCTTGTGTGTGTAAGTGTGTGTGGGTTTTTTTTACAAGTTTTTATTACAGTTACAGTACAACACCTTTGTTTATCCAACTAATAAGGAAATGCATATGTGTGCCTCTTTGCAAAGACTAAAAAAAATGTGAGTTCACGGATTCATTGGGTTTTACCACTGGCTTTGTTTTCCAAATAGGAATTTCTGTTATTGTTGTCTTGAGCACGGGCACTATCAACAGCTTAGTCATTTTGCAATTAGCATTTACAGTAAACAGACAAAAGTAACCTGCATGTCTGAATTTAAGACACGCCTGAAGGTGTTTCGATATCTAAAGATTAGGGATGTGCCGATCAGGTTTTTTTTTCCCGATACCGATACCGATCACCCCTGAGGGCCGATCGCCGATTCCGATCCCCGATACCGATCACATAATTATTATTTATTTATTTTTTATCATAAACACTACTGTTACAGTATGTAGACAAAGGAACCATGAATTCACCTTAATTTAGACAAAAACTTGTTTTTAATAACTTTTCCAAGAAGAAAACTAAACAAAACAGGCATTGTGCAAATTGAATTGCTATCAATAATACTATCTTTAACAGACTGATAACATATGAAGGTTGTGAAGAGGCTAAATAATGCAAAGAGCCAAAATAAAACCTCTCAACATTGCCAAAAAATTAAAGTATAAAACTTAACATTCAAAGGCAAAAACAGGATCCATTACAATAAACAATCCAGCATATTACTGCTAGTTCTGATTGGCTGTTTCTGACTGAGCGGAGTAATTATGCAGAACAGGGAGGAAATCGATTATTTTTTTAGAGATTATCTGTCTCATGTTAGGACAGAGAAAGTTTTAATACGTATGTAAAATGTATTTTTTTAGGTTAGATGCTGCAGCTTTAAACAGGTTCAGTGTGAGAGTCGCTACCAGGTGGAGCAGAAGCGGCTCCCTGTCAAATATTACTAAATATTAAATATTACTACCTGTAGCGGAGCAGCGGTTCAACAGGAGAGCAGAACCAGCGTCTTACATCGCAGCTCCAAGACTTAAATCATTTTACAGGTTATTAGTTTAGCTTTTTGACCGTCATGCTAATCCGGTGAGTGTTTGTAGCTGCGCTGCTTTACCTGCTGTCTGATCCTCCGTGTCTTTTACTGCACTGAGCCTCGATGTAGCCAAACTCCGTCATTGTTTTTATGTCGTATTAGCTTGTGGTGTTGATACATTTTGACCTGCTTCTATTTTCCGCCGCAACACGCAAACGTCCTCATTCACTCAGTGCGATATAGTTACACATCGCTTAGGATTTGTTGCTGCGCGTTTGCGCAGTGAAGGAAAGACGAGACCAGCTGGACAGACAGGCTGGGAAATGAGATGCAGGTGATCGGTATCGGTAACAGAGCCAATGATCACCGATCATCACCGATTTCACGGAAATCGGCCGATTGTGATCGGTGACCGATCGATCGGCACACCTCTACTAAAGATAGTTATTTTGACTGTTTATTCTAAACCTTCTCAACAAAATGATTAAAATATTTTTTTTTCGTAGCAATGGATTAGTAGAGGTATCTCAGCCTTCATTCATAAATCACTGGAATTACCCAATCCTAAATATCAAGTTGGTAAATTTAGGCCTAAGAAATGATGAATTGATTTTTTTTTCATTCTGACCCTTCGTTTGTAATGCAGCAAAACATAAAAAGCATCATGGCTAACATTTGTCAGATTATGTCTGAAAATACTTGCAAGAAAACACAAAATCATTTATGGTGATATAACATTTTCTTTACATTTTCATGAAAAAAAAAGTAACAATCATTATTTTGACCTGTGACTTATGACAAAATACATATTTATTAATGGCAGTTCAGTACCTCTGAAAAGTAATTTCTTTACAGTTCCCATGATGGAAATAAAACTATAGTGTACTGTGCTAATATTTAAACAAAATTAGCTGTCAGAAGGAAATTGACTACATTACACCTATTGGGGAGATGTTCATGAGGAATAGCACGCGTACATTCCTTGAACAAAAGGATATCAAGGAAGTCTTAACAATTCCAGAGCAAGAAATGTGTTTGTGTTTAAGTAGCATGCAAATAATTTGGTTTAACTGCATCCACCTTAGTCCTGCAAGACCATAATTTCCAGATACATTCAGTCAATGTTACACACTTTCAAATTAAGTTAAATTTGATCCTGCATCAAATTAAGTTGTAATTCAATAATACTCTGGTTAAAATGACGAACTAGCCTTATGGGTATTTGTATAGTTAGCTAGTATCACACCAGTTCTAATGTTTATCAAAACTACCAACACTAATTTGCAGTAATGATGATAATTGACCTGTTGTGGTATTGAATAGCTTGTGTGAATGTGCTGTCAGTTTGAAATCAATTTGATAATTAGTGTTACTTATATGATAAGGTTAAAGTAGCTGTTTCTTAGGCAGAGCATTTTTCTGACTTAATGAATGTTGTATTTTGAAGAGTTTTCTGTGGTTGATGCAAATGCTTTTAAGCATTTAGTTACATTTAAATTAACATTTGGTGGTGCTCACATTTCAGACATATTCCTTCATGACTCAAGAGAACAGGATGTAAACATTTCTAAACGCTCCCAGAGACTCGGGTGTACTGTGCGTATCATGTGAACCGTGCTGTCTCCATGCACATCTCACTGACAGTTGAGATTTCATAGTTGAGAGTACAGATTTCCTACATGGAGAAGAGGAATACAATACACTGGTGAAGGACATAAAGACGATGGGGAAGTATGAAGTATGCTTGAGTATGTGGGAGCCTTAACAAATAAAATTAAAGAACTTTGATATTTCAAGTCACAGCTCCTGAAAAGCTATGGAGTTGCATTTGTGACTTTGTCTGGTATAACACATTTATCGTGAGCTCCAGGTATATAAAAAAAAGAGTAGTGTAAGTTTTGTAAAATTTGTTTGCTAAAATTTGTTTCTTGTTTTTCTTGTGAACCCAGTTTTGTGTGTAGTCTTTTTTGTGAGTTAGATTAATCATTTTGCACATAGTAGCTGAATATTTTCTGTCTTAACTGGTTAATTTTTTTCTCATACAAAATCATCGTGTACTTCCATTGTGACTAAATTCCAAAAGCGAGAAACAGTTAAATTTTTTTCATTACATTTTACTGTTTGAAATGTTCTGATAGACTAAAGTCTTAGAGAGTATTTTGTAGACTATGCTTGATCTGACTGAGACCTCTATAGTTAAGCAAATTTATCTTCTACTGACTTACTGATCACTGCAAAGGCACCCTGGAGATGACTCAAGCATGTGCAATATGTTTTTTGGGGGGATTTGTTACTCAGACTGTGAGGTGCAATGACATAATACCTTAAGTGACTAATGCATAAAATCATATCAGAATACTGAACTGTGTTTCAACAAGACTTTCTCTTGACTTGGAACATTTTGCATTACAGCAAATATGTAACTCTTTAGTCTTTGCTTAGGTCAGTCACGTGTTTTGCTTCCCTGATTTTGCAGAAGCACTGTTTATAGTTGTTTTATGACTCTGAATGGGTTAGCACAAATACATTTTTATCCATTCAGACCCTTTCTTATGTCTGTGCTTGGCTTGCTAATCTAAATTGCTAGTGGAGACGCTAATACAAGAGGTTTAAAATGTAGAATAGAAAATCAGTCTTAGCTGTTTCATTATCCTAATGAACTCATTATGGGTCTGATAATTGTCCTCAGTTGGCACCACTGATTGGGAGCTGTTGGCAAGCAATATTTCACCATGAGTTTATTTTCAGTCTCTGTGTGTTTCCACTTCCTGTGTGTGTGTTTGTTCATTCACCATGCTATCTGTGAACCTTTCTTTTTAGCATCTGACCGTAGATGTTGTAATTGTAGTTTCATTAGAGCCGTTTGATCATCCTCTTTTCCATTTTTATTGTTAAAAGAATGGTAATTATAAGATGATTGCGACAAGGAAAAATAAATTGTGATCAGATTACCTGATAAATTGGACTTCTCATGTCTATTTTGGAAACAAAAGTTGTAGTGATGATTCAAAATTGGGATTTTAAAGACATTTTATCAAGGAAGAGATTAACTGGATATTTAAAGAAAGAGTTTTACTCTTGTAATAAGAGCAATGTACAAGGTCTGCTGTTAGTTGAAGGGAATAAATGAGTTCACCATTACCCTCTAGGATGCATCTCTTTTAAAAACTGTTTTCAAACCTATTTTCTAAAGATTGTAAATAAACCACTGCTACTTCTAATTCTCCACGTTGAGGTCCACTTTTACTCAGGTCTGTCAAACTAACCTCATGAATAAGGTTTTATTGAAATATTAAGCTTTCAGAGTCAATGTGGAAAAATAAGTCACATGAGAAAAAAAAAAGTATCCTCCACCTGTCATCCCTGCCTGCACTAGCACATGGGAACACAGAGACGCACAGAAATACCAACCATCCACTCATTTCTAGAGAAACTGATTAACCGAACAGTCACACTTGTGGACTGTGAGAGGAAGCCAGAGAACCGGAGAGAAGCCACACAGGCACTGGGAGCACATGCAAACTTCACAGAGGAAGATCCCGGGCCAGGATTCATAAAAAGCTTTATTAAAAGCTTTTTTATATTTTTATCAAAACGGAAGCATAATTTCACCACAAGTTTCAGAAATTTCAACCATTAGATAACAATTGATTAGTAGAAAAACAATATGTTCAAAAATATGTCTTCCTCAGTTGTCAGGATTCCTTACTTTGGGTCAAAGAACAAAGTGTGCAAAGAGTGAAGGGTCTTTATTCCAAGTTTTACAGTCTGTCTAGATTTTCCATGTTTGGTTGTTCTCTTATGATAATTTGTCATGTCTATGAAGACATCCCCTTTGTTGTGGCAAAATGCGTCTTCATGTTTTTAAAGCTGACCGATGTGCAGTATTCCAGTTTAAGTCTCAGTAGAGGTTTGGAAACTTTTCACAATGGCAGGCATGTCTATAGCATCTGATGGTTGTTATGGAGACTCAGAGCCACCCAGCTGCCACTCTTTGAAGCTCTTTAATGCTTGGAGATTTATTTGTTATCTCCCTTATTGTCTTGCTCAATTTGTTTGGTAGCAAGATAAATTGAGTCTCATCTGGCTTTGTGGCTCAAAGAAATGTTTCTGTAGTGTTTCATACACCCCAGGGAAACAGAAGGTCATATAATCCATTAGACATTCTTAGAAACTTCATCTTCATTAAAACATTGCATTACTTTTGAAAGTGTTGCAAGGGCATTACTAGTGATGTTTTGAACAATTATTTGTAAGGATGATTCTTTTTTTATCTGTTAATTAATTATACATTTTAATTGTATTGATCTGTTATTTACAAATGAAGTTAGTATAAAATAATTTTAAAATCAAATTGAAACATCAAGTTCCCTCCTGTAAGTTTTGTTCAGTTTCTTCCACCAGCACTTGGTGATAGTCCCACATGCTACAGGCTTGTTCTGGCACAAATGAGCTTGGCTTGTAGCAGCGGGTGAGAAATGCTCCTTCAGCCAGCAGGATAACATTCTCCTCCCATTCAGTCTCGCCAAACTGCTTCCCGCCAAGAGTCCCCACTGCATAGCCACCTGGTCTTATGTTGTAAGTCTAATCCAAGACGGAGATCCATCCATAAGGGAGCCAGGTTTCCTTATGAAGTGCTGTAGTCATACAGTCAGACCATCACAAGAACCTTGGCATGAATCTGTATGAATAAACAGGCATTGAAGCCAAGACCTTAGCTAATCTTCTTTAGTTAGGTGTGATTGAATTAGAGGATCGATTGGGCAAAAAATATCTTGTTGACTTTTACTGACTTCTCTCCTGGCACATTACTGCCACAGGGCTCTTAGAAAATTAAGTAATATGTATCATTCTACATTTAGCAGTTTAAAGAGTCTATTGTCAAATCTAGACAGGAAAGTGCTCTGTTACCACATCGTCCATCTACAGTTCTCAGTAGATGCTAGTGCCTTGCAGGGACCCACACATTTAGTTATTTGGTATGAGGGAGATTGAGTCTGACCTTTTTCAATAGAAAATTCCCTCGGAGCAGTAGCGAGGGACCAAATTTAAGTCTTCAATCTTGTAGATGCAAACTCTGACATTCAGGGCTCTTCTGTTTATCTCATTGATTCAGCAAACGTCAAGCACCAAAGCGATGCTGCGCAGCTCTGAGTTCTCTTCCCTTTTTCCCCCCGGCCTGCCTTTTTTTTGCCTCTTTTTCAAGACTTGTGTATGGTGAATACTAATTGTATGTGATATTTAAAGAACTGTAGCATTTGCTAAAATCAAACAGTCATTTCCCATAGAATGTTGCCTTCATCCATCACCAGCATGTTAAAGCTATGCTGTTGATTAGTGTCTAATTTACCTGTATCTTAAATAGGAATGCAGCACATTTGCCATATACCCAGGGGCGAGGAGGCTGGTCTCAGGCTGCATTAAAATGTAGTTTATTCACAGAAAACTAAGTTGTTAAGTTTATTAAACTTTTCTCTAAGCTACGACTTAAATAAGGGAAAACCATATAGTATCTGACAGCTAGGTTAATTGATGCTGTTCTCACTCCAACAGAAAAAAAGCACAAATACATGACAGAAAACATCTCTTTATGGAGAAAATGTTCAGATTTACAATATTACAGCTTATAGGCTAAAAATGATGACCAGCAGTTAGTGAGGAGTTTAATCTTTGCAAAAGAGGGTAATGTGACAGCAGGAAAAGGTTAGTTGTCACTTTAAAACAAGGAGATGGTGTCAAAGTGATTTGTGTCAGGGAAAATGTTCTGTAGAGCAATAAAATGTACTTGAACTTAACTGCAAATTAATGCATTTTCTGTGATTCATTTTTGGCTGATTTGCTGGTGTCATTTCTTAATGTAAGGCAACCTTTCAGTCTTGGCATTGTCAACCTGTCTTGTCTGTATTAGCCATAGAATAAGCTGTTCTCACCACTGGATCTGATCAGGGACATTGATTGATGGACTATTTTAACTACTGCACAGACTCTGGCTGTTTGCTTTGCCACTACATACACCAGTGTGTAAATGATGTGGACTTATAGTGTGAAATGTTTCACAAAAGTGGACAATTAGATTAGTAGAGCCCCTATCAGCCCCCTACGTACATCACACACAGTGAATCCTAATCGCACTGTTTTAGTCTTGAAGTATTCGCGCTGCTATGGTTGTGCAATACAATATATTTCATATTTATCAATATTCCAGTATCACTTTTTGTAATGTTATTATTGCAAATAATTACTTAGATTGCAATAAATACTAGATATTTAAATAATCACAATGTCCTCAGAGTCTCTGTTTGGTGATGCATGTTGTTTAATGCAGCAGAAATGTTCTTGGAAAACTTCAACTAAATTGTTTCTTTGACACCACGGCCAACACAGTGAGATGCAACTTTTTACAAAATCCTTGTTATTCAGGATGGAAATAGCATACTTTTTTTCCCAGAAGCTACTCATTACATAAGGTCCATGTTTCCAGTATATTTGAAGAAGAAATACCTACTGCTGTTTAGTTATTCGTTTATTGCAAGATTCACCAACAATATCACTTATTGCATGTCTTTCTAATATCCTGCTGCTGTATATACCACTAGAGTAAAATATTTATTGATGAATATTAAATAGAAAAAGGATTATTCAGCTAGAGAAACAAAACTGTTATTTAGAAATTTTTGGTTGAAGATTTTGCACAATGAAGAAAATGTAGTATCGAATAAAACTGTTTGATGCTTTGATGGCAGTATAGGAGTTGTAAGACAAATGAAATAAATCAAATCAAAATAAATCAAAGGAATTGTACAACATAGTGGGGGGAAAAAAAGCAAAACAGCAAAAAACAGTCATGGACTTTATTACATTTTCACCCTCATACTTTAAGTAAATATAAAATAGCCACTTTGAACATCTGTTTTTTGATCAAAGTCAGTTAAGGAATTTGATTCCTGTTTTTAGCATGTTTGCCGGCTTTTCTTCCCAAATCCCCAGTTGGTTGCAGCAGATGCCCTCTCACACTGAGCCAGGTTCTGCTGCAGTTTACTTCCTGTTAAAAGAAAGTTCTTTCTTTCCACAGTTTCCACATGCATGTGAGTATGAAAGATTTATACAAAGTGAGTATTTATATCAGTGAGTGACTAATTTCAAATAGCTCTTTTTCATTGAATACAAAACTATACAATTTGGTATAATTACACTTGAACTTGACTTATAACATAGGTAGGATGCATTCATGACTTAAAATGCATGCACTTGAACTTTCATCTGTACATGGATGGACATGTTTGTTAATAATCTTCATTTATTATTCCAGCAGACTCATAATTAGCTGATCCACCTAATCAGCTGATGAGGCAGACTGATGCAGCATCTATCTTATCAGCTTGTTAGATATATTAACCTTTGCAACAAACTCATGGTGATTTGAAATCTTTTAACAACATTGCAAGGGAACTACAGTAATACCAATGACAAGTTCACATAACCTTATTTATCAAATTAACTTTTAACATTAAAATTAAAAAGTGAAACATCCCTTACAAATGACATTGTTTTGATTCTCTGAGGTTATTTAGAAGCATGGAAGATACAAATGTCAATTGATTTTCTCCTTTAGTTTTACTTCAAATAGTGATATTTACTTTTACTTAGCTGTAAACATCCAATCATAGGTCAGGGTGATTCTAAAGGAATGTGCCTAACAAGGACATGCAAGCCACTCCTTTGTTTGGCTCAGCTAAATATCTTCACAAATTGAAGTGATGAGTCACTGCACACTTCTCTTTGCTCAGACTGTGTTACCTTGAGACAATCTACAGATTCACGTCAGGACAGAAGAAGGTGGGGTCATGTCAGACTATTTCTCTGCTTTGCATGCCATCAATCCGGTACAATCTGGACAGCACTGATTCTGTCTGTCTTTAGGAGAGCAACACATTCACAATCCGTCATAAAGCCACCATGATAATCTGTCCAGCTCGCCTCCTGTGGGTCCGAGCACCAAAGACCTTTGATGAATGTTGTTGGTGGATTTCTAGTGTTTGTGTATCTTATGTTTCAAGTAAGTCACACCAAGACATAGTCTTTAGGGGGGGAAAACATCTTTTTGATTTTTAATTGTGTGGTTTGTTCAATAGAATGATCAGTTTTTACATGAGCAAGTGATCTTGAAATATTACAAAGCTTCAGTCACTCTTTAATGTTCAGTGTTAACTATATATGCATAAATCCCTTGCACAGCTGCACTGTTGCGGAAATCAATATCCAGTTAAATCCACTGTGTCCATGTCTGGCATAGAAATCAGTTTCTCTGTCTTATATGAGTGAGAATTTTAACACACCTCGTTGGATCTGCATGCAGTCAGTGTCTCTGAACATGGCCTGACAGAGCAAGATGAGCGAGTAAATGACAAGGAAGCTGCATTCTACACTTGCCCTTTTCAAGAATCACAAACAGACACAGTTCAAAGAGCTGCTGATGCTTTTTCTATGTCTTTTGCTATATTTCAGTGTGGATTGGTGCTGAAAATATGTAATTACATGTGCCTCTCTATGGGTGATGTGAACAGCAAAAGGGAATAGACGTTAAGACCATGCCTTCATGATTTTCTCATCTTTGTGTCTTTGGACATTTAACATGGCAATCAAAAACAGTCAAACATATTTTTTTCTTCTTTCTCTTGCATCCAACACTTGTGTGAGGTTGTGATACACCCAGATGCTGTAATCGTTGTTTCCATTTTTCACCCTGACCTGTGGGTCGGTTCTGTTTACACAGCAGAAAGACATGCATTGTGCCAGTGACCCAACTGTGTCAGGAGACTTTCCGTTTTGATTTTACTGAGGTTTCTTTGCTCCTGGTCTTTTCAAACTCTGCCTTGTGTGCAAAAACATTAGTAGTGACATGAAATCCTTTGACTGCTTTATAAGTAAGAAGAACGCTTGATTCTGAAATGGTTATGTTTGTGCAAGGAATCTTCTGGTGCAAATATTTTTTTTTGGTACAAACTGGATTCTGGTTTACATCTGAAGTCTTTTAATGCTTAACCTTCTGTCTACCTCAATTCTACAGATTCAGTAATCTTATTAATGTTGTCAGTTCAAGCTGTGGGTTCCCCAAGGTGAGAGCTGCATTGCATTCAAAAAAGCAGAGGGCAGCAGTCCCTAAGTCGTTGATGGATGAGCAAGGGGATTTAGCCTCCCTTAAGCCTTTTTATCGATATAATTCGGATCTGTATAACCACCATTTCCGCAGTGTCAGTCACAGACATACACACTGAAGTGAAGCGTGTCCCATGTTAACTCTCCAAACAGCATTTCCCTCCATCAGAAACAGATTGTGAGAAACAGGGAATCCAGTAGTTAATTTAATTGGTTCAGTTCTTCATCAAAATGTCTATAGTGCTACCATTGCAACTTTACTCATATGAGTAAACTTTTTAGCTGTTTAAACCCACCCACTATCTAAAGAGACAGGGTCATTTAAGTGTGAGTTCTGGTGGGGTCGCACTGAATCCGTGTGCGCTTTTATTATCATTATTATTTTTTTTTTCTTGTGTGGTTTTGGAAATTGACAGTCTGATATGACAACCTCATCGCTTCCCTTGTGTCAGTCCGTGACATTTTCCACACTCCTCCTGAGAGTCTTGGTTAATCATGGTCCTCAAATAGTATGTATGGTAGAATAATGGGTGTCCCCACCATTACAATTGAAATAAACCCAAAGCAATTTTAATAAGCGTTTTATATATGTATCATTTGGTCTGTCAGCCAACAATTTTTTTCACCCTGATGGACAGGACACATATATAAAAAAAAGGGGGAAATGAGTACCATTTCCTCCAGCTATATATGAAGCACCTGCTCAGCATCCACACCTCAGCAGTTTGTAAAGTTATGCTGTGACAACTAAATGAACACCACCTATTAGGGTTACTAAGGTAATGCTTTTGTGAATATAGCCTCATTTGGCTTGCTTGTAGATGAGAACAGCAGGTGCATTAAGTTGCAAAATGCAGGCTAGATTGCTAAGCCCATAACCTGACTAATTAACTGGGTAATTGATGTAGACAACATAGTTGTAAGAGGAAAGCAGATCTAGTTTTCATCACAAACCCATACATCTCCCAAACAACACAAATTCATAAACCTAGCGGAAGCACTGTGCAGTGTAAATGTGTTTCTTATTCCAGGTTCATATGGTTGCTGCAGCCAAACTCTGATGCCTTCTAGATAAATGCCTTCTTGAAAAATACCAAATCACTCAGGTGTGTAATTTAGCAAAACTGCAACATTGTTGTCGCCTGATTTTGTTGTCAGCCGTTCGGCACAATACTAGACTGATCAGCTTCACCTTTTTGTCGGATTAGCATAATGCTGTTTGCTTTATATATATATGAAAACTGTTTATATATTTAATTGATGCAGGAAAATGTTGAATAATTATTGTCCCGGAGGAGCTGGAAGAAGTGGATGGTTGGATGGATTATTGTCATTTACAAAAAACATATCACATTCAGTTTTCTTTCTCTCTACAGATAAAGAAATGTTTGTGTTAAGTTTTTGATGGTTTACAGTATCATGGTGCATCACATAAACACATCTAGCTGTAGCTCATTGCTGCTGTCAAAAGTAGATGAATGGAGTATGAGAACAGAGTAAACAGACTCTAAAGGATAAACACATGGAAATCCTCTTTTTCTCTCGATGTGAAGTTATCTGATGAGCTAGACTGATAAACGAAATAGCATAACTCATATTCAGTGTTTCCATATTTTTTGTTGATGATGCAGATGCCAAAAATATGATGGTGGAGTTTGTCAGGACAAATTCATACTTATTTGTGAGAAAACAAATGTATACTTTTTTATTTTTTTGAACAAAATTTTGAATATCAAAGAAAGAAAATAAATGAAAACAATTAAAATGGAAACTGATAAAAAAAAACTAAATGTACAACAGTTCAAAATGGATCAGGAAAAACTATAAACTCCCATACCTTTATTAGCTTGTAATTCATTGTCACATTGTTTCTGTGTACAAGAAATAGTCAATATACAATTACTAAACTGGATCAATATGCATGGCATATAATTGTACCTTCAACATTACCAAAGATATGCCATTGGATAATAACTGAATGTCATAGAAATGTATTTTACCAAGTTACATATAATTACTGAAGACACATTGCAATAATGTATACCCTAAACTCACATTCATACACACATCACTAATGTCTAGCATATTTAATATACAACACAATGCAACCCAATATACTCTGTCTAATTCGCTTCAGAGTTTCACTCCACAGATTGCGATACACATATTTTTCTTTTTTTTTTACTAAAACCACAACTTTCTCTATCTCTGAATAGCTATCACCAAATATATGTTGTTCCTTGCCATAAACACTTGTTACAGTTTGTAATAAATTGAATTGTTAAGTTCCATTGCCTGTGAGTAAAACAAAAGGCTCGGGTGATCCAAATATCCTGCATTGTTATAAAGGCTGTAAATTACTGCTCTATTGGCTGTACTGCTTATATATGTTACCACAAATATCAGCACAATAGGTCTAAAACGGAAGCACCAGTGAGAAGTAAAGTGTAAGCAGTGATTGTTAATTTAAGAGGTGCATCGATTTTCCAACTACTGCAATGCTGCTAGCAAGTTAAGATTTTGCATAGTTTAGGTAAAGTTTCCAACAGATCTAGTGATCCAACAACATGCCCAGGAAATACATTGTATTCAGGTAGAAGATTGCAATTCTCAAAACGTATTACTATGTGCTGCCTCCAGTTTACCTAACCCCTACAGCTTCCTGTAGTAGTTAAATGCATCTCACATAAACAATCCTGTGTTGATTTGTTCAGGTGGAAAACATAGACAATGCCAGCTGTTGACTCTGTTTAAAAAACAAACAAAAAAAAACAACCTGATCGACTTAAATGGGGTGCAGCAAAATATCCCTTGTGGATTTGTACACAAATTATTAAACATGAAAAGGCATAATCATTTTGAGCAGCACATGTATGAGCAATTCTACAGCTGCAAAAAGTCAGATGATATTCATTTCTGCTGTTTATATGAAATAGATCACTTTTAAGTTCCCTTTAATAAGATGCATTCTTATTCTAATTATTCTTAATTAACAAAAATCTATCCATCTGGAAATATTTGTTTAATGAGACAAAATTAATTGTACACACAAAACACAGGAGACAGAGACTCATATCTTAAATACTAAGTAAACAACGCCACATCCACATGCAACATGCTGCTTGCATTGCAGATCTACAGTTTTTTAAAGTAATTTTCTAAGGTGTCATTACTTTAGTCTCCACTGGTGATTTTGAAAACATCAGGAAGTCCGTGTCTTCTGTGGCATCCAATTTTGCTGCAGCTTGTACTGCCTCTGTTTTCAGGATAGGACTGTGTCTTGCTTTTGTAGAAAAAAACTGCTGACATTTCAAGTCATTACATTTTGGTTTGGAATGTTTTGACAGCAGACTGTGGGTAAACAGGAACTCTGTTGCCTTGTTGCAAGAAAATAACTTTAAAAAGCTCTAAGTAATAACATTTCTTATTACTTTCCTTCTCATGGCACCAGTCTGACAGCTGAGCGAGATTTCTCTGCAAAGATCTATTAGGCAGGTCTGGATAGCTGTGTGATATGTAATTTCACCATCTGACAGCTGTTAGTTTAGAATTGAGAGAAAATCTCCAAAACATTAATTTCGGGGGCTTGTTGCCTCATCGCCCTTGAGTCCACATTTTCTGAAACCTATGGTCACCTTAATTGATTTCAGTGGATCAGTAAGGATAGAAATTTAGGGGAACTAAATGAATCTAAGTGGAATACTGACTTTCCCTCTGAAAATATACTGTTTAAGGATTTTTGTTTTACTGACTGTATAAATTCAATACAAAAAATAATTCAGTTGGATTAAAAAAAAGTTTCTAATGTAGTATTTTATGAAGATTCTAAATGTGGTTACAAAAAAACGAACCTATTATTTCTACAGTGTAAACATCAGGGTCATCTGATTTGAGGGGAGAATACACTACATTGAGAGAATAATGGTTAACAACTGTGATTGACATAAAGAGTTTACTTTGTGTGATTTATTGATTTTTGTAAACACAATGCATGACAAGTGACTTTTTGCAGATTCCAACAAGGACTGTGAAACTATTTCATCAAGACCAGGGATGTCAAACTCAATTTCACCGAGGGCCACTTGAGCATATTGACCACCGTCAACGGGCCACGTTGACAGTACAAATCAGGAGAGCCCAGGTTCGGTCCTCCAGATTGCGCATTCATTCAATGGCGCATTAAATTCAAGTCTCCATTACAGACCAGAGAAAACTAAAGAGAATGCAACGTTGTGTTAATCCATTTGAGGAGCCGGCAGTTTATCTTGAGGAAATAAATGACGACACAAAAGTTAATTAAACTGTAACATGCGCAGTGCGCAGCTCAACCACTGCGGAAGTGGCTACGCCGCTGCAAAGAGTTAAAAACCGCTGGAAGTAACTCATCCAGCGGATTTAAGAAATGGAGCCTGTGGGTCCACGTTACCCAGGAGAGCGGAGTTCTGGAGAAGCTGCAAACTTAACATCTGTCCGTTTCGGAAAAGCGAAAAAATAAAATAAAATAAACCTGGTAAAAGCCACACCAGACCACGAAGGGTAAAACACTCACAGATTTCAGTTGATCTGTTTGATCAGCGCAGAGTTTTCTGCAGATGGGAACCAGGAGAAAGTGGTTCAGACCATAGCGGGAGAAATTATGCTAATTTAAGTGAAGTCGCTTAATTTAATTTATTAAGTTATTGAGGCCACAGTCAGTCAGTGGTTTTTGTCACTACGGAGAAAAATGTAGATACATTTATCTGCTTAATTTGTGATGGGATCTGGATTCACGGCAAATATTAGCTAAACCGCATAAAACGCTGATGATTGTAATTTCACAGATAAAAATGACCGATTTTTTTTAATGTTGTCGGTCAAGATGACGGATAGCAAAAAACGTCTAGCGCGACCTGCCGCCCTGACACCAACTTACACACATCTTCATTCACAGTCTTACTTGTAAATCGATTTTTCTTTTCTTGGACATTTTGACGTTAGCTTGTCGATGTCTTGGTTTTATTCGCTGGTAAAATCAATAAGCAGCTTGAGGTGACTGCCGCTCTCTAGTGGTGAGAAGCCATAATGTTGGCCGGTAACAATCGCAATGCATTTTGGGAGATGTAGTTTGTAGTCAATTCGTGCTCAAAACATATTTTAAGTCAATCATGGGTCTATAAAACACTGGGGGGCCACATAAAATTACATGGCGGGCCACATGTGGCACGTGGGCCTTGAGTTTGACACATATGATCTAGACTGTCAGACTTTTCCTCGGAGGTATCAGTTCTATTACAAACTAAGATTAAATAGAGAGGGAGATCTAGCTGCAAAAGGTTCAAGTATCTTTGAGCTTGAATACGACTGTCGATCCATGATGGATACCAAGGCTGAAACAAATGCTGGCAAAGATATGGATTCTGTACCAAACTTAAACATGTCTTTCTTATATTGTTCATAAACGTCCTCCGTTTTGAATTGAAATACTGAAATAGCACAATGCATCTACAAAGCAGATTATATGCCATAATATGCTGCCTTTCATGTGTGGGGAGCAAACAGATTAAACAAGGACAAAATGATCATCGTATTTAAAGTTACCTTCAGTATTGCAAATTAACTTCTTATCACTTATTTCCAGTGTTGTATTCTTCATCAGAAAAACAGCTTTAATGTATTGAAATGTTCCGTTTCAGATGTCCATGAGCTTTTGAGCATTGTTAAAACATTTGCACTTATGATTTAGATTCTTCATTTAGGTTTCCGTTGAAACTACTGAAATTAAGTTTTAATTTGAGTTAAATTAAAACTTAGCATAAGTTTTAATTCCAGGTCATTGAAGCACTTTAAACACTTTTTCAGTAAATAAACTGTCTCGTGCGATTCTGCTTCAAACATGTTAACGAGATTGTTATCTAATCATTTACAAGCCAATATTGCCTTGATAGAGATAGAACAGCACACATCTGTTGAGATTGTTTCAATGCAAACAACTAAACAGAGGTGAAGAGAGGGTATTTTTACACGTATGTTGAAACAGTTAACCTGTATTTCCATCTATATGAACTGCTTGGAGTACATTAAATGCAAAGTTTGGAACTTGACTGAATTAATCCAGTGGTTCCATCATGTGGTGTAAGGATTTGGCACCACGGCTGTCCTCTTTTGAAGTTTTACCCTCATGAATGCCAACTACCTACTTTTACTACATAGATACAGTTCAGTGACGAGGTAGGCTAGGATTCACATTTTGGAAAAGGCTTTTGAGGCAGCACGTTTGGAGTACTTCCTTGTCTTTTTGGGGAAAAAAATGTCTAAGAGTAATTTTCCTTAATTTACTAAAATCCTAATATAGGTCCCTAACATCCATCATATATCTCAGTAATGGTTTTCCTGAGGGAGAGGAAGAAAGAGCACATAGCTCCTGTGCACACAGAGATCCAGTCTTTGCATATATAGGAACAGAAAACGACATTTGTACTTACAAATGTAATAAAACCCATTTATCCACAACATTGTTACATTTATTTATAAAACATATCATATGATTGCTTTCTCATTTGCAGCAGTGATAATGAAAGCTATTTGAATTTGGACTCATCTCTCTTGTTCTCACTCACACTAAAAAGGACAGTTTGAGACAACATATTATAAGCACTTTTTAAGTTGAGTATTTACCTAAATACTCATTTTAAGCAAATGTTTAATTTCACTTTGATTCACTTATTTAGCTTTTGAAACTTACGGAGCTTTGCAGTGTCTGCAGACCTTGCCTCTCAGGCATTCTCGTGGCAGCTTCTGAAATGATAAAGGGCTTTGCAAGCAACAGTTTTCATCTATGTTTCACCTCGGTGTTGCTTGTGGTGCAGAACAGTTTTTCTTCAACTTCTGCAATACTTCAGGAAACCGAACAGTAAATGTCATCAATAATATTTGAGGGGAAAAGTGTTCCCTTTGCATCAGACATAGGAGAGGTTTGTGATGACTGAAGAGTGGGTAGAAAAAAAATACAATTACATAGCCATGCCATGAGTCAATTTTCTTCTAAATTAAAATCAAGGTTAGCCCTCTTGGGAACCTATTTTGCAAAATTTACAAAGTTTCAGATCTTGCACTTATATAGTGGTTTGTTTCAGTAGGATGCCTAATTTGTTCTGTTACTAACTAGGTACCCTGAGCGATTTACGCTTTGATCAGTTCACACACACCCAACACCACCCCACGACACACCCATTTACATGGCGATGGCGGTACGCATGTTGTTTACTACAGCTGCCTGGCAGCTGACGAGCGAGGCTGATGCTCGCATACGGCGTTCTGCTACACCACAGCAAGCGGTAATGTCTTGCTCAAGGATACAATGACTGAGACAGACGGATCAGAGGATTGAACCGGCAACCCGGTGATTACAGGGCAAACTTCTACCATTGATCTATTAAACTGAACTCAAAATGTATTTTCAAATCTAACATATTTCAAATAATGATTGCATGTGATCTATTAAAATTGTCTGTAAAGAAAGAAAATCATCAAACAATTTGTGTGTTTTAGGCTCTTTTTGTCTGTGATGTTGTTAGTCACCCCCATTTACTTTGGTCATCATTTTTAAACAAATACAAATTTGCATTATCTTCTCAACAGAATGATTTATTATTAGCACAGAAATGACCCAAGTAATTAACTATTACTCACTCAATTGTACATCTGATGAAGTTTAAGCAGATAAGTTTCAAAGTGCAGAAGGTCAACAAACTCCATTTTAGAGCAGAAAAGGTTCAAAGTAAGCCCAATGGAGCGCAAAAAAAGGGGAAACTAGGGAATTGATCTCCGTTACAGTTTTCATGATTGTGTTCCTGTTCGTTGCTTTGGTCTTTGTTGAAAGGTCAAACTCAGCCACTGTATTGAAGATAAGACTTAGGAAAGAAAATAAATGTTTACACTCAGACTCGCACTGAGACACTGAAACACATTTCCATGCATGCACTTATCCACCTACTCGTTTAAGCACGCTGAGAATCACACCAATACACAACATCACCTCCCCCGCACATTTGCAAAGAGCCTGCAAATCCGATCACACACACACAACACACACACACACCACAAAACATGTCACGTCTCAGGCATTTATCATATTCTCCCGGTCTTTTTACGTCTGCATCTGAGATTGTGACTGGTCACACCAAATTAAAAAGGAAGCTTATTTCATATTCAAACCTTTCTACTCAATGATTGTTTAAGGACTGGATTACTATGTGTCAGTCGTGGGTTGGAGATGCATGCCAAAAAAAACTTACAAGTTGTTGAAATTGGCATAATTTAACAGGAACCTATTTTGTGTGTGAGAAGCAGTATATGAATTTCATTGGAAACTTGGTGTATTGACAGTTTTTTTTTAGTTGTCTCTATAAGATCTCTATGCTCAGGTACAACACACCCCAATTTTCTTTAACCGGGGTGCATTGCAATATGTTTAATTCAATCAAGCACCCTTTTGAGCTTCACAACTGCCAAAAACACAATAAGATTTGATTTGGTTAATGGTAGTAATGAGTCCCAGCTGAATGTGAAACAACCGATATTTCAGTCTGAATTGCCCTCATTTGTGGCTTTGCAGCTTGTCTTACACACACTGACAGGAGGTGGGTGTGAATGAATCGCAGAAATCACAATTCTCAGCATCTTGGTCACAGTTGGTACAAACAAGGGCTGCATTTACAAATGGTGTCAAAGTCCTAAATGCAGTTTTGGAATCATTTTGAAAGGTATGGTGATCTGAATTTAATATCCGTCAAATGCAGAATTAAAACAGATGTATAAATGTCTTATGGTGAGTGTGTCCTCTTGAAATCTGAGCATGTAATTAATGACTTTTTTCCCTGACAAGTCGACTGTCTTTGTAAAGTGGGATAAATTATAGTTCCTCGCAAAATAATTCGCACCTAGTACTATTTTTACATTTCAGACTCTTAAGTATATTATTAGAATTATATATCAACACGCTAATTAAAGTCATATAAAAATCTAAAGGGTGTTGCATATATTTCTATTCAGACACTGATGTCCCAAAAAAAGGCAGTGAAGAAGTCTTTAGAAGTAAACCTTTGTGTTTTATTTCACTGAAAAGGCAGCTATTCTGACACAGCAAACAGTTGTGAAAAAGTATAAAGCAGGATTGCAGTATAAACAACACCCCAAGCTTTGAACATACTGGAGCTGCATTTGCATAGTGGTTGGTCTTCAGTCAGAATAAGCCTATTGTATCACATGAAGCATTATATTGCTATGCGTTCAGCTTACATACTTGACTCGCGGATTGGATAACAAATATGCTGGTTTGCACATTACAGCTATTTACGGGGCTATTTACATGACTCACTCATGTACTGTGCTGTGGCAGTATGTTCAGAGTGAAAGAATGTATGATAGAATCATAGGAACACGAATAGTATTTTTTCTGATGAGGGAATAACATTATAACATGATATAAAACTAAAAAAATACATAAAAATCCATAATGCTGCCTGCCTCTTTAATTTACATTATTTACTATATTCGAAAAGATCTGTGTTTGTGTGCTTTTTTAAAAAGATATGGCAAAGAGCTCATGAGGTGCCTCCCATCCATATCAAATTTGTATTCTGTAAAACTAAAAATGCTGCTGTAAAATGCTTGTGTCATTTGTCATTATATCTATTTTGACAATTTTGGAGATATTCAAAGTTTATTAAGTCATCCGTTGTGAAAGGTGTGATAGAGTTTTGCGGATCTTGATTTAACAACAGCACATACCAGGTTTTTATTTTTTATCCTTAGTTGAATTTAAGCAATTGATAATTAAATAACTTTAAATTTAAGTAAGACTGTTGCACATTTCCCTGGAAAAAGGAAATAAAATTTTAAAAACCCAGAATAAATAGCTTTTTGCTATCATTTTATGGGGCCATTTCAGTGCAAAGGACCTCTTTGGGATTTTTTATTGTATTCTATAAAAAAGAAGGAAGGAGGCTTCTCACCATGGATGATTTCTTTTCAGTACAACTAGCATTATCTGTACCTTACATAAAGGTACTAGTCTTTTTCTACTTTTGTGGCATTTTTGGTCACTTATTGTTTTGCTGCTGCCCCAGCAATGACTGTAAAAATCTGTCCTCTACAGGTTGAGACAAACGGTCAAAAAGTCATACTTGCTCAAGCTCTAGAGTCTGCTCGACTTCCTGTTTGCTTCATTGTTATTTTTTTCATTTTGCTTTTAATTAAGAACTTTAGTTATTTTGTTGTTTATATCTTAATAAAATGCAGTGAAAGCATGATCACCACCACTGACTTGTCTGTAAATTGATTGCGACTACAAGAAACATTTCACAAAACCTACAAGCACCAGGATTTGAAAAATGGGGAAAGGAGTTTAGAAATATAGTCAGGTGCCAAGTCGTACACCGCTTTACAAGACAATAAAGTAACTTTAAAATTAATTCAGAACTTTACAGTAGACCAGTGGCATGACGCCAACCTGTCAGTGATTTGCTCTCTTTTTTTCAAGTACACTCAGAAGTTTCTCTGCAGAATTGTGAACCAAGTTAAATATAATTGCAACAATTAAGGTGATTTGATTTGTTGTCAAACCTTACACTACTAAGGAACATTATCATTTAAAAACTTCTTTTGTATTCACTTAGTTTGAAGATGCAGATTTATTTGACATGAAAGGGGAAAATACATTCTCAGCAAAAACGTGCAAATTTTCACATTTGCTTTCATATATTGCATGAAAGACTGCACTGCTTTTCTGAGGTACCAATGCTTGTTGTGTGTGACAGATTTTTGAGATATGCAATAAATGCTATAATTTATTTTGTATTAAGCTGCTTATTTAAAGAGTGCTATTCATTTAGCCGATGATTCACACAAGGACTCCTTGAGTTTTGACTCACACCTTCACAAGATATGTGTTTTGCTCCTGTAAAGTTTCATTGTCGTGGAAGCATGGAGATGGAAAGGAAATGTGCCCACTGGTATCAGCAGGAAGCCTGAGGTTCTTTTTCACCTCCACCAACCAAACTTACCAGAACCAAGGGCTTATTTATTGGCATTTTGCACGTTTTGGCAGTGTTTCTGAAGCTTTCCCCTGGGGACTGAAAGCTTTAGTTCCCCTGTGGTGTGGTGTTTGATTGATGCAGCTTTTCTCCCTCTGTGTTGTGTGTTCAGTGATGCAGTAGTGATTGAGTGAGATACCCCTGCTGAAGTTGATCTAGTGAGCAGCCGGTCTGTGTTTCCTGCTCACACAGTGGCTTCCCAGTTGTTTCCCGTCACATTTTTTCCCCCTCATTATCACTTGAGGGGTTTATGGTTGTATGGCTTTAGGAAAATGGGAGGATTTATGGAGGTGTTTTCTGGTCAAGGCTATTTTTTGATGATATCTTTCTGGAATTTAGATCCACATTTACAGTGATTTGAGTGCATAGAATGAAATAAAGTGCAGTCAAAACACATGAAAACTATCTGATGCTCCATTTACTGAACATCTGCTATCTGAGTCAACATGAATTCAACAAATGATTAGTTTTTGCTTTTTGATTGCATGACTGAAAGATGTCCTCTCACAATGCACGCCACTACTGGAGCTACAAAAACCGGTTCTTTCATTTTTAAGTCATAGAATAATACTCATTAAAACTTTTTCTTTTTCTTTTCCTTATTTAGTAACAATTGTGGTTTAACATTTTACAATGGTGTAAAACACTGTGGTAGAAACAGTAGAAGGAAACACAAAAATATTTAATACATAAGAGTTTGTAAAAGTTTCACCAGATGGTCATTAGTGCAACTTTAGTACTTTTGTAACACTAAAGCATATGTTTTCACACAAGTCAAAAATCAAAGAATGCTTCATTTGTAAAAAATAATGTTGAGCTTTAAAATTTACTTACTGACTTTTACATTTGATCCAATAATTCAGAAATAGCTAAATGAAGAGATTTAGTTTCAAGTATAAAAATTGAAATCTTTGTGTTTTTCTAAAGTCTTTCAAATGTGTTAGTAGTAGATGTAGTCTTAGACATTCAAAATGTTAATCCTTTCTGTATTTGTACATAAATCATGTATTTTGAATATTGTTCAGAAACAGATCTCAGTAACTGTGTATTATATCCACAATTGATTATTTTTGGCCTGCTTAGGTGAACTCTGCAAAGTTTGAATACAACTGCCAGTTCTGAACAGAAGGAGATTAATCATCTTATCTCATAAATGTATTTAAGGCTGTTAACTTAAACACTTTTTATCCTGATTTCAATTAAAAGAGGCAAACTGAGTCTTTACCAGAGTCTATTTAGGAATTCCTTATTTGTACGATATTTAACTACACAACTTTATATATCTAAAAGTTATTTCCCTCTTCATTTATGCAAATCAGTGGATATACAGGATATGAAAAGTATTTTCACAGAGTTGAAAATAAACATTAGGTTCTGAAGGGAATTCAAAACAAAGGTATAAAACAAATAAGTGAATGGGCACACACTGATTTATTTACTTTTAGAAGACATACAGTATATTAAACTTAATAAAAGTACATGAACAATCATTTGAGAATGTGCAACTAATACAACAAAATATCAGTAGACCCAAGAGCATTAAATAGATATTTTGTTCTTGCTTTATTGGTCAGTGGGAGATGAGTTTGAGTAAAAATGACAGCCACAGTCTGCGATGTCTATTTTTAATATTTGTGACAAATATATTTAAATAAGATAGGAGAAAATCATCTATTTTTTTTCTGGTTACCACAGGAGCCTGGCAGAAGGAATACATTTCAGATGATTGTATGAGAAATACTTCAATGATTGTATTAACATAAATACTTAGCATGATGTATGCCAAAACATAAACATCAGATAGGATCAGTTCCTGCTAGAAAAATGTAGTTTATCTTGAAAACCAATGTTATTAGGTCTTACTTGGCTTTATAAAAATGCCCTCTTTAATTCAAATTTATGTCTGCAGGTTTCCTTTTTTTGTATTTTCTTGGCCAAACATTAATTTTTCAATTTGATTGTCATGACTTAACCATGGCCAATTAAACCAATGTCACACAGAGATAATTGCTTTAAAAAGCAGTGTTTATTGAGGTCGTGCTGTTTTTCTACTTGGACTTCAGATCAACATTGTTAAGAGAAATGCAGTTATTTGAGCTAAGCATGAACTCTTCTTAGCTTTGTTAGCATGCCATCAAATTTATTTCTTATCACTGCCTGATAATTTCACATGCTGAAAGGGGGGACGGTTCATCCTTCTTTGATATGGCTGAATTCAACACTGGATATTTACTTTTATTGTTCATTGGTAGACTCTCATCATCTTGGTTGAAGATAGTGAATCAAAGGATTTGTCTTTTAAATATTTATTATTCTATGTTCATGAATATATGGAAAGAAATATACAATTCATTAGAAAAGTAAGAGTACTTGTCAGTTCATATTTAGCTACTAACATGCACTGGATAGTAGGGAAGGATGGGCTATCTCTGACTAAATGTGTAGGTTGTTACAGCCCAGCTGCCTCTCTCTGTGTTACTATAAGGAAGCTTATGTTGTGTAATGAAATGTACAGCTACCTGCTGTAGAGACTCCTCCACAGGGATGGCTCATTTCATGCCTTACTGACAACTGTCTGCTCTAGTTGCATCTTCTTGCTTAAAGCAGAAATGGCAGTCACCCTGACTTGACCCAAGAATTGTAGCCAGTCCATCAGTGCTTGTCTGGTGAGTTGCTTAATGGCAAGGCCATCTTGTACAAGAATACCGTTATAAAGCTACCACCAAATTAAAATGTTGCTATTGACACTAATTTGTAGTTGCTGTTTTCTGTAACTGTGATTGGCACAAAGACCTTGCTGAGTGGGCAGTATTTTTCTACTTTCCTTTACAAAAGTTTCCCAAATCTATCAAACTGCACAACTATTTCTTGACCTTTTCATTTGACGTCTCATATTTTCTGTTAAATTTTGTTTTGGGTTTTGAGTTGACTATTCCAACATGGATTCCTTTCCTCTCATGAAGTTATTCTTATGTGGATGTAGGTGTATGGTTTGACTCACAGCAATCCTGGGGAAAAAAAATTCCTGAATCATATTCAGTTTGTAGCATACTTTCGAAGCTGTTCTCAATCAGACCTTATTTTTTAACCACACTATGCATGGAAATAAGGGACAGTCTCACCTAATTTCAACAAACATTATTCAATCTTTTCACATAGCACACTGTCACAACATGTTGACAGTTTTACAAATATGTAAAAAAACCTATATTTTTGGAAAAGTTGCATACTGTAGTTTTAGGATTTGCATCCAACCTCGAAAGACTGTTATTCGGTTGAACTTTGCAGATTATATCACATGATATGTGAAAAAGGATTTGAAAAGATATGTTATGATCTATTCTCATCATCATGAAACTATTGTGTTTTAACACATATTTATTCACTTTTGAGAGGCAGTGTGCAAAGTGTAACAGTTTGTAACTGATTTCTCGCTGCATAAGCTGACTCTGAAGATTTGGTCAATATTTGTTTTTACGTTTAGGCATTGCCAAGTGAGCATTTTGGAATGAAAAGACTATGAGCTCTAACAAAAAGACAAAATGCCAGGAAGTCATCCCACTTACTTTCACACCACCTCTTTTTGTTTACTGCTATTCACCATGCTTCTTTGGCTTTGCTTATGCAGAAGTGGATGATGGCAGTTCTTTACAGCAAAAGATTTCTCAGTAAAGAGAAAGGAGAAAGCCTCTCCTCACCAAGCAGAACCTGGCAGCACAGCTTACTTCACAAAGTTGCATTTGAACAAAACAAGAATTCTGGAACAATGTTCCTTGTCTGGAAAAAAACATGTGCATTTGGCTACAATGCACAGCAGAACATTCACAGAAACCCAAACCGCTTATCAGTGCAAACACCTTTATGCCAGCTGTCAAACACTGTGGAGCACGGCTGATGATTTTGGACCTGTTTTGTAGCCATACGACCTGCCTGGTCACTTTGCAGATGTCTATGAACTCCCCCATTTGCTAAAGCATTCCAAAGTCAAACGTTACAAATTTTCTGGCAGCTAAGGTTTTAAAAAACAAAATGGGTCAGGGAACAGGACAATGATCCCAAGTACAATAGCAAAGCTGCACCAGAGCGACTGAGAAAAACATAACCACATTGTCACAACCTGGCAGTTAAAACTGACAAGTTTCAGAAATACTACAAATGTCAATGAACTCAAAAAAAAATTATATAAGAAACATATTGAAACGAGAGGGCAATGTCCCCACATGAGAGACTTCAGAAGTCTTATAGCCTCTACTGGTTTTGTGATAGAGCCTGCTAATAAAGTTGAGTTAAAACAAAAGATATAGAGAAGCCTTTAGTTCTACACAGTCCAGTCACATTAATGTGACCACCACGTACTTTCCACTTCAGAGTTAAATAACCAATCACAGAAGGCAGGTGGCAGCACAGTGCAGTTGAGCGTATATAAAGGGTGTGTGTGGGCTTCGGAAAACATTTCAATCGTTGGCGTAATGCAGAAACGAAGCGATTTATCCGACGTCCAAAAGGGCATGATCATTGGCTTTCGGGCCAAGGGTGGAAGCATTTCCGAAACGGCTGAGTTTGTGAACTGTTCGCGTGCCGCCGTGGTAAAAGTGTACCGTGCATGGCAAAATGGGACTGTCCAAAATCAACGACGTGGCAAATGTGGTGCACCACGGGCCATAGATGACAGAGGCGAACGACGGTTGCGGAGATGCGTTCGGGCAGATAGACGGGCTACCGTTGAGCAACTGACCACTAAAATGAACCAAGGGGCTACCACAAGTGTCTCCCAAACCACTATTCAGCGAACATTGCTGCGTCTGGGCCTCCGAAGCGGACGCCTGGTTCGTGCACCTATGCTGACTGGTGTTCATCGACGACGAAGGCTAGAATTTGCACGCCAGTACAGCAGCTGGACGTCCACTGAGTGGCGACAGGTAGCGTTTTCAGATGAATCGCGTTTTATGCTCCATCGGACAGATGGATGTTGGCGTACAAGGCGTGAAACCTCTGAAAGGAACCACCCTGCAACCATTGCAGGAACGGTCCAAGCTGGAGGCGGGAGCATTATGGTCTGGGGAATGTTTTCCTGGCATTCTCTGGGTTCACTGATTATTGTGGAAGGCACGATGGATCAATACAAGTACGCATCTGTCCTTGCGGACCATGTCCACCCCTACATGCGCATTGTTTTTCCTCAGGATGATGGCATCTTCCAGCAGGACAATGCGAGGTGCCATACAGCTGCCAGTGTACGTGCGTGGTTCGAAGAGCACCAGGATGAGTTTACCGTCCTCCCCTGGCCAGCAAACTCACCTGACTTAAACCCAATCGAGCATCTGTGGGACCATCTCGATCGAGTTGTTCGCGCCATGGATCCTCAACTGCGTAATCTAGCGCAGCTGGCCACGGCATTAGAGTCGGCATGGCTCAACATCCCAGAGAAGACCTTCAGGGACCTAAGTGACTCTCTTCCTGCACGTCTCGTAGCAGTTCGCTCTGCGAAAGGTGGTTATTCTGGCTTTTGACAGATGGTCACATTAATGTGACTGGACTGTGTATAAAGAAGCCTTTAAGCAAGGCATTTGAGATCTCAATAGTGAAAACAGACTCGGAGTCAAAATAAAAAATAATTTTAAAGTATTTTTGAGAACACACCCTAGCTAATAATTAGCTGTTAATGTTTTAAAGTTAGCATCTGGTTTGTAGTTTTTGTTAATACTAAAGGGATATTTGACAGTTTTTAAATAATCTGAACTGCACCAATGTTCCAAATGGGGCTGATTCTTTGAAATACATTTTGAGATTCATGAAGCCTTTACTGTTATGAAAACACAAAAAGATAGCACTGTTCATGTTTTGCAGCCTTAGATCCACCTTAGAATCAAACAAATAAGTAATTAATTATTCACTAATCATGCCTGGACTGAATTGGTATACCTTCATTATAGATTAACTAAAACACAGATAGTAATTTGTGAAGTTATTATTTGTGAAAATAAAAATAATTTTTAGTTTTACAAAATATGTTAGAAAAATGTTTTATCATCCTTTTCTTGTGAAGGCTAAGTCTTATTTTCCTTTTGCATTCGTATTGATGACATCAAATTAAAATGAAAGCAGAAAATATAGTTAGTAACAGAAGATGTTTAATTTGTATGCATCTTGTTTGAAAGACTTTGGAAATCTTGTCCACAAAAAAATTCAATAAATGTGCATAAACTACCAGTACTGGTTGGTTTGTACTATACTTGAATTCAATCTGGAGAGAACTCGGAGAGAACAAAATCAGTTAAAAAGTTCTTTGACAGTCAGGTCACGGCAGAAGCCACAAGGTTGGATGAACAGCTCAGGGCGACGATTACAGATGTCTCCCCCCTGCGGCTCAGACTATGGTGCTGGAGCATGTGGAAACTTGACTGGGAAGCAGGTGGATCCATGGATGATGAATCTTATAAAGGGATTCCTGAGTGTTTATTGGCTGAGGTGGAGTGAGGACTGCTGGGTGTTGTTTGGTTGTGGTGGAAACACAGCAATTGGATAATGCAGGCAGGCTGAAGAATCTTTTGCAATAAATCCTTTTGCCCTGTTGTCTAATGATTGGATACTTTTCAACCAACAAAAAATAAATAAAGAAGAAATTGTATTGTTGAAGAAATGCAATAACAGTAATAGCTTGTGTAGGAAACAGACATATTGATCTGTGGTAAATTTTGATTTACAGGAACATTTTATTCTCTGTTTTATTTAGAATGATGTTTGACGATACATTTAATTGTTCCAAAAAGTGTAAATGGCTTTATTTCATACTTTTTTGATAAATGGTGCTTTTAAATAAATTTTTTCTGGTTGACATCTGATTTTAATACTTTGAAGATGCCCTCTTAAACAAATATAAATCACACAAACTAACTCTTAAGAACTTATTGTATCATAATACAGTTTAGAAACAAATGCTGAAATACCATACTTTAAAAGTATAAATAAATGTTTTGTTTGCATGTGAGGATAATGAAAAATCCATGTCCCCCACAGGAAAAAAAAACAACTAATTTGAAGTCAGGTTCATGATCATCTTCATTTGCATGTCAAGACCTGTATTTCTGCTGCAGTACCATTAGCCTGTGCAACACATTGAGTCATCCTCCTCCTCACTGATATTTTTCCCACAGGATAATTAAACTCAAACACCTTATCAAGAGACTTGTGCCTGACAGCTTTAGAGACCACCTTGAACGGAGCATATGATTCAGCACTCATCAGGACAAAACGCAAGTCAACTGTGGCTCTGCTCACTGTGGGATGCCACCTAAAAGAGATGGTTAGTTGCATGCTGCTGTGGTTTGAGAATAGCTTTTCTCTTATCTTGGCCAGCTTGAATCCTCCTTCTGGAGTTCATTGAAACATATGTAAATTACAGAAGCTTACCATCATCAGCGGAGGAAACAAATACTTAGTTATGCAATTGTTGATTTCAATGGCCGCATTATTCCCTTGTCCTTTTGTGTTACTTTTCTAAAGCGTCTGTCTTAAAGCGATCACAAACAACTTCATATAAAGCTTATGAGTCGTGCACCTCATGGCCAGGCATGCACCTCAGAGCAGCTGGGAATTTAGTATTCATTATACACAGTCCAGTCACATTAATGTGACCATCTGTCAAAAGCCAGAATAACCACCTTTCGCAGAGCGAACTGCTACGAGACGTGCAGGAAGAGAGTCACTTAGGTCCCTGAAGGTCTTCTCTGGGATGTTGAGCCATGCCGACTCTAATGCTGTGGCCAGCTGCGCTAGATTACGCGGTTGAGGATCCATGGCGCGAACAACTCGATCGAGATGGTCCCACAGATGCTCGATTGGGTTTAAGTCAGGTGAGTTTGCTGGCCAGGGGAGGATGGTAAACTCATCCTGGTGCTCTTCGAACCACGCACGTACACTGGCAGCTGTATGGCACCTCGCATTGTCCTGCTGGAAGATGCCATCATCCTGAGGAAAAACAATGCGCATGTAGGGGTGGACATGGTCCGCAAGGACAGATGCGTACTTGTATAGATCCATCGTGCCTTCCACAATAATCAGTGAACCCAGAGAATGCCAGGAAAACATTCCCCAGACCATAATGCTCCCGCCTCCAGCTTGGACCGTTCCTGCAATGGTTGCAGGGTGGTTCCTTTCAGAGGTTTCACGCCTTATACGCCAACGTCCATCTGTCCGATGGAGCATAAAACGCGATTCATCTGAAAACGCTACCTGTCGCCACTCAGTGGACGTCCAGCTGCTGTACTGGCGTGCAAATTCTAGCCTTCGTCGTCGATGAACACCAGTCAGCATAGGTGCACGAACCAGGCGTCTGCTTCGGAGGCCCAGACGCAGCAATGTTCGCTGAATAGTGGTTTGGGAGACACTTGTGGTAGCCCCTTGGTTCATTTTAGTGGTCAGTTGCTCAACGGTAGCCCGTCTATCTGCCCGAACGCATCTCCGCAACCGTCGTTCGCCTCTGTCATCTATGGCCCGTGGTGCACCACATTTGCCACGTCGTTGATTTTGGACAGTCCCATTTTGCCATGCACGGTACACTTTTACCACGGCGGCACGTGAACAGTTCACAAACTCAGCCGTTTCGGAAATGCTTCCACCCTTGGCCCGAAAGCCAATGATCATGCCCTTTTGGACGTCGGATAACTCGCTTCGTTTCTGCATTACGCCAACGATTGAAATGTTTTCCGAAGCCCACACACACCCTTTATATACGCTCAACTGCACTGTGCTGCCACCTGCCTTCTGTGATTGGTTATTTAACTCTGAAGTGGAAAGTACGTGGTGGTCACATTAATGTGACTGGACTGTGTACATGGTTGAACAACATCAGTGCTTATTTCTCATGGTCTTTTCATCTTGGTAATAGTCCAGGTCTGCTAGAATCTTACCACAAAAAACAATCAGATGCTTCTATGTATCTTCTCTTGGTGACCCTCTAAAATGTCAGATTGTAATCATTTTAGCACTTTTCTACAAAAAATATCTTTGGTTTTGTCTTAAACTGCACACAACAGCAACATTTATGGTACATTTTCTAACTGGATAACAATACTTTTTTTTGTCTTTTAACCCTACTTTGAATCCTATTTGGACTTTGAAAAATTGCATAAATTCTTGCAAGAAGCAAAAATTCCTTCAAACACAAAGAGCTGTACAAAAAAAGATACATTTCATAATTTAGTAACACAAAACCTGATCAGAATTCTGCTTTTCCTTTAACACGTGAAAAGGATCAGGCCAGACAATTTAAGTTTTATTAGAAATGTATAATTCCATTCTTTGCTGGAGTTTCATCCACACCTGTTGAGAGATTAGATGAAGCAAGACAAGACCAGCACCTTAATTAGGAAGAGATACAAAATTATAAATATGTATTTCTATCATGGTGCTCTAATAGGAATTGTGCCAAACTTTTATAATAGTCTTTACTTTTGTATGAAATAATGTTTTATGAATTTATTTGCCATAGCAATATAACAACCAGTTGACAGTAGGATAGAGGCTAAATCTTTCTTCCAAAGCTGCCAAAACCCCTGGAGACATGAACTTATCTATATCTCTCAAAGTCTGTTGTCCTATTTGGAGCCAGGATTTAGTAATCGCATCCCTCAGGTTTTGCCTCCATAACTATTCGAGAATTCCACAGATTTATCATTTGATTGAGATACTGGGATTTTTTAAGCAGAGTAAACTTCTCAAACTGTGTGATCCTCAAACAGTAAGGGTCAAACTTTATGACAAGTTCCACATCAGTAAATTCTTAGGGGGCAATTCACAAAGTAGTCCAATATGTCTATTTTTATTTTTATTTTGTATTTTTTTTACAAATGTCTTGCTCCTGTGTTCTTTTTATTCAGCTCTGCTTTTAAAATATCTAATTGAATAGCTTTTGTTACAATCTATATGGTCTACATTTCTCCATTAAAACACAATACTAGAAGTTTAAATTCAAAATTGATCGGATAAAATATTTCCAAAATGGACAAGACAAGCCTCACTGGACAAATCTCTTATATCCAGTGATATAAAGGACTGACAGCATCTCTCTCTTTCTCTCATATGCAAATAACTCCGGTCTTTGAGAATGTGAAGTTCATTGCTTTGGTTGTGATTTAATTACTGTATATATATATGGGCAGTCTGTACCCTAAAATGCATACATTCAAAACGTTTCGTTTAGGCAATGTGTCAGCTCAAGAGAGATGCTATTTACATGGAGAAGCTATTTTAGAAGCATATCTGCCTCTATTTCTCATTTTATGAATAGAAGAAGAGTAGTAATTTTCCATAGTAGCTGTAATTGCTTTTGTGAACGGTTGCTTTTCACTATTTGCTTTTAGATAGATATGACTTTATTGTGTAAATATACACAGATATCACAATAATAAGATAATTTATGTTTTTGTTAACCAGACAAGAGTCATAATAATGCAAACGGAAGAAAAGACTTCAAGGCACAGAAGGTCATCTGAAGTCAATTTAAAACCTTTAGGATAGTTTGTGAGTTAAACAATGTATATACATATTCAGTAATAAATATTTTGGCATTTCTTTTCAGGTTGTTTTTTGTTATCTTTAATTTGTGTAAATGTAGCATCTAAACCTATTGCACATTACGCTGACATTCAGAACTGGCAAGTAAAGCTCTCGGGGGAGGATTTATTAATCAAACATCAGATCATTCCAGGTTATTCACAGAGTGTATAACAAGTAATATGTAGCATAAAGTGAAGCCTCGTCTTATAGGATGATAGTTTCAAGGGCCTTCAGGAACATGACTATTTTAAAGAGATAAATTGAGAGGTGAGGAAAAACCTACACCAGGCACCTGTAATGGTGGAATGGTGCACTGGTGGAAAAACACATAATTGCACTGGATGCAATGATTATGTCTGGATGATGGACATAATTGGAAGATAGTTCAGACACAGAGTTCTCTTTATATGTGATGTTCCACAACACCTGGATTAGTTGTAAATGGAGGTCAAAATTGGTCACTTTTTTGTACCATGTGCGATGATAATATGTTAATGCAGACCATCCACCTTAGCACCTTATTTTATTTATGGAAATGTGCGCATGTAATTCTCTTTTAATCTTTCTATTAAAAGTCTGAATTTATATGAAGACTTTGGTATGTTTCAAAGTCTATTACAAAGAAGTACAAGTTATTAAAAGGTCAGGGTTTGACCTATTTATAGTATTTTCACATTGTTACAATCACTGCCTCTACATCATGGACAAACAGAAAACGCATCGAAACCTCTCTTTTTGTGGTAAGAATCTCGACTAGAGCAGATGGCAGAAATCCAGGTGCTGCAAACCATCTGTGCATTCCTTAGAGAAATCATAACCACGGTGACAAATGTAATTTCTGCTTGGAGTTGTAATTAGAAAAGTCACAAAGAGAGAGGCATGTTTAAGCTTCAGTTCTTAACCTTCATTATATCACATACCACATCATTTCACTGCACCAAAGTAGCTCAGGAATTCTAAGGTTTGTGCACACAAAGTCTACATTTGGTACATGACATTAGTACTTGTGTGAACTTTAAGCAAATATGAGGTTGTTCATGAGGTAACTTTTAAGATCTATGGGATCCTAACAAGCTCTGTGGTAACATTAATGAGCAATATTACATATGACAAACTGATTTACTTTGCTTTCATCACACAAGTTTACAAGAAACAACAATAATCTGCCTCCCCTTAAATCTTCATTTCAGAAAGGTCAAGAAAATAATCAAGATATGTCAGCCAACATTTTATAAGTGACAAAAAATAAAAACTGGAAATAGTTTTCTATAATTAATATTATGCAGACAGACAATGACTTTTACATTTGCCATAGTCACTTGCTGAATGTATGGAAATGTTATCTTAACAGAGGGGAAGGTTTAACTTTCAGAAGATATGATTAACAGTGTGCAAACTGCAGGGTCGTCGACCAAAAACAACATGGGAAAAAACTGTTTAATCGCGCAGCTTATTTACAATAAATATTTCTGTTTCCAGCAGTTTAGAAGTGGTAGAAATATTTATTATGACCGTGCCCAAGGCTATAAATGTGTCATGAAATGTGCTTTCTCTCCTATTTAAAATGATATCCTGAAGGGACCCTGTGATTGAAGCATAATTTCCCATCATATGTATCCTTTTCATGCTCACAATTTCAGCTCATGTGAGCCAGAACCACCAAAGCTTATCAATAATCCACACATTTTTCCCCTCACTTATTACTGGAAATCATATATTCAACTCATATCTAATTTGATAAACACACTGACGTGTTCTGTTCCTGTAGATCACTTTAGAAATAATTGAAGTGAATCTTCACTATATTGCTTTAAATCACCAACCTGCACATGGACATGATGCTATAAATAGCCTTCTGGGTTTTATAACAGTGGCTTTACGCAGTCGGCGGAAAAGCAAAACTAGAGAGCATGATCACATGCAGCCTTTACATTTAATTACAAAACTGCCTCGTCATTCATCTCCTCTTTACAGAGGAACTACACAGTGCATCCAGCTCAGTCATGCATTAATATCAATCAAATTTTGTCTGAGCCAGATTTCACAGCGTTGGCTGATATTGTAGTATTGATGATGCGACTGGGGGTGTTATATAAGCCACAAGTAAGATAAGAATTTGAGTTTTTATTTTATTTTTTTTACTTCTGCGTGTGCAATCTTTAAATGTTCGAATGCTTCATTTAAAAAAATCAGATATTTTTTCTTTACAAAGGTGTTTTTACATTATTACTAAAACACTGTCATTTTTTTTTATCTATGTAAGTTTTTCAGTACCTTAATATACTTTTAGTTGTGTTTTTGTTTTTTTTTAAAGACAGGATATGCTGAAAGGAAGGAAAACAGAAAGGAACATTGGATACACTGTCATTATACTCAGTCTGCTGAAGCAATCACTACCAAGACATGTGTTCAATAGAATGAGTGCTTTGCCTTGGGCACTTGATTGTATTGTTTCCTAGCTATTGATTTGGGACCAAATCAAAAGGTACCGTATGAGTGGGCTGCTGTAGAGAGTTTGTTCTTTAAAATGCAGGAAGGACGAGGAAAGTGGTTATTTAAACCATACATACCCACAGCGAACGGCAGATAAGAGTCTTGGTGCTGCATATCAATTAGTGTGTTTGTGCAAAACCGTGTCCGAGCTATGCAGTGAAAAGCTACAGAAAGCAGAAGGACTGTTTTTTCTTTTTCTTTTGTTGTGATTATATAAAGTTGGTGATGACTCAAAAAAATTATATCACGTTGTTTTACTTGATCTAAATAAATTGCATACACCGTTTGCACATAGATCTACTTTACATAGTGTGCACAGTAAAAAGAGGGACCCCAGTATGACACTCTGTGCCTACACACACTTTTTTGTGTGTAGGAGTGGGATATTATGACAAGTCCAGGATATTGTTTGACTCCAGCTCACTGAATCCTCTTGTGCATTTTGAAAGCCACATAATGCTTATGGAATGGCATATTTTAATGCCAAAGATCCTCCCTGTGTATTGAAGTCTCACATCATATCCTAATGCAAAAGGCGCATCCTCACCCTGGTATTTGTGAGTGCTTGAGCAACTGCTGAATCCATTTGATTCCTCCTCTCCCAGAGCTACAAGCAGGAGTCTTCAGCTAATGAGGCTTCACAAATTAAAAAGCTGCAGCCGTGAGACCAAGTCCATCCTTACCTATACATCACAATGTGCCCATCATTGGAAAGGATGAAGTGAAATGGACTCAGGCTACACACAAACCCTATAATTAGTGTGTGAGCTTAAAAATGATCCAACTCTTCACAATAGCAAACTGCAGTTCTTGTTAAAATCTTTAGTTCTCTTGTAGCTGAGCATATGAATGTGTATCTTTTCATATTTCATCTAAATTTCTGTTTGGTTTTTAAAAAAGGACAATGCAACTACAGCAATCTTGAAAGCAATCAATGATCTTATTGAGGCTCAAAAACGCAAATAAGTAGCTCTGTGTGGCCCTTTGCATTTAGCTCTCCAAGACAGATGATGCCATTGCTGCACACAAACACATCAATGGTGTGGTTACGTATCACGTTAAAGCAAAAACTTGCATCACAAAAAAAAACTAACAAAAAAGTCAATGTCAGACTGTCAGAAAGTGTCATCGAGTGGTTTGAAAATAGAGTTTTTCAAACAGAAGTCAGTGTGCAATAACTGAAGTTATCTCATCTAGCTTTCTTGGTGCATCCGAATGTGTTGTCTAGTGATCAGTTCTGGGAGATGTATATGCTCCACGTATGCATCCGCACCATGCATGGCAGTTTATCAGTTTTAACAATCTTTTAATACAGTTCAGTGCACCATTGTGCAATTCTGAACTAGTTTTCATCTTTCATATCTTCTCTCTGTCTCATGGTTAGTTATTTGATTCTGGCCTTTGATACCTTTATCAAAAAGTTGTGAAATGCCAGCGTTTTGTTCAAAATTGTAGTTATTCTAAGTCCCGTGGATAAAAGAAAATGTATTCCATAGTAAAATTGTTGAATCTCTCATGATTTTTCACCTAACCTCCTGTCTGGTTATAGAAAAAGACACTGTGCAACTACAATGTCCTTAAACTTAATAAATTATAGCAGTGAGCCTGCTTATGAGCAACACTGTGCACATGTTTTCTTTATTAGTATTCCAAAATGAAAAAAAAAACACCTTTCTGTTTGTTGTGCTGCTGAATTTCATGGGAACATTAAAGAACATTACATAAATAAACAGATCAGTATGTGTCACATCTCCTTATGCTGAAGTACACACCTTCACTAGCACCGTGGATTATCTAAGAGATGCACCCACAAATTAATTTTACACAGATGAACATGCAGTGAGCATACCAGCAGGTACAAATAATCCCTTATGTTTTCCTCTGAACGAACATGAAGTAGGAACGGATAAGGAGGCAAATTGACACTGCACTTGTTTACTGACACATGGCAAAAAGCCATTATGCTGCCTTGTTTAAGCAGGAATACCTGCCTACTTCCTACAACTCTGCTCCCCCAAACTTGGCCTTAGAAATGTCTATTTCTGTATTCTTATCTTAAAAAAAGGAAATGCACAAGCTGTTTAAATAGTGTCAATAGTTATTGCAATTTCTAATATGCACTCTTAATTTATTTCTTCTGATGTTTCTTGATCTGTAGTCTCCTTGAATGTGTCTAAATAAAATTCATTATTTTTATTTTTATTAAAAGATCATTTTAGGTCAAAAATTAACAAAACATTCAAAATAAAATTAAGGTTGGGAAAAAAATCTTAACAGACAGACATTGTAAAAGCTTAAATACAGGCATGCAAAAATGTTTGTTTTTTTGTTGTTCTTGATTGAACTGATGAAAATATCATTTGTGTTGTTTGGTTAATATTCTTATTGAGCTTTGATATCGAAATTATAATTTGTAGATTGTATTATAAGATGTTTTAAGCCACCGCCATTATGACCAGAAAACCTTGTAAATGAGATTCTACATCTCAGTTGGGCTTTCTTGCTTAAAATGAGAAGCTTAACAAACTAAATCAAACATTTTCTCTGACTGGTGCTCATCTCCTCTCCCTTCAGTTCAGAAGATACCAAAGTCTCAGGGGGAAAAAAAGCTTCCGAAATTATCCCTTATAAGGGCAAATAGCAACACATAGCAGGTGCTTTTCTGTCACCTGCAGATATTTCCTAAGAGCATTTATCATGGATGGACAGACTTGTTTGCCTTCCTGTGGTCATGGCAGCTTGAGAGTTATGGGTGGACAGCCAAGTCCTCTGCTGCTGCCACGTACCATCACTTCTCAGAGGCTCTGAGACCCACAGTAATCTATCAGGTGACTGAACTTCAATTAAATTGAAATTCCCAGGTGTCAGAAATGTACCCCTTAGCAACCTCTCGTCTAACAATTTAGAGAAATGTATTTTTTTTGGCACATCTAAATTCGTGGAAAAGTCCTCCCTTTAAGTCGCCTCACAGGAAACCTTTACAAATAATGAATGGCATCAATCATTTATTAGTGTTAGGCTGTCGAGACATAAATATCCTTTGTTTGAATTTTGACGCTATGAGTCATTTTTAAATAAGTGTCTGAATATGACGTGACATCCATTTGAATTAGGTGGGAGGGGGTGATTTAATTTCATAGAACGCAGCCTTCACAGGTCTCCATTGAGACCTTATCTGGCGGCCTGCCGCTGCTGACAGGAGCAGATCTAGACGAGGGAAGATGAATAGTTTGTTTGTCTATGCTAACTGAATGATTTGTTGCACAGTCGCGACTTTGTGATGGGCCACACACTGCTCCGCAATGTGTGAGTGTACGTGTGTGTTTAAACGGTTCTATTAGGATTTCCTGGTATGATTATCACTTCATTTGTTTTCCTGACTTAAGTCGACTTATCAACTTTAGTTATAAAAGCTGTGATTCTTGGTCTTATTCTGTTCTTTGATCCATATTGCTTGACAGTTCACACTAGAATGACGTAGATCATCTTTCAGGAAAACCCATGCAAGCCATTGCACATTTACAAATTGTAAAAAAAAAACGCCTTTCTCATAAATAAGAATAAAATCCTTGTCACTCACAAAAAAGTTGCTGACATTATTGAACACAGTGAAGATAGTTAAATTGATTTTAAATATATTTCATATAGGAGATGCATATGCACATGAGGTAATATTCTGGAACAGAATTTCTGCTTTGAATATTTAACATTATATCAGAACATGTATGAATTAACATCAGCATTATTTTTGAGAATTAAGAGAAGCAATAATTTTACCATATTTACATTAATCAGGATTGTTTTTTTATCTGTGGCATAAACTGTTTAAGAAATAACAAAATCCAGGAAAGTCATCTGCAAACTTAGGTCAACACAGCCTTTTTACAAGCAGAATCCCAAAAAAAGAGGAAGGCTTTGTATTTTCAGGTTTATTATAATTTCATGTGTCAATTTCCACTACTTAAATTTAATTATATTATACTGTATGTTGCACAATATTTCCCTTTTTGTGTGTTTTGTAAGTTTATTTATGTTTAATTACTATACTCTAAAGTTACAGAAAAATATTACAAAAAGGTAAATTAGGATTTGGGTATAAGAAAACTATGATATATTTGTGGTATTACAGTGTTGAGAAAAATTCAAAAGGAGCTCATAAAGTGATCAAATTATCACTATTTAAACTAATAAATAATAGTTAGAAACTAATATTTTACTGATGCTTAAAATAACATTAAATATGGTAATAATATTTATGTCACCAGAAATACTTAAAAACAAGTTTTTCTATCTTGAAACTAGGGATGTGCCGATCAGGTTTTTTTCTGCCGATACCGATACCGATCACCCCTGAGGGCCGTTCGCCGATTCCAATCCCCAATACCGATCCCCGATACCGATCACATAATTATTATTTATTTATTTTTTATCATAAACACTACTGTTACATTATGTACATTAGTTTATCTTTCTGACCGTCATGCTAATCCGGTGAGTGTTTGTAGCTGTGCTGCTTTACCTGCTGTCTGATCCTCCGTATGTCTTTTTTACTGCAGTGAGACTCGATGTAGCCAAACTCCATCATTGTTTTTATGTCTATTAGCTTTGTTGTGTTGATACATTTTGACCTGCTTCTATTTTCCGCCACAACACGCAAACGTCCTCATTCACTCAGTGCGTTATAGTTACACATTGCTTAGCATTTGTTGCTGCGCATTTGCGCAGTGAAGGAAAGACGAGACCAGCTGGACAGACAGGCTGGGATGAAGGAAGACGAGACAGTGAGGACAGGCTGAACATGAGACCAGGTGATTGTATCGGTACAGAGCAATGATCGCCGATCCGATCACACCGATTTCAATGAAATCGGCCGATTATGATCGGTGACCGATCGATCGGCACACCTCTACTTGAAACCAAAGGAAAAGTAGAAAAAAATGGCAATACCTATCAATAGGTGAAAGAGGGACAGAGCTTTTAGCATCTCAAGGAATAAAAATAGTAATTGTATGATTGAAAACTAAAGGTTTTGAAACTTTGATATTAGTACTTAACCCTTCCATTTCAGACACAATTCCCAACACTAAGCACATTTGGAATGTGCTCCTTATATGATTTGAAAACCAATATTTCAACAATTAAATGCACTTAAAGCAGCGTAAGAAATTAACTATGGTTTACCCAAAGTGCAGTATTGATTTTACATTGGTTATGAGGATAATGCTGAGATGGGATGTTTTGCCTGCAAAGGCAAATTCCGTTATCTATTTATAAGCTTGGCCAGAACAATTAATTTATTCATAATCGTAATTTCCTACCATGTGTGGTCAGTCAGAATGAGATTGTGGTTCTGAAATCTGAAATGGTCACTTTGCTACACATTTTAATCAAGTGTGTGGTTTCAGTTGAATCAAGTCTCCAAAACCTGAGTTGAGATCTGATGTTTTGTAACCAAACATTTAAAGAGTCACAGTTCTAACATGCTCACAACTATAAAATATCAGTACAAAAAGGCTGAATATGTGATTTATCGGGAGGGTTGCTGACACTAATGTAAAATCTTACAGTACGGTATCTGGTAATTGGGTAATTTTGCTAAATCTGAGTTTATTATTGAGAAGCTAGTTAATGACACAGTTTACTGAACCACGTTATCCTAAAATGTGTTTGTGCTAACTTGCCTTCTGTGTTTTCAGACCAGCTGCATGAAACAGTAAAAATGCCTTGCAGAATAAAACTAAAAGTTGTAGTCCTAATGACACGAATCAATTTTAATTCTACTCCAATAATACAAATTAATACCAAATGATGATTATTATTGTACTGTAGAGTTTATCTTTTTTAACCTAATTATGACTTCAATATAATTTTGTGTTATTCAATAAAGAATCATTTTCTCTCACAATCAAGCTTCACTCGCAATAGCTGTGCTTGCCTAAACATTGCCACCTGCTGCCAGCAGCTAAGTGAACAGAGTGTACTACGACATTCCTCCAAAATCAATTTTTTCCCTCAGATATTTCACTTGATCATTTCAGCTTGGTGATTGACATGTCATTTAATTTTACTGTCATATCCAAAGACATTAGAGAAATTCAGAAAAACACTCAAAGAAGGAAAGATGTGCATATTTAGATTTATCACCGACCATTTATTTGACTGTATTTTATAGGGAGTGTGTTTGTTTGAACGTTAAAACTGTCTCTCAGTCAGAGAGGCAGTGAGGAGGGCATGAAGACTGTACTACCAGGGGTGAAGGCAGTTTGTGGTGACTCTTAGCAGACGAACAGCGGAGATGTACAGCAGATAGCTCTCAGGCACACAGGGAGCTCGTTAAGGAGGCAGCTGAGAGGGATAATGGAAGATCCTCACTTTGCTGTCTGCTAAAGGGCCAGCACAGAAAAAAAAGAAGTCTTTCTGAGTTGCGGTTGTGTACATTGGCATCATGTCACAGAAATAATAGAAAATGGTTGCAGAATCTCAAACAAAGAAGAAGAAGGAAGAATGTTGGAGTCATTGAATGAGAAAACCAACATTGGTGGTAAATGGTGTTGGTAGTAAATAAGTTAAACCCAGGGCAGGCAATTGTACTTGACTGTACCTTTTCCAGGATCAGTTCTCAGGCCTTGCATGCTTCTAGTTCCAGGACAGCATAATGAATGAAGTGGAGAGGATTTGTCTAAGTCTTGCTTCTTGTTCTTGTTGGTTAACCGTCAGAAAGTCTGTCTCAGTTAATCTTAGGGGAATTAGAAAAGAGGAGCTTTCTTCACTCTTCGTATGGATTAATGTCACTCAGGTTTTAGCCGAGTAAATGTTTACTTGACCAGTCTAATTGAATTTACTATATTTTATACTAAACCATTACACCTCAAAGAGTCTTAATTAGTTAACTCAAGCTTGCAACCTCTCGACAGCTCTCCATTACACCCAGCCTTTTGAATTTAAAGAGTGGAAGATTATTCCAATCAGGAAAAATACAGACCCCTGTGCCACGGGTTCCCAGGCAAACGTAATTTATGTTGCCTTTCAGATCTATAATGAAGGTAATTGCCTTTCAGTGTGTTGTGCATGCCTTCGTGCCTATGCTCACCCCAGAAGACATGCCCATGCATCTATTTTTAAGGGTTTATTAACAGACAGAAAGAGAAATCCAAAATGTTCATAAGTAACCTCAGTAATTAGAGCCCTACACGGATGAGTCGGTAACTTTACAGGACTTTAGAAGTGATTAAAGGATTTATAAAGCATCAGTAGCTCTAAATTTAAATGGGAAAACTTGCATGAAAAAATAAGAATTGAATGGCACTCAGAATTGTATTTTTTCCTCTAAATGGATATAAATTTTTACTAAGGGGGAACCAGGAAATTGGCTGGTGACTGCAGACAAGTTCATTCAAGCTGCAAGAAAGAAGAACTTTCTGCAAAGTACGGAACGGTTGTATGGATTACAGAAAGGTTGATCTGTTATATCATTGTTCAGCTTCTGATTTTTTTATGCGTTCTGCAGTGACTAGCACATATTAACCAGCTTTAGTTCATGGGCAGTAGACGTCATACTTCATAAATACCTTTTCAGTGAGTAAGATGAATGGAAATACTGAATTTGACATGTTTTTTTTTATGGGCTGTATTACAGGGCAAAGCAGACACACAGAACAAACAACTCTCTATGCATTGCTCACTTTTAAAGGTGATTTATACCAAGTAAACCTAACTGGCATATTTTTGAACCAAGCAGGAAACTGGAGAAAAATTGGCATGCTGGTAAAGACCATGCAGAAAGTCCCCAGACCATGTCTCCAATCCATGTACTTCTTGATGTAAGAACCTGCTGATACTGCACTAACATGGATCACTTAACTGAATATGAGTGTGTTATTGAATCTTAGTAAATCTGGATCTGAATTCTGTTGAATTGAACTTAACAAGGTACTTTGGAAGACAAATTGGTCTCCAAAAAGCTTGTTATTTCAAACTATCTTAAATGAATCTGTTGTGAAGTGGTGTAATAGATAAGGTTTTTTTTTGTTTGTTTGTTTTGTTTTGTTTTTAAATCTGTTACCTTCCCTGAACATAAGCACAGAGAGTTAAACATGTTTGGATTGTATTTTCTCTTGCTATTAAACCTGCAAACTATAAGAAGTTTGAAGGTTACATTACATTTTAACATAAAAACAAGAGAAACGTTGCTTTTAAGAGGCAAATGTCAGTGAGCTTTTTATTTTTCAACAAAAGTGAGATTATGCATAGTCAGGCAAAATCCTGACTGTAATGCACATTAAATTTAGATACATAAAAGAATTTAGAGTGCTTTGCAAGGTAAGATCCACTAAAACATCAAGCTTTCTAACTAAACCTTGTTGGCTTTTTATCCTATTATTTTTGCTTTCACGTAAAATAGTTATTATTCTTTTCTTATTCGACTGTTTTATATGGAGGCTTGTTGCAGGGTTGCTTACATTTGACAAGAAAAAGTAGGAACTGCTTCTTTAGCCACATGACAAACAAAGTCGAGTCTAAATCTACTCAGAGCTGGAAGCTAAATACCAAGGGATGTGGAGAGTGACTGAATGCCTCCATCAGCTTATAAAGCTGTGAGTCCAGCCAACACAGGTGTCCACTGTCTCACTGATGGACATCCTGCCAGTCTCCCTGAGGGAAAGCACAGACACAGACATCGTCAGGCAGCAGTGCATTAACTTATACACCCTTCACTATAATTCTGTCTTCCTCCTGACTGTTCATTTTCCATCCATTCCTTTGACAGCAATCAAAATGATCATGCTCCCTGCAGTACTATATTAATTAGTCCGAAGCAATTTAGAACCACTATAATTAAAAGCTGCAGAAGAGATTTGTGTAAGGAAGTGTACATTATTCATACAGACTCTACACACAAGGAAAAATATGACAGGAGACTAATTCTTCCCTGACACGTAGATCCAGCTTATTATTATTTTTTTTTATTTCTATTTTTACTGTCATTAATGTTACAGTCAGTGATTCTATACTGGAGAGCTAATTCAATTCGAATCAAAAAATACTTTATTGATCCAAAAGGAAAATGAAATGTTGTAACTGATTGTTCAAGGTTCTAAAAAAAAGAGTTGGTGCAGATAGTGATTGCTGTAAGGCAGGGAGGATCTCCTGTATAGCAGAGCTCCTTTTGCAGGATTTGATAAAGTGAAGCTTCTTGAAAATCCCTTCTGTGTTGAGTGATTCAGGAACCTCACTGGTCAATGACACTGGTCAGTGATCCTGGGGACATGAGCTTGGGATCACTGAACTGCAGGATGTGAAAGAAGGATGGGGTTTGAAGAGGAACATTCAACCAAGTGGTTAGAGGTAAATTTGACACATTAAAACTCACCTTTTCATGGAATACATGTATTTGTGTACAATCATCCATTGTTAATTAAATAATTCCTGTTTCACCTCTAAGGTGGATATTTTATGTTGAGACAACTCTTAGTAGTGAAGGGATTTTCTGAAAAAAAAAACAAAAAAAACTTTTTACTCCTACTCTTTAAAAGAAACAGTAGCTTGTCACTCATTAATTTGCCAGACGATATCCGCATAATTAACAGCCAAGGGAAATGATTCCCTGCATTGATCAACAAAAACGATTATTGAAAAACCCAAATCTCGAGTGGCAAAACCGTAACATCTGTAGAAAGGTTTGACAAGAAATTGTAAAAAAAATATTAGACCAGATCGATGGAAGACAAAATGTGAATGTGATTTCAGACTTTCTTCTCCAAAGTGTTGATTGCAAACAGCTCTCTTAAATGGGTGGAAGAAAAGTCACCTTTCATTCCATCTAACTGTACTTAGAGCTAATTGCTGTCTTAGAGGGACAGAAATTAATTTTTGAAAGGTATTTGAAGTGCCGACAGTGAAGCTTTACTGCCTTTTGTGCTTAGTGCAATTACTTTGGTAGCTGTATGACGTTCTTTTCTTGAGCCAGATGAATAGTCATCAACCTGGACTTTAACATTAAATCAAACTGAGGGGTGCTGCCATTACCATGAAGCCTAAGGATAGTTGTGTCCTATAAAACTACTCTGATGCCGAAGCAAATCTAGAGTTAACATCACTGTTGTGCAAACACCAACCATTTCATCTTCCCTTTTTCTTGTATAATTTCATTGAGGGTTCTCATGTGTTAGGGTCAATACTGGATGCGGATATTGAATTTCCTCATTAGCTGTTGCCCATTTCCTGCACGCTATAAGAGAAAGCAGCTGCAGTCGACATTCACTAAGTCTCCAGACTCTGATTAGCATCATTTAAAAAAAAAAACTCCTGTTTCATAAAGTGAAAATACAGCTGATAGATGGATGAATAGATGGATAGCAGCAGTTAAAATTCTTATTGGTGTTTTTAATGTTACACAGCCACAAAATGACTTAACTTATATTCCACAGTCTATGTTTTTAACACAATTTCGAGTTTAATGAGGGAGACTGATAGTAAGCAAAAAAGATTTATTTGCAAGTGTTTTTAGCAGCTCTAGAAGAAATAATGGAGATGTGCACTTTTTAAGCACATGCGATGAATATATTATTGAAATCACTTTCTTGTTTTAAATAAAACCTTGTGAAGGTAGTTTTATTTTTATTTTTTAGTTTAATATTTTTATTGAAATTATATCATGTTGAAACTTTATCTCCCTGGTGCATAATAATTTTCTAGCCCCAAGTCTCCACAGCAATGTAGGAAACGTTATGACAGCAGCTCAGCCAAATTAGTTTTTGCACAACAATTTACCCTCACATGATAATTTAAAGCTCTACTATGGCTTTAAAAAAATCTACATAAACTTTAGGAGCTCGACTATGAAGTTCTGGGGCATGAGATTTAAAACATCTTAAAATTATTGCCAATGCTCTGTTCTGACCTTGCATTTTAATGAGCCTATTTGCATATGTGTTCATCGTTATCACATTAAAGCTTATTGATGTGTAAAGTTCTGCTACATGAATACATCGTCTCAGCATTTTCAAACTTGGAACCTTTTAGCTTTTGATTTTGGAAACACTTGACAAGACTTCTCTACATGTGGAAGAACAGCTAAAGACATCCGATAAATGCTGCCTGTGTCCTTGAACAAGATGCTGTGTTTTTCCCAGCTGGTCCAGTGCGTTTTTTGTTTGTTTTTTTTCTCTGGGGCCTTCTGATGGAGATTGCCAAGATAACTTTGCAACACAAACTACTGGAAATTAACTATGCTATACCTCTTGGTAACTTGGATCAGAAAGGGTTTGCATTGTTTTCACCTTCAATTTTAGGGATCTTATATTTATTTCTTTAGAATCCTGCCTGTAACACCAAATTATGCTTCCATCTTCTTTGTCTTCTGTATCAGTAATATTGACATATTTAAATGCAATCTATGGTTCCTCTGTCATTTTTTTAGTTCACTAATTTCTTTCACCAGCACATTACCCAGAACATCTAATTTACACTATCTGGAAATAAACTGCAGTGTAGCAGCCAGAATAAAGAATAGGGCAACTTGTAGAAATATTTGAAATATTTAATATCTTTGAAAACCACAATAAGATGAAGTAAGAGTTAAAAGTCATCTTTGTTTAGGTGCATAAAACTGAATTTGACACATTTGTGGATTGAAAGGTCTCCACCGTTTCACCTCTCCTTAATAAGTATGCTTAAGACTGATTCTTTACGTCCAATAATTTTTATTTGGCTGAAAGAAAAGCAAAGTAAATTTATGAAAAGTCTGGATTTCCAAGTTGATCCCAGAGGAAAGGTGCCATAATAAGACATACATAGTGTGGCATACACAATGTATATGCCACATACACAATGTATATGCCACACTATGTGTGTAATAGTAAAGGAATATTTGGAATAGCCTTCTCGTATATTGATATGGACATTTTAAGACTAAATTAAGACATGTCTTTTTACACAGGCGTTTAATAATATGTAGCATTGTGTGCAGTTGCTATATTGTCTTTTGTCATAGAATCGTTTTAATGTACAGTGCTTTGGTCTTCCTGGCTGGGTGTTCCTACGCACTGTATAAATAAACGAATGAATGAATCAATCAATCGATATTCTACATATAACAAGAAGAGTGACCAAGTGTGGGTAAATGTTCAGTTTTGACAGAATAAAAATGCTTTAATGTCCCCCAGTGCGTGTTTTAAGACAGTTTCAGTGGCTATGACAACTGTTCAGGCTGTATCAGTCAATATGATTGCATTGTTATATGGAAAATCAGTTAAAAAGACTTGTTTGTAATAAAACTACAGCAATGGACTAAAAAATGACATATACGAATATAAGAAGGCATAAAATGGACAGATATAAAATAATTGAAAGTGTTAATTGTTATAAAAAAGTAAAAAAGGGGGAAGAATGATGGACAGGTACAAATTATGAAGAGGGATTAGGACATGAAGCGCTCTATACAGATTAACAAGCTATATTTTTAATAGTCCCTAACAGGCCATTAAAGGCTGAGTCTTATCATCAATTAACCCACCAACTATTTTAAGTGGATGCTCCAGAAGCAAATCAATGCCAGTCGAGACATTTTAGTAAGCTGATCTGAAATTGCCTAAGGCCTACACTCTGCCAATATACACCTCTGTCCATTAGTTGAAATATATGCAACTCATGGACAGTTGCATATATTAATAATTGATGCTGGTAGAAGATATTAATAATTGATGCTACTACAAAACACATAAGGAGACTGCTGCAGCAAGTTGGAAAACTGATGTGCTGCAAACTTTAGGGATCAATGTCGGATGGAGTTTCATACATTCTTCTTTTTTCTACCACAGCCATTCAAATTGTGAGTTTCTTGACTCGCATAAAAAAAAAATCCACAAATTGGGACAACGGCCCTACTAATAAGTTACTGTCAGTCTGTAACTCCAAAGGCTGCCAGGTTTGTGTCCTATCGCCAGCTGCTTCAGGACAAAACCTTAGTGGCATTTCTGGAGTTTCACTACAACATGAGTTAGAGTTTTTTTTTTTGAAAACAGAGTGTTGGCTTGTTAGTTTCTCATTAACGAACAGCAGATAAATGTGGCGATCTGGGTCATTTGTTCCAACTAAATGTAATGATCAATAATTTCTGATGTTTTGCACCTATAAAATTCTGCCATTTCTTTTATTGTGAAAGTAGATTATTTCCTTTGTTTCCTGATCACACATGTGCGCTGTCTCCTGTGACTTGTTATTTCACGTTTGTTAGTTCATTAGTAGACATTAGATCTTCTTGTTTATGAATCCTTGGTAGTTTCAGTAATGCACAGCATCTTCCAAAAGTACTTATGTCCTTTTGCATGTTGTTGTAGTCAATCACAAACGTTTTATTGGGATTTTTTTGTCATAGACCAACATAGAGTACTGCATGGTCGTAAAGCAGAAGAAAAGTTACGCACAGTTTTAAATTTTTCAGCAAATGATCATTTATATAAGCCTGTTGTACCATTTTTTTATGCTAGCTGATTTAATTATTAAAACTGTCTTTCATTACAATTTCAGCTATAGGGTTTTTTGGGGGCTACTTCCAACTATCTTTGCGCATTTAGAGACAAATATTTCTTGTCCATTGTCTCTGCAAAACGAAGTTCACTAAGAATATGTACAGTGTGTGGCATATGAACATAAATTTTGAAATCTTGCCAAAAGTTAATATCATTACAGCTGTTTATTTATGGTTGTCTTTCTGCAAGATAGTGCCCCCCCTGTCTTTTGTAGCCTCTTACAAATGTTCTTCTTGGCCCGTCTGGCTTTTATCTCCATTCATCTTTCCATTGTCCTTGACCAGCTTCTCTGTACTGTAGAAGAAAAGCTCTGGCACAGCATGACTCAGCTGCCATTATTTCAAACAATGACAAGATTTAAGGCTATTAGTTTCAGCAGATAGAGTTTTGTATAATGGCAAAAAAGTAACATTTTAGCCTCGTATCAAGAGAGGATTTTCACTTTGAGCCCAAACTGTGTGCTGTGTTCCTTGGTTTTCATGATGTTATTTGTTGTCAAGTAAACCTCTGAAGCCTTAACAGAGCAGCTGGATTTAACCTGACATTAAAATACACACAGGTTTAGTCTGTGCACTAATTAGGTGACTTCTGAACCCTAGTGGTTATAAAAGGCTTTGTTTTGTGGAAATAGTGTAGAAAAGCTGTGTGCTTATGCTTGCCACACCGTCTTCTATTCGGACAAAATTTTGAAAACCACATTTAATTTCTCTTCCACTTCACAGTCATGCAACTGCTTTATGTTGATCTATTAAAAAATACCTCAAACATTTAGACACATAACAAAATTTAAAATTGTTCAAGTAGTGTGAATACTTTTGATAGACACTTTATTTAATAAAAAAGATTGTCTTAATGCTGTCTTAATGCTGCGACAGACTGGCGACCTGTCCAGGGCGAACCCCGCCTCTCGCCCGGAACGCCAGCTGGAGATCGGCACCAGCACCTCCCGACCCCATAAAGGGACAAGGGTGTAAGAAAATGGATGGATGGATGGATGTCTTAATGCCAGAGGATTATTCCCAGAAGAGAGCCAAAGACTGAAAATGCTTCACTTTTCCCCTTTGCTTTTTGCTGTATCACCCTGGAATCATTCACCACTTCCTGCTGTTGGATGAGGTCTTACTTCTCAGATGAAACCAAATCTCTTGAAATTAGACTGCCCTCCAACATCTCAGCTAGGATTGTCTTTATGTCACTGCCTCCCTGCTCCAGAAATCCAACCCATTCCCCTCCCTTGGCGCAAAGCTGGAAACCAGACCCTACCCTGCGCAAACCTCACATGAGCATTCAGTTTAAGTGAACCGCACTGCTATCCTTACTCTTCAGTATAGCTGTACATCAGCCAAAACCGAATAGAATAGAATAGAAAAACAACCTTTATTGTACCGCAAAGGGAAAATTCAGGTATCACATACAGTAGACCTTTAGCCTAGATTGGAAACTTGCAGAAAATGGGGGCTCCAGAGGAAGAAGAACCACGTCCACCGTCAGATATCACCGTGTTTGGGGCCAACTGTACCCTCCATGGCCTGAGCCACATCTTCTTGCCCGGTGGAGTGACTTTTCGGCGATTGCTTTGGGCTGCTGCATTTTGTTCCTCTCTTTCCATCTTCCTCCTCCAGGTAGCAGACCGTGTGATTGAGTATTATCAGTATCCCTATGTCACCATTTTGGATGAAATGGACAGTCCTGTCATGTATTTCCCGGCCATCACCATGTGCAACTACAACAGCTTTCGCAAGTCCAAGATTTCAAGAAATGATGTCTTCTGGATGGCCGGGCTGCTTGGTGTGGAACAGGGGGACTTTGATGATTTCATGGCTGTTTTGGGACAACCCACAGACAACAGCCAATTTTTCCCCACCAAAAGCTTCGACATGTTGGATTTTGTGAAAAGGACAAGCCACGACATAGAAGAAATGTTGCTTGACTGCAAATATAGAGGCAAGGATTGTGGTCCGGAGAACTTCACAACGGTATGTAGGGATCCCTTTGTGGAGTCGGGCTAAAATTAATCATCATAAAGCGCCCCAAAGAGCGTGGATTTCATGATGCTGCTAAAGACTAAAAAGACTTTGAAAAAATATTCTACAATATGCTGTGAGCAGATTATTCACATAACTGTTTATTAAAGACATTTAGAAAAAGGTAATTGGTTTCAAATTTTGCATTTAAAGACAAACTAATATTACATTAAAAGCCTAAAAGCAATATTTGACAGAATGTAGCTGATTCTTCTTTAGTACTCTTTTAACTATAATAGCACCACTTTTAAGTGTTTAATGGCGTGTATTTGGAACGAATGTTTGAATTTAGGGGGGGCATTAAGCTCAGAGATTTTAGACCAGGAAAGATTCTAAAGAGTACTAAATATTTACTTCCTTATTATGATGAAAGGAGGAAAATGCTTCCTAAATGTGATGCCGGACTTCATATTTTCTTCGTTGTGTGAATTCTGGCAATATGTTTCTTTTCTTGAACCATAAAACTTTAGTTAGCTTTTTTAAAAGCATCCTTAGAACTATGTGAGCTGCTGAGGTGCCATATGGTGCTGCAATTCACTGTTGACATCATGCATTATGAAGCAAACATATGCTGTTTTCAAGCCCAGCAGTGTTTTCAGCACATTATTGTTTTCCTTTGTTAATAAAAAAAGAGGAAATACTTTTGTCACAGCAACGGCAGTAAATATGCAAATGTGTTGTTATTAGACAAAATGAAATGTATGTAAATTCAAGAAATATTGCTGTCATTTTGAAAGGTGCTATTTTTTGAAATACGTCACTTTTTAAACCATTTACTAAAGAGATAAAATCACATAAGAAAAAAGTAGACAGAATTTAATCATACTGCTACAAAGGGATAAAGGGAGGAATGTATTCCAATACATTTAAGCAATTAAATTTGAACTATTGCAGAGGTGTAGGATATATATTAATTACATATACATGGAAAAGTGACGGTAATGGTATTTGTGGAGACAATGGTTCATATCAAAATCTGAGATTTGGCTTGTGAGCTTGCAGCCAGCCTCAGGCGTTTAGAAGAGCTTCACTGTTGTAACGAGTGCACCGATCTGAGTCATCACCCTAAAAACAAAACAGCAGATTTTGATATGACTGTGGTCAGTACTGTGACCTTGGCTTTTTTCACATCCTCACATTTAAAGGGCAATTTTCAGATAAATGTCGGAAATTCGAGATGCACTGGGGGCCTAAGTATAGAGGGGCCTAATTAAAGATTCATGTAGCTGCCTGAATTCCCCCTCCTCAACTTCCTCAGTCTGCTGATTTTAATGTGGGAGGCTCAGAGATGGCACTGAACAGAGATTATAGCATCATAGACTTCAGCATTATCGTTGCACCGTGACTTTCACAAGGTCTGGAAAATATCTAAATTAGTTCACTGAAATGTATTCATCAAATCGCTTCTCCTGTGGATTTATCTGCAGTGATACCCTGTTATCCTTTCCCTCTTTAAATCACTTTTTCTTTTTTGCTAAACTAGCTAATAGAAATCACAACACAAACTACTTTAATGGATTATCATGGATAATTTTTGCTTTAATAGCTTCAGAATATGAAAATGACAGTGTGGGTAAGGATCACACAGCTGCACATCTGGCAGTATGTTTGCCGTGTTGCATGAAGGTCCTGGGTTCAAATCCTGGCCTGGGTGCATTTTTATGGTATTTGTCAGTTGACTGTATCTTAACCCTTTAAAGAAGAGTTCCTTGCAGAAATGCTGCAGAGTCCGTCTTTATTAGATTTCAGACAAATGTCAGTGTTTCCATGAGAATACAGTGCATGCAAAAGTATTTTCACCCCTTGAATTTTTCCATATTTGGTCAAGACTTGAGACCAAGGCAGAGGTTCACCTTCCAACAAGAGAGTGACCCTAAACCTCTCGTCAGAAGGGTCTGGATCAAAGCATATGAAGGATTAGAATCACCCCATTAACCCATACTTATGTTCAACAGAGAAAGTGTGACAAGGTTCATGGATGCTCTCCATCAAATCTGACCAAAATTTAGCAACTTTTGGAAAAGGAATGTGAAAAACTGGAAGAGTTTTGCACGTATTCTGTTAGATCTTAAGCTGTAGCTGCATCAAAGGTTGGAAAGACAATGTACTGACTCAGGGAGGCTTAGTAGAAATGCACAGCTTTCAGATTAAAATAAGTGAGACATTTTGACAACCTTGACAGCTTTTCCTTTTGATTGAGTTATGCGCAATCTTGTGTTGGTGAATCACTTAAAATCTTTATGAAATACATTGACGTTTGTAAATGTTGCGTCACAAATTGTGGAAAATTTGAAGTGTATTGAATACTTTTACAAGGCAACAGTACACCAGTCCTGCTTACGCTGTTGGAGATAAAAAGTTTGAACAAGTGAGCCCAGTTATGGTGCATTCGTGTAGAGTCTATTTGTGAAGAAACTGATGTCAGAGTGGGGGAGGGAGGATTTACAGTGAAGTGAGAGCGCCATGAACTGTCGCATTGATAGATCACTTTCATCATATTTCAAACCAAGCTACTTATTTATTGCAAACTTCTTTGAGGATTTGTTTGTGCTTTTCCGAGAAACTGTATGGATGTTTTCTTGCATACAAGCTAACAAAGTGAAATGCATTTCTATATGCTTGTGCAGCTAAATGCCTTTCTTAGAGGAGAGATTGTTTCTCTGCTAGATAATTTTCATGCATCCATCCTGGTGCTTTAAATACAGTCTTTGAGTTGATGTCTGATTGATGACCTCATTAGCACTGAAGACTCCTAGATCTGTAAAGACGCCCTAAACCGATGCTGCGGATTGAACCTGCAAGACCAACTCTGACTAAATAAATAATCTTCTGCATGTGTATGCGGGAAGCATACTGAAGTCACTGTAATATCATTTAAATCGATCAGCAGCTCAGCACTTTAGCAGGCTTACGCCACTGCAGAGACATTCTTGAACATTTATCCTATTACTATTCATCTTGTATGTTGTGACTAGACTTCCTGTCAATGCATTAGATCCAGTGGAAACTAAAGACCTTTGGCTTATGTATGCTTTTAATAACACTTTAGGCTTGTTTCTAGTCTCCAAAAGCAAGTGGTGTTTTATTTAGTGCACTGCAGTATAGTTTGGAGGAGGAAGTTTAGTTTGGAGGTCAACCAAAGAGAAAGGTGGAAAAAAAAGATAGCGGAAGTGAAGTTTGAGTGTCAGATCCAATCAGTTCAGCTGCAGAGAAAGACAGAAAATACGCAGTGTGGGAGATACAGGCTGGAAGAAGGTTTAAAAAAGGAGAGCTCTAAAACAAAATGGAAACAGAGCAAGGAGGGGAGTAAACAGAAATGGAGGCTGCACCGTGCTTAGATTGAGGTGGGACTGGGACTCGGTGCAGGAGCATCATTGTGATTCAGACTTGCTCTGGAGTCGAGCCAGCACCGTGATGCACAACTGGAAGTATTAGAGGAGATGAAGGGGAGAGCTGTGTGAAGTAGCACGAAATTACAGAGCTGCCTGAAGCACGTAAAGAGAGAGTGTGAGGATAAAGTGAATGTCCACAGTGCAAATGATGAAATAAACAAATCCGAGGCAGTAAGCCTGGATGACAGACCAGATAACAAATATCTAATGTGTTTCTGCCATTACTCAGTGTCGGTAAAGCCCAGTGTGGGAGTCACAGTTACAGTAAGTGCAGCATTGGCAGTGTGATCAATGATGCTGAAGAGGAATACTGAAGGAATTCATTGCAGGTTCGCAGTGTGAGAATGCTTTTTGCTGACTAGCACATCAGGCAGCAGATACTACCAGAGGCAGACATTAAAGGTGCCAGTTGACAGAACCTCTTAAGTTAATTAGCTTGTTAGGTGGAGGCACTGGGCACAAGAACTGCTCTGTCCAAAACCAATAAAGCCATTATGTGATGTTATAGATTGCCTGTCTCTTTCCAATGGGAAGTTTGACCAAGATTATTGATTATAATCGGAATTTAGGGGAAAATGATGAGGGTAAACCACAAAGTCACATTTACAAAATATTTCAGTGATTATATGTAGTTTCTTTTTTGCTATCAGCTTTAAAAAAAAAAAAAAGCAGGTGCCTCCTCTCTGTACACAGTAGTCCCAACAGTTCATTTACCCCTTGAAACATTTGGCATTTTGTTATTACAAAACTAGTCCTTTTACTTACTTTAGCTATAACTACGTTTTAAAAAACTGTCTGTGCTAACACCTCCTTAATCTGCTGCTCCTCTTCAAAGCATTGAGATGTTGTTTTATAACCTTACTCTGCTCTCACCCTTTTCCCCAACTTTAGATTACGTAATGACTAATAAGGTAACATCTGAAGACAGTTGGTTATTTTCTATTTTATTTAGGGTTATCAGAGTAAATGAGGCTGTATGCAAATATATGCCACATATTTCATTAAAGTTTTTATTCATAAAAAAATTGTTGAAAACTATTTTCAGTTGAATTATTTTGCTTTATATTTATGCAACCTATCGTTTTGTGTATCACAACTTCAATTCCACCAACATTTGTTTTAATGTAGCAAAATGCCATTAGATTTCTAAGTATTTCTAAGTGTATTTATCATAATGTTCATGTTAAAATTTGAAATAAATGTGTATTATGAGCTAATCGATGTTTAAACTTGGACTTTAAATTCATTGTACATGGTGAAGTGCCCTTTAAGTCCACATTTTCCTTTGCCTAATTTCTGCCTGTGTGAGCAAAAAGGGATTTAGGAAAAGATATCAAAATCATCCAGCTAAGCATATAAGATGGGAACATGCTGGAGAAAAATGCCTCCAGCAAATGAAAATTCCCCGTGAGGAAATTTGAGAAGTGAGTTTATCAGCGTGTGACTGCAGACTGCGGACCAAAAGCTTGAGTGACAGCAGAAGTTTTTTTTTTTTTTTTTTATCCTCCTGCCTAGAATTGAACAAGGCAGAAAGACAGCAGGAAAAGCAAGGTGCATCTGTTTTTTATTGATACAGACTGCACCTGCCTTCCACCTGGTCTGCCAGGATGCAATTTGCTCCAGCCATGTCAGAGATGCGTATAAATACTGTAGACTCTCAATGAGCAATAGGAAGTCTTTTCTTTAGTAAAACCAAAAAGATGCTGCAGCAGCTTAAAAATGCAACTGGAGTGGTTTATGCATTGAAGTAATGATGTGCACATTAAAATTTACACTAAATCTATGATTCTTTGAAACTTTTCACGTTGGTGTTATTTTTTAAATAATTTCCTGACAACGTTCACGTCAATATTCCTTCCTTTTGATAAATAATATATGAGTTCTTTCAGAGTATAAGCTTCTCTTAGCTAAAAATTCATTCTGGCTTCCCTTGCACTACATGGGCTGCATACAGAATGGGAGCATTTCTTTATAAGGCCCTGTGAGGTTAGTTTCATTTAGATGCAGGCCACAAGATGTCTCCCTCTGCTAAAAAAGCTGCCTATCCACTGGAGTGACATTCTCATTGCAAGCGGGGGTTTTTTCCCCCTTTGTGTTTCTTATACAATTCTATGTATCCAAATTAACTTGAGTCACATTGTAACCCAGACGTTTAAACTCTTTTACCAGCTCTTGTTTCTCTGTGGTTTGTATGCTTTATTACATTTTCATGTGACTATAATGGTGACAGTGTTGCTTGTAAAGTTACATGAAGAAAAGTCATTATCAGTAAAACACACTATTGATTGACTGCTGGAAGAGATAAACTGTATCAGGAGGACTGCAACGTTTATTTGATTTCTTTTTTTTTTCGTCCATCTGTCTGTCAGGTAGCCAAGGAGCTGATTTAAGTAGTAACTTTTATTTTATTGTTTTTTCCTTTTGATCTAACTTAAATGGTCGAACCTCATACTTCTTGCACATATGTTAAGAAACAGACTCTTTATATGATATATGATAATTAGGGTACAACAATTGCAACAATAACTTATGAAAGGTCAATTCTTTTTGCTAATAAATAATAAACATTTCTGCAATCATGTGCAGAAGATGTAAAACATTCATGCTAAATTAAATAGTTTTTTTTAATCTGACTATAAATTTTGCTTAATAAGGTTAAAAAATGTGCACAGTGTCATATTTGCATTGGTATCTCTGAGTGCAAACAAATATAGTTTTCATTAGTGACCTCATATATAAAGGGGATAAAAATATATCCAAACCAGCCTGACCTTAGGTAAAATAATAATAATAATAATAATAATAATAAATTAGACCCTAAGCCACTGGATATGTTGCTCTATGACGTAACAACTGACATCAAATAGTGTAAAAAAGGTTTTAAGCATTTTCCATCAGCATGGAGGAATTTTAGCCCGCTCTTATACATAAGGCATATATACACTAGGTGCTTTTTGAGCATGAACAGCTGGTTTAAGATTATGCTGCAGTTGGATTTACCTACAGACTTTGACTAGGTCATTCTAAACCCTCTTTTTTTCATTGCATGAATGCTTTCTCTTCCTTCTTTAAAGAAATAGAAATGAATGGGGATTATAAAATAGATTAAATTAAAACGATGGTAAATTATAAAAGTATGAAGTGAAAACTTTTTGTAAGCTTTCTGTAAGCTCATAGCTGTGATTTAGTTATCGTCTACAGATCAAAGCCTTAGCAAGAACCCAAACCTTCAGTAGTCAAGAGTCTATTGTATCACATAACATTCCCTTGCTTTTTTACAGTCAAGTGATCAGTGAAGTCATCGGGGCTGATAATGTTGAATCAATTCATGAGTTCAGTTTCAGAGTTACTGGACATTAATCAAATATATCACTCATATTTTACCTCCTTTATCTTTGCACTGTGCTTGATGTGTTTCTGGTGCACAACATGTAATTGCTGCCGGTGCCTCTCCAGGCTTTGAACATTCGCACTGGCCCTTAAAGGAGTTCATCTCTTTACTCAGTTGAATCTCTGCTCCTCCTCTAATGAGAACTCTGGGGCTCAGCTTGGCTTTGACACAAAAGAGGATGGTTTGTGTCATTCGTGGACAGCCCTGGAGGAGTGAGTTAGGTCTTAAATAAAGCTGTGCATATAAAAATCTGAGAATTAAACCCTAATAAATTTCTCTCATTTCATTTCCCATAAAACAAATTGGTATCTCTTTTGGACTTTGAAAATTGTACTGCGTCAAGGCTTACTAATTACATGCTTGAACACTGGGATGATTAGCTTGTGCTTCAGCTTACACACACAGCCTAAATGAAACATTCCTATGTTTAATATACACACAGAAAAGATTAATTCAAGCTTACTAGTATTTAAACTTGATGGTGCTGCAATACCAGAGACGTTTGTCAGAAGTGTATTACATTCAGTGCAATAAACATTAGATGGGCGAGGATAGTAACCAACAAGTTGGTGGATTTAATGGATTTTCTCATTCATTTAGCTTGGACACTGAGAGGGAGACATATGCAGAAGAAACATTTTGATATTTCTGCATAAATATATATATTTTTAAATTGAAGTAAAATGTCTTGCCTTGCCAGCTAACCTATAGTGGCTTCTCATTCTAGGTTAATGTTTTAATTCATAAAAAGTTCTGCAGACATCAGCAGGAAATTGTTACCAACAGAAGGCCCAAATAAAAGGAAAACTGATAAGTCTCTGACCTAAAAAAAACTGTATTCATGAACAGCAGCCAGGCTGTATTGTTGTTTCCTGCTCTGGTGTTGCATCAACTATGTCATGTCTTTGTCCATCATTCTGGGTTATTCATTCCCCAGAGGAGACAAAAAAGTGTTTACAACAGAGAATGTTTTTGGTGAGTTTATTTTCAGGAAGTTCAACCACATATTCTGCATAGGACCTCTTGCATATAACCTTTGACCATATTATATTTGAACTGTCTTAATTTGTGAAGAAAACAATATGTTCAAAACCAGCATAATAAACAGTGATGCTGCTACAAAGTCTGACAAAAGTGTTTTAAAATTACTTATCTGCAAATGATGAAAAAGCCAATTTTAATGTATTTATGTTTCATACCTGCTCTGACATTTAGGTTAAATTTAAGTTTTCTGGCTCTAAAACGTGATATCTGACCATTTAAACTGGCATTAGTACAGAACATGATAACTGTTGTGAAGCAATGAGAAAACATGTGTTTGGAAGAGAGGTGATGATAGAACTTTATTGGCTGTGTGTAACCTCTGGAGCTCAGCGTAATGAAATGGTACTTTGGTTTGAACTGCTGACAAGGGATGATTCTGTAAGCACGGAGAGCCTCCTGCATCACACATTCTTTAAGCCTGGATGGAAACAAAGAAGCTCATGCAATTAACATCCTCAAAAAATGCACCTCGTATCTATTGACACGTGTCCAGAGAATTTTACAATAGAGGAAATACACAGATATGATCAACAGGAGAAGAAACCAGGCTATAACTCATAAGAAGTCAGATATCTCAGATGTACCACTGTTTATGTGAGAAAATAGATGTTGATCATCACTATGGCAAAAAAATATATATAAATGTGTGTTTTTTTTATCTAACCAACAAGTTTAAAAAAATATTTAATCACACAAAAGGCTAAAAGAAAAATATTGTTTTTTTTCCCCATCAGCCTCAGTGGGGGTTGACATGATGTAGAGCAGCTGTAAGAGAATGAATGTATGCAGAGAAGAAAATACTTTTTCTGTTGTGCCAACGTTTTGTTATTTATTTATTTAATTAGTTAGTTTTTTGTTATTCATGTGCTGATCATGAATAATCCTAACATTAAAATACTACTTTGACCACGACTTAAGATCAAGTAAAACTAGGTAACAAAAAGCTACACTGTCATTTTGAATTCATTATTTTCCAAAAGGACTTAATAGCAGGGCCGTAACATTTAAGCTAACATGTGGATCAACACGTGCATTCTATATTTTTTTTTTTTTTAAAAAGTGCTACATACATCAATCAATCAGTCATTATTTTGTTCATACTAGAGAAAATGGAGCGAACACAAAAAGCCCTCTTCACCACCTGCTCCCTGATGGCAAACAAACGCGCCAAAGCACGCATAGACCTGAGATGAGCAATAAGGCTTATAGATGTGGAAACAAAGAAAGCACTTCCTTATTCATAACTGTAATGGAGCTTATGGATATGATAAAAATACAAATAAAAGACCCAATAAAAGTAGGACTAATGAAACAAAATTACAACTACAAACATCTTGGAAGGCAATAGCAGTCATGACCACCAGTTTTTGCACATAGAAGATCGAATGAGGATGTAGATGAGGGGTTTTCAATACGATTTGGTCAGGAATCAGGCACATGAATTCAAAATTATATTTTTACTGATTGCACTGAACCTTTGAAACCTAAAGTTCAAAGGTAAAGTGTGACTTTTTACATTTTGATAACCTCACTTAGTATAAAATGCCCTGGCTTTTTGACTTGTTGCTGATCAGTCTGGATATTCACTTCATGTGTGAGGAATACATCAACTCTTTCCTCCAAAGTCTCCTGGAACCATGGAAGACATGTCGGCTTAAAGTCGAGTTAAAGTTAATGCTGCATTAGTTATTTAGTTAGAATCTTCTCCAGCACATACTTAGATCATATCCTTATTGTAGAGAAATTCAATGGCACTGTTCACCTTTTTGTTTCTTGATGTATTTTGCAGTTTTAATGGTTTCTAAAAGGGAGACGTTTCATACCTGCTGTTAAAACAGATTGTTTAAAGTATTTTAATATAATCATAATTTACTGTAGATGTGGTTTTATGCATATGATAATGAATAACTACCAGCAGACGGCTGAAACGAGTTATTTAATTGACCGTGCTTCACAATTAACTCATCTCATGTGCGAGTTAGCTAGTTAGCTGACCAAACATAGTTCAAATTAATGGAAAAGGTTGTGTGTTGGAAACATTGTTGTTCACAATTATCATTTTATCATATACTCATTGTCAGTTGACATTTATTAATTAGAGAGTTTGCACTGCATGTGGTAAATTTCTCAGACTATCCTGAATATTTTTTATTTTAGGTTGTAATGAGGTTGTTAACAAGGAGGTGCTGCGCTCATAAATAATTCCTAATGTTTTGACTTAACACTAAAACAAACATGACAACAGAGAGTTGTGGTTTTATAGATGTGTTTCATTTCTTAGTTCCTACAGCTTTAAAATGTATTTTAGGTTATAAATAGCTTGTTATTGTTTTGTGTTAAAATAGTTTGTATTATTTGATTAAGAACCAACAGATAAGCTCCTGTAGCGCATCGCTCCAGTGAAAGAGGTCCACAATACATTAACACAAATAATTTCCACCTTTTGGGGCATATTTAATTAGTTAAAAATATTTTTTCACAATTCATAGATTGTAATAACACAGTCCTTTTAAAGGAAACACATTAATCAGCACTTTTTCAATAATAATAATAAAATGTTGGGTTTCATAGCACCAAAGTTCATATCGGTTAATTTTTTTTTTCAATTCTTGTTTTCCAGACTGGAAACAAAAATGTTGCTTTACAAATGAAAAGATGATGAAATAAGTATGAATCTCAGATTCCTGACAAACAAAATATTTACAGGTTTTCATAAATAGAGAAAAAACACTTTGAATCAACCAAAGTCACACTTGCAGGCACCAGGAGAATAAATTACTTTCAGGTTTATATATGGAAAAGGTTGGTAGAAAAACCTACTATAAAACGGTCTCAACACATTTTTAAGGAGAGTCTGCGTTTTTTTTTTGTCCAGTAGCCACCTCAGCTATCAATAATAGAGTTTTATCGACCCATAAACTTGCTGCAGATCCTCCAGTAAATTTAGATGAATTTTGAACTTCAGACTTCATCTTTTTTTCTTTTTGAAGATTTTCTTTACGCTAGGTGTTTCTGATTTGATCAATACCACCACCCTCCGCCTCTCGGTACCATTGGAGGTCTACTTCATCACCAGAGGAAAACAATTTCATCCACTGGCTCCACCTCATTCTCCATTCGACTGTGAGGAGAGTGCATGTGGAAGAGGGCGGGCAACAAGCTTTATTTTCCCATCTGCGGGCTTCAAGTCAACAGGCTGAAAAGCATCTCTTGAATGTGTGGAAAAAAAGGAGGAGTTGAGTTCTGGGCAGCTGCTGCACTGAGACAGAGACAACCGAAATCTGTGAGTATTGTCTGGCACTGGAGAGAGGGAGATGGAGGAGTGAAGGATCTGAGCCACAGAGAGGTAAGTCTCTCCGGCTTCTCAAAGTGATTACCTCTGGGAGTGGAGTCGTCGCTCACATCTGCAATTATCACGCCCGTCTATCTCTTGATGAAGGACTGGTGATAGTTATGCTGATTATTTTTTATCTCCGGAGTGATTCAGCTGTATTTATCATAAGTGAATCATTATGTAAATCAAATTTACCTTCTAAAAGGAGCACTCTTCTTTTGATTTTATCAGACTGCTGTGCACTCAGACCTCAGTGTGTGCTAGCTGGAATTTTTGACACATAAAACGGAACATGACTGTGAAAGCCACTGGGAGTAAATTGTGGTCTGCCGAGGGCTGCTAAGAAACTGCACTTGATCACGAAGCACTTGCCTTTGCAATTATGGTCAAAGCACCTACATCTGAATCAATCGCCCTGGGGCCAAGCAAACCAAACGATGCCCAGGAGAGTGCCATCCAACAGCCAACGTCCAGCAGGCTCAAAACGCCTCTCAAAGAGATCACTGTGTCTTTCATCAGGAGGACCAAAATCCATGGTTTGAAGTTCATATTCTGTCCGAATAAGTCGAAACCACAGCAGCTCATCTGGACTCTGGCCTTCTTTCTTTGCATAAGTCTTCTCTGTACCTGGTCCTGGAACAGGATCCTCTACCTGATGTCCTACCCTGTTGTCACAAAGATCTACATGGTTTGGGCTCACAATATGTCCTTCCCAGCTGTCACTTTCTGCAACAAGAACGTGTTTCGTGCATCTAGTATGACTAAGGACGACCTGTATCACAGCGGTTACTGGATGGACCTCATGTATCCTAACCACACTGTGATAAAAAGGAGCCTGTCCATCCTGAAAGAAAGCCATAAACCAGCTCTCCTGGGTCTGCTGGACTTCCAGAACTACACCCCGACCCCTGATTATCCCGTCAACACCACGGAGATGATGAGTCGACTCAGCCACCAGCTGGAGGACATGCTGCTGGAGTGCAGGTTTCGTGGGGAGACCTGCACCTACAAAAACTTCAGCACTGTATGTAGAAAGAGAAGGATGGTGCTTGCCAGGTGTGGAGTATGAGTGTTGCTTGCAAGGTGCATTAATAATTTATTTGACAAAGCCTCTTTAGAGCAAGATTTCTCTCAGGCTGTTTTGAGGTGTTGATGTTTAGGAGGTGAAAAAGAAAATGCCATTTCTGTTTTTCCTCTCACACTTTTTGTTTCTCATTCAAGAAAAGCCTCTTAAGAAAAGAAGTACAGTAGCCCACAGTCATCATCTCCATGTAGGATGTCAATTTTTTAAACATGTTTTATGTAACCGTGGTCTCTGAAAATTTGGAACGTATGAATGTCAATATATCAGGGATCATACAAAATTTAAATAAAATTTTTTTCTCAAATTAAATATCTATATGGTATGAGGAGAAGGCAGAGTCATATAACTAATGCAAACATACATTTTTGATGATATGGATTCTAAGGTATAAATGTGCTAAAATGCTTCATAAGTTCCTCCAGGGCTTCAGCAGCAGTTTGACTTGTGACTGCAGATTTTAAATAGTTACCTTTATCAAGAGTACTTCAAATTAACTTTTAAAATTCGTTGAAAATGTGAATTCATTTAAATTTAATAAAATTAACAAACGAGACAGCCCTAATTATTTTTGCACAATTTAGAATATTTTAAGGCTTTTTAACTGAGTTGTTTCTTTCTTAGACTAAAAACTCAACAACTTTTTTTTGACTTGCACTTCAACTTAAACATTATTGATGTAAAAAGAAAGTATATTCCTCTTTCAAAATAATTTTTGACTTTGCGTTGTTTCAGATCATCAAACAATTTTATTTCCAGATGAAGACAGCATCAATAAATACAAAAAGCAGTTTTCCTCTGGTCATTTCAGTTATTAGGGGGAAATAAAGCTTTGCCAACTAGACTTGTTAAGGTCCATTTAAATAATAAATTAACTGTGATTAGCAAGCCTTTTTGGAAAATTGAGTGCAATTTCAGCAGCCTGACCTAATTACTGCAAGACCTGTAGCATCAGGAAATTCACTTAAATGGTGCCTGTCTGACAAAATAAATAGGTATGAAATATCTCTCAGTGCAACACGTCATTATTTCTATGTCTTTGGTGCTCCGGAGAACCATGGTGAGAGTCATTCCACAAATCTAGAAAACACTGAGCAGTGGGGAGCTTTCCCAGAAGAGACAGACCTTCATAACTTATTTTAAGTACCGTAAGCCTCTTTTTCTGCCGTTCAGGCCATTAATGCTTCAACAGAAAGAAAGTGACTGGGGTAAAAATGACATAAATGGTAGAGTATCAAACCAGCTTTTGAAGAAAAAAAATTCAATCTCACATTTAACCAAAAATACTTTGAAGATCCTTAAGGAAGTCGATCATAGTGGATACATGACAGTCTGGATCTGCTTTGCTGACTTGTAATTGATGGAAACATCAATTCAGCTCTCTCGAGGTTGTTGGGCCATTGCAACCTTAAGCTGAAAGGCAGTTGGGTAATGCAGTAGGACAACAATCTAAAGTATTAATGTTGCTGTTTTTCAGGATTTAACTAGTCCTGCTTCCCTCTCTACTCCTCAGTCTTTGACAGCCCCAGTACTAAGTTTGGGGGAGTTTTAAATGTAGCAACATGTTTTACTGTTGATAGATTTGTCATACATAATTTACTAATTATTACCAATAAAGACACTTTGTTGTCTTTTTGTCAAGCGTAAAATCCAAATGTAGCTGTGGATTGGTTCGAAGGAGTTGTTCTACTGATCTGATGGAGGAGCAAGGTGTTGTTTAGATCATGCGGCCAAGAAGTGAAGACAGCTGGAAGAAATTTTACTTCACCAAAACAAGCAGAGCAAATTTCAAATCTTTCACAGTCAACTTATAATTTGCAGTATATTTACTGATAATATTCCCAGCGACATTGTCACTTTTTTATACCCCATGCAAAATAATGTTTTACAGATTGTACAGAGAAAGTGATTTTAAACCATGGTGCAAAAAAGAGAGAGGAAATTTTTCTTTTTCTTCACTGCAGACTTAATGCATACTGTAGCTGCAACAAATCCAACATGTTTCCTTGTGAGTGCAACCAAGGAAACCAGAGCCCTCTAGAACAGATGATCAGGTTAGAATTAAATTTACTTCCACATATATTTTATAAACAATGGGAAGTGAAAAATGTGGAAGGAGCAAATCAAAATCTTTTTTATGTCACCGAAATTGTTAAGAGTACTACTGTACGTATCATGAAACAAGGTGCGTCTATTTGAATTTGAATATTATTGGTGCAGTTTTGTCTGCAGCTCCAAATCAAATCATGCTTAGGGTCTCATATAAATGTTCAGATTTTTATAGGGTCATAGTAGGCTGCACAGTCAAACTCTGTCTTTAGTGACTGAAACTTGATCAGTGTTCTCGTCTTAACAACCAAAACAGGTAACAGTGACAGCTTTAACCAGTTTGATATCTGAAATGTAGCACTACTTAATGTACAAAAGGACTAGATTGAATAAATCAGAAGACTAAACTCATCTACTGGAGCTGTTGTCAGTAATCGATAAAAACAATACAAAGGAACTACATTCAAATACCATGTATTTTAAAGAGAAAATTAAAATTAACAGCACAAGACAAACATACATAGAACACAAAATAATAAATACAAAATAAATATACACAGTACTGCAGTAGATCGTCTTAAATTTGTGCACAACAGTCTTAAATTTCCCCACTGATCAGCACAGTGTCTGACCAACACACATTCAAAAGTCCGTGGTTGATTTGTCCAGATATTTGAGATGAGAATGTCCAAGCGCAAGTCGTTTCAGATGAAGAGATGAATGATGGATTGTGTGTCTGAATGCTGAGATGGAGGGGGAAATGATACAGACTGTCCACCTCCTACCAGATCAGTATGGAGTGAAACTCAGGTTCTCCTGGCCCCAGCCAGTTCTCAGAAGCTCGCCATCCTGTAACCCTAAAAAGGGTCACCTGGCCAATTTCATCTATAGATCAGTGCATGACAGCTTCATGGCTCCAAACTCACTGGATGTTCAGATCTGTAGCTCCTTTGTCTCCAGCTCTCCCCCTCACACCTGACTGTGAAAGCTGGAGCAGGCCTAAATAACCACCTCAGGTGTGTTAATTGGCTGAATGCACTGTGTGACTGACTGTCACTCTACCCAATGGAGCAGCAAAAGGCGGGATTAAGGGCAGTTTTGTACCCTGGGTTATAGAAATACAAGTGATCTCAATTGGTTGCAACAGCTTCTCTGTTACTTTAAAATATTAGTGCAGAACGTCTGCTGTATAAAACAAAATCCGTCTTCATAGCTAAACAAAGCCATATTTTGCATTTAAGCTGTGCTTGTGTCTGAAGCGTCTCTTGTCATAGCTGAAGTGTGACTTTCTGGCCCTTGTATTTTATTTAAATTGCTGTGTAAAATTTTTAAAACTCACCAGTTAGATGGTTTCGAGTCACTTAGCAGACCTCATTATATGGCCTGCAGTGGGAAAAGGCTTAGAGCTCTGTCGAACAGCATCTGTCTGAGCCGCACGAAAGTCTGTGTGAGTCGGACACGGAACACTGACTCTGATCTCTGGAGATCAACTTTGCCCAGCTGCCTGGGTTTCCGCCAGCAGACCCTTTAACACAGCCTCGCTACAGAGGATAACTGATGAAAAGTCACCAAGAGCTGGAGTTTGTGTCTTTCCTGATGTGAGGTTGATTTAGACAAGTGCTAAAGATACATAAATGGCTGAAAGCCACTATCTGAGCGTTCTACAGTTTTCTATTGTGTTGTGAGTTCTTCTAATACTTGGATGGCTTTAATCAATACACTGAAATTCATTATTTAATAAGCTAAGTTGCTACTTTACTGTAACTTTCTACAGCGATTGCTTTATTTCCCTACTTTTGAGTAAGACTGAGGTCTTAAAACATCTGTTAACAAGGACATCAGCTCATATTATTTATTAAAAATAATCAACTTTCTCAACTTTTTCTCACCACATGAATAAATGCACTGTGTTGCTGCCATGTTATTGGCCAGTTTGTGTGTTACTAAGTTATTGAACAAATATACCTCATAAAATAGTGATCATATTTATGCATTTATGATATGATTAACCCATTTCTGCAAAGGCATTTTGTGTTAAATGTTTCAGTAGATCACTTGTTGTTAGACTCCAGTGTTTGTTTGTTTTTTGCTCATGAGATTCAAATGTGTGTGTACTGTAGTGACAGCTTTTTCACAGTTGTCCTGTTACAGTATGCTTATTTGCTGTGAACTCTCAACAGCTTACAGCGGCATGCTGTAAATGCTTACTATTTTGTGATATGTGTTGTCAGCCAGTTCTGCACTTTGATTCTGTCTAAAAACTCATTCTAAGTCGGGGTTTGTGGCGTTTCTCGGCTTCAGTCAAATCAATTAGTTGTAATTTCATTACGCCGTATAAAATGAGACAGTGCGTCATTGTTTCAAATCATCACTCAACAGACAGATTAGTGTTAGAAGACTATAAACACATAAACCACAATTAGATAAAGACGTAAAATAGATGGAATATAAAATAGGTGAATTGATGTGTTGTGCATAATGTCAGCAGCACCAATTTAACACAATTAAATTTAATAAGGAAAGTGGCGTTGATGTCTGCTTGTTCAGCTTTGGATTTTATGTACCCGCAGAGGGTTTATGGAGTTAAACCTGAATCAAACCTCAGACAAGGGGGTAAGGACGCTGCAAGGATCTTCTTGGCTCCTCTCACTGTCCTGTGCAGGGCGCTCACATTGGCCTATTGCAGATGGAGTACCATTCTGAAGTGCAGAATGCTTTGAGGATGGTCCTAGGAAAAGTGCAGTCTCTGCTGGGCCAGTTTCAAGTTCCCAGAAATCAATACTCCAAAGAATGTTATCTCTCTGTGCTGAACATTTGCTGATGTTAATATTGTGACCTTTGGAAGTTGATAATCATTGCCTTTTTATTTGGCTACTGCTCCCTGTACACTGGATCATAATTTCTTTAAGTTAGTTCCACTATTTCTGCATCATTTGTTTATGTAACTTTTTGGCATATCAGTAGTATCATGCTAAATATTTCTAAAGATAATAAGTTGGGTTTTTTTAAGTTTTACTCAAACAACATAATCATCCACAAACTGAGGAAAAAGCTGTATGAATGTGGAAGATTGTTGGTGTAAAAAAATACCATCAGTGACTCTATTAAATATTAAGAGCTGCTGTGCTATTCTGGCATTGCTTCGATCCTAGATAGAGGTTTCATCTGTGGTCGATAGATTTTTCTGCCTGTGTTTCTAATTCAATGATGTTTAAACACTATATTTACAATAGATCACTGACGGGACCACTTTTCTTTGGAGTGAAATTGGGTAAAAATAGATAGCTGCTGTTGCCACCGAGGTGCATTCGTTAATTTCTTAAACCAGTGCCTGTAGAAAGTCAATGCTTCTTTCTCTGGTAATCAGAAAACCTCTGCAATGATTACCTCTTTTGCACAATTACACACTGACATGTAATACATCTTGTACTGGTGCACAGCTTGCAGTGGTGCTGTGGGGAGGTTGTTACTCATACTCATTCTCTTTTTGGGGCTTTTTTTTTGTTCTCTGTTTACAGATTTACACTCGCTACGGGAAATGCTACACCTTCAACTCAGGGTTAGATGGCAACCCTCTGCTGACCACATTGAAAGGAGGCACAGGGAATGGCCTGGAAATCATGCTGGATATCCAGCAGGATGAATACCTGCCTGTTTGGGGAGAGACAGGTCAGTGCAACTTTAAACACTGTTCTTACTTATACTAACAGATTAACAGATTTATGGAAACCTCTCCTTATAGAGGATCTACCGTTCTTTGCAAAAATGTTCCCGCCCTTTGATTTTATTTTTCACATATTATCGTGTGACAATTACAACGTTCTGTGTATTTAATTGGGATCTTATGTAATTGAAGCAGAAGGAAAATTTTATTTTTCAATATTTTTTTTAACAAAGCAAAAATTGTGTGGCTTGCATTTATGATCACCTCCCTTTACTTAAATACCACTAAACAAAACCTACAGAAAACAGACCCAGAGAGAGCAATGCTTAAGAAAAAAAAAACTGCAAGAAGCTGCTGAAGACTTAAGCGGGACAGCAAACCTAAAAAGCTTCAATGGAATGGTTTAATGGCATATTCATATGTTAGAATGGCCCTGTCAATGCTCAGAATTAAATCCAATTAAAAATATGTGGCAAGACTTCAAAAAAGCTATTTGTAGACGCTCTTTGTCTAACCTAACTGAGTTTACATAGTCAGATTGCCCGTTCGTTTACACAGGGATGGGCAAAAATCCCCATCCATAGCTGAGAAACACCAATAGAAGCCTAGCCTGAACGAGTTCAGGAGGTCTAAGTACAAACACACTGCAAAATATGCTAAAACAACATTTTTTCAGTTGGTCTGTTGCAGTGATATTAATATTTTTAGAAGCACAATTGAAACGATAAAACAATTCCATCTGTAGCATTGTATTGTTTTCTTATGTTTTATTGTTTCCATTTTTTTCTCCAGGTGCACTACTGTGAGTAGATTCAATAAAGTGTGCTCTAATAAATCTCTATTACAATATGCAGGGACATTACTAGTTGTAAATCTATTTAAAATTAACCAACAGTTTTATTGGTATTGCTTCACCCAGAAGGTTTTAAAACACTATTATTGTAAAAAAACTGTTAATCACTGAGGGCTGAAATCGGGAAAAAAAAGGGGGTGGGGGAACACCCAAGGAGCGGCTTCTCTTCGATGGCCGTAAATGTTATATTTTCTGCCGTGCTGTATCCACAGATGAGACATCGTATGAAGCAGGCATCAAGGTTCAGATCCACAGCCAGGACGAGCCACCCTTCATTGACCAGCTGGGATTCGGTGTAGCCCCTGGTTTTCAAACTTTTGTGTCATGTCAGCAGCAACTGGTACCTAACGATCAGCCTCCAACCTCTTTCTTTCTTTTTTTCCCCCCCGCTCTGCCTCATTGAGTGTTTGTCCCCAAATTTTTGCCAGGTAGTGTCCATTATCACTGTGTGACAGTGCATGGAGCAAAATCAGATCGTTGCTCTACCCTCTCTGCGGAAAGTGGAGTTAGTGCGGTTTTCACTAAATGAAACTTGGGGAATTAAAGCAGCCCAGAATTATTGACAGAGCAAGGCCAAGTAATGATTAGATGGAAGCATATGAGTGTAATGTTCCTTACTGAGCCCAAACCACTTAGGACTGCAAAGCATGCAAAAATATATGGCTGCTCAGACTAAGTCCTCTATTTTTAGCCAAGGAGGAGAAATATGAATGTGTCTTTTTGATCGCTCTGAAACCTGTCAGAATTTACAGTGATGCGCAGCATGTTTTATTTGAAAGTTCTTTTATTTGCAGGTTTCAAAAAGAAAGAAAAAATGTCTTGCATCATCTTACAGTATCTCCTGCTAAAAATAACCAAAATCTGAAAACACTTGGATAACTTCTTGAGGGAAAGGTGTAAAAGAAACCTGGCAGACTTCTTGTTATGATGACTAGTTTTCCACTGCCACCAGCTCTAAAAGTGTGCTTTTTTATGAGAGCAATGACCTACAGCTATTTTGCACAGACTTTGATTTAAGGACACAATTTTATGACAAGAAGAAACGCCTGTGGCAGCGTTTGTTGACTGCGGAAAATTTGCACGACAGCCCCGGCCCCACTGCCGTCAGTGAAGGATGAAAAGTAATAACTATATTGGAGCCTGAATTGATCGAACGGGCCGTCATGGATAGTCATAACAGTGAGAGCGCATGGATTTCCAATCCAAATCTAATGAAACTCTACAGCATTTATATGATGTTGCCTGTAGTACAGATTCCCCATGTGTTTTTGTTTCCTCTTTTCTAGGAAAACACACAAGACAAACAATGATCATTGCGTTTTCAGACAGACGCAGGGACAGAAAAGACAAAAAGCTTATGTTAAAATTGCAGTGGTTCTACAAAGAGCTTTAAATTTTGCAATGATTATAATAATTATGCTTTATGACCAATTGTATTTTTCCATTGTGCTGCTGGCTCATTAAAATTTCTAGTGCATAATCAGTCTTAGTGAAGTAAAGGGATACTTGAGCTGTTAATCAAATTAATTTCCTTAGCAATTAATGAAGCCAGATTTGAATGATTTTGCTCCTAAAGTTAATCAGCTTGGCTGCTTCATCAGCATGGACCAAATGTTAATGTAAAATCTGTCTTGTTTGAGCAGAATAGCATGGGATGATTGAGACATATTCTTGGCACTTGGACACCACAAAAAGATTATGCATTGAATTGTTTTGGAGAACTTGCTGTGAAAAACGGAACTCGCTTATTTTCTTCTTTCAAATGTCATCAGTGCTCAAAGTTTACCATCATTCAACTGTCATTAAGAAGTGAATCGGGTATATTAATCACCATCGCAGGGTTTCATCCTGAAAGCAAAAGAGCATAGATTAGTCATTAATAATCGTGACACAAGCAACCTAGCAGCAATGCGTTTATGTGTTGAAAGATGGATGCGTTCATTAGGTTATCATTAAAGTCTGGCAAACATTTATATCAGTAAGGGTCCTATGCTATGAGTACAGTATGCCGCCAATGTTATAGTCTTAAGATAAACGAGAAGTAATTTCCATATTTTCATTTGTGACTCCTTTTTCAGAGCACTTGAATTTTAAAACCCGATCCTGAAACAGGACTGAGTTGAATTCAGTTGTTTGAATGGATCACACCAATCAGAATTTTGGGCTAACCCTGCCAACGTGTTGCATGACATGTAGAAGTTGAAACTTCTGAAGGATATCATCAAACCACTTTCCTATGATCTCAAAGAATTAGATAATAGCTCATCAAATATCTCTTCCTTCCCTGGTTTCCAATAAAACACCTCCACTGAAAATATTACTTTACAATGGATCTCTAAGCCAAGCTGAATCCTACAGAGTTTTTTGCTCGAGACGTTCACTTTTACAGGGTTTTTGCCTGATGCGACTGGTCCCCTTCTGCCCTTTACCTCAGTGTTGCTTGCCTTTTGATTTCGATAATGATGTGGGCTGTGTTCCCTCACCCCTCACCCTAGATGAGACATCCTATGAGGCCGGCATAAAGGTGCAGCTTCATTCTCAGTCAGAGCCTCCCTTCCTCCATGAGCTGGGCTTTGGGGTCGCCCCCGGCTTCCAAACATTCGTTTCCACTCAAGAGCAGAGGGTAGTGTATGTGTGACTAGGCTTGCTGCATGCTGCAAAATACCATGTCGTTCGGTTCCTCCACACCTGTTAAGTTCCACTCTTTTATCCGCTGTTTTACCCTTCTTACAAGGAATGGATTTATGTGCCTCCCGCCTGTTCACCCTTCTGTGTGGCTGAAGCAACTACGTGCAAGAGTTTCTGCTATGTATCCTCGTCATCTTTGTCTTCTCTGTTCAGAAGTTAATGTGTGTCATTCCTTTAACTTGCATATCCAAGTCTGTATTCCTATCAAAATTTAGCTTGTTTTTTGGTTATACCCCTTCCTTTTCATGTACAGCTTTGTCAACATGAGGTCTTTATTTTTGCTCGCATATCTCAATAGAGCACATTATAGAAGCTCTGCCTTGTAGCATCTGAAAGGACCAGACAGTGTGATTCATTAGGTTTTACCCCCTGTGAGGATTCTGCCTTCTGGTCTAGACTAGTACATTGCTCACTGGGGGGGGTCTATCTGGTGCATGTCTACATCTGAAAGTCTGTGGGTTTGAAAGGGAGTTCGATAAAAGCTTAATCATGTTTGTTGGTTTAGCTCCACTCAATCAGTGAATTGCACTTCATCTCCGTCGCTCCCTATTGACTAAATGACCCTTTGATTGTTGGAGTTGGCCTGGTTAGAGCTGCTGGATACGATAGAGACTTTCACTTGACCCTAATGTGACAATAGCACACAATTCTTCTGAGACGTTTGCCAGGAAAAAAAAAAGCTTTTGGCACTGATTGCTGGTCAGTCCCATGTTGCAATTAAAAGCTACTGCAAATTCAAAGTCCTAAAGCAAACTGGATAATATATATATATGTGCATAAACTTTTGTATTTTTTTTTCTTTTTGCATTGCTTTGTCATGAAATTGGTATTGGCTCCAACTGGGAAAAAAAAAGAAAAAAAGATTGAAATCGAACTGAAAATCTTGTTGGTAGTTAGATGTCAGTTTTTTCAGTACAATAGAAGTAGAAGATCTTAATGGACTACAGACACACTGAGCCAAACATAAATGGAGCAAATCACAGCAATTGTAAGCCTGAATAATACCTATGAACAAAATTACTATTGTTCTGTTATAGTTTTATTTAGGTTCATAAATGTACAGTCTAGCAGAAGTACCCTTTTCACATTTTGTCCCACTATGGCATCAAAAACTCAATGTGATTTTATAGTGCATCTATAAAAATATTCCCAGCACTGCAATTTTCACGTTTTGTTATTATGCAGCCTTTCTCTAAATTGTATTAAACTACTCCCTCTCCTCAAAAGACGCATATTACTCCATTATGACTTTGGAAAAAAATGTATTTGAGTTTTTAGCAATTAAAAAAAAACACCAAGTTACTGTCAGGGATACAAAATCTGTCCATAGTTTGTGGTGTCCTGTCAAAACTATCCAAGTTTCAACTTCTAAGACTGTCTCTAATCCCATGGTTCTCTGTTCCTTGGCAGAAACTCAATCTGCATCAGTAATGTTCTGCATGATGTCTGCCTGCTGCGACACACAAGCAATAATACAGTTCTGACTGCAATTCCTGTACCTCCTGTGTCTCAGAGCACATTTTTATTTAAAGGCATCTGTTTTTTGTTTTTTTCTGTGTACGTATCCGTGTTGGGTTTTGTGAGCTCGTCCTCTTTTTTTGTACTTATTCGGCTGTGCACTGGGCTTCTGTTTCTTTGTTGTTGTTTGGTGTAATCCTGTGAGCCGACGTACTGAGGGAAAACATGTGCTGTTTGCTCTTTCAGCTTCAGTACCTCCCACAACCTTGGGGAGACTGCAAGTCCACACCGATAGACTCCGAATTCTTCTCCACGTACAGCATCACTGCATGCCGCATTGACTGTGAAACCCGGTACCTGCTGGAGAACTGCAACTGCAGAATGGTTCACATGCCCGGTATGAATTGGGATTTAGCCTGGCTTGTGAAAATCATTTTTCCCCCTGTGGTGCTTAAATAAGTAATGAGCTTCACGTTTACATTATTCCAAATAGGTACTTCAACAGTTTGCACACCTGAGCAATATAAAGACTGTGCTGACCCAGCTTTAGGTAAGCCCGCACATTTTATCATGTTCAGCATGAATATGTGTTTTTTTTAGATTAATGTGTGAAACCCAGAGCTCAGGAGGTTTGCCATGAGCATATTCCAGGCTTAAGATAACACTTATGTTGCTTCAGAAATTACTTTCCTCTAGTGCTGAAGCAAAATAATAAAATTATTGTTTAAAAATTCCATTATGAAGATTTGCGATGTGACTGTGCTTCGCTGAGCTCAAATAAATCGCACCAGTTTTATCCCCCCTCCCTCCTTCTCTCCAGTAATATGGCTTCAGTCATTATTTGCTTTCATAGAAAGTGAACGATGGCAGCGAGTATATTTCTGTTACTTGCCGTGGTATTTTTAGCACAAACTGAGAGCTACTGTGTGCAGGTTTGTTTGATTTTTTTTTTTTTTTTGCTTTGTTTTCAAATAGATCGCAATATTTTTAAATGACTTTGATCATCCACAGACTTTTTGGTAGAGAAAGACAACGATTACTGTGTCTGTCAGACCCCGTGCAACATGACTCGCTATGGCAAGGAGCTGTCCATGGTAAAGATCCCCAGTAAGGCATCTGCTAAATATCTGGCTAAGAAATTCAACAAAACTGAGCAATATATTGGGTAAGTATTATGTAGTATCAGTGAAGTATTTAGTCAGCTACTTTTCTTTCCTGATGTATTTTGAGCCAAGTCTCCATCGTTCACCTTCAATGTAACAATAATGAAAGAATCTTACTCAGGTAAATGTGAGATATAAACTGATGTAATGTTATATATTGCAGGATATGATATGTGCTGGGTATGCTCTTGTCTGTCCTCTCTACAGAGAAAATATATTGGTGTTGGACATCTTCTTTGAAGCCCTAAACTATGAGAAAATTGAGCAGAAGAAGGCCTATGAAATAGCAGGGCTTCTCGGTAAGACTCTCACAGTTGCCTATTCTCTCAGGGGGAGAAAAAAAACAGCATGACTTTGGTATCAGCACTCAGCGGATCCCTGGCGCAAAGTTCACATTGTGCATCGGAGCCTGGTGCTTTGAGGGTTCCTCTTTGAACTTGCAGATAGGCTGAACACATTTTCATAATCTGATGCTCTTCCAAGGACAGCAGGGCTGGTTCTGATGAGAAACTGGGCCTGCGTGGAGACTTTTGACAACTCTGTTCAGATTGCTCAGAGATACAGGGAATTGGATGTGACAGCAATGGGAATGGCTTCATGCACCATTGTTCAATTAGTGTACCTGCCTATATCTATTAATCTCTTCCTCTGTAGGTGACATTGGAGGTCAGATGGGGCTTTTCATTGGAGCCAGTGTTCTAACAATACTGGAAATATTCGACTACCTATACGAGGTAAAAACTTGGCCTTTTTACTTTTTCGCATGTAATTTGGAACTATTGTCATAGCAAAGATTCAGTGCGATATTATTTTTGTTTTATTTTATGTAGACTTTATATTACCTAGAGAATCCCTTTTGAAATATACAAGGTACAATGTAGTTTCACAAAGGTTGGTCTGTACTACAGAGTTTCACAAGGACAAAATGAGTATGTGTTACAAGTTTTAGTATTTACATATCTGTGACATCTGAACAGTACATTAATCTGCAAAATACTTACAACCAATTGGCTGTTCCTCAGAATCCTTACAGGACAGGAAAAAAGAAGGGAACCCACCAAAAAACAGCTTTGTGAATGAAAATACACCAGTAATTAAAATGTCCCACCTCATTTCTTGTTGCAACTAAAAGCTTCAATAGGTTTTATAGGATGTTATGTGACTTATCAACTCAAAGTTTTTATATCTGTATTCATTTTTCACATAGAAGCAGAAGCTTTTGCCCATTCTTCTTAATAAAAATATCTCAATATCAGTCAGATTATATGGGGATCATCTGTTAACATACATTTTTAAACCTTATGACAAGTTCTCAATTGACTGCATGTCTCTACTTCGAATGAGTCCATCTAACACATGACTATCCTGTGTTCTAAACCATTCCATTGTATCTCTAGATGAAGCCATAATGTCACTGTCCTGCTGGAAAGGAAACTTCTGCCCCATTGAAGTATTTTCTATTAAAGAGGTTCTCTGATGTGCATCTACCCTTTAGATCTTAATAGATTATATGTCCCTAATGAAGAAACTCATCATCCTTGCATAATGCTGCCAACACCATCTTCTAGGATTATGTATTCAGTGTGATGAGCTCTGCAGTTTTACATCTCTTATAATGCTCACCTGACCACATCACCATCTTCTGTATTTTTGATTCTCTGTAACAGAAGCTGTAGATGCGACTTCTCACTGCTTTCTAAAAAATAATTTTCTTCTCACCACTCTTGCATTAAGGGCAAATCTGTTCAGAGCGTGACTTATAGTGGTCAACAGTTTCTCCCACTGGATCTGTTGATCTATCCCTTCTGAGACCTTTGAATTGCTCTCTATGACATGTTCAAAGCTTAGGCTGTTTTTTTTGTTTTGTTTTTTAACTTAAACCTTCTTTGAGCTTCTCATATAGCTTCATTATTTTTCTTCAGACTTTTCATTGATGACTTCAAGCAAAACCTCTAAAACCTTCACAGAACATCTGGATTGATACTGACCAAACATTATGAAATTTATTTATTATTAATAAGGGGACATTTGACTGGACTTCACTAGATTCTTTTTAGTGGTTTCAGGGAACATAAATGCATAATTTATACGTGTTCAGATTTTGATTTGTTAAACAGTTAAAGAGTGGGAATACTCTTTTGACCCACTGAATGCTCTTTGTTCACTTCTGATGTTAAGTCATCTTCTGAATATGTTGCTCCCTTCTAGAACCACATTGTGAAACCTTCAGTTCTTGAGTTTATAGACCTTGTAGTTGTTATCTAAAGCCATGTTTATGCTTGAAAAAGTGGGAACTGAAGGAAAACTTGCAACTGCTGTTTGCACATGTGACAGCAGGAAATTGTTCACATGAGAAGCGGAGAAGAGAGAAGAAATACAACAGCATGAAGAATAGGTTTTGTGTTAACAATTTAGAACATGATACACAAGAGCCACTGTGAAGTTTGGTGCTTATGGTTTGCAAAACTGTGAGGATGGAGTATAAGACTATCAGTTTGATATACAGTAAAATATTGAATATTTCAAGGTGAAATAAAGCCAAAGCCATATTTCAAGTGATTGCTACATGTGAAAACAGAGCAGAATCCCCATATCTTTCCCAAATGAATAAAGCTTCAAAAGTGCATTTATGGAACTTATTTTGTAATGCATTATAAAGTTTGTTCTAAAGCAAAATCCTAGACTTCAATCTACATTGCATAATTTTTTTCTTTGACTTGAACTTTCACGTTTTGTAAAATAAACTTTTTACCCCTAAGCTTTATGAACAAAATGAATGCATTAATAAATAAAATGAGAATACTGTGGCAGCAAAAAGTTATTTTTTCTTTAGTGATTACAGTTTAGCTTTTTATATGCTGAGATTAAAACTGCAATGTCTTAATTGCTTCTTGCTCCTTATTGCCTCTTAAGGCTATATCTCAAGTGTCACAAATATGCTGAACTTTTAATGCAAATGTGGAAACTTCATGAGGCAGTTAAATGAAGAAATAACCAATGTAATAACTGATCTGACTGGAAAAAATGAGAAGAAGAGAAAGATCCAATAACAGATGCAGCTAAAAACACAGACAGCAAAAAACTACAACCAAAGATTCTGTTATTTCAATAGAATACGAAATCTGAAAAATATCAACTGAACGTAAGTCTGACGTTTTATTGGTAGTCTTCAAGGAACCTCAGGCCACCTTAAAAACCTATATGGACAAAAATCAAAGATATTTTATTACATAAATTCATCTGACAAATGAATCACATTTGCTCTCAATAAACACATGGTTTCTACAATATTTTTTTTAGAATAATGAGTTCCAGTTGCTTTAAGCCTTGCTGCAAAAAAGCAACCTGAAATGTCAACACAACTTGCTAAATGTGGCATTTCTTCAGCAGCAGCTGAGAACTGCAGCGTTCATCTTTTTCAGTCTTAGTGCAATTGCAGAAACGATCTTTTTCACAGATATTGAATGTCATTAAGTCTTGTGAATCATGTTTTTTTGTGCCTTCTTTTAGGTGTTTAAGGATAAGGTTCTGGGTTACTTTGTGCGCAAGAAACGGCCGCAGCGTTGTCAGAGCGACAATCTGGTAATTAATTTTTCTTGTTCTCTCTGAATGCAGGTGTCTGAATGAAATGAACTGAATGAGCTAAAGAACAACAAAATGTCTATTCACATTTTTAAACACTAAATAATGTCACATAATCAGAAAAGACTAAACCTCATCAAATGACATCATGAACATCTGAGAGAAATAGTATGTTTTTCTGCAAAACATAAACATACTAACCCACTCAAATTCACATACCTGTGCTCTATATACATTTTAAAGACAGTTGATTTTTTTGTGGCAAGACGTTAAAAGCTTTGTTGTTGCCGATAGATATTTGAAAAAAGTATCTTTCTTGGTGAAAAGAAAAATAGTCAACTCTCCAAGACAACAAAAAATACATCTAAATATTTTTCCACAAAAGACAATCATTTGAATTGTAAAAAGTGAAAATGTTGTCAAATGCAAGCTTTTTAATTTGCAAAAAAATTCTCTTCTCATGTTTCAGTGACTTCTTAAATCAGTAAACCAATAATGATAAAAGTAATAGTAATAATTCTGTAATAGAGGCAGAACAAGCAAATCCCCTTCAGTCACACTCCTGTAGGATGTGCCAGCTCGATTTAAGCTTGCATTCTACTTTACCTTCTCTCCCCTACAGCAGTTCGCAGAAAGTTTAAACTTACTCACTCAGTTCATGTTGCAGAGATGGTGTATGTTTTATAATTTAATCATAATATTTCAGATTTGTTTTTCAGCAACTGTGCAACTGAGAGTTACCTATGAATTATTTCTTCAGACGTTAAAAAGTAATACGCATGCAAATATCTTACCAGCAGTGGAAAACTCTCATAGCTCACAAAGCATGCATGGCATTAGAAATTCTTTCTCACAAAAACCAGTTATTCTTTGCATTGGTTATGAAGTTATGGAAGAGTACGCTACCAGTGACCGGTGTAAAGTAAAAGATGAGAACAGAACATGTAAAAGAAAACTTTCTGATGTGAGAAAAGTGGTTTAAAAAGCACAAATTTTAAAGATGCTCAAGAGAAAGCTAATTTACTGATTGTAATTTTGACCAGAAATTGATTATATGTTCTGTCTTAGCATGTGTTTTATACAGAAAGATAAATAGTGATCTACTGCCTCAGTATTGGTATTGTTCCTGCTTGGATTTTAGCCTAACTAATCTGGCACCATACTAAATTAAGATGCCAAAAGAGGCATAAACTATAGTTAAGGTAGTTACTGCTTAAACCTCTCAGCATTACCTCACCTCAAAAGTTATGGACTAATAGTTTCTAAAAGTACAATTTAAAGGCTCTACCGTCAATCACTTAAGCTATTTTTGTTCCATATGGCCTCTTATCACAGAGAATTTATGGTTCTTGTCACAATTAGTTTCACATCAATTCCTTTTGTACTATTGTTTTTTTAAGACCATATTTCTGTGTTGATAAATATGTAACTTAAGTTTATGTAGAGGTGAAAAACATTCTTGCTTCCCTGTAATATGGCAGAGAGAGTAGAACAGATTCACATCCCACAAGGCAGAGAGAAAGCTATCAAAGTAGATTTGAAGATTTTATTGGCCTTTTATGTTAGTGTTGTTTTCAGAGTCAATGAAGCCAACTATCTCATTTGAGCAATGGGGAAGATTGTCCTTAAATCACAGAATTTTGTGGAAGCCAAATCTACCATGCAGTATCTAGGGGAACCTCCACCCACCTCATGATTGATAGCAGAAAAATATAATCTAGATATTACTAGCCATGTATTTATAATATATATATATATAGAAAGAGATAAATATATATATTCAGCATGTCAGAAAAAGCTCAGCCTTACCAAAACTGAAACTGTTCTTGTATTTCAGTGTCATTTTAATTAAGGTAATTTCATTAAACTTTATTTACATATGACCATTTTTTTGCCCTTGAGTTTACTACGCTGTCCATTAGGCAAACCATTTTCAGAATACTGAAAACCCAATGCGTGTCACATTTGGGACCAAGAAATATGGCACAGAAAATAAGTTGTGTCCAACCTTTTTTTCATTTTCTGCATGAGGAATTTTAGCTTGTTCATGCTTGGTTGACTAGGGTTCAGAACTGATTTATTATAGAGTGAGAAGTGTGTATAAAAAATGTTTATTGTGTTTTGGCAGAGTGAAAATGCTGTTTATATAATGGGCATGAGCCAGTACACTAAAGAAGAAATTTGTTTAAGTTTGAATTTAATGGATTTCTCCTGTGGGGAGGGAGCATTTGCTTAGTTCCCTCTAATTGCTTTTTAAACTGTTTATCTTTTGTGTTTAGCTCCATATAGACTCCCTAGAAAAAGTATTCAGACTCAAATTGCAATCCATTTTATGAGAAGTACATGTGACAGATTAACACATAGTAGTAAATAACTGATAAACAGAAGAAAATGATATAAGAATGTTCTCATTTGTTTTACAAGTAAAAAAATTGAAAAGGGTGACATGCATTTTGTGTTTAGCCCCCTGAGTTAATAATTTGCACAGCCACCATTCCCTGTAGGTACCACCTTCAGACTTTATGGTTTATCTTCAACAGCTTTCCACATATAGAGACTGAATTTCCCCCATCCCAATCATATATACTGAAATTTGTGGTTGTGAAATGATAAATTTTGAGAAAGGCCAAACGTGTTTAATATTTTGCAAGGCATGTATGTCATGTGGTCACCTTGCAAGAAACCATCACTATCATATTTTTTTCTGTCCAACACTGTGGCATGCAAAAGTTGGGCCAAGGAGTGTCCAAACATTTGCACTGTCTGTTTTTACAATTCCATTGTCATATCACCATTTACTCCACCTGAGCACAATGTATTTAATCTCCAATTGAATTTTGTTTTGTCATCTCATGAATAAATGAGGGAAAATGTTGCAGGAGATTAATAAGTGGATTGTTACAGCGTCTGCAATAAATCAAGTGCTCTACTAGTCTCTCATGGTTAAGATATATGGTAATGCTCTTGTTTTACTGACCTATCTACGTTCCTATCTTCATCTACGGTCACAAGCTTAGGCAGTGATCAAAAGAATGAAATTGAGGATACAAGCAGCCAAAATTAGTTTCAATTTCAGGGTGTCTGGGCTCTTCTCTACCCTTAGAGGAGCTAGTTGAGGTGGCTCGGGCATTTGGTTAGGGTGCCTGGTTGATACTCCACTGGTGAGGTGCTGTTGGGGCATCCCACCAACAGGAGACCCAGAGGAAAACCCAGGACATGCTGGAGAGTCTATGTTTTCCAGCTGGCCTGGAAACACCTTGGGATTCCCCTGGAGGAGTTGGCCCAGGTGGCTGGAGTCTGGGCTTCCCTGCTTAGTCTGTGACCCTATGGATGGTTGGATGGATGGATGGGTAGGTGGGTGGATGGATGTTTTATTCTGAACGCTCATTACCCCCCATTGATCATCTGCACATCCAGATGTTAGTAGACAGTCTTTCATTAAAAAAAACAAAGCTATAAATTTAGTTTGTGGAGACCCTGCAATGCAGTTTCTCCTCAAAGTTTACCTTATGACATTTACATTGTTTTTTTTTTTATTTTCATTTTAATCACCCTCACCCATCTTTCTTTTCATCATGTCTATTCCAGGAGTTTCCAGAGAACCCAACCAGCCCTGGTGTCACGCCTAATCATGCCCCCAGGTAGCACACCCCATTAATAACAGATGCTCCCTCCCATGCTGTCCCTCTCTTTCATTCATACCTGAGATTCATGCCATGCATCAGTGGTTATAAAATAATTATTTGGCAGTCACAAAGAGAGGGGTGATTAACCGGCTCCGGTGAGCTTTTTGATATCTTTTCCTACACCAGGACAGGTCGGTCATGAAGAGTGTCTGTGTTTTTAGACTCACAAAGAGAGACAGAGTTGGTTGGATTCTCCAAGTGCCTCTAAAATTTACTCTCTGCACAGTACAAAACCTGCTCCATGAATAATGATGCTTTCCCCACATAAGTTAAAGTACAGCACTCGCGTGAAAATAAAACACATATGTACTCGGTTGAGCAAAAACATCGGGCCACTTGAGACCCATTTTTCTCCCTGCAGTGCAGAGGTCCATTCAGCTGCAATGCATTTCCGGCTTGTCCCAGATAATATCACTAGATCGTCACATTGTGACGTTATCTCCTGCGTGCAATGAGTTTGCCTAATTTACACATGGGTGGTTGCTGGAATCATATTTTTCAGAGTAATACACAATGTTGACAATTTAAAGCCTTTGAGTCATTCAAAAAGGGATGTATTATACAGATTAACTGGACACAAAGTGATATATTTCAAGTGCGTGTTTCTCTTAATTGTGATGATTATGGTTCGCAGCTAATAAAAACCCCAAATCCTGTATTTTCTTTATAGATTAGAATTTTAAATGCATTTAATTAATCCTGAAATGCTATGACATAGTTATGACAAGTTATATCTTTCAGAGTTACAGTCGTCTCCTGACAAATGTGCAAATCGTCATTGACACACCACTGTAAGAGGATGAACTACAAATTTCATATTGTGAAGCAATAATTTGGAAGAGCTCCACAAGGCATGATCTGCAGCTTTAGTTGGTGTAGTCATAGCAACCACATGTAAACGCATCCAGAAGATGTCCTATAGCTGTGTTTTGCTATTCCTGAACTAGAGAACATCATAAGTCTCTTGTTTGGGCTCAGGGTGTGAAAAAGTGGACTCTGGATCATTGGTTCAGACACCATTTCAGTTAAAAGTAATTGTTGCATTTCATTTGGAAAAAAAATGCAAATCAGCAAACTCACCTGATCTAAGCCCCATAAAACATTTATCAAGATGAAGATTAGAGACAACCAGAGCCAAGGCTGAAAGTGCAGCTAAAGGCCATTATCAAAGCAACATGGACTTCCTTAACATGTCAGCAGAGTGTTGATCACATTCAACACCGATGTGGTAATTAATGAAAATAAAGCCATGGATAAGTCTTAAGCACTTTTACTGTACAAGTACATGGACATGATTTTCAGTAGATGTATAAGAATTTAAAATCTTTTTTTTTTCTTTAATTTGGTCTTATGAAATATTGAAATAAAAAAATGAAATTAAGGTTTCCATTAGCTATAAATCATAACCATCTAAATTATTAGAATTAAGTGCTAAAATACATTACTATGTGTGATGAATATGTATAATAGATGAGTTTCACTTTTTGAATTATTGAAATAAATCTTTTTTTTAGATATTCTGATTTATTAAGAGGACTTGTATCTGCATTTACCAAAAGGATTTGTTTTTCTACTCATAGGGAAATGCAGACATACAGTATGTTGTTGTGTCAAATTCCTAGAGCTTTAGAGTTGTACTTGTTAGTGCAAAAACACGACTAAAAATATGTTGTTTTCTTTCTCCTCTCCCTGCTTTCGTTCGTTTCACCCCACCACCACCATCACCCCTTTACATATGTAACATCTCCAAATCCAAACTCGTTACTTTATCTTTCCCTGCATATGTTTATGTCATTCATCATCTTCAATGGAATCTCCTGCCCTTGTGTCTGTCTCAATGATAATCATCTGGTCTATTTTTTTTTCTGGTTTTGATTAATTTCCCCTCACCACATTTTTTTTTGTTCTCTTTGTTTCTTATGTCCAACGTTCACTTCGATTTTACCTGTTTATCGACTTATTGGTTTCCTCCTTCTTCGCCATCTCTTCCTCCCTTAACCCGGTTGAACTCATCTTCCCTGCTTCCCCCTCCCCACTCTGTTTGTTTTATTTTTCCTACAGAGCACATGTGACACCCTCCGGAGTCACTCGGACAGTCTCGGATTCACGCCGAACATGTTACCTCGTCACCCGACTTTAGGCAACTTTGAGGAATTTGCTTGTTGATGACGCAACGCAGGGGCTGGGGGCACATTTCGAGACTTGACGGCAAACTGTGAAATAATTTGTGCATTCAACAGATAAGCATTAAGTGTATGCTCAAAAGCAGTATGTTAGAAATACAACACCATTATCAACACACACAAAAAGAGACCACTTCCAAAAGAGAACTCAGGTTTAACACCCATGTGAAGGGCATCAATGTTCATTTTATCCACGTTTCATTTTGTACCTTTGGTTTTGTTGAACTGTCACTTTAAATCAAACAATCCGCACACAATCTGTCTAAAAATGGGTTTATAATCTATGTTGAGTTTTGTAACAGCATTATGTCAGTTTTGCTGTGAAAACAACAAATATAGGGACTGGTATGTGCAAAAGTGTTCATTGTTTTCAGTACTACATCTCCCACCACTTAACCCAGTGCTGTATTGAATAACCATATACTTTTAAGAGGTAACTGTTGGTTGAAAGAGCTTCTCAGACATGAGTGAGAATACATGACTAATGTTGCCTTTCGCTACATTGAGACTATGAAATGTCTCTAATTAGACAACTGTGCTTACTTGACTTTGCAAAAGAGCAGGAACTTCAATATTTGTATATTTGCTAAAGCATTATGTATCATTTTACAATTGCTATGCGACATATTGAACAGAAAATTTGATTTAGTCATTTTGTTAATTTTGGTGATAAAAAAGGCATTTGATTGTAACTTTAGCTTATATTAAATTTATTTTGGATTTGTTTTGGGGGGTTTCTGTTGCTTTTTTTCCGACTTTGGTTTTTATTTCATTCTCCTTCCCATTTAAATGGATGCTAGCCACTTATCAGTTCAAATAACATTTATATGACAATATGTTTGGTCACAGAATCTTAAAAGCACATATCTGTAATTTAATTCATCGTAGTCAACAAGGACATTTCAGCAATACAAAATGCCATTTCTTTCACAGTCATGTTCAATACATAAAATATCCTGCTTTGTCTGACTCAAGCACCAGATTTTTCATTTGCCAAAATTATTTGCTACTTTTCAGAACTTTCTTCTGAAACAGAAGTCCTACCAGAACACATGATCTAATAAGTTGTTTCAGTTTTAAATTGTGAATTACAAAATTGTTCTGACACTAAGTAACATGTGGTTCTTTACTTATATTGCATTGGTATTTCGATCAAATTATAATTTTTTTTTCCTTTTCCATATGAACATCTTGGACTGATATTTCTATGTCTTACACACAGTCTTTGAGTGTCCTCAACACATACAAAATGTGTTCAAATAATATTTTGCTGGACTGATTTGAAAATTAGGTCGGGCTAACCTGCTGTAGCAGCCTTTCAAAGCATTCGGCATGCAGACATGAGTGAATCTTCATCAGTACAGACAAATTGGAAAGTATAGCACTAGAAAAAATTTTCTAATATTGAGTCATCGCAATGACATTTGTGTAGCATTTACATTTTGTAGCAGTACAGAATATGTGCCAAATATATTGCTTCTCTGAGTTGTGATAGTCATGCAAGAAAAAATAAATGACATCACTAAAAAAAGGCTGTGGCTGCCTGGCTTGACTAGAGATCAAGTTACTATTGCTGCAGGTAAAAAGGTGATTCTGCAACTTTTGTTTTCTCAAAGTTACATATTGTCATGCACCAGTGAAACAAAATGCTGATATGCAATATTGTGCTGGAGGGTTTTAAATAGCCCTGTACATTTGAAATGTTCTTCTTGACTTGAACGAATTGGACAATGGATATTTGCGGTAGGTATCCAGTTTAGCTACTTAATGTGAAATTTGACAAAAATATTCAATATTAAATTATTTTAAAACTTTTAATCATTTTTTACATATAAACTCATTTGTGAGGACCTAGATGTAAGAAAAACAATCCAGATTGGTTATTGTAAGACATTTTGTACATACAACTTTAAAAAAAGACTCTTTCAAATTCCATGTTTGAAAGCTTAAAAACTATTTGGAGCATAGGAAAGGTTTGATTATATATGCTACAGTGGCCTGCCATAATTTCTAGGGTGGGTTTCCTTTCTTCACTATAAACGGGATGCTCTAATCACAGATGAATGTAAATCAATCCAACAAATACAAAGTTAAATATTGGCACTGAAATTCAGATCAAGAGTAAGATAGGATTTGAAGTTGAATGAAAATACTTTATTTACCAAATCATATAGAAAGTTGTTGAACACATTATGAATTTCTACTTTCAAGTTTTATCACTAATTTGTAATGCCTTGCACAATTTATTAATCTTTACATTTGATAGCTTTAAAACTTAATTGTATTTTATTGGGATTATATGTGATAGACCAGCACAATGTTCATATCTTGACGTGAAAAGGCTAAATATTTTTCGACATTTGGGTGCTGTAACATCATAGTCACAATATCAGATGAAGAATATCGCATAAAGGACATCAGATGAAGAAATTGAAAGAGTTTAAAACAGGATAATCGTAAAGAAAACCTAAAGATGCATATTTACCCAAACACCCTATTAAGTCTGAGTTTCAGTTGTTCTACAAAGAATAATAGGAAGACATTTTTAATGTCAAGATAGTTGGTGGTGAGGCAAACCCTTAAAGACCTGCAGCTGTAGTTGCAGTATTGACTCAGGTGGCTAAATACAAAAGCAAGTCCCATTCTTCAGATTAAATAATTTTTGAATGTGGAAACATTTAAAAACAATGCATCTTTTACTTTCACCTAAAACTTATGGACTAATTTTATCATTTAAAATGACAATGAAGTAACCCTAAAGTTTAAGACTAGTGTAAAAATATGTGGAAAACATGGGATGAAGCACTGTAATATTTTTGTCTGCTGCCATATTTGTCTGAAAACCTACCAAAACTAGCACTGTAATGGAAAAAAATAAAATAGCAACAGGGACAACATAAGTGACAACTTTCACTGTGAATGAACAAGACTGAAGCCGCAACTGAGTGCAAAAATAACGAAAGGGAAATGTATTCTAAACTTTTACTTAACTGATATTTGAAAACAAAGGCTTTACATATATTTACCAAAATGAAGTTTCAATAGGTAATAAAGAAACACTTAATTCTGGGAGGTAGAGCTGGGTCTCTCCTAGTCGTATCAGCCGACATGAAAACATTACTTTGGTGAGGTGATGAAATTTACATAGACCACTTTCATCTCTGGGGGGGAAAACAGTGGGTAGTTTTCACAAATGAAACATTGATTTGACTTGAACAGAAACGTTTGGCTCGCTGCTGCCCTTCTTTTTTAACCTGTTCTTCCATCATAGTGTCTTAAAGGTACTCAGCAGCACAATCCCATGTGACAGTAATGTATACACTAAGAAGAGTTTAAAAAGACTGGTGACATTCCTAAACTTGATAGAAACTTGTAAATACCTGCAGTCAAATGCTACAAAAGAAAAGTCAGATACTTATATAAAGCATTGCATATGAATATTGAATATTTATAAACTGATAAACACACATAGATCTTATTCTTTCTTTATCCATTAATAGGGTTTGAATTTCTACGTCTCTTTTTGGGGATTACACACTGACTTATTAAATAATTTGCCTCAAAGCATCATCACCATGCTTCGCAGCACTACTCAGTTTGATTTATAATAAAGAGCTACATTGTACAAACTGACCACTGTATACAAACATTATCCCAGAAAATGTAATAAATCACAAATAACAGTTTGTGATGTATAAATGACCTAGTATAATAAACTATATTTACCCATCCATGCTTAAGTACATAACTTTTCTTATCTTGGCTTCATGCTTCTTCCTCTGTTTCACTGTTATTTAAGTCCTCGTCTCTCAAATATCGGACCTGTAGGTACTGAACAAAACGTCTCAAACACACCATTCTCTTTCTTTCACGTGAAAGGTTTTAGATGCAACAGTTTCATTTTATGGTGTTCAAACAGCTGTAGCTTTATTACTTTGTAGTTTGTGTATTAGATGACTGTTGATGTGAAGCACAAACCCTTGGAAATTAGCCATCGCTTGAAAGCCAACGATGGGATGTCTGTGATTCTGACAGCCTTGTGTGGCTCTAATTTAAAATGACACACACTGTTAAATATGATGTGCCCTTGGCTCTGACAACAGGAACAGGAACGGAGCTACCTGTAAGGCAGACTTTTTAAGAGATTTTACATTTTCAGGACAACAAAAAAAAGATAAATGAAGTTGCAGTAAAAGCAATAAAGGGGGAGATGTGGTTGTTATGAGAATTGTGTAAAAGAAAAGAGGGATTTGAGCTACATGAATATAGGTAAATGTCATTAAATTAGAATATTGTTGGTGAATTTATTTCAGTAATTCCATCCAGAAAGGAAATATATTTCTAGCAGTCAGTTTTGATAATGACACATTTCTTTTTATAATTCTGGTCTACAGTCACTAAAATTCCAGTATTAGCTAGATAAGTCCAATAAAAAAAGTGTATTATTTATTATGAAAGTGCTGTAGCATTATCTACACAATTGAAAAATATAATTGCTGAAAAAGCTAGTTATTCACATAGTCTCATACCTGAGAATTATATTGGAAAGTTAAATGAAAGGAAAACCTTTGTGAGAAATAGGTGCTCAAACAACAGGGTAAATAGGCTTGAGATTATAAAACTAATTGTTAGGACATTGCTGAACCAGAGATAATGTCTAAAACATCGTACTCTGGCTTAATAAAAGGACCTGAGTGTTGCTCAATGGTCCAAAGTCCTCTTTTTAGTTAGAAGTATATTTTGCATTACATTTAGCAATCAAGGTCCCAGAGTCTGGAGGATAAAGCACAGAATCCAAGTTGCCTGACATTTAATTTGAAGTTTTGATAGTCAGCGATAATTTGGGGAGTCATGTCACGTACTAGTGTTGGTTCACTGCCTGTTTCATAAGTTCAAGATCAGCACAACCAACTATCAAGACATTTTATAACACTTTATGACTCCCTGTGCTTACAAACTCTACCCTCTAGACTTGGCTCCATCCCATACTACTTTAATTACCAATACCTGTTTAGTGATCAGGTTATCACGATACTCGATTCACCATCAAGCTGGATTGCCCTGAGCCCCACAGAGAACAAAGATTACAGGAAAGAAGAGAAAGACAAGTCACCAAACTTAACCCAACAGACAATTTGAAGATCAATATGAAAACAGTCTGCATTCCTTAACACGTCAGTAGAGCTACGGCGCCTCAGCGCCACCATGCATTTGAAGCATAATGCCTGCAACAGAAGACCTGACCGAGTATAAAGTACAGTACATGGACATGCATTCAGTGGGCTAACATTTATGAATTAAACTTTTGTTATTGGTCTTATGTCCTAATTTTGCAACAAAAATGTTTTTGTATTTTTATTAGCTGAAAGTCAATCTTTAAAGTCAAAGGTAAATGTTTAAATATATTACAGTGGTTATTAACTTTATATATGATATACAATTACTGTAATTAATATATCAATTTCATTCTAAATTAATGACATTAATCTGCATTAAGCAGCAGGAGTGGATGTAAAATAGAAATCTTCCAATTGTAACACAAAGGTATGAAGGTGGCCATTGTATAAAAACCATCACCATCCAAACATTTAACACAGAGGTGCCAATTCTTGTTACACTATGATGCTGCTCTGATGATGCTGCATTGCTCTGATGGATTTGGGAGGGAGTCGAGTTACTGGGAAAAACAAATAATAATAAAAAAACCTGACTCAGCTTTTCTGCATACTATGGAGATCCTAGATGAGGGTTTTGTTGGAATGTCCCAGGTCTTTACCTCTAACCCCAACCCCTGCCTTATTACATGTAAAAGAACAGCAGAGTGTACCTGAGCTGGCAGAAATCATCAATGAACTTCATGAAGTTGATATTTACTGCATAGCTATAGTCAAAATACAAGTATTCTACACTAACTATTTTATGCTAATATTTTACAGCGAATCACACATTTTCTCCTTGCATGATCATTATGTATTCCCAATATATCAGATCTATCAATGTAATGATAGCTATGCTGTTCACTTTGTATTGTCCAAGGTGTATTTCTGGAGTCAGATGAATCAAAAAGGGTTTTCTCCACATCTTTATGAAATGTATTTGACAATGACACACACAAACCTCTTAGCTATTTTTAGCAAAGGTTGTTTAAATATATTGCAGCTTAAACCGAAGCTAAGGTGTGCCTTTAAGACAGATTCTTACAGGTAATATCATTTTACCCTACCCAACACACGCATCCACAAATATCTGGAGACCCGGAGTTGTTTCATCTGGCTCGACATGCGCTGTGTATTTTACTGTAGATATGTGATTTTAACTCTGTACATTAAATAGTTATTACACACTTGACTATGTGGTTGCCCATAAATTAAAATGTTTCCCTTTTTTAAAAGATGTTGACTGACAGATGACATTTTATATCTGTTTTGACTCATCGGGTATTCGACATGTAGAAGAAATACAAATGTGGAGACAGCATTTGTTGGGGAGGAGGGAACAAGAAACGTCTAATTTGTATATTTGAAATGAATTCCTGCACAAGTCTACTTCTGAAAATGAGTTTGCAATTAACAGTCGAAGTTTCTCCACATTAGAAAAACTGGACCACGTAAGAGAGCGGTTAGCACAGACCTTCAAGTTAAGATATTGGTTAATCCCATGTGAAAATTATAAATTTAAAGAAAAAACATTTAAATTGTTATTGTATACTTTACAAAGACAGAATATTCAGCCGTTATTGCTCATATCTGAATTAGATTCAGTGCCATTTGGTAAACTATGAATGCCTCTTTACAATATTCGCAACTTTATAGGTTATGTTGTAACATAAAAACATAATAAAATCAGACTTATATTGTTAAAGTATAAATGTTTTGAAAGCACAACAAACTAAAACTGTTTAGGTAGATTAAAAATGCATCTATGACGTTAAAATATGTAGCACAATATGTAATCGATACCGGGTCAAAATTATCTTTAAGGTGCCAAGAATCTTTATTTGTTGTGTAATTATGGATAAAAATTTTTTACAAAAACCGATGTTGCTGAAGTTTGGTTTAATTTGTAATTTTCACATGTATTTATCTAAAATAAATCAGGTTGACATCAGCTTTTTTATCCCGCAAAGTTTTAAAATATTAAATAACTCAGGAGTGAGTGATTTCTCACAGAAAAGGTGACTTTTTACTTGGCTAAATATGGATTCTTAATGGCTTTAACATAAAGTCACATTGTTTGAACAAAGTTCTAATGAATTCAAATACAGAAGCCAAAGTGCAAAACCCATCCTTCATTCAAATAAAGCTTCATATTGCTGCTGTAATCCACAAAACAAAGAAGCAAGAAAAGAAGTTGGTTTTGTTTTTTTCTTTATAATTTAAGTCAAAAGCACGCATCCTTTAAACATTTTAAATGCTTAAAATGTCACTAAAGTCCAACATATCTACGCATCTACTGAGAATACAATTCTGTACCAACTAAAAGTTTTGCTACATTTTTAAGTAAAAGAAAACAGACATTCCATGTTTAATAAATACATGCACCCATTAACTATTTTACATAATTCAAATGAAGGAAAAATATTTTCCACAGTGAGACAGTTGCCTTAGATACCACTCAATCTGTTGGCTTTTAATAGCAAAAGTATCACTGTAATGATCTGGAGTGGAATAAAACAGCTAATATGGCTAATATGTTAATATGGCAATTACTAAACAGAAAAAGCTCACGGTGCAAAACAGTTTACAGAATTAGATGCGTTTTCTCTTTAAACTAGTAGAAAACCATAAAAAAATAGCATTGCAGAGATAAACAGTGTCAAAATAGTAAAATGTTTCAGAAATGGTCATCATGTAAATATTGGTCTACTTAGTAATAGTTGTATTATTCTGAATGTCCGTGTTTAACGCGTAATAATCTTCAAAACTATTGTGACAAAGTGCACAAATATAAATACAAAGATGGAAATAAAAAGCCTGAGAACAAAACCTTGTATTAATAAAGTTGCTTTTCATACTAATCTACAATGGTCAGTGGAACAAACACTTCTGAATCAGCATTTAAAGTATAAGAAACGGTAAAAGTGTGAAGTCCTCAGAGTAAAAATAGCCTGCAGTCTTTTCATCCTTCTTTGTGTTATTTCTTGGAAAATTGTTTATTTGGAAGCAGTGACAGCTGGGGAAAATAACATCTGCAGCTAGTTTAGCCTCAAGAGAAAATAACAAGTTTATACTCAGAAAAATTTAATTAAATCCTATAATTTACTGTAGCAGTTCTGAGAAGGATGGTTGCTGGTTCCCTGTGATAAGTACTTAATGAAATCCTTACTTCCTGGTAGTCTGATTAAAAAAAAGTAAAACTGTCAAAAGGGGGAAGCATTTGCACAGGGGGGGGGGGGTGTCGACATTAGCAACAGCAAAATTTAACAGGGAGAATATAAAGTATTCAAATCAATAAATATCTATGCACCAAAATACCTTAAAGACCACTGAGATATAAACCGGATGAACACCAATTACAGAATTTTAACAAAAAAAAAAGTTGGCTTTTAATGTGGATATTAGTCACATGTGGCACCTGCCTATCTGACAAGGCAGGTGGTTCCATTAGAGTTATGGTGCATGCATATTGATAAGCTCCTCCAGGCAGACCCATTAAAATAGCAGAATACAGAATCTGTCAAAACTTTGAAGGCAGATAACTCTCTTAGGTTCTTTATTTAGTATTAATATGGACCAATTGGCCACTGGGGCTGAAGGTAACAGCTCGTCTAAAAAGGTAGCCAAACCCAAAGCGGCCTTTTAAAGCCGTTACAATCTCAAAAATGTTACAGCCAATCTGAATTTATACCTTCCCTTTAAGCCAGGCCTGCACCCTAATGGACATTAGCATCAATAGAGAGGGGGACTGGAATGGAAATGTAAAGTGGGGACAGTGCATGAAGCATACAAATCTAATCAACAAGGCTGCCGTCATGTTACTGATTGATGCAAGATAAGCTGCTTGTATGCAAGCACACATTGATGCTTCACTGAGCTGCCTCTAAATTACCGAAGTGGAACAGCAACAGCTTTGCAAGAACACTAATAAGGCATTAACAAAGTGCAAAATAATATATATATATATAGTGCTACAGTTTTGTTCACAAGTTTATATACACTCATCATGGGCAATAATCAAATTTATCAGTAGAAACTACTTGAACAGCAGTGTTAAGAGTCCTGAGTGAAGCAAGTTGCAACCCCCACAGACACCTTAGAGTTGACATAATGCCAACAGGTGAAACGTTTCATGGTCAGACAAGGCAAAGATGGGAAAACTTTGACCTCAATAGGAAGAAGTGTGTTGGGATGTGTGGGGTTAAAATCTAAGAACATGGTCTGCGCTGTAGGGATTTATGCTGCAGAGAGGATGGAATCATGCTGGAGACCTTTGTGTGTTTTTCAATTCCACCTCAACCCAACAGCTAGCTGGTTAAAACTGTTCCAACAGGACAGCAATTCAAGCAAACGTCAAAACTGGATTTGGCTTGGATAAAGCCGACTTAAAAAGGCCTGACCTAAACTATGCAATTATACTGAAAAGCTGAGTGTGTGCCAGGAGACCAAGCAACTTCAACTAACAACATCCTGCCAGGATGAGTGATCAAATATCCAGCCAAGTTTATGCCAGAAACGTCTTCAGGAAAACGGAAATATAGTGGGCCGGGTGTAATTTACTACAAGACTATGGGATTTGAACCTGCAATTTTTTTTTTAATTCTGTTGTAAGATATTAATCCACAAATTATTTTTTACTTCTACCCTTAATTGTTTTTGTAGAAAAAATTTACTGAAGCTGTATTTTCCCATAAACAATCCATCCTAGAAAGTAGTTTAAATAATTTATTAACAGCCTCAAATTAACATATTACAGATAAGCATATAGAAACCCCCTGACTGGAACTGTATACATATCAAACATAAAAGTTCCTAAACAAGTTGTTCAAAGCTGACTTACTTTCAAACGTACTTCCACCTGCAAATATAAATATATCAGGCATGGAATTAAAAACACTTACAATGGTCTCTACAGGTATTAAGACTTGTATAAGCAAAAAAAAAAAACATAAATAAAAAACTACTGAAACACAACCCATCAGGAATAGAAACTACACCTCTACAAAGGCGTGTGAGTGACTGATGCACTAAGTTCAAGCACTTTGGCAGGCATCTGACGTTAACTCACCAAATTATATGACCATAGATTATGACGGAACACTAAAGAAAACAGTTTGTTGCTTTACTAATTTAACTTAAATAGGCAAAAAAGAAAACATATGACTATAATGTGTATTACATGTAACCCCGCGCTCATTGGTGCCAATTAACTTTGTGATGTTTGAACCAAATTAAAAGAGGCTTTTAACTTAAAAGACCCTAAAGCTTAAGCGGAGCCACTGGGGCTTTGTTCCACACAGAGGCACAACAGAATGAACTGCATGGGAGTGTCAGAATCCCAGTGAGGGATTTGCCTTGTTGAGAATCGCTCCTAATGACCAAACAGAGTGAAGGATGATTGATTCTTGCGGCTGTGGCTCGGTGACAGGCAATTTAGCATTTCATGGCGGGCAGAAATCGGCGAAGTAGGGGTGCTGCAAGGCCTCTTCAGCTGAAATCCTCTGAAGGGATTACACTTCAACAGGTTCTGGATTGGGTGAAAAACATTTTTAATGAGTGGGGGGGGGGAGGAAACACTGATTCATGTGAGCAAAAATGTAAATCAGCAACAGCTTTGCATAAGTTTGCTGCTGTAACTGAACATGTAGCACAATTAATACAAAGCAACTGAAACTCAAACTGCATAACAAATCAACTAAAATGTTTCAAGTACCTGCAGTAGATCCCTTCCTGTGCTACTTAGTTTAGGAACCACATTCACGAGGGAGGTGGTGGCCGGATACATGGGATATGGCTGGAGAAAAGCAAAACATATACATCAAAAGTCTGGAAATATACAGGTGTGATACATGCAGCTGTAGTTCAGGCCTTATGAACTTCCCCAAAGCTCCTCAGAAGGCTTTGCTGCTTTACCCTCTCAAGCCTTTGATTATAGCTGTTACTTGTGTCTCTTTTACCATTACACTTTTCCCCTTCATTTAACATACTTGAATACAACAACCAGGTTCTTTACAAACGTTCTTTTGTAGCCTACCCACCTTATGGGTCAATTCAACAGTGTTTCTTATGACTATGTAGAACATAAGACAATATTCTTTTAGTTAAAATGATTTTGTACTATTAAAGTTTTTGGTGTCATTACTGAGAGCTTGACAATAATAGATGTACCTTATAATCAGGAAGTTTTGTCATTGTTGGCCACTGTTCCTCAGTAGGTGTGCCCAACAATGTACGAAGCGGTTAAAGAAAATGTTTAAAACAAAGTGTGACATCAATTTATTGACAATGTTGACGTCTTGTCAACACTGAAGCAACTTAAAAGAAAGGATATCTGAAGATTCTTTTCAACTGGTCATCAACATCATTGCCAGGGAATAACGGCCTTCCAGCATTAGCCAGCTCTATAAAAAAAAGAAAGAGAGAGGAAAAGGTCAAAGCAGACTGATTTATTTAAAATAAAATGCACCACAGAAAACTGTTGGTCACTAGAAACATAACATTTGTTTTCCCTCTTGATAGGAGAATTTTAAAAACTCCCTTTTTTTATGCATTTATCACAATATGTACTCCAGTGTTTCCAATCAAATATTGTCATCATCTGTTAATGACTCATCCAAATCCACACAACCTTATGACATCCAAATGGGAGTCAGCAGTGCCACCAACTGGTAAACTGATCACCTTGAACGGCATAGATTCACATTTTTTACTTCCTAATGAGTCTTTGCTCTGCTGCTTCCTATTGATCTTTGTCTATCAAAGCCTTGTTCTCTTTAAATTACTGCAGTGAAGCATGCCAAATGCAGACAGCGGCTATAAGGACAAACACATCGAGATGTCATTTGTTTGACGCAACTGTGCATCTGAAAATCTCAGGATTTCTCTTCCTGTTGTTTTTGCAGGCAACATTGCCACAAAAGTAGAAAATTGTTTTGTTGTATAGTAACGAGAAATGGTAGGAAGGAGAGCATCAGCTTACCTTCGATCATATGCAGTGGTCACGTAATACTTTTAGACTTAACAGCGCTATTCTCACTGCCATAACAATAGCACATTAAAAATCACTAAAGTAGTAAAATGGTAGTAGTAAAAAACAAATCAGTCGCCAAAACTTTCTAATATCAGAAAATGCAATTTCCGACCATATTTTATTGTGTGATTATTCTTCAGCAGGTAGAAAGGATCTCTGTCAACAGATGAGTAACAGTGCAACTCTGTCTCCTCTTCAAAGGATTTGTTGTTACAGTGTTACAAAAATGTAACACTGAATAAACTTTGGGGTATTTGGAGCCTAAATAAAAAATGTTCACAGGACAAACAATCTGTACCCCGATAGCAAAAGAACTAACATTTCTGTGACAAGGCCTTTATCAGGCAAAGATATTTGAATCCACTTTAAATTGATGAGTGCTAAGAGACTGAAACATCTAAACGATTTGGATATTGAATTTTAAATAAACATTTAGAATAATATGCTTTATTATCCCTCCGTTTTACTATCAAATGAAGAATTTCAGATCAGCAATTATCTTTTCCCGGTTCTCCAATATAAACACCTTCGCATTTACTCTTTCCACTTAATGTACAGCGCTTCATAAATAAACCAAGCCTGACTTTCTCTCACGCTTGGCCATTTAAGCTTTTATGAGCATCATGAGACAGAGGCCTGACTGCAATAATTAATTCCTGCAATTAAATGAGCTCAGTGCTTATGCGAATGAATTATGCATTTTAATCCCGCCGTTGCGTTTTATTTTTTTCCTCACAAGAATAAACCGAAGAGACAATATACTAAAAAAAAAAACTAACCTGCAAATATGCAGCCAGCTGACCACATGTCAATAGAGGTAGAATAAAGTTTAGCACCAAACAACACATCTGGAGGTCGGTACCACAACGTCACAACCTGCAGAGAAAGCGAACCACAAAGTAAGAATTAAGGCAACAATAGTGCAATAAAAGACTAAACTGCTTGTTTTTTAAACTTAAAGTTTTTAGTTTTAGTTAAGACACCGACATAAAATCCAACTGGAAAACTGAAGCAAACGTCTGAAAAATGTTTAAAGGATAAACAATAACAGTCAAAAATATAGAATAAAACAAGACAACAATAGTATTTCTGGAGAGAAAAGAAGAAAAAAACAAACCCAGCAGCTGACAGGTAAGGATAAATGGGACTAAAGGCAAGGAGAACGGCTTCTTTTTCTGCAGCTAAGCAGTGTGTAACACTTTAAAATGATCATTGTCTTAGTTGTATCACTGTTCCAGAATCAGAGCAATTCATCCAGCATACTTTCCTTAAAATCAGAGTTTCAAGATGAACAAAAAAAAAATCAATTCTAGACAAAAACGGCCCCATTTGAAGGGTCATTTATTATTTGCATTGATTAATATGTCAGTTACTGTGCTGATAAACTAAAGGCCATAAGAGAAGCATAAAGAAAATGGCTGACGGCCCTTCAGAAGACATAATGAGGTTGAACAGAGCTGCTTCAAAGCAGTTCCTATAATTGGCATAAAAAGTCAACTTTTTTCCCCCTCATCAGAAACACTTTGTCCAGCTGTTCCTGGAATATTATTCAATGCAACTGAGCTGCAAAGCATCAACTCACCACATCATGAAGCGATTCAGTAGGTCTGTTATAGAATGGAGTAAATTGTATTAGAAATTGAGGTTTTACTTCAGTTGGTACGGGTTTAATTAAACTTCACAACTCCCCAGACTTTAACCCTTTCTTGCATACAAAATTGAGTATGAGCCAGATAATGACGTCAGATTTAGAAAGAATAGATATGGAGTCTAAACCTATAAGCTACTGTATTTTCCGCACTATAAGGCGCACCTAAAAACCTTCAATGTTCTTAAAAGCCAACAGTGCGCCTTATAATCCGGTGCACCTTTTATATGGACCAATATTGAGCCACAACAGGTCTAGCAACTACGGTAAGCAGCCGCTGTCTTCATTTCCCCCCGTAGAAGAAGAAGCGCACGGTGCATGCTGGGATAGTTGTCAGAACGTTGTTTTGTTAATAAAGTTTGGCTGACCTATCTACCCACCGAGCATCAGGTCGTCTGCAGGTCATCTAGCATCACGTTCTCCACCAACATGCTGTGCGCGAACGGAGAAGGGTGACCATCGTCCGGCCACGCCTCGGCCCAGAAGGCTCTCCTCTCCTCGCTGACCCGAGTTGGACTGTTTTGTTGACATTCTTTATATCAACAAAGTGGCTTTAGACATTCATCCGGGGTACTTGGGGTTGCCAAGGGACCAGCCAATATACATTTTAAGCCGGGGGAAGAGAGACAGACTGTGGCGGCAGCATGTCGGTTGGTCTGTGTTACCAGAAAGCAGTTGGGCAAAATTTCGCAACACCAAAACCGTGAGTGAAACAATGCCTGGGGCAGACTACTATATAAAGTACTCGGCAATCACATCTTTATTATTACACATCCACATTTGTAGAGAATGGAACAACCGTAAGTGTAGTGTCTATTCTATGCGCCTTATAATGCGGTGCGCCTTATATATGAAAAAGGGTTTTAAAATAGGCCATTCCTTCAATGAATGGCCTAATGAATGAGCCTTATAGTGCGGAAAATACGGTAGTTCAAAAGTGAAAGTCTCTTGTGAGTTTCTGGAGTGAATTGATTTGTGTTTTTGTGAATGATATGTTTATAGAGATTTCTGCTTATAAAAACAACATTTTGGGACACAGATGATTACCTGGGGGGGAAGCAGCATAAGAATAGTGAAATATTATTAATAAGATAAATATAAATGAGTAAAAATATCTTTCTGCACTTATTTTACACAAAACTCCTTTTCCTAAATCGTCACGATTAACAAACTAAGATAGGCTTGGAGCCTCACTGAGAGCCGTCCTTTGCTCTTGTAATGCTCTGCATACACTGCAGTAGCTTTTATTATTCTATTTAACTATATACATTGACATTTAATTAGCGAATAAATAGAACACAAGAACGGATGCTCATTGCTCTGATTGTTTTCGTCACCTGTCATCATGGCAGACATTACAGCACTGTGCTGCCTGGCTACATACAGCAGGAGGCAGAGTGATGACAGTCATGGCTTTGTGCTTGGTTACTTCTTGCAAAGTAAATTTGCACAACACAAACTGTAGTTAATGCTTTTAAATCAGCCAGGAAGCTGATCTCCGATCTCTGACTTGGTTTCCTTAACACTGCCCACAGCACCCTAGAATTCTGCTCTTTAGTCTCATTTTTTCTACTGGAAACAGAGAACCTGCTATATTAATTATGCATAACTTACTTCTGCTGAGTAACACCTCACAGGAATGCCAAAAGCTCGAGCCAGCCCAAAGTCAGCAAGCTTCAATTCCCCATTCTATAGATGGAGAAAAAAACAGAGGTGAGTATTTTATTATAATTTTCAGAATGGTCCTTACAAAGTAAAGGACCATTTTGATTTAGTCGTGCATTTCTAGTTACTAAATAAGTATCTGCTAAAAATAGATCACAAACACAGTAATACACATCTAACAGTCACACTGCAATATTTCTGGTTTTAACATTTTCAAAGCAGCAAGCAGACTGGGCCATACTTGAGCCAATGTTTATCATAAGCTTTGTAAAAGTCCAAAACTCACTCTGTTGATGAGAAGATTTTGTGGTTTCAGATCTCTATGAAGAACGTTTCGACTGTGACAGAAAGCGAGGCCTTTCAACAGTTGGTACATGAATGACTGGAGAGTAAAGAGGAATATTCCATTAATTTTTACTTTTTAAAAGCTGTAACACACACAATGATCAAAATGTCAAACATTAAACTGCCTTTAAAAAGAAAACAAAAATTGCATAGCACATTTCAGCAACAGGTATTTCAAAGTGGTCTACATTATAAACACAAAGTTATACAACACACAAACAACTGAAGCATTACATTTTGTAAAGCGCCATTGTTAACACATGAAAATGGTGTTTCACTTATAATCCATAGTAGGGAAAAATACAGTAAGATTTTTGTCAGATGTAGTGTCCTTATGTCTCACCTTCACGGTTTCAGGATCTAGATCTCCATTACAGCTGTCAAAATATTTCTTCAAATCCTGAAATGCATCACAAACATATTTTAGCCACAGGCCATAGTTATAAAACTCAAGGGTTTAATTCAGAGGTGTCAAACTCCAGTCCTCAAGGGCCAGTGTCCTGCAGTTTTTAGATGTGCCACAAGTACAAAATACTGGAATGAAATAGCTTAATTACCTTCTCCTTGTGTAGCTAAGTTCTCCAGAGCCTTGCTAATTATCCGATTATTCTATTCAGATGTGGCGCAGCAGAGGCACATCTAAAGGTTGCAGGACACCAGCCTTTGAGGACTGGAGACTGATACCTGTGGTTTAATTAGACTGGCTGAGTAACTCACCTGATCACAATATTCAAAAACCAATGTTAACTTCTTGTCACTGTGCAACACGTCGTGCAATCTAAAATAAATACAAGAAAGATTGTTCAATGTTGCTGATTTCAGGTTAAAAAAAAATATAAAACTGCCATTTACAGCTCTCAAGTAAATCACACAAAGCATCATTGTATAGAAAAAAAAGCAGCAAGCTTACCTGACAATGTTTTTATGCTTTAGTTCTTTCAGAAGACAGATTTCTCTTAAAGCAGAACTTGGCACCCCCTGTAAGTAATATACATTGTGATTTAGCATTAGCCTGCTGAACGCCCATCACCAAACAGTGCAACTGTCAACAATGTGTCCAAACCTCGTCGTCGTCGTCCAACCTGACCCGTTTTAATGCCACTATTTCATGCGTTTCTCTGTTTTTAGCTTTGAACACAGTTCCATACGTACCTACAGAATAAACAAGGCCTCATTAACCACAGATAACACTCCACTGTCGATTAATTGCATAGCAACTCAAGCTAGCAACCTTCCTATCGTAAGCCGAATTCAACATCCTAAAATTAAAATTCTAAACGAATTCATTTCAAATGCAATTAAAAAAATATAGAAACAGGATAGGATGCAATTTCCAGGGAGGATCAGTTAACACGAGTATACATTTGACAGTCTAGTTTAAATAAACAAGCTCTATAAAAACCATTGCTATGCTAGCATTAGCTGTGGCTAGCAGATGTTACCTTATGTTTTTTTTTATGACAAAACTTACCCTCTCCAATTTTTTCAAGCTTTTCATATTTCTGCATGTTTGGTCAGTGAAGCCAGCGTTGAGCTAGCTTGCAAGCCAACGACCAACAAACCCCCTCCTAAAATGGGGTAGACAAAATGAAACGGTATCTACAGAGCTAGCTAAATCTGGCTGCTCTCTATGCTTGTAGTCGGATTGCAGACAGTAGCACAATTTTCTTTGTGGCCATCTAGAGGTTGACTTGGCGAACTGCAATGTGACAGCAGGTTCCTACTTCGTGGAATACAAACAAAATGCCAAGTAAGTCGTTTCTTCTTCTTCTTCTTCTTCTTCTTCTTCTTCTTCTCTTCTTCTTTCTTCTTTTAGTGTTTTACGGCAGCTTGCATCCATTGTCGTTGCACTACTGCCCTCTACTGACTCCTACTATCTATACCTCACATTCTCTTAAAGATCCCAGTTTTTTTTAAAAAAACAAAATATCTTCTTTTTCCCCTCACTATTATTCAGCTGATCAATCACCTTTTCAAATTTCAGTTCCCTATTAACACCTAGTTCCGTTTTTAATACTCTTCTTTGGTTTGCATATTTTCCACATTTGATCAAAACATGTTCCACTGTTTCTACATCACCACACCAACTACTTAAACCAGTAAGGTGTTTCCCCATCTTAAAAAGATTTCCATTTAGGAAACTATGCCCGGTTCTTATTCTATTTATAATTACTTCCTCCCTCCTGTTTATTCCTCTGATCCTTTCTACATTGACTGTATTCTGTATCCTAAATAAATGTCTTCCTTTTATTTCATTTTCCCACCTAGCTTTCCATATCTTCTTGCTTTCTTTCCAAATTATACTCTTTCCTTCAGATTTAGATAGCTTTACTTGCATATCAATATCCTCTCTTTTGATTGCCTCCTTAGCCGGCCTGTCCGCTCTTTCATTCCCCATAATACCTACATGAGCAGGAGTCCAGAATAATATAACATTTTTATTTTGTTCACATAACCTATGGTGAACCGCCATAATCTCATATAAAATGTTTTGATGATTTTTTGTACGTCCCTTTCCGATACTCATTAATGCAGACAGTGAGTCACTACAAACTACTATTTTATTCCTATTACTTTCCTCCACCCATTCTAAGGCTACTAAAATAGCACATAATTCTACTGCGAATACACTCAAATAATCAGATGTTCTTTTTGAAATATGGATCTTTAATTCAGGAATCACTACTGCTATACTGGTTGCTTCACTTTTGGGATCTTTCGACCCATCAGTATAAACTTGTAAGTAGTCATTATATTTACTCTGTATTTGATCATAAAATTCTTGACAAATATCTACCGTGCTCCTTTTCTTAATATATGTATGTTAATGTTCTGTCTACATTAACATATTTCCAAATCCATGTAGGTCTCAACGGCCACAATACAGTTGGACTAAATTCCTTATAATATACATTTAACATCTTCGCTTTATCATCCCCCACCCACCCAAAGCTATCATTTTGTTTCTTACCTCTTTCCCAACACTTTTCTAATACTTTCCTAACCGGATGGTCAGCATTATGTCCTTTTAAACTTATCCAATAATTAACCATTAGCTGCTGTCTTCTGATGCATAATGGCATTTCTCCTGACTCTACTTGTAAAGCACATATTGGTGTTGATTTAACTGCCCCTAAACAAATTCTCATTGCTCTGGCTTGAATAACATCTAACTTTTTTAACCTAGTTTTGGCTGCTGATCCATACACCACACTCCCGTAATCTATTCTTGATCTAATTAGGGACACATAGATATTTTTAGGGCATCAAAGTAAGTCGTTTCTTAAAGTGGTTCTTATTTTAGCAATGGTTAAAGAAATAATAATAATAAATACATGTTTAGTAAATTAAATTCAAATTTACTAAACTGAATTTTAAAAGCATGTGCTGTGAAAAAGTACTCCCTTACAAGTTTCAAGTTCAAGTTTACTTTTAAAAATGGGTGTGAGGGTTTTCATATAAACCAGCCAGAGAGACGCTGAATGGATTAAAAAAATCTTAATTTATTCCAAAAAAGTTCAAAAATACTTAAACAATGAAGAATTGGGACCAAAAACTGAGGTCAACGTAGTAAACTCCAACTCAGGTAGTAATACAATGAACTCAAGCACAAAACTTACCCAACAAACAAGACATGAGGGAAACTTAAATAGTGGCTGATCAGACCACTGCTGACACACAAGGGGTAATTAAACATACAAGAACTTAAACACATACTAATCACTACAATATCAAATCTTTAAATTAAACAAACAGACTTAAACTATCAAATAGAGGAAACATTAAAGAAATGGTCAAATTAAATTAAAGAAAACCAAATTTCCCCGTCCCCTGGCAAACCAATGGAACGGCCCACTGAGAAGGTTTGCCAGTCATATATGATGTCAATTAGCTGGAGCTCTTCTGTGACCCTCCAGCAGCAGCTCCAAAGGAAACTGGTAACTCAAAACAAATAAATTAATTTGTTGCTTTTAACAAAAATATAAAGAGCTGCCAAATAAAGTTAACTAAATGTGTGCACTTCAAATAGTTAACTTAAAAGTCAAGCTAATGAAAATAATTTTCAAAAATAAAAATCTAAATTATTCACTAATTAACGTCTAAATTAATGTTAAGGATGAACAAAACAAACAGTTACCATTCAGGTCTGTGTGACAGTAGGGTCAGCTGTCACAATGGGACAATGCATACTTATCATACATGAAGTTATGATAAGTGACTAATTTCCAGCTTTCCACTAGTAGGTTGATAATGCTAAAACACAGAAAATACAAAAGAAGGATGATGTTTTTGCTTTGCTGAGATTAAACATCTTAGATCAGGGGTGCCCAATGTTGGTGCTGGATCCAATGATGGCTCATTAGAAGGCCTCAGAAGAACACTGACATGCTGAAAAGGTTGTTACTAACACCAAGGATAGAACCAAGACATGCAGGATGCTGCCCTTGAGGACTGACTTTGGGCACCCTTGTAATGAAATATAATCTGAGTAAGTGCAAAATAAGCAACACTTTTCAAACAATATTTAACAGATGAAAACAGCCTCAATCCGTAATTCAAGAGGAATTGAGAACTCAGCAATTATTCTAAATTATGAAAAACTTGGAAAAACTATAACATGTTTTCCTTCTCTTTACCATCCTCTACCATAGTTGAGTTCTTTTCAGATTAGTTTGATCATTTCTAATGTGTGTGTTTTTTTTTACCATATTCATTTTTATTTTTGTTGCAGGACTTGTGTTACATTTATTTGTATAAAATAATGCTCTGTAAAAATGGTCTAATTCACTAACCAGAGCACTTTTTGGTTCAGATCTAATGAAAAAATAGAGGAAAAAATAAACTCTGATAAAAGCCACTTTATTTAGTTGCTCACTTTTACCTTTAGCTTGCATATATATTGAGCAAATAAATTACTATGTTTACATTCAAATATTTCTTTATGCATGTAGAAGCAAACCTTGATTGAAGGAAAGATGTCAGAAACTAAAAACTATTGACTGTATTTAGGACGAACTTCAGGTTATTAAATTATCAACTTGGATCATCATTCTTTCTTAAATACTTAAAAAAAAAGTATGTTTGTTAAATTACGGGAAACTTCTGATGGAAATTCTGTACAAAAACTGAAAATATCCTGGCAGAGAGTTACGAGGACATTTTCTGTATTTTTTTTTTTTTTTCAAAATTTCTATCAAAATATTTTCCATAATTTAACAGTTTTTTATGTCACATTTACCAATATTTTGTTAACCCAAGTGAAATTCTCTGTCTTTTTAATCTGTCTTTTTTGATATATTCACAAACATTTTTCTAAAAAAACCTTGGAGATTTCCAAATACTTTTTTCTTCCAAAACATTGAAGTTTGTATTCTATATCATATATTAATTATAGTGTAAAATATATTAAAGTTAATGTATTTAATATATTCTTGACATAATTTTGAAACAAAACTAAATTCTAAGTCCACCGGAAATTTAGTTATAGACAGTGGCGCAACTACACATTATTTAGGTGGATGCTTTTTTTTTTAAGAAACAGAATTCGTTGGTGCCAAACATAAATTTTTTAAGTACCAACTTTAAATAAAGACATTTCTCTTCTCAAAAAGATTTTATTTTCCAAAAACTAAACTTCATAATTTGATGTTTCATGAGCACAGTACAGTAGAATATGTAAAATGATCACATTTTAATTCAGTTGGTCCACTTAACACACATTTACCATTTACAAGTGTTTGATTTTTCTATGAAACTAAACAAACACAGACATCTTCATTTTTTTAACCCAGCAGATGTTATCCATGAATTTAACTCAATAATTTATTATTGCACAATTGAAAACTGTTTGTAAATTTTTATTTCTGCCCCTCGGCTCTTTGTCTGCGGATCAGATCAGAATAAAGTCCTCCTTTGCTCAGCAGTTCCAAATGTGTTCCAGCCTGTGTGAAAAGAACAACCTGTGAGATAATGCATTGGGTAGATGTAACTTTACGACCAATTTCTAAAAATTAAATTATAAGTATGTCGTTTGGGGGTTCATTTTTGAGCTCCTTCATGAGCCAATACATTTAATTTAGTGCCCATGTTTCTCCAAATCCTCACCTCCACAATGCGGCCATTGCCCATGACACAGATTAGATCAGCCCCTTGGATAGTGCTCAGTCTGTGGGCGATGATGAGCACAGTGCGCCCCCTTGTGGCCCTGTCCAGCGCTTCCTGCACCACCCGCTCGGATTCTGCATCAAGGGCGCTGGTGGCTTCGTCGAGCACAAGGATGCTGGGGTTCTTGATCAAAGCTCGGGCGATGGCAATCCGCTGTTTCTGGCCACCTGATAGCGCCACGCCTCGCTCACCTAGATATAGAAACCTAAAAGCTTAGAATTTACATGCAACACAGCGTTTAAAAAGAAATTAAGCTTAAGTGGCGGCACGTACCAACCATCGTGTTATAGCCATCTGGGAAGCTCATAATGAAGCGGTGAGCATTAGATTGCTTTGCTGCACTAATGACCTCAGCATCTGTGGCATCAGGCTTCCCGAAGCGGATGTTCTCCATGATAGATGATCCAAACAAAACCGGCTCCTTCAAACAGAAGAGAGAACGCAATGACACCTACATTTAAATCTAAACAGACATTTAAACACATGAACTATTCTCTGTGTTGATTATTAGGTATTTTATATGTTATTTAAGCTTGATAAGGTCAGGTGGATAAAACAATCTACCTGATTGATGAATCCAATAACTTGGCCCCTGAGCCAGGCCAAATCCAGCGTGCGAATGTCGAGCCCATCCAACATGACCACACCGTTGGTTGGGTCGTAGAAACGCTCCAGTAAGGACGCCACTGTGGACTTACCTACAGGGTTTAACGTTTATGAGCAAACCTCAAAGTCATTTATGTCACAAAATGAAATGTAATGGCTGATCTGTCGGAATACCTCCTCCAGATTCGCCGACAATTGCAACAGTTTTACAAGGTGGCAGTGTCAAACTGAACTTCTTCAGGACTTCATGGCCGGGTCTCGTTGGATAACTATTGACGCACAAAAAAAAAAAAAAAGAATTTTTTTCCATGTTATCTAACAACTTTATTCAGTACTTAGAAGTGTAGAAGATGTTAAACCTGAATGAAATGTTCATGAAGTCCACTCTTCCAATCAGAGAGTGGAATGGGATGCGTCCTCCCCCAGATAGGGGAATGGTTGGCTTTAAAGACAGGTATTCAAAAACCCGGGCCCCAGCGCTCATCCCTCTCACCACCTGCACCAAAATGTCATTCCACAGGAAACTTTAGAAGCAAAAGTAACATTTCAATAATTTAGACAACATACACTGTACAGTACAGTGCCTTGCAAAAGTCTTCATATTCCTTGAAGTTTTCCACACTTGTCTTCTCAGAACTAAAAGCCTCAATATATTTTATAGGGATTACACTGTCTTGGCAGACGAGACAGTGTGGTCCATAATGGCGACATGAAAAGAAAATGAAAGCTGCTTTTTAAAGTTCTTTTTACAAATACAAATCTGAAAATTATACTGTGCACAGCTGTGCAGCTCCCTTCACTTGCAGCTTTTTTTGCAGGGCACAGAACAAACATGTAACTTTAACTTACCTGTCCAAAAAGGATGGAAATACTGGCCAAGGATCTGAGCACAAAACAGACATATCATTCATTACTGAAATAAGTTGAGTTTCAACAAGTGCATTAACTTTTTTTTATTGTGAATCAGATGAAGAAATAAACATGGTGAGTCTCATACCTCTGAACAGTTTGCGAAGCAACCAAGAAAGACATCAGGTCTCCAGGAGACATCTCATTACTTGAAATTAATGTCCCTCCAGCAAAAATAGTTCCCAGCACAATGCCTGTTTGAACAGCATCAGAACACAAGCATTATTGAAGGTCTGACATATATTGTGTCCAACAGCAACAACATAAACACTCACAGTTCAATGCCACGTTCGACAAGCCTTGGAAAACTGCGATGCCTCCACCAAGATTTTCATTCATTTCACATGATTTGTCGACTTCGTGTGCATACAGTCTGAGGAGAAACATAATAAAAGACTAAGCATAGTTAATTTTTAAGAATGATTTCAGAATGTGCTGTTGCTCACTGGAGTTCGCGTTCCTCCATAGCAAAAGCTTTCACTGTTCGGAACGTTACCCAGAGCCTCATCTGCCACCTCTGTTGCTTTTGCTACCTGGATTTGAACAACAGCAGAAGCCAGTCAGAGAGTAAATTAAACAACATTTTTGAAGAATATTTTTTATGGCTGATTTTGAGAGCAAACAACAAGCATTAACATACAGAAGTATTCATAGCCCTTGAAGTTTTCAGATTTTGTCACATTATAGTCACAAACTTAAATCGGATTTGTTGGATTTTTATGCAATAAATGTCCAACAGTGTCCAACAGTATTATGAAGTAAAAAGGACATTGATAGTGCTTTTCAAAATTCTTTAGAAATAAAAATCTAAATATTGTAATGTGCATTTATTTATTGAGCCTCACTTAGTCAATACTTTAAGGACATTTTTTTTTGACATTGTTCCTTGCAAAAAAACAAAAAATCGCAAGCTCAAGAACACTGGGTTGACTTAGTTTGTGTAGATCACTTGTCAAGTCTTGCCACAGATTCTCAATTTGATTCAAGTCTGGACTTTGACTAGGCAACTCTAAGACACAAATGCTATTTTGCTGCACTGACTGTTTGGTGGGTGTTGTCCTGCTAAAAGGTGAACCTCCACTGAAGTTTCTTGCAGATTGTAACTGGGTTTCTTTCAGGATTTCTCTACAATTAGAAATGTCTATTTTCTCCATCAACTATGACCAACTTTCAAACCCTGCTGAGATAATGTTTCTGTAGCAAGAGGCTACCACCATGTTATACCAGCGGGTTTCTGATGACCACTGCTAACCACACAAAGTTCTGCATGTAGACCATATGGTTCAATTTCGCTCTCATCTAATCACAGCACTGATATGGAAAACTTTAAATAAAGACGTTGATATCGATGGAGTGACAGCGGTAGGAGTTTGTCCTGTAACTGGCAGGTTGGTGGAAAATATTATACACAGTAAACGTTTTATACATTTGTCATTATGTACACACATATCAATACCATACCATCACTTCCTTTTGTTTGCGCCATGTGCTAACATGGGCTTTTGCTAGAAGGATTTCCTTGCGTCAACATTTTCTTCAAAATGCAGGTCGCCAAAGGAACAAACATCCTAGATAAAGAGTCCATGCATTCTTTACTTCATCATCCTGTTTTCCTGCTATTCTTCGCTTTAGCATCTGTTTCCTGTTATGCAAGTAAGCAAGCCTTGGGTCAATCAAAGGTGTGAACACTTTTCTTTAGGTAATTATAAAATCCCATATCAGAATCTATTTCCACATGTTTGACCATTCCCTACATTGCTTTCACCAGGAAAGGTTTGTCATGTATCCCTGTTTTTCCATTTTAATACTTTGTGTTGGTCTTTCAAATAAAATCTGAATAAAATACACTGAAGTTTGTGGTTGTAACATGACCAAATATGGAAAAAAAAAAAAATCAAACAGTATAAGTATATAAAATATTACCTGTTCTTGAGCGAGACGAGATAGTTTGCGCAGAAACGAACCAATAATAGCTCCTGCTCCCACAAGACATGGGAGGACAACCACTGTTAAGCCTGTGAGCTTGGGGGAGATGATATAGAGAGACACAAAACACCCGACTGTCTGCGTGATGCTCCGCAGACCCTGAAAATATACAAGATGGGAAAATGGTTGCCATTTTTATATGGGATGTGTGACCAAAATGCTGACTCAAGCTTGTGAAAATACCTGAGAAATAACCAATTTAAAGGAAGACTTGAACTCCTGAATGTCAGCAGTCAAACGGTTTACAAGCTGCCCGGTTTTATTGGCGTCAAAGAAAGCAACATCTTGCCTGGTGGGGGAAAAAAAGGAGTAGTACTTAGGTTTGAAAAGTGACTTTGCTTGAATATGTTTTAAAACAGTGTTCAGAGTCAACATTGTAGAATATACACCTTATCAGGGAAGCAAAGAGTGTTTTCCTCATGTCTGCTGCCACTCTTTCCCCTACCCTCGACAGTAAGATGATGTAGCCAGTTGTTAGCAGGCCCTGCAAAACAGATTTGATGAAGGACCAGAACAACAGACCACTGAACCTTTTAAATCTGTGACATCTCAATTTTTGCATACAAATGTTAAAATTTACTTATGTTGGGACCTACATGCAGTTCTGTGAAAATATGTTCATACCCCTTAACTTTCTCACATTTTGTCACATTATAACCAAATGTCTGAGTCTATTTGCACAATTTCAAAATTATTGTTAGCACAATATCACTGTACACAATATATAAATAACGGACTGATTTACGTGTTCATGTACCGAGAATTCAGGCTCTCTGTGCCTGTAATATATTTAGTGACAATTAAAGCAACATAAATAGCTTTATATTGTAAAGAGATGGTAAGATGGTAAATTCAATGAGAACCTACAACTAAGTTGTTTCAAAGACAAAGCCAAAAACAGTGTTGTTAATGAAACACTAGATAGAAATGTTACATTCCATTTCATTTTTTCCAGAAACAGGATATACTAGTCCTTATCTGGGGTTAGTCTCAGTTTTGCTAAGAATACAAAGCAGAGAGCTGTTTCCATTGTTTATTTATTAGTTTACTTACCAAAAGCCTTATCGCTATAGCAACCTTTACCAATGTTATCACATATCATGTTTTTCTAATGTTGTGAAGCCCTACTCCAGATGCGTAAATCAAATAGAAACATACTATAAGCATGCAGAAAGAAATATGGGAAAATATGTTTCTTGCAGCATTGATTTAGAAGGTGAAGAATTTTCAGATTTTTACTGAGTAAAATGTGTAATAAAAAAAACTAAAATGTACATCCATTTCCATGTTTAACTGTGCAATAATATATGTTGCTTAATCACATAAAATTATATTGCAAAACAATAAAGATTATGGGCTAAATGTGAAATAATACAAAAATATACAAAAGTACAAATACTTTTGCAAGGAACTGTATTTATATGGGTGCATTTAAACTTTGACTTGCACTTCAAAACTATATCCTGCATTTATAGATGTTTTGTATGTACCTGGATGGCATACAGTCCAAGTAGTTTCATAGCAGGACCTTTTATCTCGTTGGCATAGGCACCCGAATGTTCTCTGAGGTAGCGTGCCACAACATTTACCAAATCACCAAGCATTAATGGGATTTGAATGTTCAACATAGCTGCACCAAAAGCAAGCTGAAAGAAGAGAAAATGCATTTGCAGTTTGGAAATGGCGGTTTCTATCATTGCAATCAATTTTAAATGAACCAGTTGAAGCTTACCACAACAGCACCGATGAGCGCAAACAGCTGCGGTTTGACAAATTCCCACAGGATGTGCCATTTGAAGTCAGGCACAGAGTCTTTGAGGATAACCTCCTCTGGAGTGTTGTTGTTGACATCTGCCTCACAGCAGGCTACACGGCAGAACAGGCGGGCTGAAACAGTGAGGACCGCAGGTACTAGGATGAATTTCAAACCTGGCGATTTGGATGTCCGGGAGGAGGAGTGGTGGATGGCTCTCTGAGTCAGGTTCCAAATGCGGTGCAAAGGATTGCCAGGTGGCTGTGTGGAGGTGTGTGAATGAGCTGTATACCACCTGCATCAAAAGACATTACAAATATAGTGAGGAGGTAAAATTATTAGCATGAATGAAGGCATATGAGAAATACAAAGACATTTTCTGGATATTTTTAGTTACAAACAACTGAGACTGAGTTGTTTACCTAGGTAGTCAAAGTATATGTCCCAACAAATCAAGGATTATTTTTCTAATTTTGGCTATCAAAAACATTTTTTTAATCATATACACAGAAATCTTAGACAATAAAATTTAAAAGTGGTCTGTTTTTTTTTTCTGGACATCTTTTATGAGAAATAGAAACATTTTCCAATCCACACATGAAAACATCTTCATGTTTTCATGAAGAAGTTTCAAGTTTCCTTTTCGATTTTTCATGAAAATCAGAAGAAAAAAAATACGAAAATTGCTTGGAATTATTATGTTTCCCCATTTGTTGTCAAGTCAGCTGTTGCACAAACAAGAATTTTTGGGGGCTCATGAGCTACAGAAAGATATGGCAAACATATAAAACAACAGACACATTAACAGCATATAAACAGAATTTTTTAGAAACTGATAAAGATAAGTACAGAGGAAAAACATGCACTTGATCACCCTGCATTTAAATGGACACAGTTTCTTGATATGGCTTTTATTGTAAACTGAAATCAAAATCACTTTTTAAAAAATTCTGCTTTAGATCTGCAAATTAAGATATATTGTATGACCAATTTAGATCTTAAAACCATGTGAACATCCCAGTAGACAAACTGCATTGTGCACTCTTTCTAATTTAGAAAGTACTGCCAAGTTTTGAAATCTCTAAAGCCAAGTTATATTTACTGATTCATAATTGTGTCACTCTTTCAGATTAGAGAGGGTTTTTTTAATTGTATGTCACGTACTGACTTGACCTATTACAATTTATTAAACATTAAAGGACAAATCAGTGCCCTTGATTAAGTAATTGCTAATATTCTTCTTTTGTCTGGATTACAAACTCAAAACTATTCGCTCCACATATTATCAAACTGCTTTGGGCCAGTGGTACCACTTAACGTGCAATTAACACAGCTAGCCTAATACAAATCTGTCATTAGCTAATCTGGCAACTGGTCACTTCAACCTACCGTGAGAGTTTCCATTTCCCCCCTGTCTTATTGCGCAATGAAGAAAAAGAGAGTGATCGGGAACAAGCAGTGACACACAATCTGGAGCACAGAAGCTGGGACATTTTTTAACCTTAGTTCGGCAATAAATAACGCAAAATGTTCACGTAAATGTGGAGTTCAATAATAATCCCACGGCTCCCTGCAGGCTGCCATACTGACGCTGACGAATCACCGCAAAGACGCAGAGGAGGAGTAAAGGTCGCGTGAGTACGTCAACGTGTTCGCCATATTGTGAGGGGCACGTTCTTCTTTTTAACATAGGAGTTTTAGCCACAACCAGACACTGAATAATAACTAAGTAAATAAAAAAATGATAATATAATGGGATTATTCTTGTGAAATAAATACTAAATAAAAAATAAATAATTATCATTATTACTAATATCTCAAAGAACGTTGGTTTTAAAGATAGGGTTCGGGTACCACATCCATCCCTCAAGTAGTTGTTTTTACTAAGCAAAATAGAAAAAAAAAACTACATTTAAATCTGTAGTTTTCTATATTTTCTAAAACGTATTAAGCAAATTTAAGAAAATTTTATTGTTGTTTTTCGTTTTTGTGCTGTTTAATTGTGATACGCACAGCTGTTAATTCTTTGTCTGTAATGATTATCATAACAAAGTGAATATTACTTCATGAAAAATCAATATATTACAATTTGTTAAACGTATATCTTGCCACTTACAAGAAAGCCACTATGATGCCAGTACAACATCTGGTGAGTCTAAATATTTGTTTTGTTTGTTTGAGAATCTTAAACTTATCAGCTAAAAATGCCAATACACTTTAAATGATTATTGTAGTGCAGTATTTAAGTCTGTAGTAGATAATAATACTTATTATCTGCCAAAGCTACAACTAACAGACGGAAATGATACAATGTCAAACGGAAGTGACGCTAATGGTGTTTTGTTGACATTTGTTTGTGAAAGACAAAAAAAACAGTAGGCACGCGTGTGGGATCGCATATATCTGTTGGGAATCAACTAACTGAGAGACTGAAGAGCGAAAATAGTTACTGAAAGACTTGAGGGGGGTTTTAAAGGCGGTCATACAAAGACTTATCTCAAACCAAACCAGAAAGAAGATCAGGATCAGCATCAGGACAGAGCAAGTCTGGAACAAAACAAACCGTGTCACCCTGACTACACACGGGCTGAATCATTTACAAGCTAACCGGCTGCCACTCTCTCGATTTTACTTGCCATCTTTTATAAACTCAACTACCATTCAGGACTAAACTAACAGAGGCAACGCGCACTAAACTCTTAACTCAAACGCTGTATTTACGTGTAATCATGTTTTTTTAAGGTTATACAAGCGCTGTCGGTCAGTCTAGCTAGTTAGCAACCTAATGTTAGCTTTTCTTACCCTCACTTGAACTGCTTGAGCTGCTTATTAGCTACAGAATGTAGCCTCGGTTCTCTGTCTCCGCTCGTTTCGTGTTCGTGTTTGGCTATAAACAGTTTGGGGTGACTAAAGAATGAGGCACAATGGCTAACTTTGAAGCCTACCAGGAGTATCAGAGAATTGAGGACTACGAGGAAGACTCTCCACCAGGAGAAGAAGACTTATTGGTCCATGTCCCCGAAAGTCTAAAAGGTAAACGTAGCTATTTCTGTTATTACGGGGTGGATAATATATATATATATATATATATATATATATATATATATATAATATATATATATATATATATATATATATTTAAAAAACACAGCGCTGTGACGATTATCTAGTCATCTAAAATGACTGGATGCAGCTGTGTCATAGTTGGTTCCTCACTGAGGATGACTCGTGTCTCAATTTTTCTTACAGACTCATGGCACCATATCAAGAACTTGGACAACTTCTTTACAAGAATATCCTTTGAAATCGTGGCTTTCTAACATAAACTGAAGCAAATCAGTAGTGCAATGGAAGTGTTGGGTTGTGTAATGTTTACCTCTGTCCGATTGCAAAACAAGTGGCCACGTGAAACGAATATGAGAAGGTAAAACATGCTCTCCCCACAGTACTACAAAACAAAGCAACCCACAAACCCTGTTTAGAATTACACGTTTGGTTTGTTTCCTCTGTATGTGGCAAGTGTATATTTTTTTAATATCTTGTTTGTTTTTTTTTATTTCTTTGTAGTTATATTTTTATTTTATTTTTGCGCCATGTTTTAGTTGGGTTTGGATGTGGTTGTTTTTTGGCTGTAGTCTATTCATACAGCCATTTCTCACTTACACATTGTGATTTTTACATTTCTTTGACTGTTACTTGTTTCCTTTAAGCTTTTGCTATACACTTGGTAACTGCTTCTAATCGATCAAGTTAGAAATCCCTTAATTGTCACGAAGAACACTGGATGACATGCATTTATCCAGTGGGTTTTTTTCAGGGTGATATTTAAGGGGTTAAATTATGAAAACTTAGATATATTTTCCTATTAATTAAATGTATCAAAACTAAGACTTCCCACTATCTTCAGTCTATAAATGCATTATCTGACTTTATGGTCTCTGCGCTTTACTGAGTTAGACATATTCTTTAATATGGATGATCTTTTTATTTCTTCATTTTCAGTGGGTTATCAAAAAATGTTGATCATATTTTTTTCTGTGTGGAAGTGAACTATGGACTTCTATATTGCTAATTCTCATTCAGAATTAGAGGTCAGAGCCCACAGAAAAGTGGAATTTAGTCTCATTAGTCTCTCGCTATTCATAAAACTGCTAGAAAGAATGAAATTAAGTTGAAAAATGTATATGTTTTTGTTTTTTATTATGTGATCTGTCAACTTATTAATACGTTTATTGTAGATTACACATATCAGGTTTTCCTTAACCAGCGTCTTCACATCTATCACTATCATCAAAAAAATGGCTTTGCCTGTATGATGATGTCAGAATTCTTTGAACTCATGTAAGTATAAAATTGTAATAATATTTGCAAGATGCAGCTTGGGTCACAGTGACATACGTTTTATTAAAGAGAGCGTACTTGTTTTCAGTTAAAGTAGCAGTTTTTTAGTGGCATCGGTTTTCTGTGATTTTTATGGTGAGAAGTGACTGTCACATGCTCTAATGGGAACAAGATCAGTCTTTATTCATGTATGCATGATTCTCAAAGGAATCGGTTCTCTTTAGGTGCTACATTTATCCTTTTATTAATATTTCAACGTCCATCTTGCGGCAGCACCCTCCACATTGTAGAAAGCCTTAAAATATGTATCTTTTGTTGCAGCAGCATAATTTCAAATTAAACATTTCCGATGTTTAATTTGAACCTAAAATCACCAGCTCTACCCTAATTTTCATCCCTTATATTTTTAGCCAAAGTAAATGTAAATTTTTAAAAATGTATTTATTTATACTGTACTTCACAATGTTGATTAGAGTGTCTGGGAATGTTTTTTCCTGGGGCCAATTTCAGTACATTTCAAAATAATATCCAAAACAATTTTTATCAAGATGTTTACCTCCTGTAGTTTTACTAATTGATCACTTATTGTCGTGCCCTTGTAAAAGTTAGAAATGTGGTTCAACACAATTAATCACTATGAAAAATAAAGCAATTCTCCTTTTCTTCCTTCCAGTCAGTTTCTGTTTGTTGTCACATTCACTACATTCCTTGTCAACTGTGTGGAGTATGACGTCCTCTTTGCCAATCGAGCAGTGAACCACACCGGGCAAGGCCAGAACCCTTACGAACGAAACAAAGTGACGCTTCCGGATGCCATCGTACCAAGCCAGCAGTGCACACAGAGGTACAGATAAACAAACACCAAAGAAATCACAGTGACAGTGTAGACATTTCGATTTGTTTTTCTTGCAGAGATAAAATGACTTAAATCTGTCACTTTCACATTAAGTCGTGTCTCCTGTGGCTGTTCTCTCATTTCGCCCAGCCTGATGAGATGCTTTGTTCTCGAGCTGAGTGCAGGATTAGAGCCTGGCCTTTAGAGAGATTCCATTTGTCAGACTTTTCGCAGCTGCCCAGTCTAATATAGTTCCAATTAAGTAGCGTGACTTTATTTCTTAGGGGGCTGAACTAGATGTGGCTGTAGACGGCAAGATACGGTCAGTTTCCCAGGGTAAGAGTATTGAGCAGGCAGCTTTTTTGCTGGTCTCTATGGAGATTAGTCATTTAATGAAGAGGTCTTGGTGTAGATTTTTATCTGTAAGGCTTGGCAGTGATTTGAGAGCTTATTTTTATAAAAAAAGAATTTTGGCTTGTGAATGGTCTGTACTTGTATAGAGCTTTATCAAGTCCAGAGTACCACAAAGCACTTCACACTACATGCAGTCACCCACCAATTCACGCAGATATTCACTCGCACATGATATTGGTACTAATATTGCTATCATTTTCAGTGTTGTTTTTTTTTTTTTTTAAATGACATTTTCCTGTTCCATGTCATGGTTAAAATAAAGACAGATTTGTTGATGTTAAAATCAGTTTTACTCCGAGCGAGCCAGTGTTTATTCACAATACTCCAGTTCCTCACTGGAGTGTACTCCATTCCCACATTTGTTATTTACTTTAAGCTTGGCAGTTTCAAGTTGGAACATTCTTATAAGTCATGGTTTCTTCTACGAAGATGTTGCTGTGAACCGTTCAGACCGGCTTGAGAGAAGCAGCCAGTGTAACCGATACCTTTGGTGTGAGCTGCAACTGGCTGACTTAGATACTGACAAGCTGACTACCACATGACACATTGCTACTTTTCCTTTAAAAGACCACCCCACCACCAGCGCCCCTGGAACCGGTGACGCAACATTTTTTCCGTGTAGCTTTAACTTAGCCTTCTTTCTTTTTTACGGCTTACGGGACACACGTCATCTGTTTGAGCTTCAGTCCAACTCCAGCTCAAACGTTGTTTATGTCAAAGTCAGTGACGTCGAGCTGCACGGTACGCTAATTTAGGAACAGCTTGTCCCACAGTTCAGAGTCTCTCTGTCTACTTCATAACTCCTATCTGATTTCATATTTGAAGAGCTTTAACAGACATGTGCACCGAGGACATTATTACGGTTCACCTCTACATTAAACTGTCCGTCATCACATGGCATCAAAAAGTTTTGACAATATCACGAATGTGATCTGTTTGTTTAATTTTCCTTTTCTTAAAAATATGATGGCCTACAGTAAGCATTTCAAATGATCAGTGTCTCAGAAATTACAGAACAATTTCAAACAAAAAAAATGTGACCTAATTTTATTTAATATAAAACAGAAAAGCAACAGCTAGTGAATTTTGTATTGTAACCTGCTGTTAGGTTAAATATCATAACAATTATTCCAGTTATAATAATATTTTCTAAACCAATTAGTTATTGTTTTGATTTCAATACACAATGAAAACTACACCTTTTTAAATTTCTGTCTGGTTAATTAGTCGTAATAACTGCTTTACAGTTGAGTGCTTTAAAATAGATGCTTACCTTATTAGGAGTGATGGGTTGTCATAGTTCTGTTTTCATAGGATGACTTTCTGTGTGTTTCATAGTCGAAAATATTTTTGTCAGCTATATTTATGTGGGAAACTGTATTTGTTTTTGTTTTTTTCAGTCAACTTACCAACAGTGCACAGCAATATTTGAGGGCGGGATGGTGCTGTGCTATTATGTGCTCCATATAACCATAGAAACCTCCAGTTGTTCTGTCATTTTATCTGGCATCTGAATAAAATAACTTTAAACTTAAGTGACGGTAAGATGGAAAATGTTAGTAGTTTAGAAAGTGTAACTTTTTAAAACCTTAAAAAGCAACTTGCTCTACCTGGGAGTATCCACAAGCTTTCTCAGGTTTGGATATTTTAAGTAACTCAAGTGACATCCACTGAACAGGGTCAAGATTCTGTGCCTATAGTTTCTCGCTGTTGATATTTGTCACTCTGCACAAAGTCTTCAGCACAGGGTTAAGTTTGGATCTGTGGAACTGTCACCTGATGTAGAGTGAAGGATTACAAGAGGTCAGCAACAGGTACACAAAGGCAATCAAAACAGCCTTGGTAGAACCCTGCAACATGTCTCCCCCTCTGGGATAATGCTAAGCCTTTTCCCTGTCATTATTGGTTGAAACTTTGCTTAAACATGTTACTGGAGAAGAGTAGCAGAGGTTGCCAGAGGAAGGAAGCAAGATTCAACAGTAAAATTCCAACTGCATAATATTTGTCTTTTTAAAGCCGTAGCAAGACAAAATGACTTGCAATTGTGTAAAAAAAGGGATTTTTATTTTCTTTTAGGATACAAGACAACAGCTGGATCATATTCCTTCTGATAATGGCTGCCACCTTCTGGATCTACCGACTTATTAAAGTCTTCTGCAACATTTTGAGCTACTGGGAGATCAGGCAGTTTTACATCAAAGCACTGAAGATTAAAATGGTATATGCTTCACTTGGTGATCTAAATTAAAATTTGCTACGGCAAACAAGCAATTTGTTATTTTTCCTCATCAATTTGTTTTGTTCCCCTTCCTTCTTCTTATCAGGATGAACTATGCAACTTTACGTGGCAGGAAGTCCAGGATCGGCTCATCAGTTTGCAGAGGGAACAGCAGATGTGCATTCACAAGAAAGAGCTGACAGAACTTGACATCTATCACCGCATCCTGCGCTTCAAGAACTACATGGTGGCCATGATAAACAAATCGCTGCTGCCAGTTCATCTGCAGCTCCCCCTGCTGGGCAATGTGGTCTTCCTAACCCAAGGCCTCAAGTACAACTTTGAGCTCATCCTTTTCTGGGGTCCCGGCTCTCTGTTTCAGAACAAGTGGAACCTGCACCCTAAGTACAAGCGCAGTGGAAATCGCCTCGAGCTGGCTCAGAAGCTGAGCAGAGTGATCCTGCTGATAGGCTTGGCCAATTTGCTGCTGTGTCCTTTCATCCTGGTGTGGCAGGTGCTTTACGCTTTCTTCAGTTACACAGAAGTGATCCGCAGGGAGCCCGGAAGTCTGGGCGCACGCCGCTGGTCCCTCTACGGCCGCTTATACCTGCGGCACTTCAACGAGCTGAACCACGAGCTGCATGGACGACTGGGTCGTGGCTACAAGCCCACTTCAAAATACATGAACTCCTTCACGTCGCCGCTCCTGGCTGTTCTCGCCAAGAATGTTGCTTTTTTCTCAGGGTCGGTGCTGGCTGTTCTCATTGCACTGACTGTCTATGATGAGGACGTTCTTACAGTGCAGCACATTCTGACCGCTATCACTGTGCTGGGTGTAGTTATCACTATAACCAGGTGAGTTGTTGCCATTTCTTTCTAGTTATGGATGTGAAATTGGCAGAATGTCTGCCAGAATGGAAGAGATTCAAAATCACTTGGTATTTATATCATTTATACAGAATAGAAGATGTAATTACATATTTTGTATAATATACTTAAATGCACATAATGCTCTTATAGAATATGGATGCCACCTGTCAGAGTCATAAAAATTAGGTATTTAGATATAAAACTGATACACTGACTTGCAGTAACCTTTTATATTTTCTCATGTTACAGCCACAAACCAATTTACTTTAGTGAGATTTAGTGAGAAAATCCAGGATATCAGCAGCCCACTACGTTCTGTGCTGTGGGACCGAAGGCTAACACCACACACCATGCCCAAGATGGAAAAACAGTGGTGGGATCATCATAGTGTGGGGAAGCTTTTCTGTCTAGAAGAGAGGCTCAGTTTCCAGAAGGAAAATGCAGCCAGAACAATGGATGATCTCTTAGAAGCATCTGGAACTAAATCCAGTTAGGAAGACTTGAGGATTGTTGTTTATGATTAAGCTTGAAATTTTTAGCAAAATTTTTTTATTTTTTATTATGATTATTATTATTATTTTGTGGATGGTCGTATCTTGTAGAGGCATGCTGACTGATTTAATCACAGTGAAAGATGGTTCCGCAAGAGAATAACAATCCACAGCAGAATTTTTAGATGTTAATCTGAAAAAAAGGAAAACCATGTCCCATTTTTCTCCCTCTTCTTCTCACAATACTGCTCCACTTTGTCTTTGTCTATTACATAAAATCTCAGTATGATACACTGAAGATTTTGTTTATAACATGAAAATATGAATACATGTGTAAAAAAAATTTTTTTTCTGATCAGCTATTTTACCATTTTTGTGCCTGTTTTGCACAAGGTCTTTCATCCCGGATGAACATATGGTTTGGTGTCCGGAGCAGCTTCTGCAGTGCGTGCTGGCTCATATCCACTACATGCCAGATCACTGGAGGGGGAACGCAAACAAGAGCGAGACCCGTGACGAGGTGGCACAGCTGTTCCAATACAAAGCGGTGAGGAGAACAGCATATTAGTAGCTAGGAAAACATTAGCTTCTACTAAATTGAGCTAGATTGTTTTTATTGCTTGTTGCCTACGATTTATTATTGGATTATTCAGTCTGAAATGATGCCATGATGTGTTTTTGGGGGGAGAATTAATCTGTCTCTGTGTTTACCTTAGGTGTTCATTTTGGAGGAACTTCTAAGTCCTATTGTTACTCCCTTCATCCTCATATTCCTCCTGAGAAACAAATCCCTAGAAATCATCGACTTCTTCAGGAACTTCACTGTGGAGGTGGTTGGAGTCGGGGATATCTGCTCCTTTGCTCAGATGGATATTAGGCGGCACGGAAACCCAACAGTAAGACTTATTAAACTTACATGGCAGGACGGAGGCCAGTATACTCAGGAGAACAACAATAATGCATTTGCTTTATTTGTTCGCACTTCTGTTTCTGCAGTGGATGTCAGACGGCCAGACGGAGGCGTCTGTATATCAACAGGCTGAGAACGGCAAGACCGAGTTGTCCCTCATGCATTTCACCTTAAAGAACCCCCGCTGGCAGCCGCCTCAGGAGAGCTCGCTGTTCATCAGTCACTTGAAGGAGAAGGTGCAGCACGACGCACAGGGTGGGCCTTCGACACAGTTGCTGCTCTCAGAGGCCCCTCTGTGCACCTCGCTGCACTCCTTCGAGTCTGGCGCCGGGGTAGGAAGCCTGGTCTTGATGTCATTTACGTAACATCCCCAAAAAAGAAAAAAAAAAAAATAGGCGATTGTTCTTAAAATCTTTTCATGTATGTTGTCGCTTCCAGGCTGAAAGCCTTATAACCAGCGTCCTGATCCACCCCATCCTCACTGCATCCGCACTACCAGGGCGAGACCATCGTTTCGTCCCGCCCAGCTCTGCTGCATCTGCCGCAGCCAGTGTCCTGGCCTCTTTGTCCACCTCTCATCATGCACCTCCAAGCCGAAGCCGGCCCCATGTCCTTGTGCCCTCCTGCGTTAACCCTGAGACCACCATGAACCGCAGCGACCGCATTAACAGGTACTTTTAAGACCTGGGATCGAATGTTGCAGAGAAGCACAAACGCAACATCAGTTCTGCTCCTCTTTTACAGCATGTCTAACAGCGACTCTCGCATCCGGAGCAATGCGCTGCACTCAGAGTTTGCCTCAGCAGAGATGAGTCTTCATGCAATTTATATGCATGAGGTAATTTCCTGATCGCAACTTTTACTCTGTTGTCGGTTCAAGCTTAAATGTCAGATCGGTTTATAAACGATGGAAATCAGTCCCTCAAGTAACCCAGCTTTTAGTTATAAGGTTTAAATGTAGCTCCATTGCTCAATTTATTTTTTTTTCTATTGTACTCTTAACAAGTGTTTCTCTGTGCAGCTCCATCAGCAGACCTCCCATCCACAGAGGACCTCAGGACACTGGCAGAGTTCAGTGTCAGTGAGAGATCTTCACACAAACACAGGTGATCTGCTGTTTTTGAGGAATCAGCTGGTGACCAATATTGACTGATTTTTCAGCTGATATTTACTGGTGGCCAGACGATCAGAAACGCAAAAATGTAATTTGTTTCTGATTTGTGAACACGTTATACCTGAGTAATACCAGGTTGCAGTAATAACAGCAACATGTTTCATTGTGGAAACAGTTACAGAGGCAGGAAAACGTTGAGTGTTTACTTAAAAGGGACATCACATGGCTTAGATGTATAGCAGGCACACTTATATACAGAAACTACATTTCTCAAAGTATATCTCCCTGGTTTGTTTCCCTCAGTTTATAATATAGTCCATTTTTAATCTCAAGCTCACAAACATGCACAGACACTCAGATCAGTAGGTCACTTGTGGTTAAATGTCTTGTCTAGAGACAAATCAACATGGAGCTATAGGAAGATGGAATCAAATCAACAACTTCACAAGTAGACAGCCCAATAGGAATTTAAGCTAATTATATAGAGCTAGTGTAATTATTTAAATTATCTTTTTTGAAGAGAGACGTTATTGCTTTAATGTCATTTGCAAACAATACCCATTGTTTATTATACTATTATTATTATTATTATTATTATTATTATTATTATTATTATTATTATTATTATTGACAAAGGCCAGACTAGAAGCAAAAACGTGTCACAATGCTATTTAAACACCTTCCTGTTTTAATGTTCTGACTCTTGGTGTCAGTAGAATTAAATTTCCAGGTTACTTTTTCATTTAAGAAGTATAAAGAATAAGTTTGTTGTGGTTTTCTTAAATAATTTCTGTAATTTTAAATTTGGTTTTGTTCTGATAATCTTTTGTGAAACTCATTCAAGTTATTAAGTCATAAATTTCAGTTGCAATAAAAATGAGAAAACAAGTTTTTCCCCACTTTATATATAAATTCTGCTCTAATCGTCTAATGTTTCAGGTTTTCATGGTCATGGCTCTCATAGTACCAACATTTCCATGCCAGCCCCTGCTCAACTTGGTGGCTGGAAGGAGGAAGAAGAAGAGGATGAAGACGATCAGGAGATTAACAGTGGATCTTCTCCAAAAAAGGCCACAGCACGCAGTTCATAAGGTGCCTTTGTCAAAAGGTACATGATCCAATTTCAGCCCTATAATATGATCTGTGGAGCTGTAACCTGAAGGACTATATTTCTCTAATAATTTCTCTCTTTTTTTTAATAGTGTTTACATTTTTCTTTCTTCGCTGAACATTGTGGCCTTAAATGACCGTCATGGAGAGTTTAGTGCAGACCTTTAAAACATCATGTAGTGGGTGGTGTCTGCTGATGAATAACCACTGTTTTCGCACCTCTACACCTCATCGTGTCATATCAGGGAGTCTGTGGCATCAGGGATTCCATATGTCTTCCATCCTTTTGATCATGGTTTTATCATTAACTTGTACAAAGTTCATTTGGACGTGTAGAGTCTGCGTGATATTGGATGAAAGCATTTTTATGGTGACGTTTAAAAAAAAAAAAGCTCATAACTTCGGCTATGCTTGTGTCTGCACAAATTCTCCAAATACTTGTGCATCACAAGGGTTTTCAGAATGGCGTGAACATCAATGCTACAACGTGACCATCTGAAAAGTAAAACATTTCAATATGTTTTTTTTACCCTTGTGGCATGTAAATAGACTGTGTATTACTCATCCTTTAATAGGTCATTTCTTTTTTTTTTACAAATACCAGATCAATTTACTAAAGAGCTGCCAAGTATTTATTTATTGAATAGCTGACTACAATACCTTTAATATCTGAATATAAAGCATCTACAGACTTTATTGACATAATTTCATGCTGTTTTCCATGTTTAATGGGCCTAAATCCACATTTTGCTTAGTATTACTAGTTCAGGTGTTTTATGACTTTTGTTTTTTTCTTATGAAATGAGCATCAAGTATTCCTGCAATTAAAATCCCACAGCAGACAAGTGATGCCTGTTAGGTTAGTTTATTGCTTGTTTATATGCTAAAACAAGTATCTAAAAACCAGTTCTCTGTATTACCTCAGTGGAAGTGATGAATTTAGGCTAGAGTCAATATCTCTGCACAAATGCATCAACTACATTCAGAATTTAATTGCATATATAAATTGTAATAATTAGATTTTTCTTTCTATATTTACCAAGTAGATAAGATTAGCTTTAATATTTTTTGAGTAATTGGGGCATTTTGCTTTTTGCAAATCTGTGTTAGGTAAATTTTTTATTAATGTTTGGTATTCCCGGAGTTGTTGCATAAAAAAGAAATGTCATCAAAGGGGCTGATTTTTAATCTTTTATTGTTTTGTTTACAGATGCTCTCCAAAATTGATGTTTCAAAGTACAGTCTCAAAAAAATATAGTCTCTACTGGCAACATCAGGTATTGGCTTTAAGAATATGCACTACCCAAATATTTAAAAGGAAAAAAGCATACATGTTACGAATATAAAAAAAAAAAACAAGATGTGTTTTTAGACCAATAATTTAACAGTAAAAAAAATGTCCCATTCCTTTTGAGGAGGTAAGTCATTCATTCAGATTTTATTAGTATCATACAACAACACCGCCACCTGCATGATGTTAAAGCAACGGCAGTTCTTGCATGAAGCCTCAGCATGAGATGTATTGTACTTTCCCGACACGAAGGAAAATGCTGTTCTCCAACCAAATTAGGTCACTCTAAATATGCACCTACCTGCTTGTGTTTTGCATTGAAAGTGAATTTTGAGTTGTAATTTTCACATGTCGTAACATTTGTGTAGAAGACACTCTGGAGCTGAGTCGTGTGCACAGAGTTCATACCATCTCTGTTTATTGTTAGCCATTTTTATCATAAGCAGTGCCTTAGTGATTAGCATTTGCTCTTTTAGAAAGCCATGCCGTCTAAACCATCAAGTCTACTTTTATAGACCTATTAGCACACATAATGTACAGTATTTTCTGATGAGCAGCTCATATGTGGATATAGCATCAAGTAAGTTGTGGGTGTTGCTCGTACGATTAGCCCTCGTGTCAGTCAGTCTTTTCTATCTCCAGGACGCTGCTTCCTGTCATGGTGTTTGGGTTCATATAACCTACAGAGGCAGGACTTTGTCTTTTGTTTGACCTAATGGACAAACCCCACACCATCCTTTCTTATCAACTACTCACCAGTCAAAATATTGCAGAGACTGGAACAAGGTGCTATTCAGAGATGATGAATATTCTGCTTGCAAATAGTTTTTGTTTGTTTGTCTCTTACGTTTGGTTTTGTTCTGTAAATTAGGCGTTATCTGACAAAGGAAACATGCCAAAATAACCTGTTTTCTGCACAGCTTTACTATACATGTTCCCTGTTTGTGAGTAGAGACTGATACATCCTATTTTGAGTGTATTTAATCATTTGATGTGTGTGATGTGTGTTGAAATGTGTTCTTGAAATAAACAAAAGCTCTGAGTTTTCTCTGTTGAGATTTTTGTTCATTTGTGGTTACTAAATTGAGCCTAAAATGTTCTTGGTTAAGATTAGACATGTCCTGGACTTACTTTTGTCTGAGGATGTCAATGAAGCTTTTCATAAAATATTTTTAGTTTAATTCACTTGGCGGGGGTGCGATGAGAGAAATTTTCTTAACTCCAAACGGATATTACTTGTAGTATCATTATTTGAGTTTCAAATAAATGTAGCTGAAAGATCTTCTTTATCTGCATATAGTAAAGAAAATCTCAAAAAGCATGTATGATAGGTATAGATTTCTATAAAGGTTCATTTTGTATCTGATAAACCACTGCTGTGTTGATTTGGCCTTATATTTTGGGTCAGTTTTCTGCTGAAGCACCCAATGACAAACTACTTCTAAGCTACTGGCAGAGATGGCCAGATTTGTACGAAAACAATACTGACAAATATCCTCTGTATCCCTTTGGGAGGGAGACATGTTCACAGCATCATAGATCCTCCACCCTGCTTAGCATTGAACATAAACTGCTTTCCACTCTTTTCACACTAAAGCTACCTAAAATGCTCAGTCAGCTCATGTTTAGTCTCTACTAACCTGGCAACAGTTACAGATAGTGTTTTGCAATCTCTATATGTTTACAGTACATTTGTGAAAGACAGAGGAGGGTTTTTTTTCTGGCATCAGTCCCAAGCAAACAGTTGGAATGTAGATAAAATCTGAAGGCTCTCATGAGGGCTTTTGACCCCAACATGCCACTTTTTCCTGAAGTTATCTGTGTGATGGCTAGATAATTACGGTACTGTTTTTTTTCATCTCAGTGAAAAAGAGAATACTGTGTCCTGTCACATTCTTCCTCCAAATAAACAGAAAGTCTTTATAAACTCTGCTTCCTAGCATAAATAAGTAAAGTATTATTTCTAAAAATATATTTTGATATTTGTTTTTGAGGTATTGTTAGGGATACTTATAATTGTAGTAAAAACAGTTGCTTTCTGACATGGGATGTTTTCTCTCACTGAACAGATTGAAGTACTCAAATTAAAGGTGAGTTTTTCTCAAAAATTTCAGAGTCAGATTATGCAGCTACAATTACTTTTTGCATGTCTTTTCTAAGGGTGCCCACAACTTTCTCTGCATCTGTTTCTGGGGTTATATGATAAATATTAATGCAGTGCAGCAAAAGATTATGCAAGAAGTACCTTGGAGAAACCGGATGGGCCTTGCAGGTCTATAAATTCCCACTTTACTTTCTGTGCACTATATCCTGAGTACAATGTCAAAACTGACATTCTCATTATAAACTTGGCCTCAGTCTTTGGCATCTCCATTAACTAAAAATAAACTGAAGCTTATTTGCACATGATTCAGGCTTTTCATAAAAAGTTTTTTACATTTTCACATAAATCCAGTTATTTGTAGCTCAATTCTGCTGATCTTCATTTCTCCCTTGATACATGTCTGCATTGTAAATATGCATGAATAAACAGCCAACTGCTTTTTCCTCCAACACCTTTTTCTTCTGGAGGACAGGTGCGCCATCTGCTGTTCTTACAATAACATTTGCCTCGACTTTCACCTGGCATGCAAATGTTTTGGTGGTAGCATGAATGTTTGGGTCTGTGAACACGATACAGCCATGACCTTTGTCTTTCAAATGACTGGGAGGTCGGATAAAGGTCCATGCAGTTCACACTGGAAGGCATACATTGCATCTAATTTTTGCTCCTCCACTCATCAGACAGAAATGCTTTAATGCAAAAATAGGCACTGTGTGGCAGTTCCTTTCCCTGGTGTGTTGAACAGTGAGCTTTAAACATCTACCAATGAGTCTGAAAACATACCTTATATCATACCAGCCTGCTGGAATTTTTGGATAAAAAAAAAAAACTGGTCACAAATTTAGGATAGGATAACTCAAGTTCTCATAAATCATTGTCTATTTTACACCTCTGCATGACGACACGTGAATAACCTAAAAGCTTTCAACAGCCGTAGAGTCATTGATCAGATCTGGCAGCTCCTCTATGTTCTTTCTGCGTATGGAAACCAAATACAGTGGAGAGAACAGGATGAGGCAGAGACAAGCAGCAATAGTGGATTAGTGTCTGCTAGAGTTTCGAAGAGGTTAAATGAGGGTCCAGGAGGCCTGCTGCTGTCAGTCAGTGGAACTGGGAGGGGGAAGCCCACAGTCAAAGACTAAGAAAATACCACACAAGCAAAGGAATAGGGCCCTACAGTGGAAGTCATAAATCAATCCTTGATAAGTGATTTAAAACGAATCATCCAAGCAAACAAGAGCTAATTTGTACTCTGATGGGAGAGGTTATTTGTGAGCATTTTAAAATACTACCACAGAAATGGTTTGTGGAACCATTTCTGTGTGACATTGTCATGTTAAAAATGTTACAGATTATAAAGCAGTAAAATGTATTACTCAGTATGAGGTCATGTTTTAATAAAAGGTCAGATGCTTAAGTTGCAGCTGTCACAGTAGTAGCTGTGGGAAAACAACATGCCACAACCTCTATGCAATGACCCAATTATATCAACATTTTCTGTAAATGAGAATCAGGCTGGAAAAACAGGAGTCAGTGGCAATAGAGCAGTGTGGCCAGGAGAATATTCTGAGGTTTCAAAGCAAGATTCAAAACACAATGCTTGACAGCTGGGAAAACGCTTTACCAGTTGTCAAGCATGGTGGTGGTCTCATCATGATTTGTGTCTGTTTTGGTTTTGATGCAGTCAGAGCTAATGCATTGTGCAAAGTCAGTGGAATGACTGAAGACTACCATTAATCTTTATTTGTACCTAAAAATAACAGTTTCTATGGAGGCAGTCAGATTAATAACAAGTTAATAAGAAGATACTACAGTATTACCACCTTCTCTGCACATTGTCAATTGTTTACTTACATGCATACCTAACATGTTGATTTAGTCTTGACCCTTTATTTTTAGAGTATTTATTAGAAGATATATTGTCTTGTACCTAAGGCGGTGTCACAATTTTTGTTGATTTTATTATCAATTGCCCTTGACACTGAACATGGGAAAGTTGGTGAAAACTGATAAAAATCTTTTTTTTTCTTTTTTTACTTCATTGAACCAAACACAACAATAAACAAATTATGTTGAGTATCTAATTAGTATTAACCAGTTAAAAGAGCTTTGATTTACTGTCAACTAAGACAGGTTCCAGCCCAGGGCCCCACTTCTTTCTAAATCTGGCCATAACTCTTCCTCCCTGAAGGTAAAGAGCATATTTCTTCCTGGTTATATCTTTTGCTCCCTTTGTTCACCTGAGTGTAGCTAGCAGCAGTGACAGACCAATAAGGCCAGTGTCCGTGTCTCCGTTACCAGGCCTGTCCAACAGAGGCCATCTCCTATCTGCAAATGACAGGATCTATTTTGGAAAGGAGGCTGCGCCAAACTCGGAACGTCAGCTATTTGGCATCGTGAGCCCTCAGAGAAGAAAAGAAAAGGAGTCTAGTCAACCGCCCACCACAGGAGACTGGGGGACTTTCATCTTTCTGGATTTATTATCATTTCACGGATATTTGTGCACAAAGAAGACCAAAACTTTTTTTTTTTGGTGGGATTACTGAACTTGGAGCTGGTCCTTAATCTGGAAATTTTTAGTAACAGCCAATAGTCACATGACTCAGCTGCTGATTTACCTGAGAGGTTGAAGACTCAAAGGTAAATGTATCAGTTTAAAGTAATATCACTTTTAAGAATTATAATTTAATTTTCTATGTCTGTTTCATTAAAGTTAGCTCTGGCTACAACTTACAGTGTTGGTTTTGTATATGTCACTTGTATTTAAGAACCAGTTTTAGAAATTTCTGTCTACCTCAGTTTGGCAGAGAGAAACTGACTGTGCTAGAAATAAAGCATGTTTCAGAAGTAGGAGCTTTATCAAAGAGCACTTCATTTCTACAAATGGCAATGTGCAGAGATGGGCTCTGACAGCTGAGGTTATTTTTGGGACAGGCGGTCCAAGCCACTGAGGTGACAAAGCTGGCAAATAGAGATCTTTGAAAGGCACCTATCTTTTCTGTATGACTTTGCTACATGGGAATTCAGTTGTTGTTGTGGTATTAAACTATTGAACAGGCTGCGCGGATTTATGTGGTTGGCTAGATGAATGTGTGGAGAGGAAGAACAGGAGACTGCATAATGTTACAGAAGCTGCCAGCTATAAATATACCGATCTTAATTCTAGTTTTATGTGATGAAGAATTTAATTGTGACTTTAATATGAATATGTATCATATCATATATTTAGTTTTATTAATTGTGTTATACAATAACTGTAACGCCTGCTGATATTTTAAAATCAATCTAGTTCCATGACAGACTGAGGTTCAATTCAATTAAATTCAAAAATACTTCATTCATCCCAAAGGAAAATGAAAAGACCAAATACTAAAATGCCAAAGGATAAAACAGAGCAACAACCTTTCTGTTAAAAGGTCTTGATTGATTTCTCTGCGTTGAATGAACCACAGGAGAATCACGAAGTAAAAAATACTTTCCTTAAAAATAGCTTCCTACATCAGAGTACTGTACCCAACTTAATTTTAAACACCTCATTGACACCAAAAATAATTATTCGTCCACATTGAAAACGTATTGGGCACAGTGCCTTTACTTATCAGAACAAAATATGCTGTCACTGTTCAGGGCCAATACATAAAAAAATCTAATGATTACAGTAACAGTTATATTTTAAGGTAAAAAAAAGGTAACATTTAAAAATTTACTTTGTAATGTTTTACCAACGAGGAACAACTAAACACAATCACAACAAAGGGGAGGTATTATGATTTTTCAGGCACGTAGTGCCATTTTATACCACCATCTAACAACTAACTTACATTCAGTTGTTTTGAAAATGTTGTAGTATATTTAAAAAAATAACTTTACAACCTCTGAAGTCTTGGAATATACCTCTGTGTTCCCTCACTCCCCCTTCAACACGCCATGGTGCTGCTCCATGCCTTCTTACAATGATACAGTGTAGAACTGTACTCAGTGGTGTTGTAGTTGGTATGATAAACTCAGCTAATGCACAATTACACCAGGTGAGCCACGGTAAAATGTAGATGGAAGGTAATAAAATTCTAGCACAACGCAACTGTATTTTAATTAGGACTGTCAACGTTAACGCGTTTTTTCCTATTTTGAACTAAAATTCTCACACCTGCAGGGAATTATTTTAGGTCTACTTAGGACAATTCCAAAGGCCCTTGACCAAAAAAAAATTGGGGGCCCTGTCAATTACAAAATTAATCATATTATGTTTTTAAAATTGTTTTAGCAGTAAAAATTAAATGTTGCCACTGCCAGACCAAGAAGCACACATCTATACCTGCCCCGAACCTCCCCTGTATCTGAATGAAATGGTTCGTTCCTGCTTGGCGAGCTTGACAGTGACGGTGTTCAGCACCAGTGGGAGACAAGAACGACTGTTAGTTACTGTGCCGCCAAGAAAAAAATGATAAAGTCAGGGTTTCAAAAAGAAAGATAGAAAAAAGACAAGAGTGTAAATTTATAGCCAAGTTTTTCTCCAAGAGAGGTGGATAGAATGTACGAGATTGTTAACCATTTAGCATAGTTAGCTTAGCTACAGACTACTGTTTGCCTCCATTTCACTAGCATTTAATGAGTGAAGGAAATAATTTTAATAACATATTCATATATTTAACTTCTACTTCCTACCACACTTAACAGATTAGTCAGACAGCAGCAGCTGTAGCCCTGATAACAGATAATCTATCCCAGTGGAAAAGGTGAGCAACACGGTGTTCAATCTATGTGGATTTTTCCTGTCTCTCTATTCTTTTTACAATTACACAACAAAAGCAATTTATTTAATACTCACTGAAATTCAAACAATCTTTATAAAACCTCCCATTAGCACACTTGGCAGTGAGTGAAAGAGGTTGATTGAGAGCGCTGCGGCTGTTCTCCGGGTTCTGATTGGTTGTTTTTGGTCAGAATTGTTCATTTATTTAGACAGCAGTAGCAGCTCAGGGAGGATATTGATCTTCTCACAGATTATCTGTTTCATAGTAAACTATCACAACCTGGTGACAGCTGTAACAAATGGTTAAGATACTTTCAGCTGCTGGTCATCTTCTGCAGACAGCAATTTTTTTTTTTTAAATTTTGTTCTCCACTTGTTTGTTCACCACACTTTGCTTGTTTTCAAGGACGTTGCAGTCATGGTTGGGGTCAAGGAATAGAAAAAAAATAAGTTCTGTGTGAACTTTGTCCTGTATGTATTCTTTGACCCTGTTATTTAGTTTAGTTTTCACATTTAAATCACGTTGTCCTTAGATTATTCCTATATTACTGTTTGTTGTAGCTGTATCAATGTATCTCTATATGCTTTATTCATCATAGAAGTAAAAATGGATCAAAACCTGTTTGGAGGAGCCCCCAGGTTTCTCACCCGCCCAAAGGCCTTCACAGTGGGTGTGGGCAAGGATGCTACACTCAGCTGCACTGTTGTTGGCAACCCAACTCCAGTAATCACCTGGGAAAAAGACAAGCTCAAGCTTTCGTCTGGGGGCCGCTTTAAAACTGTGGAAGATGGAGACATCTACCGTCTGACCATCTATGACCTCACCCTGGAGGACAGTGGTCAGTACATGTGTCGAGCCAAAAACAACATCGGGGAAGCTTATGCTGCCGTTACCCTGAAGGTAGCCCTCCAAACGGAGATGTCTCAGAGGGCCCCCGTTTTCATGGTGAAGCCCACTTCCACACGAGTGGCTTTAGGAGGAGAAGTTGTTTTCCACTGCCGGGTTGTGGCTCACCCTGAGGCCACCTTTGAGTGGGAGAAGGACGGGCGCTACCTAGGTGAAACAAACCGCATCAAAATTATGTCCGACAGCGAAAGCAGCACCTTAAAGATCCAAGGTGTGCGCAACCTGGACAGCGGCACGTTCATCTGCAGGGCCCAGAACTCTGTGGGCCGCTCCCAGGCTGCTGCAGCTCTGGTGGTGGATACTCAGGATGCTCGCCACATGTCTGCAGACAAGAGTACCTCTCTCCTGTCCCACATGCAAAAGCGCAAAGAGGAAATGAAGAAGGACATCTCCATCTTTCGCACGGAGGAAAACAGCTCCCTCTCCAAAGCCAACATGACCGATGCCCTGAGTTCCCTGAGCCTGGAGCAGGAACTGAGGGCGTCTGCGCTGGCCAGTCTACCTAAAGGTGTTTTCACCCGCACTTGCACTGTTACTGAGGGCAAACATGCAAAACTCAGCTGCTTTGTGACGGGTCACCCCAAACCACACATTATCTGGAGGAAGGACGGAACTAACATCAGTGAGGGACGCAGGCATGTCATTTATGAGGATCAAGCTGAGAACTTCATCCTCAAGATCCTGTACTGCAAGCAGAGTGATAATGGTCTCTATACATGCAATGCCACCAATATGGCAGGCCAGACCTACAGTGCTGTACTGGTTACAGTCAAAGGTAAGGTTTTAAAATGTTCACTCATTGAGAAAAAAAATCATTTGTGTACATCCAAACTACCTTAGGATATTTTGCAGCTATCATGAAAACACATATGCACACTAATGCAGTGATATCCACATTTTTATTTTTAAAAATTTGTGATTGCAAAAAATATTTTGTTGAGATTTTTTAAAATTTATTTTTACCTGCTTCCTGGCCGGGGAATTGTCTTATTCTAGTTTTTATATTTAGTCACACTCTTTCTTTGAAGACACTTGCTTTATTTAGCTAAATTTAATGACTGAGTAAAATGCGTCATTACGCTTGTTTTGGATTAACAGGATGTGTGATATTGTTAACTATAAAATAAATTAAAAACTAAAAATGTGGCACATCGTTGTCCCTTGGGGTATGCTTGGGCCACCCCTTCTTTATGTCAGTAACATCGTAAAAAGATGCTGCTCCATTATCTACATTTTTGTATCAAGTACAACTTCAATGAATACTAAGCTTTCCAAGTAACATCACCTTTTGAAGCTGTGTAGAGCTGTAGTACAGCAGGACTTTGACTTATCTTGTTTGTTTGGGAATGCCGTAAAAAGACAAACTAAAAAAAAACAACATCTAACATTCATTGACAATGTATTTCTAGGAAATGGCTTATCTATGTGTTTAAGTTTAAATCACAAACATTGTAGTTGGGGAAATTGATGGAACAGTACTTAGAAGTTAAAAATTTGGGTGGTGCAACATTCTACCACTGGTCAACACTGACACACAAATTATAAACAACCATGCATACATACTTAAAGGGAAATTAGTGCCCAGTAAGTCAAGTCATGTTTTGGACTGAAGGAGGAAACCAAAGTACCTGTTGAGAACCTGAGCATCCACAGGAACAACATTCAGATAGCGCACAGGCCGTGACTTGAACCAAGGACTTTCTTGCTACCAGGCAACAGAACTAACAACTGTGCCGGTGTCATCTCAGTTCATGCATGTTTAGGTAATTGGATTTCTGCATTAGAATCCAGAGACAAAAAACTGAAAAAAAAAAAAAAAACTGAAAAAAAAAAAAAAAAAAACTGAAAAAAAAATATATATATATATATAAAATATATATATATATTGTTGCTTTCATCAACAGGAAAATATAGTATTTGTATTAAATTGTGAGCAGGGTGTGAAAAACACTCACCTCTGCAAAGTGTAATCAATAATATTATGAGGTGCTTTGCTAGCACAAGTTGAGATAAGTTTTTTCAGAAAGCAAGCCTTTTATAACTTTTTAATATGAAAACAAATACAAGAAATTTCTACTCATTTGTTTTTGACCCCAAAATGGTAAGAAAATTATTGTTTTTTTAATTTAATATTTTAATTTAACAGAAACTGATCAAACACCCAGATTTTTCTTTTAATGTTTTATTCCATGTAATAATAGGAATATTAGCACTTGTTCAACATTTATTTAAATATACCATTTTAGTATTGTTTTTCTCTCTGTAGCACTAAAGGTAGCTCATATCCCATCAGTTTAGGGAACCATAGACCTACATATACAGTTAAAATGATAAAAATTGACTTTTCTTAAAGCTCACATATCATAAATAAAATTGTAGATCCCAGTTGTTGATAAGCACATTCAGCTGCAGAAAAGTACACATTTGCTTTTCATTTAAAAAGTCTGCAATATGCCATACACTACCTATAACTATAATTACCATGTTAAATCAATGTATTATCCCCTAAGATTTACCTAAATGTCAGTGGCCATAAATTACATGGTTATATTCATCTCGACCCTTTGGAAGTAGGTGTTGTGTTTCATCTATTTCCTACTGGTGATGAGTAGTTCACAGTTTCTCAGATGAACTCTCCCTTTCTAGGCCACTGCAAGTGACACTTCCTCCAGGAAGAAAATTGGCTCAGAGGATGACATTTGTGTTGATTCAAAATTTTCATGCACTCTGATGATGAGGAACGATGGATATATACGGAGAGAGTGTGCTGCTTTCAAGTGGTTTCTTTTCCTTGAAAGTCATAATAAAAGTTGCCTATATTTATTAAAAGATATTCTGTTATTCAGAAGAATTGTACTATTTTTTGTTACTTGTTCATGAAGCCCTTATTTACTTTGATAAGTAAATTTAGGCTTTACACCGAAATTGTAAGTTGGAAGACTTTCTGCTGTCTTTCCCATGTTAAAAAGTATCTGCAAGATACTGTATTAGCCTTTTGAATGTCAGTTTGTATTTTATAGCATGTCTAAAAAAAACATAACTGACAAAAGTGGCTTGCAAGGTAAATAAGAACATACAGGATTAAAAGAAAAGAAAACAATAAAATAAAATCATTATAAGAACATATATGATGATAATGATGTAAAACAGACTAAAACATAGAAATAAAGAACACAAAATATCTGAGTTCAGACAATCTGAAACTAACTTAAAAAGCATAAATCAAATAATTTTTTTATTGCTCATTTAGATTTTTCTAAAATCTTCAATTTAAACTTATTTTGTTGCATTTTTACACATCTTTACAAGAAGTGACAATCATTTTGGAGTCCACTGCATTTAATCTTGAATTTCCTTCACTTTTACTTAACTAATGTGTAATTTCCTACCTTCTAACGAATGACTGCTCTGCAATTTAGAACATTTTGTCATTTTAAAAATGTGCAGATTTTGTTGTTTTTCTGTTTGTCAGAGCCAAAGGTGCCATTCAAGAGGAAACTGCAGGATGTGGAGGTACAAGAAAAGACCTCAGCCACACTCTTGTGTGAGGTGCCACTCATCGCCACTCAGACCGACTGGTTCATGGAGGAAACTAGGCTGGAGCAAAACACCAAATATCGCATGGACGAGGATGGGACTCTGCGTCGCCTTACCATACATAATGTCACCACTAATGACGATGGAGTTTATATCTGCGAGATGAAAGAAGGCAGCCGCACTGTGGCTGAGCTCACTGTCCTGGGTAGGGAAACTGTTCTACTTGGATTTTTTTAGACATCTTGTGTGTAATTTTGAAGACATTTGTTTCATAAATAATTTTTCAAGTGCAGCTACTGTTGTGACCACACTGGTTAACAAAGTTGAGATGAATGCTTATATTTTCTGTTCTTCTGCTGTCCTTCCCATGTTAAAAAGTGTCTGCAAGATATTAGCCTTTTGAATTTCAAAAGGATAATATATTATTATCTGTAATCTTACTCCTATGTTCCAGGTAATATCACAAAAAAGCTTCCTCGGAGGACCATCGTTCCAGTCAGTGACACCGTCATCTTTTGTGTTGAGCTGGAGCATCCTTGTCCAGATGCCTACTGGACTCGCAATGGCGAGAAACTGAAGGAAGATTCTCGTATTTCAATCGCCTGTGTTCTTAGACAGTACATGTTAACAATTAAAGACTGCCAGGCAACGGATTCTGGAGAGGTGGCCTTTGTGGCTGGAGATTGTAAGACTTCAACGCGATTCTCTGTCACTGGTGAGTTAAATAATTTCTAAAGATTTTTTATATATATGGTAAATTGTGTAACATAGTGAGAGACAGTTATTGCAATAAATATTGAAAGGTTAGCCTTGGTGAGCACCTAGTTCTGTCTCCACTTATTCCAAGAGCTCTTTACCTGCAATGTCCTTTAATACCTGCATTTCCAGCATGTCTAACCTAAAACCAAATTTGTCATGGGTTTAATATCTATGCCAAAAAATTGCTATATATGTGTATATACATGAAACAAACAATGCGTTTAAAATAGATGTCTGAAGACATAGTGGGCTATTGAGATATGATGGAGGTAACGGCACTAAGGTTCATCATGGCCCCCACACAATAAAAGGGCTCTGAAGAGTTTAAAAATTTAAACTTTTGAGTTGTAGGAGACAAAAAAGAGCTAAAAAGTATAAATCATACGACATTTCAAGTATGTTACTTCAAGTTCTATTAGTCTAAGTTTCATGTGAATTAATTTATAGGATGCATGTACATAGAACAAATTATAATGAAGTAAGTTAATGCATGTACATTAATGCCTATTGTTTTAATTTTGAAATTTCATCAAAAAAGTTTGTCCGATGTTGTAAATACTATTCTTAATGTCAGATTGATGCTACTTTAACAATGTTGTAAGTTAGATATTAGATGAACTATCATAAATAATGGTAGGCCATACACCTGTCAATAGTCATGTAAGAAAAAAAAGAGAAGATGAAAATTTATTGCACTCAAAGGAACATCTTCAACTGTTTTTTCCCTACTGTAGCTCCCAGGAAGCATCCTCCTGATCCCCCAGTCGATGCTGTGGTGCAGAACAAGACTGACTCGTCCATCACCATTCATTGGTCTCCCCCCGACAGTGACCGTCCCGTACCCATAAAAGGATACATGGTGGACAGGAGGAAGGTTGGTGCTTCTACCTGGCAGAGATGCAATGCTGGAGAAATCCTCACAACCACAGAGATCACCATAAGCAGTTTTGCAGAGGAAGCTAGCTACCAGTTCCGTATTTCGGCCACAAATGACTTTGGCCAGAGTCCCTATCTGGAAGTACCTGGCAGTTTCTACCTTGGTAAGTCTTTTATATTTTTTGAAAAGCATCTGTTTTCTGTGTTTTGCTTTTTAATAAAGTACATTGTTTGTCTTTGTTATCCAGAACCCATTGCAGAAATCAGGAAGGGCCTGATGGACAGCTCTGCAGTCTCTGGGAGGAATTCTCCATCTCTGTGGAGTTGTCGGCTGTTTGTTCAGGCTTCTGGTCCCTAAATGGACGCCTCCTCCGGAGTGGATCAGAATATCTTATCACCAAATCTAAGAACATTCACACATTGCTCATTCGTGTCGTGACCACGGAAATGAATGGAACCGAAATTAAGTTTGTGGGTGGAGGTTCTCAGAGCAGTTGCATCCTATCTGTGAAGGGTATGTCGTTTAAAAATATTATTTTCTTCTCTTAGCTTTTATAAGAGTAATCTGTTTTCTCAAGCTTTATTTTTTACTCAGTCATGCATTTTAAGTATGAAAATATGCTATAGCACCCCCTATCAGGTTCACCAACAAGTCCGAACATCCAGAGGTTGTAATCTGCAGCGTCCAAGAGACGGCTCAACTGAGTGCTGAAGTGTCAGACTACGAAACCCAGGTTTGTGTGCAAAACATCTTATGTTCACCACTTTGACCATTTTCATATTTTAAAAAATAAATCCTGTTGAAGAAAGTAATGTATCCTCTTACAAAGCCTTGGGTTTCCTCCTCAGACCTTTTCAGATTTAGTCATGTAGCCAACTGAAATCAAAACATGACTGTGAAATTAGAGAAATTTTGGAGAACTAAAACTCTGAAAGATCTGGTGTGCAAATGTAATCAGCCCCCTTTTTGATGGTACCCTAAATTAAAATCCAGTGCAACCGAAGTCAACTAGTTAGTATAAAAGAGCTTACCAATAATTCTCTGTTTACACAGCTTCTTAGTGAAGGGTTCCAACAGCTTTATGAAGACCAAGGAACACACCAGGCAGGAAGCTTAAAGCAGGATTGAGTTAGAAAACAGTAGCCCTTGATTTTTACATTTCATTCGGTGCACTTCAAGTTCACTATTTGAAAATAGAAAGGCACAGCTGCAAACTTACTGTCATCACACTATTAGCCAGCATACAGAACACTATATGAGGTGGGGACTTTATGCTGTGTTAATGCCTTTATATATTCTGGTCAGTACTAATGGGAAGATAAGGCTAATTCAGTGTTGCGAGTGCTGTTAAAGATCTTAAAATTAGATAATGCGTTTTGGTAAACTGGACTGTTTGGTTCTTCAGGTGGCTTGGTTGAAGAATGGGCGAGAGGTGAAAATGGGGAAGAAGTATGAATCCATTATTAGAGATCGTAAGAGAATCCTGATGGTTCACAATGTTACAGAGGAAGATGTGGGTCTTTATGAGTGTGTCTTATCTGAGGATAGGATGTCAATTCAGCTGACACTGAAAGGTAAGTGAATTAGAACTTTAAAGTGGTTATAATGTTGCACTAATGGACACATAACATCCTGGGTTAAAAGCTTTGTTTCGGTAACTATCGACTACGTTTACTGGAATTACTTTTGTTTTATTCTACTTCTGCTTAGATGAGCCTGCCAAATTTCTCAATAAAGCCAGAGGCCCCATGGGAATGTCATCATCCCTTAAAGGTGATCTTGAGCTGACCTGTGAGGTGTCTTCTGCAAGTGCTGTTGTTGTATGGAAAAAAGATAAAGTTGAAATTAGTGAGGACCAAAGAACAACTATCATCTCCAAAGGGACCCAAAGGAAACTTATCATTAAAAGTGCCAAGAAAAATGATGAAGGATATTATTCTTGTGAGACAGCAGCTGATAAAGTCACATTCCATGTCAAGATAAAAGGTTAAAACTGATATTTCTACTTGTAACATGACGTAAATTGTTGTCATGCAGGTGCTTTAAATTTGAGATAATTTTGTTTTTATTCTCAGAAACCCAAGCAGTAGCTGCATTCTCCAATAAAGAGTCAGTTCAGAGGGACGTCAAAGCCGTCCTCAGCCAGAAATCAACTTAGCTGTGATGTGTCAGACACTAAGATGGAGGTGAAATGGCACAAAGATGGAAAGGTGCTGGACTCAAGTAAGAGAATACGCTTGGAGGCCAAGGGGAGCACCCGTCAGCTGGTGATTGAAAACATCGAGAAGACTGATGCTGGAGAGTATACCTGTGAAGCTGGAGGGGACACACTGGTCTTCAAGATAACTGTATCAGGTAGGAAGGCTGAATCAGTTACTTTGAAATATGGTTATCACTGAAGTTTGTCCTGATCAGGATGTGTTGACATGTAAGACCAGCTGTTTGCTGATCCCAAATTACTTACTTACTTACTTACTTACTTTGCCCACAATTGTCTCCTTTTGTTATAGCATTTTTAGTTCCTCACAGATGTTGCATCAGACTTAGGTCTTAATGGTTTCATGTAGTGATGTTCTAAAGGCCATCAACTGTTGATGTTAAAAAAGAAGAACCGTTCAGTTTTAACTTTTGAACTTGTACTGTATTTATTATTTATACCAATACTGTATTTTTTATTGGCTTAACTTTCAGAGGCTCCGTCTGCTTTCTGCAACAAGGAGTTAGTACAGAGGGAGGTGAAAGCCACTCTCTCACAGAAAACCACCCTCAGCTGTGAGGTAGCGGACATGAAGACAGAGGTGAAATGGTACAAAGATGGCAAACTCCTGACTTCCAGCAAAACGGTTCTAACTGAATCAAAAGGCAAGAGCCGCCAGCTGGTGATTGACAGCGTGGAGAAGAAAGATGCAGGAGAATACACCTGTGAGGCTGGGTCTGAAAAGATGAGTTTTAAGATCAATGTGGCAGGTAAAAATGTTTGGCACATATTCATCGGTCTGTTAAGGAGAAGTTACTGATATGTTTTTTTCATGACTGTTGAATCAGAGGCCCAGTCAGCCTTCTTCAACAAGGAGTCGGTTCAGAAGGATATCAAAGCCACTGTGTCTCAGAAAGCTACGATTAGCTGTGAGGTGTCTGATACCAAGACAGAGGTTAAATGGTACAAAGATGGCAAGCTGCTCACTTCTAGTAAGACGGTACATACAGAGTCAAAAGGCAGAAGTCGGCAGGTTGTGATAGAGAGCCTGGAGAAGAAAGATGCCGGAGAGTACATCTGTGAGGCTGGTGCGGAAAAGCTTTCCTTCAAACTCCAAGTGGAAGGTAGGACCCAGAGCTAAACTGACACGTAGATGGTCAACATATAGTACAGAAACTGTAGGAAATGATACTAAAAAGTAGATTATTGATAACAAAGTCACATATTCCTACTTCACACAGACGTGCAAGTCCAGTCTGCCTTCTACAAAAGGATTCTGTGCAGAAAGAAGTGAAAGCCTCTCTTTCCCAGAAGGCCACTCTGAGTTGTGAGGTTGCTGACAGCAAGACAGAGGTGAAATGGCACAAAGATGGCAAGCTGCTCACTTCAACCAAAACAATCCACACCGAATCAAAAGGCAAGATTCGCCAGCTGGTGATTGAAAGCGTGGAAAGAAAAGATGCAGGAGAGTATATTTGTGAGGCTGGGACTGAAAAGCTGGCCTTTAAGTTGCATGTTGAAGGTAAGGCGTTTTTTTATACACCAACGTTTCATACACCTAAGTTGCAGCTTCAAGATGTTTTCCATTATTATTTTTACAGAGACCCAGCTTAAGTCAGTCTTCTTCAACAAGGAATCTGTCCAAAAGGAGGTGAAAGCCACTCTGTCGCAGAAAGCCTCTCTGAGCTGCGAGGTTGCTGATGCAAAGACAGAGGTGAAATGGTACAAGGATGGCAAGCTGCTGAAATCCAGCAAAACCACACACACAGAGTCAAAGGGCAAGAGTCGCCAGCTGATGATTGACAGTGTAGAGAAGAAGGATGCTGGAGAATACATCTGTGAGGCTGGGACTGAGAAGTTGACTTTTAAGATTCATGTGGCAGGTAGGAGAAAAGAAAACAATACTTCTTTATGTTGTAGGCATATGCCATAATATTGGATTTATTTCACAGCTTTGCTTTTCTGAAAGATTTTATTGCCGGGACCTTTTGTTAGCAGTTTTTTTTTGAAGGGTTCAAAATAAAAGACAGAGAAGGACACAAAGTAAGCAACTCAACTTCTGAAATGGACTGAGTCAGCATGAACAAGTGTGAAAATCCTATGTGAACAAGTAAAACATTTGTTTACACTGGTTGAAAGTAGAAGTGCTGGTTCAAGGCTTTTGTAGTAGATTTTTGACTTTTGGTTTTAATAAAGCTTTGACTTGCTGTTTGCTGATTTTTTGACAAATTGTCTTTAAAGATTAATCCAATAAAAGATCTGCAAGAAAAACTTAAAAAAAAATATATATATTTTCTTTTTGCCTTTCACATTAACTGTTTACATTAGGAGCAGAGGCCATAACACAAATTGTGTGTATTTGACAACAGTCACTCTGAAACAGTGCTTTACTGCTTCAAAGAGAAAGAAAAGAGTATAAAAATAAGTTTAGCATTAGCAGTTAGTGTGGTTAACATATTAGCTTTGCAAAAAGGCTGTCTGCTGGTATATTTTCAACAAAATGTACATCCTTACATTCTCAAAAGGCTCCCAACATTTCCAAATGTAGCGTTTTCCACAACAGACAGACAGAGCTTGATAGTTCAGATGGATTAAACAGTGTAATGACTGTATCTCATTCAGCCTTCCTATTACATGCTGAAAATTTTACTCTCCCTGACTTTTATAAAAAGTGAGTTGATATGTGGGTTGACCAACATGTCGACTCACTATGACATGAGTTACAGACATGTCATAGAAAATACAGTTTTCTGTCATATAGCCTTTTACATCTTTGTACTTCATCTGATACACTAATTCTAAAATGCTTAACTCTGAATCGTCTTTGCTCAGTAACAGACATTAGGTGTGTTACGCGCACTGATTGAGAAAAGATTACATTTTTGACTTTCTAGCCATCTACTAGTCAAGGTCAACTTAGCTGACACATTGTCCAGTACTGGTCCCCAGTTGAATCCTTCGTGTGTTTACAGCTGAAAAATCCAAATTATGTTAATCAGATGAACTTAAATGCTTATGACACATATTTTTTTGTTCTTTAGAAACTACAACTGGCTTCTCTAGCAAAGAATCAGTTCAGAGAGAAGTTAAAGCTGTGCTCTCTCAGAAAGCCACTCTAAATTGTGAAGTTTTAGACTCCAAAATGGAGGTGAAATGGTTCAAGGATGGAAAGGCTCTCACTTTGAGTAAAGGGATCCAAATGGAATCAAAGGGCAAGATCCGTGAGCTGGTAATAGACAGAATGGAGAAGAAAGATGCTGGAGAATATACCTGTGAAGCTGGAAGCGATAAGCTGGTCTTCAAGCTGCAATTGACAGGTACTAGTATATTACAGATAAAGTTTTAACTGCAGAGATTATGTTCTATAACAAAACACTTAAAAACTTGTGTCCTGTAGACATGGCTGTGAAGTTTAAGAAGCTTACCAAGGATACATTTATTGTTGAAGCAAGTGAAAGAGTTGTTTTAATGGCTGAAGTGACCACCGAAGTTGGTAATGTAAAGTGGTTCAGAGATGGAGTGGAGATAAAGGAGAGCAGCAAGTGTGAAATACGAAAAGATGGGCTTTCTCGCACTTTGACACTGAAATCAGCAGAGACCAAAGACAGCGGAACGTACTCCTGTCAAACTCCAGATGACAGAGTGGAATTCAAAGTTCAGGTTAAAGGTAGGCCACATAAAACTATTTCTACATCTGCTTCTGCAAATGTTTAATTTTATCCCATGCTTTAATTTCAGATTCAGCTTTGAAGTTTGTTGTTCCATTGAAAGCTGCTACAGTGGAGTTAGGAGGAACACTCAGCCTAATTTGTGAGCTAAATCAGGCCTCAGGGGATGTTCTCTGGCAGCACCAGGGCCGTGAAATTAAACCTGGAAACAGGCACTGTGTCAAAACAGATGGAGCTAAAAGGATCCTCACTGTAACAGCAGTCACTAAAGAAGATGAAGGGGAATACAGCTGTGTGTGTAAAAATGACAAGACCTCTGCTAAAGTAACTTCTAAAGGTAATTAAATCTGAAAATTTACATATCCACTTGCAATCTTTACAACTGTGCCAAAATATTTGAGCCATAAATGAGAACCTTGAATGGATTTTAAGGACATGTGTCCACCATAAAACATATAAAAGCATCCAATGTGTCTTTAAAGAGTTATGTTTTTTGTGAATAAGACCAGAACAGAGTCTTGGATCTTAATATTTACTAACATCAGCAGGCCCGTACCGTTCTTGCACCTCTTGTTATTTCACTTTCATGTAATTTTCTGCAAACTTTGTATTTTTGTAAATGGTGCTGTAGAATCTATGTTTCTTATGTCATTATGTGTTTTTATAGTCACTGCCCCACCGCCTGATAGCATCTTAAAAACTGGCTTCATTCTTTTCAGCTCCAAGACTCGTGAGGTTGACCACTAAACTAAATAACGTCGCTGCAGTGGAGGGAAAGGACGCCATTTTCAAATGTGTGGTCACTCCGGCTGACATCAATGTTCGGTGGTTCCACAACAATATACCCGTCACTGCTGGGCCCAAGTACAAACCTGAGCATGGAGGCGGTAGCTTCGCACTAACCATCACCTCAGTCACACAGAAAGATGCAGGAGAAGTTAGTGTTGATGCAGAAGGCAAAAGCTGCAAAGCAACACTTCAAGTTCAGCGTAAGCTTAGAAATGTTTTCTGCAATAGCTGCCATATTTACTTTTGTTCATTTGCAATTTCCAAGAAATACAAAAATATGTGTATATCACCACGTCTGCTTTTCCCAGGTGAGCCTGTCACTTTTAAGAAAAAGTTGGAAAATATGACAGTGGAAGAAGAGAATGAAGTGAAACTGGAAGTAGTGCTGAGTAAGCCTTCAGATGAAGTCAAGTGGATGAAGAACAGTGTTGTTGTGCGGCCCGCAGGAAACATAGAGATTCGAGTCGAAGGAGCGAAGCAGGCTCTAATTTTCAAGAGAGTGACTTATTCTGACCGCGGGATATACTCTTGTGAGACTCTGGATGACAAGACTCAAGCAAAACTCACTGTTGAGAGTAAGAATAATCCCTAATAATGTTTTTGGAGAGACTAATACAATAGACATATCTGGTGCTACCATTCAACTGTTGAACCATATTAACAGAATGCTTTTCCCTATTGTGTATAAAGGATTGCTTAGCATTTACAATTCACAGGATTTTGTTCACTTCTTGTCAATTTTTTTCAGATTGACAGAAATGTAGTTTTACAGTTTCAGCTGTTATGGTGGTGATTTATATTTAGTCCAGGTTGCTATGTAGAATGATGAGAAGGAGTATTGATCGGTATAAAAAAAAAAGCTCTGTGCTTCTGACCTTAAACAAAATCATCTTCTCATTCTTTAATAATCTTATAATCAACTCAGGGAAAAGTGTTATAAAAGGACATATCATTTGAAATTCCGACTAAATTAGCAGGGGAGATGGTTAATTTTAAAGAGAGTTTTTCTTGAAACATCCTTCTTTTGTCAACCATGATTGTGTCAAAGGAAACACCTGCTGTCATAAACTTTTTGACAAACACTCTCTAGATTCAACTTTTGCCATCAATTCCGAAGCAGTTGAGTTATGAAGAAAATATTTTAAGGCATGTTAAATGTAGTAAATCCTCCAAAGTGAGTGAGACCAGTCATTCAGAAATTTGCCCAGAGGTTAGAGCTACAGCCAAAGACCATAAAAAATAAATCAAAACTCACTCTTTGCCTATGCTTCAAATCTGTTAGAGAGACTTTATCAAAACATTTGACAAAACGACCTAATGCAGTGAAATTTTATCAAAAACTGTTTTCATTCTCCAACTTTTTTCACATTCTCATTGTATGATGATCACTAAATGCTGTTTTCCCCTTTAGTGAAGAAGATTCAGGTAATAAAAGCACTAACAGAAACAAAAGCTCATGAAACGGAGACAGTGACTCTTGAAGTGGAGCTGAGTCAAGCTGATGTTGAAGGGTCGTGGACCAGAGATGGGGCCAAGTTAAGGTCGGGGGCAAACTGCCGCATCACGACCGTGGGACAAAAGCATACCCTGACGCTTTCCAATCTGAAGAGAGAGGATGCTGGGACTATTTCCTTTCAAGCAGAGGGAGTCTATACCTCAAGCAAACTGATTGTCACAGGTAAATTCTGCTGATTATTTGTTCTACTGGGGAATCGTATGAACATTGCCATTTTTTTTCTTACTTAAATGTGCTACTCATACAGAACCTCTTGCTATGATCTCCAAACCCATAATGGACATCAATGTTCCTGAGAAGGAGAAGGCAACATTTGAATGTGAAGTGTCTAGAAACAATGCAGAAGTTAAATGGTTCAAGGTGAAAAGTTACTTGTTCATCTATACAAGCAAAATAAAAATATCCTATTCAAAAATAATATTAATAACATTTCGAAAACAACAACAATTCTGCAGGATGATGTTGAACTGAAGCCAACAAAGAACGTTGCTATTCATTTGTTGGGCCGAAAGCGCACATTAGTTATCAACAAATGCACGCCTGAAGATGGAGGCACTTACATCTGTCGCACAACTGATGATAACACCTCTGCTAAGCTCACTGTGCAAGGTGATTAATTACATGCACATTTGTTAAACCAGTCAAAGTGTGCTTCTTTTTATTGTTCTAATGAAATACATTCTTAATTTGGTTCCTGTAGCCAGAGATATCAAGATTGTTAAGAAGCTAGAAGATGTGGAAGTGGTGGAGAAGGAGAGTGCTTCGTTTACCTGTGAAATCTCTCATGACGACGTGGCGTACCAGTGGTTCAGAGGAAATGCTAAAATTAAAGCCAGCGAAAATGTCAAGATGAGACAAGAGGGTAAAGATTTTAACAAGCTTAAAATGATAAGAACTTTTATGTTTTTATTTGAAAATGTTTTAACCTCTTCCAGGCAGAACGTATGTACTGCTGTTTATATCTGTAACTCCTGAAGACATGGGTGAAATTAGATTTACAGCTGAAAAAGCGTCTTCAACTGCAAAGCTTAAAGTGAAAGGTAAGCAATTATTTTTTTGAATATTCATTAATTTTTCAAATGCTGAATGGAGAATGGCATGAAGTCAATAACCTTCCATAGTCTTACAATTGGGTTGATCGTATCTGTTGGGTCAAAACTGTTAGAATGAATGCCATACGGATCTGCATATTGTAAGCATTGCTTCCTCTAAATCTACACACTGGCTAAAGCAATTTTATTTTCATAATCTTATCTTACGCAACATACAATATTAAGATTAAATCTTCACATTCCTACTAGACGTATATTTATCTAAAAAATAGGAAACACATTGCATCATTCTGACTGCTTTTAATTTGATAGGATTGACTAATCAGTTGCAAATTGCATTCAGGATTTTATTCCTCATTGAGGCCTGATGGCACCCAAATACGTTTCATCGAGAATCAAACTTGGTGAATCAGAATTTTAGCCTGACATTTTGGCATAACTGATGTAGGCAATTGTGTGATTACTCAGTAATTTTGACTTTTTGCTGCCAATGATCACATTGCATATGCAAAATTTATTCAGCTTCAATGTAAATGGTGGGAAACAGTCAAAGTTACATTGAGCTGCATCAATTTGTGGATTTTATCTGGCATTTTTATGTTATAGCTTTGCTTCTGTGTTCCATTGCCATACTATCTACCTCTGCTTTCTCTGGCTTTGGCAGAATTACTGAGCAATGGCCTTCCTATCATGTGCTTTAGCAAGAGCTGTAATAAGACCTGTTGCACTGATAGGCCTTTTTTGAGACACAATTACTAGTCTACAATCACGCCATGTTCATGTTACTATAGAACTGCCTGTCAAGTTTGTGAAGAAACTCAGGGATAAGATAGCGATGTATAAGCACCGTGCTCATCTTGAATGCCAAGTGTCACGTGCCAGTGCAAAAGTGAAGTGGTTCAAGAACAAGATGGAGATCAAAGCCAGCAAAAAGTACGAGATCAAAGGTGAAGATGTGTACCGAAAGCTCACCATCAATGACGTGGATTCTGGTGATGAAGACATGTATACCTGCGATGCTACAGATGACAAGACATCCTGTAAAGTGCTTGTGGAAGGTAAAACGGAAGATGACAAAGAATACTTGTACACTTAGTGTTGTTATGAATAGATACACCCACAAAACAAGCCATCAGACTGAGAGTCAATGAGGCATAGATCTATTTATCAGCGTGAAATAATCTACTAATGGGATAAAACCTGGACATTTACCAATTTGTATTTTGTTTCTTCTTGTAACCAATCTCACCTACTAATTTATTAAGATAAATTAACTTTTTTATCCTATAAACCAATTGAAACGTTTTAAATGCTACTGCCGATAACATCTATGTAATTTGTCTAAGTGATTAGGATCACAAAAGAAGGTATTCATGGATTCAAGTGTAAGTGTGATTCATTACAAGAAATGTACTTGCTCCAATTATGTATGTTTTTAATAGTTCTAGATGAATTGTGATGACAGTAAAACATTATTAATAGATCAAAGATTCAAAGATATAAGAACTTGATAAAGGAATACCATGGTTATTACCAAACCATTTTACCATTTGTGAATGATGTGGTTGTGATGGTAAGTTCATTTCATGACCATTAGCGGACAGTGGAGTGGTTCACAGCTGAACACTAGGTCCACGGATGAGAATCAGCTCGTCTAACTCTAAGGACATGGTTCTAAATTGGGAAAAAGTGGACTGCTCCCTCCTGACCAGATATCTGCTCCAAATACAGGAGCTCAAGTATTTCTTTGACTTGTTGTGATAGTAAGATGTGCCAGGAGACGAGAATAGCTCCTACTGCTTCGCAGTGAAAGAATCTATTGGAAGTAGTTTGGGGATCTGGTCAGAAAGCCATTGGGCATCTCTTTTGCCCTTTTAGGGTTTTCAGACATATCCCACTGCTAGGATAGCTTGAGAGAAATCCAGAACTTGCGGGGTGGACCTTCTAGAAATGACTTCAAGTAGTTTCCAAAATAAATTACTACTCAAAAGATCAGCAAAATGTCTGAGTGTGAAGACACATAGAGCCAGGTGACCTTTTAGATATGTGGTTTTTGGGCAAATGTCAGTAAATTAACTTTTGATCATTGTTTTAGTGCTAGTGTAATTACATGAATGGCCATTCTTGGATCATATAACTAATAAAACAATATACAAATACACAGTCCAGTCACATTAATGTGACCACCACGTACTTTCCACTTCAGAGTTAAATAACCAATCACAGAAGGCAGGTGGCAGCACAGTGCAGTTGAGCGTATATAAAGGGTGTGTGTGGGCTTCGGAAAACATTTCAATCGTTGGCGTAATGCAGAAACGAAGCGATTTATCCGACGTCCAAAAGGGCATGATCATTGGCTTTCGGGCCAAGGGTGGAAGCATTTCCGAAACGGCTGAGTTTGTGAACTGTTCGCGTGCCGCCGTGGTAAAAGTGTACCGTGCATGGCAAAATGGGACTGTCCAAAATCAACGACGTGGCAAATGTGGTGCACCACGGGCCATAGATGACAGAGGCGAACGACGGTTGCGGAGATGCGTTCGGGCAGATAGACGGGCTACCGTTGAGCAACTGACCACTAAAATGAACCAAGGGGCTACCACAAGTGTCTCCCAAACCACTATTCAGCGAACATTGCTGCGTCTGGGCCTCCGAAGCGGACGCCTGGTTCGTGCACCTATGCTGACTGGTGTTCATCGACGACGAAGGCTAGAATTTGCACGCCAGTACAGCAGCTGGACGTCCACTGAGTGGCGACAGGTAGCGTTTTCAGATGAATCGCGTTTTATGCTCCATCGGACAGATGGACGTTGGCGTATAAGGCGTGAAACCTCTGAAAGGAACCACCCTGCAACCATTGCAGGAACGGTCCAAGCTGGAGGCGGGAGCATTATGGTCTGGGGAATGTTTTCCTGGCATTCTCTGGGTTCACTGATTATTGTGGAAGGCACGATGGATCAATACAAGTACGCATCTGTCCTTGCGGACCATGTCCACCCCTACATGCGCATTGTTTTTCCTCAGGATGATGGCATCTTCCAGCAGGACAATGCGAGGTGCCATACAGCTGCCAGTGTACGTGCGTGGTTCGAAGAGCACCAGGATGAGTTTACCGTCCTCCCCTGGCCAGCAAACTCACCTGACTTAAACCCAATCGAGCATCTGTGGGACCATCTCGATCGAGTTGTTCGCGCCATGGATCCTCAACCGCGTAATCTAGCGCAGCTGGCCACGGCATTAGAGTCGGCATGGCTCAACATCCCAGAGAAGACCTTCAGGGACCTAAGTGACTCTCTTCCTGCACGTCTCGTAGCAGTTCGCTCTGCGAAAGGTGGTTATTCTGGCTTTTGACAGATGGTCACATTAATGTGACTGGACTGTGTATCTGTTACCTTGAGAATAGTGGATGCCATTTGTCGTTTTGTCATTTGCCTTTGATCTTTTTGTGATTCTTACAGAACAGTCCATCAGTATCGTACGGGAACTCAGTTCAGTCGAGGTGACGGAACCTTTTGCAGCTGTTTTTGAAGTTGAAGTCAGTATGGAATTAGTGAAACCTCCGATTTGGACTTTGAGTGGAGTTCCTGTGCAGGAGGGCGTTGATGTTGAGATGGAGAAAGAAGGCACCATGCATCGTCTCACTTTTAAAAAGACCAAAGCGTCAATGACTGGACCAGTTCAATTCACTGCAGGGAAAAGCAAATCTCTTGCTCAGCTCACAGTCAAAGGTGAATACTTTTTTTCAGGCTCACACAACATCTGGGTATATTTTGTTTTCTGCATTTATCATATGCTTTTCTGTATGTTTAGAGCGCCCACTTGAGATCACTGAGCATATCAAAGATGTAAAGGCAAATGAAAAAAGCTCTGCTGCACTTGCTTGCAAATTTTCTGCCACACCTAAAGAAGTGAAGTGGTTCAAAGGTCAGGTTCTTCTGGCAGCGTCAGATAAATACAACATAAGACAAGATGCTGCGAGGGCTCAACTTACTGTTCAAAAGTTGACTGAAGAAGACAGTGGGGAGTACCGCTGTCAGTCAGGTCCTGCTGAAACCAAAGGGACTTTAACTGTTGAAGGTATGATTTATATTTGATGGAAAACTGTACACACTCACATAACTTATATTGACATTAAAACTACTTTCCTGTTTTTACTTCTCAGTCCGAGAAATAAAGATCACCAAGCACCTAGCTGACACAGAGGTTGATGAAGACAACAATGCAATGTTCACATGTGAGATCAACTACCCTGATGAAGATGCACAGTGGCTTCTGAATGAGAAGGTCCTGTTCACCAATGAGGTGAACACCATCACACATGAGGGCAAGGTCCACAAGCTCACGCTGAAGAACTTGGCTCCTCAGGATGGGGGAACTATCACCTTTCAAGTACGGAAAGTGAAAGAATCTGTCACACTGAAGGTTAAAGGTAAGCAATGCCATTTGCTGTCTTTTGAAAACTGGCCTCAAACCTCCTGGTTACCTAAATTAATTTACTGCTCACAAACATATAAATGCAGGGCCTTGCAAAAGTATTCAAAAGTACAAAGTATTTTGGAACCTTGTGAAATTTTGTCACATTGCAACCATATGTGTCTATAAATTTTCTTGGGATTTTATGTGATAGACCAACACAAAATATTTTTGTATTTTACTCTAGTGTTCCTAAATAAATTCCAGTTTAACAAATTTCCCACCGAGGTAAATAGACCCGTGTGTAATATAAACTCAGCATATATGGAGCTGGTTTCTCGCATCATTAAGACATAAGAAATGGAAACAGAAGCAATACCCCAAGCTTTGCGTTTCTGGTGAAGTTCTTTTTCATCCATTTTGACAATGGAAAGAGTATTGCACTTACCTAAACATGACTATCTGCCTAACCTGATCTGTCAAACAAGATGAACGCTAATCAGAGGAGCAGACAAGGGGCCCATGGTAACTCTGGAGAAGATGCAAAGGTCAGGTTGGAGAATCTATTGAGAGGACTGCTAAGAGCTGTACATCTCAAAAATGTTGTCATTATAGGAAAGTGGCAAGGAGAAGGTCAGTGCTCAAATAAAGTCACAAGTGTGAGAGCAGAGTGGAAGTGTTCCATAATGTCATAACAGCCTACTTAAAGTCCTAACCTATATTAAATTTAGAGTTTGTGGCAAGATTTAAATTTATTTTTGATTGTTGCTCTCCATCCAATAGTGATGAGTCATTTCAAAAGCATCAGCTGAAAGAGCCGATGGTTTTTAGTAAATCAGAAGAGCCTCCAAGAACTCCCATGCAGTGACAGCCTGCTCTCTGCTCTCCACTTGTGTTCTTCCTTTCACTGCTCAGTTCTCACACTCATTCCCATGCTCGGTGGCTGAAGGCTTATTACAAATGCATGCTATACTTATATATACTGCTTCATTAGCATCCCCTTTGTGGATCCATAAAATTAAATCCCTGTAAAAACATTAAAGTTTATGGCTGTGAGATGACAAAATGTGGCAAAGTTCAATGGGAATGAATGCTTCTCAAGGCACTGTATGTAATTAGGGTGAACATAGATGATAGATGCTGTTTGGACTTCATCTTCTTGTAGTGTGTAGAAATAAATCTGGCTGTTTGTTTCTCCCGCCTTTCTTAACCTGCAGAGAAACGAGCTGTGTTCCTCAAGTCACTAGACAATGTCACAGGAGAAGAGAAAGGCATGATAACTTTGACATGTGAAGCAAACAAGCCAAGAGTTTCTCCAATATGGAGAAAAGAGGATAAAGTGTTAAAAGCTGGACCAAAATATGAGCTCCTTCACACGGGCAAGTCTTTGGGACTGATTGTTAAAGATGTGACCAAAGAAGATGCTGGAGAATACAGTTGTGATCTCGGCACAGAAGTCACAAAGGCAAAGGTCACTGTAAGAGGTGAGTACCCTTTTAGGTAAGCAATTTAGAGTTAAAGTAAAAAAAAAAAAAAAAAAAAAAAAAAAAAACTCTTTCTTCCCTATCCTAGAAATTGGTATCGGCATCACAAAAAAACTGAAATCCGTTGTGGTGAATGAAGGAGACACATGTAGCTTTGAGTGCATTCTGTCACGCGAGAGCATTGATGACTGCTTGTGGTCTGTTAACGGCAAAGCCGTTAAAAACGGAGGTCGCTATAAGATCTCCAGTCAGGGCCGGAAATACACTCTGACCCTGAAGGATGTGACACCTGCTGATGCTGGTGAGGTGGTCTTCAGCATTAAAGAACTGAGCTCCAAAGCGACACTAAAAGTTGAAGGTAAGTCACTTCATGAATTTTGAATGTATCAGAATAGTTCTCACATCTCCATCTCTGTTCAATTGCTATTCAGAATTGGTGATTAAAATAGAGGTACACATACCAAAATATGTCATCTAAACACTGCGTTTCCATTCACAGGAAAAGCTTCATCTCTATCAACTGGGCTTCAGAATGTTTCTGTTGTTTGTGGCGAAGATGCTGTTTTTGCCTGCGAGGTTACACAGGCTAGTTTTACTGTAAAGTGGGCCAAAGAAGGTAAAGCCATCAGAACAAGCAAGAAGTACGAGATCAGTCAACAGGAGAAGCTCGTGAAGCTGACCATTCGCAAAGTGTCTGCTGAAGACTCTGGGGAATACAGCTGTGAAGTTGTTGGAGGTGCAACCACAAGAGCCAAGCTGGAAATTAAGGGTAAGGATGAAATGTATACTCATCTTTTTACATATGTAGACACAGCTGGCCAACTTATTATTTATTTATTTACTTCAAACTGGAAACCTAACCTCCTTGCATATTATCTGAATATTCTAAAGAAGAGGTATTCACAATAAACAACTTTCAGTAGCAGTTTAATATCAAACTATAATATAAAAATAGCAAAATAATGAAACATTTAAAGTTCAGATTCTCCTTTTTTTCGTTCCTAGTATTTCTTTCTGTGAACTCGTAGAGATTTGTTCATGTTAACAACTTTTACTTTTAGACACACATACATGTTCTACATGTAATTTATTAAGAATATTCAGTATAAACATTATAGTCAGCTAAACATTATAGTCTGACATGATATCAGACAATTTTTGTCCTTTTTCCTGCCATATATTGAACATTGGTGTTCCCCAAAAATATACAACAAACCAATTAAATGATTGTTACTCTCTAAACGGTAGCAATTTTACTTTTACCAGAACCTATCCATAAATTCACCAAAGCGCTTGAGGACATCCAAGCAGATGAGCGGACCTCTGTGACCTTACGTTGCGAAACGGCACAAACTCCATCCTCGGTGACGTGGCTGAAAGGCCACACAGAGCTCAGGGCTGGAGGTCAGTACGAGATGACCCAGAAGGAGAAGGTCCTAACGCTCATCATTAAACACCTGGACGAGAAAGACACTGACATCTACACCTGTGACGTGGGCACTGCGAAAAGCATGGCCAAGGTGACTGTGAAAGGTGAGAAATTAGGAATGAAAACTTCACTTGCAATTCCACCCCAATCTGACTTAACACAAAAATTTGACTTAACACAAAAATTGAATGAATGTCATTCCCTCTTAATTCACATTGGATGACTCATAAGCTATATTGAGTTTTATTATTTTGTTCTCCAATTAAAACATTAATTAATCCGACACCTGCTGCCTCCAATATCCAGTAGAGGAAATGACCAGAACATCTTATACCAAGAGAAAAAAACATGACTCAGTTGTACCCTCTGTATTCTTAAAATCATGAATTTAGTGGTGAAGAGAGGGGAGATTATCCTTGTTTTTGTGGGGACCAGACAACTTCTGCTAACCTAAAAGTGGTGGTATAAATTCATGTCTTTGTTATCAAAGGTGTAGAAGGTTTACTCAAAAAACACCAAACCTTTGTAGTTTTCTTATTATTTGTGTCAAATTTTGCTGTTATATAAAACCCACTTGTGCAGCATTGCCAACGATATTTGTGAAAAAGTTGGAGAACCAGGAGGCCGAGGAAGGAGCCAGCGTTACTTTGCATTGTGAAATCTCCAAACCTGGAGTCTCTGTAGAGTGGAAGAAAGGAACACAGGTTCTGAAGTCTGGAGAGAAGTACCAGATGAAACAGAAGGCCTCTGTGAATGAACTCATTATTAACAAAGTGGTGCCAGAGGACAGTGGAGATTACAGCTGTGTGTGTGGAGACCAGAAGACCACAGCCAACCTCAAGATCAAGGGTAGGAGAAGGATTTATTATGAGTTCCTTCCAACAAGTTTTTGTGTGTTTGTGTTTTTTTTTTGTAGATCTTGTCTGTGATTGATGTGTGAAACCATCCGTGTTAGACCTACTTGTTCAGTGTGGGTGTACTTTGTGCTTGTTCGTGTACTATTCGTTGTAGCAAGAATACCATTGATTATGTTACAACTAATGACCATGCAGCCCAACCAGTGACCTTCAAACAGAAGTTGGAGAAGCAGGAGGCCGAGGAAGGTGCCAGTGTTACTTTACAGTGTGAGCTTTCCAAACCGGGAGTCTCTGTTCAATGGAAGAAGGGAACACAAGTCCTGAAGTCTGGAGAGAAGTACCAGATGAAACAGAAGGCCTCTGTGAATGAACTCATTATAAGCAAGGTGGTGCCAGAAGACAGTGGAGATTACAGCTGTGTGTGTGGAGACCAGAAGACCTCAGCCAGCCTCAAGATCAAGGGTAGGAGGAGGATTTATAGTTAGTTTGTTACAACAAGGTTTTGTTGAGTGTGTATTTCTTTCATGTATGTATTTAATAAGCCTGTTTGTTGGAGTTCCGGTCTGACAGCTACATGTGCAAACTGTCAGTGTAAGCCTTGCTTGATCAGCTTTATTGTGATTTGTGCTTGTTTAAGTAAAATTTGCTGTTCTATACCATTGATTGTGTAATAACTAATGACCACACAGCCCAACCGGTGACCTTCAAACAGAAGTTGGAGAGCCAAGAGGCCGAGGAAGGAGCCAGTGTTACTTTGCGTTGTGAACTTTCCAAACCTGGAGTCTCTGTGGAGTGGAAGAAGGGAACACAGGTTCTGAAGTCTGGAGAGAAGTACCAGATGAAGCAGAAGGCTTCTGTGAATGAACTCATTATAAGTAAGGTGGTGCCAGAAGACAGTGGAGATTACAGCTGTATGTGTGGAGACCAGAAGACCTCAGCCAACCTCAAGATCAAGGGTAGGAAGATGATTTATTGTCAGTTGACTTCAACTGTTATTATTTTTCCAATTGATTTATTTTCATGTATGTATTTAAGGTTTTGTGTTGTAGATCTTGTCTGTCATCAAATAGTGCAAACTGTCAGATGGTTGTTCAGCTTTGTTTTGAATTGTGTTTGTTTATGTAAAATTTGCTGTGGCGTACCATTGATTGTGTAACAACTAATAACCATGCAGCAGCACCAGCGATCTTCAAACAGAGGTTGGAGAGCCAAGAGGCTGAGGAAGGAGCCAGTGTTACTTTGCGTTGTGAACTTTCCAAACCTGGAGTCTCTGTGGAGTGGAAGAAAGGAACACAGGTTCTGAAGACTGGAGAGAAGTACCAGATGAAGCAGAAGGCCTCTGTGAATGAACTTGTTATTAGCAAACTATTGCCAGAAGACAGTGGAGATTACAGCTGTGTGTGTGGAGACCAGAAGACCACAGCCGACCTCAAGATCAAGGGTAGGAAGATGATTTATTATCAGTTTTATTACAACTAGTTCTTTTGAGCGTCTTTATCATTTACGTTTGTGTTTAAGGTTGTTGGTTGGAGTTCCCGTCTGCCATCAAAGTGTGTTAACTGTCAATGTTAGGCTTGGAGTTCAGCTGAGTTGTACTGTATGCCTGTTTATGTTCTATTTGTTGTGGTATATCATTGACAAAATACCAACTAATAACCATGCAGCCCAACCAGTGACCTTCAAACAGAAGTTGGAGAGTGAAGAGGCTGAAGAGGGAGCCGGTGTTACTTTGCGTTGTGAAATCTCCAAACCTGGAGTCTCTGTGGAGTGGAAGAAGGGAGCACAGGTTCTGAAGTCTGGAGAGAAGTACCAGATGAAGCAAAAGGCCTCTGTGAATGAACTCATTATTAACAAAGTGGTGCCAGAAGACAGTGGAGATTACAGCTGTGTGTGTGGAGACCAGGAGACCACAGCCAACCTCAAAATCAAGGGTAGGAAGAGGATTTATTTGAAACCTAACAAAGCAAATGTATTTGTTTGCCATGTGCAAAACTGAAGTTTCATTGATAGTGTATTCTTTATATGAAATTTGTATTGTCAATGTTTAGAATCTGCTCTGTAGTTTTTTTTTAAGTTGCTCTTGTGTTTGATTGTGTTGTTTAATTTTGTCTGCTTGCCTTATGTTCCTCTTGTGTGTGGCTGATATTTCAAATTCTTGAGTTTTTTTTGTTACATAATGTGTTTTACTGTGGTGAACTCACATTGTGACATTTTGTATGATCTTGTTTTGACTAAAATATTGTGCAACACTTCTACGGCATTACAATTCTGGAGTTGATTCCACAAATTAACTATGTATTTTTCTTGCTTCTGTTATTTGCTGTTGGTATGTTTCCAAACTTGTTGTTTTTTTTTTTTTTTTTTTTTTTAGTATTCTGTGCAATCAACCTGGTACAACTGGTGCTCAGTTGTTTTGTTTGCCTTTCATTTTTGGATGTTTCCATCTATTATTTTGTGTTTAATTCATGAACTCATATGAATAATCTGATATGTTTTGGCACACTGACTTTGCATTATTTTCTCTCAGCTGAGAAGCTGTCTCCGCCTCCTTCTGCTGCTAAACCAGAACCCAAAACTCAGGAAACCAAAGAAAAAACTGAAGGTAGGTAAGAAAATATGGTTGGGTGATTCTGAGCTGTATATTTTCTGCAGTCAGATAATTGTGCCCTATTGTAGAGTCTTCCTTTTGATTGTACCTCAGAATATGGCTGTTTCTGTTGTATCATTCTGTTATTTTGTTTTAGTAAAGTTTTGTTTGGTGGAAACCAAAAGTTTAAAGAACTTATAGTGTGATTATTTTTGTTGCACTTGCATTTGCAGTCAAGGTGGGTGAAGTTAAAAGCATTGAGCAGAAGAAGCAGGAGATAAATGAAACTGTAGAAGGTAATCTCAAGATTTTCACCTTTGTTGTCTTGAGAAATGTTCTAAATGTTCAAATCAAAACATGTTGCTTTGTAACTTGACTGTTTCACATTGTGTCTCATTTTCAGGCTATGTACGCTTTTTAAATTGCTCACTTTCGAATACCTAGCGTGTATTTATTTCATGTTTTCAGCTCGTACATCCACAGGTTTCTGCACTCTCAAGGTTGTTTTGTTTCTTGCATGGAGGCTGACTGTTGATATGAAATAGTATTTGCATCAATTGGCTGTGTGTCTCTGATGACCAGACTTGAGTGCTTCATGCAGCTTGTGTATTTTTATATAAAATCACAATTGTGCCCAATTATTGTAGCTGTGATCCTGCCGTCTACTGGTGAAGCCCCTAAACAACAACTACTGAAAGAGGAAAATCAGAGAAGCTCAAGACAATTTGATACGGAACATGAAGGTAAAATTACTAGCTTGTTCTGTTGGATACTGTGAGAGTCTTAGTTGAAAAATATTTTTGTTGTAAATAAGATGTTTAACATTTATCGAAAGCTGGAAAATATATAATTGATGCTCAATTTAGTCTCAGTCAGAGATAAAGTGTTGTTTTCTTCTTTAGTGTTTGCATTTCATCAGTATTTTACTGTTTTGTTTCAATTCTATGTCCAATTTTTAGTGCTGCATAGCATGCTGGCAATTCTGTCTGCTTTTCGCAATAATTTGAATTTGGTTGAAGTAGAGTCGAAAGAGAAGCCTATGATATTTTAACATATATTTAGCTTTCCCTTTTCCCAGAGATTTTCTACACTTTACAGTCTGCATTAAACAAAAGAACATTTGTGTTTAGGGCAGAGTTGTAAGCTAGTAACATTAAACTGTGCCTCGTTATTGACTGTGTCTGCTCTCTTGGCTCCATGCTGGTGTTTTATTTGGGTCAGTAAACTCATCTCTGTAAGACTGAGTGAAATTAATGTTGTGTTTAGTCCTAGGTGAGAAGACTGTTAAACAAACTGCTCAGCGTGGAGAGACCAAAATCCAGGCACAAGGTAGCTCCTGACTCATGTTTCCACATCAAACTTTGCTGCTATGTTTATGTCAGTTTGTTTTTGAGCGATTTGGGGGATGTCTTGTATGCTGGAATGACAGGGACTTACTGAGTCACTGCTTTACAGTTCTATGTTTTGTTACAATTAGAGCTGTGTGTCAGCTGGGCTCTGTCTATGTCATGTTCCACGGTGTTAAAGGTGTGTTCATAGTGATGTGCTTTGTCAGTCTTCTGCTACAGATATCCTTTTGTATGTAGGCCTTAAAGCTTTCTGTGTTGTAATGCAGCACAAAATTTAAGAAACTTTATGAGCATTCAATCCTCCTGGATGAGGACATGATGATAGTGTGTTGTTGACTTTACAAGAATATCTCATACTGTGCATGCATCTAGTGACAATAGAGAGGAAAACTCCTCATTAAACCTCCAGCAGAATCTACCTCAGTACTGGCAGCTATCTACCACGACTGACTGTGGTTTTGAGAAGATAGAGCAGTGTATACAAGAACACCCAGAAGAACTAATGTAGGAATACTTTCTATGTTAATGAATAGTAACATTTTAATAAGAGTGGAAAGACGTTTCGTTGTTGGCAGCATTATCTCAGACGATGCCCCCTTGCTGGATAACCTAACCACTTAGGTATGATTGAAGTCAGAGCCCTGGAGAACTGTTTTTCTTAATACCATTTGTTTTTGCCAGTTCTTGATTGATCTGGTTGAACCCCTCACTTGTTTTCTTCAAAATTGAAACACTTGCTTGAAAATGTAAAAGGTGGTACATATACTACGTTATCCCACTACCCATCACATTCTTTTGTGTATCTAATACTCTTGTCCTAAAGCATGATTTCGCTTTCTTTGACATATTAAAAACACACTTGTGTTGCTTTCATTTGAATGCATACATTTGAAATAACATAGAATGTATAGTGGCGCAGTTGGTAGAGCTGTTGCCTTGCAGCAAGAAGGTTCTGGGTTCGATTCCCAGCCCCAGTCTTTCTGCATGGAGTTTGCATGTTCTCCCTGTGCATGCACGGGTTTTCTCCGGGTACTCCGGTTTCCTCCCACAGTCCAAAAACATGACTGTCAGGTTAATTGGTCTGTCTAAATTGTCCTTAGGTGTGTGTGTGTGTGACAAGGGTGTAAAGAAGATGGATGGTGTAGTACTGACACTTAGTGGTCTAAATGGGTACTGCCATTCTCATTTCAACCCTAAAGAGATGAAGTTATGGGTCGGTGGAGTGCTTTTTCATCATTTTGCTTTCTACTTAGTTGCTTATGTGGATTGTCTGTGTGGGTCTTTGGCATAGCCCATGAAGGCCAAGTCTGCTTGATGGACAAAGGTTTACATACATGTCTGTATTTAAAAACAGTTGTTTTCAAACATCTGTTCAAACTCAATACTTGATGTAAATCATTGATTCCTCAGTTGTTCAAGTCGTATGCATTAAAGACCTGGAAAGCCATGTATCAGAGGAGGGAGCAAGCATCACTCTGCACTGTGAGCTTTCTAAACCCGGAGTCCCTGTACAGTGGAAGAAAGGACCTGAAATCTTAAGTTGTGGAGAAAAGTACCAGTTGAAGCAAACTGGATTACGTTACGAGCTACAGATCTTTGATTTGACTCCTCAAGACACAGGAACCTATTCGTGCTGCGCAGAAGACATTTTAAGCTCTGCATCTCTTGTAGTAAATGGTATGGTGAAGACCATCTTGTTTACCACCCATCAAGTCTGTCTTTTCACATCCGTATTAATTTCTCCTTCCACCAATTTACTTCATCATTTTTTTCTTTACTTTTCAAATAACTACCTATCGTTCTTATTGTTCTTCAGCCTCCCCTGTGTTTTTCACACGCGAGTTGGAAAGTCAGACTGTGGAAGAGGGCCAGAGTGCCACATTACAATGTGAGCTTTCCAAGTTGGGTGTTTCTTTGGAGTGGAGGAAAGGAGAACTTGGCCTTTGCCCTTGTGGAAAATATGAAATTAGACAAACAGAGAATCTGGCTATGCTAATAATCCATAATGTAGAACCAGAGGACTCTGGGAGTTACACGTGTGACACTGGTGAACATCAAAGCAGCGCAAAGCTATCTGTGAAGGGTATGTTTACAACCTACTGGGTTCTTCCTTTGTCTCTGAAAGATTGAGTCAGTCAGGATCTAAGCTCAAGATCTGAACTTTTGTGACGCATTGTCTGGGGTGCTTACTTTTTACTTTACTTTACTTTTCTTTAGAGCCTTGAAAAAGTATTAACATCCTGTTATTTGATAGACCAGGGATCAGAGTGGGATAGACCACTAAAATACACATAAGTTTGTGGTTCTAAGTTAAGAAAATGGAAAAGATGTACGGTTGAATACTTTCACAATGCATTGATAGTGACTTTAAGGAGTGATGAAATAAAATTTGTACTTGTGCTCTTATTTCTTCTGAATGTTCCTAATTTCTTCAATTTCCCACAGCCAAACCTGTCCTTTTCAAAACTCAGCTACAAAACCTGGAAAGACAGGAAGGGGAGTCTGTTAACTTTTGCTGTGAGATCACCAAAGTGGGAGCCAGTGTGGTCTGGAGGCGTGGTGACAAGGTGCTGACAGCCAGTAGCAAATACCAACTGAAGCAGGAAGGGACTGTGGTCCAGCTTGTTATCTATAAACTGCAGCTAAGCGACACAGGAGAATACTCCTGTGATACAGGCTTCCAGAAGACTTCAGCAACCCTTAATGTTAATGGTAGGATTTATTTTCATACATCAACCACCTTTTACTTCATGTTGTCTTGTTTGGAATTTCCTCTCTAAGAAAAGTTATCTTTTGAGACCTTTTTCCAATGCACGTAAATTTTTCAAATTATTTTTTATTCTTGCACATTTCCTAACAACTCCTCCAACTTTTTCATACAATTTGACATTGAACTGGAGCACATCACTTCTTGTGGTGCCCCATCCTTTCTAAGCATTAATACACCAGAGTGCTGTTTTTCTTCACTTGAGGATTTCAATAACAGTTAAGCTGAAATCTTTAAAGTTTAATTGCAATCTCCAGTTTCAACTTTTCAATTTCTGTGTGTTGCTGCAATATTTCTGCAGCCGCTGAGGTTCTGATTTTGAAGTTCTTGGAGAGCTGTGTTGTTCACGAGGGGGAAGATGTCCACTTTGAGTGTCAGCTTTCTCACGAGGAGGCTCCACAGATACAGTGGAAACTCCAGGATGTCCCTCTGCAAAATAACGAGATGAATCTGATAAGGTCTGAGGGCCGGGTGCACAGCCTCAAACTTAGAGGTGTCACAGCCTCTGACACTGGAACAGTCACTTTCACTGTAGGAAACCACACCTCCACTGCTTCTCTCACAGTCAGAGGTAAGAAAGGCAGAAATAGTTTTAAGCCATTTCCTTCATCATTATCATTTGGACCTTTCTCCAATGTTCTCCATCTTTATCATTGTGGGAGATATTGTTGATGAATTACTACAAGATCTCTTCAACCTGATAGCCATTTCTTTTTCTTTAATATCTCCTTCTTTTTCACATTCCTGAAATTTTCACTCTTTCACGTGGATTCTCCTAGTGTCTCCGCAGTTATTCACCCACTTGCATAGCTGGGAAAGTGTGTGAGAGGGAGCAGTTAGTGTTTCACAGCTCACCAGTTAAACGGGATTTCATTTTTTTTTTCAGAACAAAGACAAAATGATTATCCAGTGGACATTATCATCCAGCTTGTTTAGTGAGGATAGCATTATTAAGAAAAGTCTTTAACTGTGGCCTCTTGCTGAGTGACCAAAACCTTACCTCATCTGTCAGATGTCTAAAGATTTGCCAGAATTTTCTAAACCACATTGTTGCACAACTGAGATAATTAAACTCTTCAAAATGGAAAAATTGAGAAACTTCCTTTTTTCACATAATTTTAGCCTCCTGTCAATAGCTTCAGCACTGAAAAGTGGTGTTGTCACAAGCTGTTAGGGCTAACATATGCTCCATTCACCAACCTGCAAAAGAAGGGATTTTTCATTTCTGAAATCGTGTCCCATGAAGGGACATAGGCTTATATATTAACAGTGTGATGATCCTGTGTTCATCAGAACATTCTTAAACTAACACCTGTTAAAATTATGTTGAATGTCTACATTTCCATTTTGTATGAAATGTACTCTCATGATAAATAAAGCATTTGGACTATGTCTCTATATTTTAGCATCTTTTATTGTTATTAAAAGACCAGGTTCACCAGTTTATGGTTCCCTTCTAAACAACCAAGTTTTGTTTCCTGGGACCTCTTTTCATGCTCTGTCTTATTGTGTTGTTATGTTATGTCATCTTCTATGTTATGCATGTTGTTAGTTGCTTTTTGGTACAGCCTATACCTTATGTATTCGTGGTGTGTAACATGGAGGCCATATTCACCTCCTAAAACTTAAAAAGCCTTATTATACTCATCTTCTTTAACTGGTCTTTCTGGCAGTGCCACCAATATCCTTTAAAAAGGAGCTGGAAAGCCAAGAGGCCAGAGAGGGAGGAGAGACAACATTGTCCTGCGAGACATCAAGCCCTGACTGTAAGGTGACCTGGTGGAAGGGCACAACTGTCCTCTCTCAGGGAGAGAAGTACACCATTCAACAGAGAGCTACCACTCACAGCCTGGTGATACACAAGCTGGTCAAGGAGGACAGTGGTGAATATACATGTGATACAGGAGACAAGAAAAGTACTGCTAGGCTGACTATTAAAGGTAACTGCTTCTGCACCTCTTATAGAAAAACTCGAGTTTTCACAGTCTGTGAAACAACTTCACCTCATTATCTGCCATTTTACTGAGTTAGTATGTACAGGAGGGTCCTTTCAGGTTATTTAAATGTAAAACGGGGATCTTGTGTACTTAGTGCTAAACTAGCATTTAGATGGATTGAAGAATGAAAAGTTTTAAAATGATTTACCATGGTTTCAGTTTTAAATCTTAAAAGCTAAAAGTGATGCTCTCGGAAAGATCCGTTTGACCTCACTTTTCACATTCACTCTCAGAGCATGTTCGCATTGTCCGTGAGCTCCATGATGTTACCGTGACCACCGGTCAGGATGCCGTCTTTGAGGTCGAGCTGTCACATGTAGGCGTCACTCATGGGGAATGGTGGCTAGGAGACAACCTCCTTCAAAATAACGATCTGAATCAAATGAGCGTTCAGGGCAGAGTTCACCGACTGGCTCTGAAGATGGTAACCACAGATGAGTCAGGGGATGTTGCCTTTGTCGTTGGTGAGGAGAAGAGTGTGGCTTGTCTTCTGGTCGAGGAGAAACCCAAAGGTAAAACAGATGACATTGTATTTCTAGCGTTTTATTGCCCAGAAACATCTTCATCAACAATTAAACTGATTTTTTTTTTCATTTTAGTCCTTTGCATTATCATTAGCATTAGCACTCGCAATATTTTTTCATTTTATAAAAAGTAATGTCAGCAAAGCACAGAAAATATGTAACTTAAAGCTAATGCTATGCAAGTCAAAGTTAGAACAAGAACTCTAAAAAAAAGACATAATGAACTTTATGTTTCCTATATTTGCAGTGGTAATATTAGAGAAACCTCATAACGCTGCAGCAATAGAGGGAGAAACCGTCGCATTCAGTTGCTCCATCTCCGACTCCAATGCCTGTCTCACTTGGACGAGGAACAATGTACCAATTCAAGCTGGTATAAAGTATGACCTGAAGAAGAACGGTGCGTTGCATCAGCTCCGAATTCACAACCTGGTTCCAGAGGATTCAGGAATATACATCTGTGAAACTGGAGATGCACAGTGTGAAGTTACTTTAACAGTGCAAGGTAAAACAAGAATGTTTCCTGCTTAAATTGAAAACTGGACCAAGATAGGAGTGAACAACATACCTACTCTAGCAGTTTTAATCTTTGTGCAAGTTTCTGTCAACTTCTCCGATTGACGATATACTTAATTAACCTGGTAGGTGCCCCAGTGTTCTTCAAGAAAGAGCTCAAGAGCCAGGACGCCATAGAGGGTGATGATATCACCCTACAGTGTGAGGTGTCTAAGCCAGGTGTCCGTGTTGAGTGGAGGAAAGGAGGCATTGTCCTCCAACCTGGTAAGAAGTATGAAATGAAGCAGGAGGGGCGCATTCAAGAGCTCTGTATTCATAGCCTGGAACCTGAAGACAGTGGTTACTACACTTGTGATGCAGGAGAGCAGCTCACTACAGCTTCTTTGGCAGTGCAAGGTAGCCTCCATGCTGTCCTTTCTATGTCTGTCTTCATTGTTTACTGTGTGTCTGCTGAATTGTTTTGTTTTGTCAGTCAAACGGATGCAATGCTTGATAATGAATTTGTTTAAAACTTGGTGTATGCATGTGTGTGTATTTTTCACTCAACAGAGAAAGAAGTCTTCATTGTTACTGGTCTTAAGACCACTGACGTCTTTGTTGGGGAATGGGCAACGTTCTCCTGCCAGCTTTCTGGTAGGGTGTCTGGTAAGGTGCAGTGGTGGCTGGATGGCACCTTGCTGGAGAGCAGCCCCTGTATTGATATAGGGGTGGAACAGGGCTTTATCCACACACTCACCTTTAAGAACCTGGCTACAGATGACTCAGGCACTGTCACCTTCAAAACGGGCAACTTGACCTCATCAGCCAAGCTCTTAGTGAAAGGTATTCTGTTTAAGGATCTCGGTCATGCAGAATTTTAAACAAGAATATTTCTGACTTGCATTATGTATGGAGTTCTAAAAGTGCCAAATCAAGAGCCAATCATTTAAATGTGTCATTCAACAATTAGAACTGGAATCAAATGGATAATTTCCAAAATATTATTTTGTGTGACTAAAAGTTACTATTTTAGCATGCGTTTAGTTATTCCATTGTTGTATGCTGCAATGCAGCATTTTGGCCAGGGGGTGGGGCTAAAGCTACTGGATGTTGGTGTCTATATGATTGGATTGAATAGTTTAAATCAATGGTCCCTAATCGCAGGACCAAGAACCGGTACCATTCCTTGTTTTATTGTACCAGGCAGCAGAGAAAGACTAAGTAATTTTCTATCAGTGTTTTGACAGTCACACTCTGAAAGATATACAGCTGACACTGAGCAGGGAGAGCAGCTAGTGCTCTAGCACAAAGTTTGCTACTTAATGTTGCAAGTCCCAACCCTGGTCTCTAGAAGTTTTGAAGCACTTCATGCACCACCCTCAGAATCCATGGATTAAACAACTCCAGACATAATAGACTAAGACTTATATACAGTAAATCAATATTAAGGTGACATTCAATAAGTTGTTTCACATTTAATTATTTGATGTGTGTGTCAAACAATTTTTGGACACAAAAATATTAAATATTTATACTTTCATACATATTTTTTTTCTTTAATTTAAATTTTGACATTTAAATATTAAAATTTTTGCATTGCGGCACTTTTAGGACTTCACATTTTAACTTACCTTCAGTCTTTTAAAACAATTGGAAATATTTATTCAAAACATTTGAATAAATATTCATAAATTACAAAATTACCAGTGAATTTTGCTTTTCTTTGTGACATTTTTCTCTATTTTTTATAAATTCTTTATATATATATGTTTTAGAAACTTTAAAATATTTTTGCAATCCTGCACATAATCATGCATGAGCCAGATTGTTTTACAATATAATACTGTTTATGTATGGTTTGATATTACCAAAGTATACAACTGGGTGCAGCACCACACCAGAGGTGAAAAAAAAAAAATACTGTTCATAATACTTCCACAGCTATTCGATAGGTCCTGAAAAACCATATTGCAAATAAACTTTTGCTTTACATTCGTATTTTGTTTTGGATAAGTGATGTATTTTGGGCTGCTGAAATGGCAAACTGATAATCACGATTGTGAATATGATTTTTCAGAATACATTATTTCCATTAATCACCCACCAGTGCCACACATTTGTATTAATTAAAAAATCAAAATCGATTTGATTGAGTCAAACATTTCATCCAGACATGATCAGAATTTTATGGCCATTTTTTTATCTCCAGTTTTTGTAAAGCTTTGAGCTGCCAATTTCATCTTCAGCTAATTTGAATTACCCTTTAAGAACTTTTAGTGGTGTAAGAACTATGTATTGTAAATATTTCCTTCTAGCTATCCTCTCATGAGAAGTCAATATTATTCACAAAGGTGATTGTAACTTGTTGCACTGATATATTTATTTAGTTGCTAATTAATGTAAGGTTATTTCTTCCTTTAAAGGAATCTCTTTACCACTAACAATTTAGTTGTAAAATAGTGGATGAAAGTTTATAGAGTAATAATCTGATTGGTATGCAAAAATAACCAACTGAAATCCAGGAGGCATTCCAGTTGTTTTCTGTCTTACTGTTTTCTGTAGTAAGACAGAAAACAGGCAATCGTGATTATTATAAAGTTAACAGTGCAGCCCAAACTCTATGAATTTCTAAACAGTGAGTGATACCTGTTTGCTGCTTAGATCCAGCAAGTTACTTCTTAATGTGGTATGTTTGAATTACATTTTGAGCTTCAAGTGAGAATAGAGCAAAAAAGTGCTGCTCCACCCATCCAGACTGGCTAGATGCTCTCATTCACATACCCTGTCCTTTCAATGCCCCTAACACTAAAACCTCTAACTCTCCTGCAACTCCCATGAGTTCAGCATTGGCACTCTGTCCATTTGTGACCCCGGTTCTCTGCTGCCAGCACTGTTGGACTTTTTAATCCTCATCTGTATATAAAGCGTATTTACTCAATCCATTAGTGGAATAAAAGCAAAACCAAAAAATCTTATAAAATATAATAACATAAGAACTTGTTTTGGGGGATTACAAAGCCCTTACATAATTTGGCATGCCCCAGTCATATCATTCATGGTTAAGTCCTGACAATATCACCTCCCTTCAACTCCCCACAAAACCCCTCACCCTGACCACAGATCCCACGGTTGAGGTGGTGAACGATATGGAGGACCTTTGGGTGGTTGAAAACCAACCAGCTGAGTTCATCTGCCAGTTCTCCAGGCCAGTCAAAGCTCAGTGGAGGAAAGATGGGCAGCTTTTGCAGCCTGATGGCCGAAGGGTGGTAGTGGAGCAGGACTGGACTGTTGCTCGCTTGTACATTAACCGTGTTTCCGGTGCCGACACGGGAACATATTCCTGTGAGGCAGAGGGTACCTCTGTGGTCGCTTCACTTCATGTGGAAGGTGAGCTTCCCTCCACATAGAAAGGGCAACAACCTTTAATAAAAATATCTCTTCGTCTTGGTTGAACTCCTAAGCAAATCTTTTGCCACTTTTATAAACTGTATTCCCTTTTCAACAAAAGCTTTATGTATCTAAATTTTACAGCATTTTTGGTTAAAAATATCTTTTAGGAGTCTTCTTTGATTAATGTTATATTTTTGTCTTTCCACTTCTCTAGGGAAACCCATTAACATTGTCCAAGGCCTGGAAAACGTGGAAACATTTGATGGGGGCGAAGCGTTGTTCGAGTGTGCCCTTTCTCGCCCTGAGAGCAAAGACTGTCACTGGCTTCTTGATGGAAAACCAGTAAAGGAATCACCTAAAGCAGAGATTGTGTCTTTTGAAAGTGGTCGACGTCATCTGCTGCTCCTGAAAGATCTGCACGACAAAGATGGTTGCACAGTAACATTTAAAGCCGGAACAGCTTCCACCTCTGCCCAGCTCACTGTCAAAGGTGAGCCTTCAAATTTGCTTAAATTGTGAATCTCTAGACAGGCTGAAAAAGTCTGAAATTTAATTTCAGTGTTTTAGAAAATGTATAAAATGGCATATCTATCCATTCTTTATCCTTTTCTTTCCCTCATATCTTACTATATTAATGTCATTCAGTCTTATTTCCCTCATTGTGTCTTTCCTCTGTCCTTCAATAGTTATGGTTCCTTCGTTCTTTCCTTTGTTTATTCCTTCTTACCTTCCATCTTTCCTGAATCATTCAAAGAACTTGCAACTGTGGAATTGAGTCTGAAAATCTGTAATTTTTACATAAATAATACATGTATTATGAGTGAATAATTTTGCATGAATAAAACTGTCTGCATCGTAAGCTTTAATCCCCAAGATTTTCAGCATCACTTTGTGTTTTTATTTCTGTTTTAAGGCTGGAAACTGGAGATCGTGCAGGGTTTGGAGGACAAAGTGGCCGCTGTAGGAGAGAAGGTGGAGTTTTGTGTTAAGCTTACAGAGCCTGTTCCTGCAGCAGATGTGACGTGGTACGCTAATGGAGTTGAACTCAAACCCAGCGACCTCTGGACCATGAGGGTTGACAGCAGTTCTTGTCGCCTTGTCCTGAGACAGGCCCCACTCATTCCCCAACAAGAAATTACCTTTGCAGCTAGGGATGCACTTTCTTTGGCCAAGCTTACCATCATCAGTAAGACTTTAATAAACAAGAAGCAATAAATCTGTAGTTTTTTGGGGGTTTTTTGGGAGGGGGGGAGGGTTTGTGTGTGTTTTCAACCTTTTGTGTATCACTCCAACAGCTGTACCTGACCCCCCAGAGGATCCAGAAGTCCTCCGTAAAACCACAGAGTCTGTCACTCTCTCCTGGTTTACTCCTCTTCATGATGGAGGGAGTCCCATTATTGGCTACAGAGTGGAGATGCGACTTGTGGACAGCGCCCTCTGGCTTCCATGTCATTCCGAGCCTGTTTGCAACACAGAATTTGTTGTGGAAAAACTGGTGCCTGGGAGTGGCTACAGGTTCAGAGTGGCAGCAATTAACAAAGCTGGGCCTGGAGAGCCTGTTGAGCTCCCTCTGACAGTGCAGCTTGGTGAGTGGACGAATACATTTGGCTGAAATACACACTCACATAGCTATTTGCTTATTGCTTCTAAATAACGGTTTTGCATGGCATGAAGATTTATGCTGTAATCTCAAAAATACATTGTGATTTTGTCATTATAACAAACAAGATATTGAGGATAAAATCATTTTAACCATTAAATCAAATGTTGGTGTACTCTAACTTTAACCATATTGTGGTAATTTCTTCAGATGTAAAACAAACAAAAGTAATGGAACAGCCGAGTCTACCTCCGGAGTCTGCTGAGGAAGGGGAACTCCATGATCTGTGGGACGCATCAGCAAAGAAACGTCGCATGAGCAGAGAGCCCACTCTGGACTCCATCTCGGAGCAGCCTGAGGACAGTAGCAAAGGTGGTAAAAAACAGCAGAAAGAGTCTGTGTCATCAGAAAAAGTAGAAGTCACAGCAACGGAGAAAGAGCAGGTCGTTGTGTCCAAGAAACAGACAGAATCCGTTCAGTCCATCAGCTCCGAGGATGAGACTGTCACTGGCGGCTCTTCACTTGTATCTTACCTGAAAAAGAGCAGCAAGACTGAAGCAACAGCAACCGGTGAGGCAGAGACTCTGACAGCAGAGAAGTTCTTTGCTCATTTCCAAATGGTAGAGCAGAAAACAGTGCAGCAGACTGAATCAAAAACAACAATAATCCAAAAAACAGATGAAAAGCACCTGTCTACTCAGGAGACCAGTATCATGGAGATCACAAAAGAGGAGGAGCCTGAACTAACGGATGCTGCCATCAAGATTCAAGCTGCCTTTAAGGGTTACAAGGCTCGCAAGGACATGCGTCCTGTCTTTAAGGAGGTCTTTAAAGACCAAACCAAAGAACCTAATGACACCATACATCTCGAATGTGTGTCAGAAGGTAAACCAGAAAAGGTGCGCTGGCTGAAGGACGGTGAACCGCTGATGGACGGCAAACATCATCATATCGATATCTACAATGACGGCACCTGCGCTCTGGTCATTACTGCCATCACCACAAAAGACACTGGGGTTTACACCTGTGAGGTCACCAACAAGTTTGGAGTGACGTCTCACAGTGCCAAGGTGACAGTGGGAACGGTGAGGGAGTCGTCAGGCCGTCGACCCCTGACAATAGGTTACAGTGCCGACAGCGAACCCGAGAGCTCTTCCGGTAGTGAGATGGATGAGTCGCTGAGACAGGCGAGCAGACGCCTGAGGCGCCTTCTTCGCACACGACTCCCACCCGACGTTGAGGAGGAACCATTTATCAGCGCAGACGAGGGCGACTTGCGTCCCCCGGATCCTCACTCTTACCGTGAGGATGAAAATTACATCTACATTCGCTTTGATTCCCATTCAGAGGCTGAGATCGCCTCTAAAAGATTCCAGGAGATGTTCACAGTCCATGGCGTACCTGTAGAGACCACCATCGTAGCAGCGGGGACTCACAAAGTAGAGCTGCGAATTAGAAAGATGGGCTACATTCAGGATGGCACACAGACCCCAACACAGGATCGACAGCCTCCTGCTTTATTGACCGGAGCTCCAGGTAAGCATTACGCTTATGACTGTGGAATTCACACTTCTTGAATAATTTCACATTAACATTTGCCATTTTTCAGCCAATTTTTCAGAGACAAAAAGTCTCCCGGGTGTTTATGTTTAAGATAAAAATTTGAACATGTAGGTTTGTGGTTGTTAAATGACAAAATGTAGAAATAAAATGAATACTTCTGGTTGATAATTATGCCAAGTATATTTTCAGCCTCGGAGTCCGTGTTCTTTCATTTATTGATCCAGTTGTTCTTGTTGCCCAGCTGCTCCAGTGTTCCTGACGGAGCTACAGAGTCAGGATGTTCCTGATGGCTACCCAGTCAGCTTTGACTGCGTTGTGATTGGCAAGCCCCCTCCCACTGTTCGCTGGTATAAGGATGGCAAGCTGCTGGAGGAAAATGACCACTACATGATCAATGAGGACCAAGAGGGCTGCCACCAGCTCATCATCACCTCCGTCTTGCCCACTGACATGGGCGTTTATCGATGCACAGCCGAAAACAGCAGTGGGATTGCCGCCACTAAAGCTGAACTTAGAGTTGACAGTAAGTAGAAGTGAACAAATGAATATGAAAATGAAGCAAACATTTTAATTTTCCATAAAAAAAAATATGAATGTCTTTTCAACAGACATTGTTGAATAAGATATATTATCATCTCTATTAGTGTCGTGCAGCTCAGATTATGACACTGCTGCAGATGCCACTGAGACCTCGTCATATGTCAGTGCTAAAGGTTACGTGTCCAGGTAAGTACAAGTGTTTTATGATAAATTAATTAGAATATTTGACATTTACTCTCTCAGTTCTCATGCTATTTTTTGTTACTGCGCTGCATGCTTTCCTCCAGTAGGGAAACCGAAACATTTGAATCCGTAAGTGAAGACGATCAGCTACCACAGGTTTTGCACGAACTTCACGATGTTCATGTCAGTCCAGGTTCGCCTATTGCAAAATTGCAGCTCAAAGTAAAAGGTGAGCCCGCAAACAAACCCGAGCTGTCAAATTACAATTTACAATTGCCAATAAAAAATTTTGTTTATTAAAATCTAACCTTGGGAATTTTTTAGTGGAGTGGGAGTGGAGAAGTCTGTTTTTCATTTAAAGTGTTTTAGTGACGTAAAGTTTTTTAAAAGAGGTTTCTCCAAAGATGATGGCTGAATAGATGATCTGAATGGATGAATTTAACATAAGATCAATGAGGATGAAGAGGGCAACATGTTCTAAGTATTTCTGTCGTCTAGGGTTTCCTAAACCGAGAGTGTACTGGTTCAAAGATAGTCAGCCTCTCCGACCGTCAGAGAGGGTTCAGCTTTTAGCAGAGAGAGATCTTCATGCTGTGGAGATCCTTGAAGTGAAGAGAGAGGACATGGGGGAGTACTCTGCTTATATCAGCAATGCAGCCGGTTCTGCTTATTCCTCCGCCCGGCTGATAGTACTGAGTATGTATGCACACACCTAAATAGACCTAAACTTCACATCCACTATTTTCTGTAAGACACACAGCTTTGGCGTTGAGCTCAAGATCTAACCATGAATAGTAACATTTGGATTTTGAACAGGTCCTGGGGAGATCATGCCACAAGATAAAAAAGGTAAACTACTTTTCATACTATAAAATTGCGACAGGTATTTAGACTGTAAACAAGGAGCATCTCTAAACTTTCTTTGCACTAATTTTGTTACAAAGATTCTAAGGAGCCGCTGGTGCCTCCACGCTTCATTGAGAGGTTCAGCAATAGGAAGGTGAAACAAGGAGCGAGCATCACTCTCTCTGTCAAGGTCGAAGGTCAGTTCACATCCCCCTCTTAAACTTCTTCAAACACCCTCCCCCCTTTAACTTCCTTGCAGATTTTAGCAGGTTCTCCACCTATGCTCTTTTAGGGTCTCCTACTCCCATGGTCTCCTGGCTGAAGGAGAAATCATCAGAGGATGTCTTGTGGATTAAACCTGACACTAAAGGATACAAAATTGCCAGCTCTGGTCGCCAGCACAGCCTCATACTAATGGACGTAGACAGAGAGTATTCTGGCGTCTACACCTGCATAGCTACAAATAGAGCAGGGCAGTCGCTCTGCAATGCTCAACTTGAGGTGGATGACAGTAAGGAAAATTTTGTATTTTGCATTTTATCTGAAAATAAAATGACTTGTGAAAATGCGGTATCTTCACAGCATAAAAGAAACAAGCAGACCTGACTGAAGTCTAAGTGTTTGTAGTTATAAACAAGTGTATACTGCTCTCCTTTTTGACAGCACCACAACCGAAGAAGAATACTGCAGCTTCAGAGTAAGAAAGCCGATAAGCAGACGTACTGCAGCTTGAATATATGTGCAAATTAATTTCATCGTGCTACAAATGTGACACACACGTAAAATTTGATTCATTTTTAGGATCCTCGGGATTACAGTTAGCCCTCCACAAGAAGAGGGTGGCAGAGGAAGTGGTAAAACCAAAATAAAATACAAAGATTTATTTTGTATTTTAATCAAATATTTGTCCTTTTTTTACTGCATATTAAAAAGTGTCAAACAAAAGTATCCATATGTCTTGATTGTTTTTACATTTTGTCATGCAATATAAAATACTGGAGTATTCATGTTGTTTCTTTATTCATTTATTTTTTCTTGTACTTTTGTCCATACCCATATATTAGAGGGTAAAATACCCTACTTAGGTGAAGTTGGTACAGAGGAATTCCTCATGAAGCTCACTTCTCAGATCACAGAAATGGTTTCAGCAAAGATCACACAAGGTAAGTATTTGACACCAGGCAGTTTTGATAAAGTATTTGGATGTTCACTTTTAATTTTAGTTTGTGTGGTGTCTAGTACAATTTTCACTGCTAGTGTAGAATGTGAGCAACAAAATAAAATGCGATGCGTAATTAGGTAGACGTAGCTTGCATGTACACCTTTTATGAAATTGTGGTGTGCTGTTTATCACAAGTCCAGCATTTTAATTTATCGTCACCATGCATGCAACAAGCTTCCAGGAGGAATGTTGGCAGAGTGCTATGACTCCTAAAATATCTACTGCCCTATTCAGAATTGGACTTTTTTTTTCTCGAGACATTATTCAGGAGGAAAATCATGTAACTGCAAAATGTTCCAGTTTTCTCTGTGCATAGAAAAACACCATCTGATGTTGGCATGCCTCTCCTCCTCCTGCTGTTACTTGCAAATCGCTTTAGTCTTCCAGTCAGGTTTGGTGGATTTCACTCATTTTGCTCTGCCAATCCATACATTTTATGGAAATTTAATGTTATATTAATGAGCTACTAAATTGTGTGTTTTTTAATGTATTATTTAGAACTGACACCAAACCTGACAAAGGTGTTTCATTACTGTTTTCACTGCACACTTTGGTTTTTCTATTAAACACATAAAACAACTCTCTTAACTTCACACAAACCCCATTTTCTTAACACCCATTATTTAAATCAGTTTCCCCATTTAAATGTTCACCCAATAATTAATTTGTTATTCAGACAGCTTACAGAATCACGACGTGCTCCAGTGGATGAAATCTTGGCCCAAATCTGCCAGTATGTATACCAAATGCATCAGCATCACAACTGTGCGACAAATTTTTTTTCTCTCTAAGTAATATTTATATCGTTAGATGAATTTAAGGAAGTTTTTTTTTCTCACAAACAAAAGCACAGCTGCTACATGGATTTCTTCTTTTTTCTTTACCTTTCATAGCTGAAATCTTACCAAATGCTTTCATCTATTCAAACAAGATTTATTGTCTCTGTCAGCTTACAGCTGGGGTACAAACTCATTGACAGGCATGTATGTATCTGCATGTTGCCACTAACGCAGTAGAAATGCATTGCAAAAGAAAAAATTGTTTCCTGCTGATCTTTTTCAGGATTTCAGCTTAAACAAAGTACAGTAGCCATTACAACCATCACAACATGATCATCTACTCTGACAATGATTAACTGGTAGAAATGTCAAATTGAACTGACTGCAAGTTTTATTAAACTTATTAAGCTAAGTATTAAGAACTGGCACAAGTGTTAAAGTCAACAAATTAAGTTTTATACAAAACTTGGTAACCCTTTATTTGAAGGGGTGTGCATAAGACTGACATGACATAACATTTGTCATGAACATAATGAAGTCTTTATGAATGTTTATGACAGTGTCATGTGAGTCTTATGCACACCCCTTCAAATAAAGGGTTACCCAAGACTTTATAATACAACTCCCTTGACAAAATGTGATTTACTACAGAACTTTAGTCATTTTTAAACAACAGAAAACACTGAGAGGACATGCTGTGCACATTTCCCCCTTTGTTTCAAGCATCTTTCTTAACCTTGTTGTTCAAGCTTCACTGCGAGTACCAGGTGTGGACAGTGATGATGAGACCAAAACTCCTTCTCCATCTCCCCATCACGGTCGCTCTCGTCCTCCTTCCCTCATCGCAGATTCCTCCTCAGAGTCAGATGAAGGAGATGCCAGAGGAGAGGTACAAGCTGTGGAATTGAGTTGTTTTGTTTGTTGTGTTAGAGGAGTTTACAAGAACATTTCATTTTCACAATTATAAATGGGGGAACTCACCTTCAAACAAAGTTACATTTTGAGAATCAAAACTACAAGTTATTAGATGTATTCACATCGACGACTAATCTGACACCAGCAGTAATAATTAGAGATGCAGCAATCAGAATTTTCCAACAATATCTGATCTGTGGTTTCGCGAAGCTGATTTTTGCAAATTTTGATTTGTCTTCAAGAAGTTTAAATGACAGCATTCAAAATGGATTGTTCTGTGAGCAAGCAGCCACTGTAAACATTTTGTTGAAAATGTTTCGAAAACTTGAAAGGAAAAAAAAGACTTTTCTAAAACACATTACAGATCAGATTGTTTTCATTAACAGCAGGAACAAATAGGCAGAAGATTGAAATAAGTATTAATTTGCAATGGGAGAAGTTTGAACTTGGAATAAAAATAGAAAAATAAGATTGAGCAACTAAGTCGTTTTTATTGATTGACATCACTGATGAGAGACCATCTGCCTTGTCATGTTTTCGTAGATGTTTGACATTTATGTGGCATCTGCGGACTACAATCCCACCATTGCAAGCAAAGACTCCATCTCTCTCAAAGAGGGACAGTATGTGGAGGTCTTGGACTCGGCTCATCCTCTTAAATGGTTGGTCCGGACCAAACCCACCAAAACAACACCATCACGACAAGGCTGGGTGTCACCGGCCTACTTGGACAAAAAACTTAAAGTGTGTCTTCAGATCAACATATTTGGATGATTTTTTTTTTATCTTGTTATTCTCTGCAGCAGTTTAGCTTGTTGATGACTTGGTATTTTTAAATGTTTGTCCCAGCTCTCAGCGGATGCAGGAGATCTTCCAGAATCAAGCGTAGAAGAGGTTTCTGAAGGAGAATACAAGCGGAAGTTATTGTAAATGAAGCACAATCTAAAGTCACTATAAAACTGAACTAAAGACACTCTGATGAAATGTCATTTAATTCAAACAGCCAGCTGATGCAGGACCTGATAAACGGAGAATCCGAGTTTGTCAAGGAGGTGGAATACTTCACTTCTCACCACATGAAGCACGCCGACAGCCCGGATGCTCCACCTGACGTCTGCAGCCAGAAAGAGACCATCTTCAGAAACGTTGATGACATCAAGTCCTTCCACAGCAAGTAAAGACCCCATCTTAATTACCAGTAATATCTGTTAGACCTTAAAAAGGACCGCATCAAATACATGTGTTATATTCATGACCCTTGTCTCCCGCATTTTCTTTTCTAGGACATTCCTTCCAAAGTTGCACGACTGTGACACAGATGATGATGTAGCAATGTGCTTCCTGAAAAGCAAGGAAGGATTTGAACATTACCTCCAGTATCTTGTAGGACAGAGCCAAGCTGAATCTGCTGTCAGTGACAAAACTGTCCATCGTTTCTTTAAGGTACCTATTTTTTAAGTGACTCCTAAATAAAGTGCCTTTGAAAAATATTAAAATCTAGACTTTTTTACAACTGTCAACAGTATGGGATACAATGGCACACACTTATGAAATGGTTTGTCATTTTTTTTAGGAATAAAAATCTCTTTTATATCCAAGCTGCTTTACTCTGATATCCCTTATTGAAATCCAACCCAGCCAATAGCAGAGTTAGTTTATGAGATAGTAAAGGAAACAAAAAAAAGGAGAGCTCAGTCCATTGAAAGCAAGCAATGCAATGAATGTGTTCCTGTCATCATTAATCTAATCAGAGTTTTAAGTCTTGACATAAAGAAACTTTTGTTTCAGAGTATAAAAACTGAATAATGCTTCTCCATGTTTGGTTCTTATTCTGGAGATAAAGAGTAGACTTGACCCAGAATGCAACTGGTGCTTCTACACATTATTGACCTTATGGGCATCAAATGCAATTTCATGCCACAATTTTCTTATTTTTATTTGTGTGGAATTTTGAAAAACATTTGCACTTGACAAACGACTTTGTGTTGGTCTGTCACAAAAATACCCAAACTGTTTCCCAGAAAAATGTTCACATTAAGTCATAAATTGTTTACTCTTACAGGAGTACTCTGAGAAAGAGCAGGCGACTGCAGGCCCTGGGGATCCTCCAGTTCGAACCATAAATGCCTACCTGCAGCAGCCCCTCGAGAGGATTCAGAAGTACAAGGCCTTCCTTAAGGTGACAGTTTTAACAGCCTATAAACATAAGTTTAGTACCTTCTTAATATTGTAAAAGGGTATTTAGTATGTGACTCAGATGTGCAAATCACTTCCTATTTTGATATCTGATCATCATTCGGCCTTTCTAAATATCTTTGCCTGCTGTCTGCAGGATCTCATTCGAAACAAGGCGAGAAACGGCCAGAACTGCTGCCTCCTGGAAGAGGCGTACGCCATGGTGTCTGCACTTCCTCAGCGTTCAGAGAACACACACCACGTCTCCCTGATCGAGAACTATCCTGCCACCCTGGAAGTTCTTGGAGAACCAATCAGACAGGTAATACCATCATCAGTAGCTATGCACCACAGGCCTGTGGTGGCTTTATTTGTTTGATTGTTCTTTTTTCTTTTTTTTTTTTTACATATTTTTTTTTATTATTTCCTTGCTCAAGGGACCTTTCCAAGTGTGGGAGGGAGCGCCCGGAATTAGAACATCCTCCAGGGGTCACCACCGTCACGTCTTCCTCTTTAGGAACTACTGTATCATTTGCAAACCCAAAAGAGACAGCAACACTGAAACACAGGCATATGTATTTAAGAACATGATGAAGGTGAGTAATAATTTCCTGTCGGTTTTATATTTCATCACAGACTCAGCATGATTCTTGTTGTACTGTTCATCTCCGGTGCAGCTGAATAACATCGATGTGAACGAAACGGTGGAAGGTGACGACCGGGCCTTTGAGATCTGGCACGAACGGGAGGACTCTGTGAGAAAATACACTTTACAGGCCCGAACGGTCATCATCAAGAACTCCTGGCTGCGAGACCTCAGGGAGCTACAGCAGCGCTACAGCATGCCTGCATGGAGTCAGAGCATTTTTTTCTTTTTATTCTTTTTACCTTTGCTCTTATTTCTCTGTTGCTTTAAATGTTAACTTTTGATGATGTAAACATTCTTCCAGGTTCACCTGATTTTGTAGAAATTTTGGCAAACTGCACAGCAGAGTTGGGTCAAACAATTAAACTCGCCTGCAAAGTTACTGGGGTGCCTAAACCTGTAGTCACCTGGTACAAAGGTAAGGTAACATAATATGTGCTCATTCGCTTGGCTTTACAAAACACTGTATGCGTTAAATAATCTTTATACTGAATTTCTTTTTTTTTATCAGTTAATATTTAAACTCTTGGTTTTTAGATGGACGGACAGTAGAGGCAGATCCTCATCACATCATCATTGAGGACCCTGATGGCTCCTGCACGCTGATCCTAGATAACATGACTGCAGAAGACTCCGGCCAGTACATGTGCTTTGCAACAAGCCCAGCAGGAAACGCAAGTACTCTTGGAAAAATCACTGTTCAAGGTGAGTGAGAATACAAAGTTGAAGACTTTATCATCCATTCCTTCATCAATAGTGGGTGATGTTTCTACCCCCTATTCCTCCTTCCCAAAATATGATAGGGCACTAATATCTTAGAACATCACAAGTACCAGATTAAAAATATATAGCTGCCCTTTGTATATGTGCAGTCAATAGGGATTTGACGCCCTCTGCTCGCCGCTAAAAATAGTGTGTTTTAAGTGTTTTGTGGACTGCTCTTATGTCTATGAAGATTTTGCTGCTTATTGAGAAGCAAATTAAGTATATTTTTTGTCACAATCACCTAAACATCTCATGTACCGTTTGTGTATTTGACACAGTGCCTCCTCGTTTTGTAAATAAAATGAGAAATGCTGTCTTCGTTGCTGGTGAAGACGCTCAGTTCACTTGTGTGATACAAAGCGCCCCCAGCCCAAAAATAAGGTAGGACTGCTTGAAGTACATCTAATGCTGCTCATTCTTGACTTTTAAAACTTGTGGTTCCTTTCAAAATGCACTTGGAATCATTTTACTTTATCACATCTAGTCTGATTATAATCACACACTTCCTTGCATTTTATTAGAATCTTAAATGAAAGGCCAACCAAAGCAGTGTTCAATTAATTTTAACATAGAAGGAAATGTTTCAACTATTTCAAATGAACATTTATAAACTGTGGCATATATTTGAGCTTTTAATTTTACATCGTTCACTATGATGTTTATTCACAATCAGTAACACACCTCTGAGGTCTCCACACAATAGTTGTATTTATATGTTAAATTACACACTAAATAAGGGACTTCCAGTGGTTGGCTGACATCAGAGTAACAGGGGAAGTTAGAAACACATCAAACTTTTCAGATTTTTATGTTTGAAAATTTTTTAATAATACCTGTATTTATCATTTTTTTTATATTTCACACTTTTGTGCTACCTTGTGTTGTTTTATCACATTATATTGAAAAACATTGAAGTTTGTTGTTGTAATGTGGCAACATGTGAAAAAGCTAGAGTGTGTTAATATGTCTGAATTTAACATATTTATCTTTCTTTCTGTACTCGTGTAAGGTGGTTCAAAGATGGCCGACTATTGACTGACCAGGAGAAGTATCAGACCTACAGCGAGGTCCGTAGTGGGGTTCTAGTTCTGGTTATTAAAAGTCTGACTGAGAGAGACCTGGGACACTATGAGTGTGAGGTAAAATCAGACGACATCGCTGCTCTTCTCATGTTGACTTGACTTGTTTTTCTGGATGGTTGAAAATGGCATAATTGTATTTCAAATGAATGTAGTTACACTTTCCCTCTTCAGTTTATCATAAAACCTATTATAACAAGTAGAAAATTTTGCAGTTTATTAAAACTTTTTTTTTTTTGCAATAACAATAAGTCATTCATCCTTTTAAGTGCTTTGCCGGGAGGTTTTGCTGGATTTACAGCTTCATTGACTTCTTGTTTAGGTTTGCTGAGTCATTGGGGGTGTCTAAGGGCAGATTTGATTGTGATCCTATTTTCATTTTTACACCTAAGAATTGATTTGAAGCTAGTTGCTACCAATTAGCAGTAGAAAGTCACATTTAGGATTCTAAAAATATGTTCCTGCTGTTGCCAGCTGTCAAACCGCCTGGGCAGTGCCAAGTGTGCTGCAGATTTAGTTGTTCCTTCCGCTGTGGCCCGCAGTGGAGAGCACGCCATCACCATCGAAGGTAGGGCTTTTCTATCTGCCTTTTAGTTTAACAGTTTCAGTGTTTGGATTTCTCTGAATAAGTCTAACAACAAGAGTTAGTATTTACTTCTAGTATGTGATTATTTTATGCACTTTATTGTATAATGTTTTTTTTTTTGCTGTTGTTGTCATTTAAATGCATTTTTAAAATTCTGTTTTTTCTGTTTTTGTTTTAGTTACTGAACAGGAGACTAAACTACCAAAGAAGACCATTATAATGTGAGTGTGATGAGTCTTTAACAGGATGCATAAGGAATTTATTTTTGCTGCTCATGTTCTCAGTCAAACCAAATCAAAAAGTTAAGTTAGTTTTGCTCTGACTTTTGTCAAAAGCTTCAGAATCTAGATAATCATTAGAAATGTTGATAGGAGTGAGAAAATACACATACAAATCTTGGCTCATTTCTATGTGATTTTGGTTAAAGTAATTACGAGTCATCATGGAGTCGTTAAAGAGCCACATGTGGCTCTGGTGCTGCGGGATACACAACCATCCTCCAGACAATTTGTTTGTGTTTGTTTTTATGATCAAATTTGTCTTGCAAATACTTTTCATCTGGGGACAAAAACATTTGAATTTGTTGGACAAGCATTCTAAAATAGCTGCAGGTTTTATGTAACTCTAAGTGTTTTTTTCTTTAGAACCAGATTTTAGAGCACATTTCTGTGTGTGTGCTTTTCTATAGATTGTGTAGTATTTAAAGTCTGTGTGCTAAAGGATTCTATCATATGGATGATAAAAGGAGGGGCTTTTTCCACTGGCGGGGTCCTTCAAACTGGGAAACTTGCTGCTAAGCATGACTTCAAGTAAACTTCAAGTAAACTTTTAGGTCTATTTACATGATGCATATTAGAGGAAGAAGGGATGCCAGAAGAACAGAGGAAAAATTGACTGAATGTACTAAAATGGACAATTTGCAAAAATAAATACAAGACTCCTTGTATTATGTTTCTAAACACACTATCAAGCAATTTATAGTTCATCTAACAATGGTACACTGTCAACAAAAACAAATCTGGATCGTGAATTGTGGTCGTCCACTGCAGAGTTTCACAGAATTACCTGCTGTGAATTTGTGTCGGTGATGCTATTAAACGTTTAGGCAGATTACACTGGAGTCTGGACCATTCCAGATCTACTCCATTTCTTCAAACAAACTACTTCCATGGAGAGTTCTCACATATGAATTAAAAATTACACTGCGGCCGTACAGAATATAAGAAAGCGCCTTTGAAGGAACGAGCAACGGAATTTAATTAAAATCGCATCATTTTATAAAATTGATTGGAAAAACAAACATAAATAAATGTACTCAATGAACTCTGATAAGTTGTTTTATGTCTTGTATGACTTCACCAGTTTTTGGGACAATTAATCGTATCTAAATTAAATACAGTTTAATTACAAATTAGGAAAACATAGAAAAGATGACGGTAATACATTGTCCTATAAGCGATTAACTACATCTAGAGGGAGCTTGATTTTACAGAAGGTCTTTAACATTACAATGTGGCTGCTTTAAGCTTTTCAGTCTCGTGTGTTTTTGCAAATACGCCAGTACCTCTGCTCACGTATTCATTCATTTTTTCCAGCGAGGAGACGATTACCACTGTTGTGAAGAACCCACGCATGAGGAGACACAGATCTCCAGGCTTGACTGTTCCTGGAGCCCACCGCTCTGAGACCTCCACCCCTGAGCCACCTGCAGCCAGGCCAAGAAGGATGCCCACCCCGAGAAAGACCACCATTCCAACCCTCTATGTTACTGAGCCCGAGGGGGCTGGAGCCAGGGCAGCGGAGAGCAGGCCCAGGTGGGTTGAAGTGGAGGAGGTCATCGAGTATAAGGTCAATAAGTCTCCCAGGCTGCCCAGGAGAAGAGGAATCTCACCTGCAGGCTCCGATCGTGCAGCCACCCCCTCCAGACCTAAGAGGTCTCCCCCGGACAACTTGAATGCCAACAACTCAAACAACAAGCTGGTGGAGCAGGTGCAGGAGCATCTGAAGGGAGACATCAGCAGCCAGAGTGTCTCCTGGGAGGGAGAGGAGCCTCAGATCGCCTCAGGCTCTGCTTCGAGAGAACCGCGTGAACTTTCATCTGTCCTAACACTTGCTGAAGACGCTGATGACCAGGATGATCAGCAAACTGTTATCTTTGAACCGGAGGATGAGGATACTGAGGAGCCTGAACCAGTGGTTCTGAAACAAGGAGATCGTATTTTGAACCTGGAAGATTTGGAAGATTACATCCCGGGAGAAGGTGAAACCTACAGCTCCTCCGGCTCCTGTCGTGTCTCTGATGAGAAACCCTGTGAGATCTCTGTCCTTCAGAGGGAGATCGGGGGATCCCAAGTGGGACAGCCTGTGCTTCTCAACGTGGGACGCCCTGATATTGTTCCAAGGCAGAGAAGCGGCTTCTTTGGCCGCTTCAGGGAGCATTTCTCCAGCAATCTTTTCCCCTCTGCCTCTCCGCAAGGAAGCGGAGCTCGCCCCCGAACTGAAAGACAAGTCCCAATCCAAGTGAGCCATGCAAAGCTAGAGGTGAAGCCCTCCTACTGCTCCGAGGTGCAGAGAGTAGAGGGCGGGCAGCAGAGCTTTAAAACCAAAGTGTCCACTCAAACCTATGGCTACACATCAGTTGGAAAGCCTGTCACTCTTCAAATTAAAGAAAAGCCCTTTCAAAGCCAGTAAACATCTTCTAATTGGTGACACAAGTCCTTAGTCTTAAATGGATACATTTCTGCTTGCATGGTTAAAATAATATAACAAAATAATATGTACTACATTTAACAAACCATTCCGTCTTTAAGCAGCCAGTCAGAAAATAGTCTGATCCTCAGTTGTTTCTGTGGGATTCAGTGTTTTCTTTAGGCTAGGGAATGTGGAAACTGCAAATTGTAGGGACACGTACGTCTCTATAGGCAAGTTTCAGTCTCGTTCTGTCATTTGAACTGCTGCACGACATACAGCATGAATTAAGTGGCCAGATGACAAGGATATATGGAGTAACATTTTACTGTTCATGAGTTGGATGTTCGTTTTCATAGATCTGCCGTCATAAAATCATTATATCTGCAATAGTAACTCATCCAAGCAGTGACATTTTGAACACCTTTGACTTTATTTCTGGATTGTCATTAAATGCATATTAGTGTCATATCAGGTTTTTCTTTTTTGTACTTTTCAGAAATGTTTTTGTTTCACAGCGTCTTTCAGGTTTGAAACTGAAAACAGTGAAGACTGACTTTCTGCACTCTTTGCTGTTGTTTAGGTTTAATCACTGGTGTGCAATTAAATTATAGACAAACTTTGGTGTAGATGTATGAATGATTCCTTGGTGAGCTTTAGATCGCTTAGTATTTTTTTCAGGTACTATCGACTAAGCCTTAGTAGTTGATACCTGAAACATACGTTCATACTCTATCATTTGCTTTCTTTTTTGTTTTGTTTTTTTACAAAGCTTCTTTGAGAAATTTGGGCCTTTTGTTGTTTTGCAGTTGCCCGCAAACTCACAGGGTTTAACAAGGGCGTCCTTTTGTGTGTCAGTGACATATTTATGAATGACTGCATGTATTTGCTTTGTAAACAAAATGTGTTATGCAGAACTGTCTTGTATTTAAGTGAAAACATTGAAAGACCTGAAATTTCAGGACTTCACTACTTTCTTGGAAGACATTGCTGTGTTTGTGTTCCTATAATAAGGTGTCATTGACTGGGTATGGACTACGTATGTTATATTTTAGGTCTAACAGATTGTAATTGCTTGCAATGTTCATGTGGAGTTGTGTACAATAATGAGGTTGAGCACAAAGTGTTAAATAAATGTACAGAAAATACTTAAGATTACCTGTTTCTTCTATCATTCCTTACTACTCCTTATATTAAGCCACTTATGAGCTGAGTAAGATGAGACACCAGATCCAAAGAGCACCAGCTCCAGCACCAATTGTCTTTTTCCACAACACTTTCCTGCAACCTTTTAATTTGCCTAGATACAACACTGTAAACTGCTGGCTTCTGTTTTGTGGCTTACCCTCCTTGTAGAGGATGTTAATGGGCCACTGTCATGTTAGTCTTTCTCATGACTTCCTTGATTCCCAGGATTATTTTTTAAGTGCTTTTTCCATTTGTCTATTTAAAGTATCTGGTAAATTAAGTTCTGGGTTTTCATCAGCTCTAAGCTTTAATAATTAAAAGTAACCGTGATAAATGTTTGAAATCCTCTAAGAAATGCATATTGATTTCAGTTTTTATATCAAATTAAACTACCTTATCTTCTATGCGCCTTATAACACGGTGCACCTTATATATGAAAAAAAAGTTTTAAAATAGGCCATTCATTGAAGGTGCGCTTTATAATCAGGTGAGAAAAATACAATAGGTTTTTGAGCATATGGTGCTGACAGACTTGTGTGACTAAACAAATGATGCACTTTGTAGCTGTAACATTTTATTGAAGTTTTAACATGTTTTAACACATTTTAGTATTCCAGAGGACTTATTGCTGTAATTAAGAATAAGCTCAAATAGTGAACAATATCATGAATATATAACTTTTGGTCAGATGAATGGATTTTTACAAAGTGACATTAATAGTTTTACTTTGTAAGAGTTGCTGGAAAAATTATTGATGCTAGTTTACAAGTACATCATAGACATCCTTTAAAGGGGCAGCAGTATGTATTTGTCAGGCACATTGTGATAAAAAAATAGCACAATCAAGTCATTACTACCTTCAGCATATTATCACAATGCTCCTCCATTAAGCTTTTAACATCATTCTTAGGAGCGTTGCACTGAGAAGTAGTTTACATGAGTTCAGCAGATGCGCAGTTCCACCTAGTGTTTGCTAATTGCTGCTGCTGCTAGTCTGAAGGAGCTTAATGAGGGATGTGTGGGCGAGGATTGCTCTGTGAGACAGAAACTCTGCTTAGATACTACAGCTCCGAGGAGCTTTGTGGAAAAGGCGGCGCTCAGTCCCATTAAGCGTTTTGCAAACTTGAATGGCTGCCAGAAAAGATTAGAAGATTTCTCAAACATGCATGATGCAACAATGCAACACTCAAAACAAAATACCTGGTTTACATAATACTGCCCCTTTAATTTGATTTGCTGTGCTTTTTTGTTTTATGGAATATATAAAACCTTAAACATGTCCATTTATTTATGCCTTAAAGCCCAATGAATGTCATCTCACTATACACATAAAGCTACAATGTGAGCAAGTTACACCATGTAAAAGTTTACAAAATCACACCTGTAAAATAGTCAACTTTGTATTCCCGGCTTAAAACATAAAAACGTGACAATGACAAAGGATTTGTTTCTCTAAGCAAGATTGGATTTAACTCACTTGAGCACAACAGAATCCAAAAAATGAAACTTATAAAAAACTGTTAACATATACAACAACAAAACAGCTTTAAAATGAATTGCTTTACCAACTCTGGAATAAAAGTAATGTTTCAAAAGTATGCCTGACTTGCATATACCTCCTGTAAACAGCCAGAGATGAATATGAATTTTAAACCCTGCCCAACCACCACCACATATCACAACTCTGGATTTTTCTACTTCATTACCAATAAATGACACCACCAGGTGAGCACAGTTTGGTGCCAACAACCAGCATGTCATATCAACTGGCTTTACATCTTAAAACCGGTTTGTCCACCTGATGGAATGGGTCACGCTGCTCCCTGTTTCATGTGCCATGAACAAGGCAGTCCTGACTGAAGAGGACTCCGTAACAACAGGAATCTTCTTGTTTTGTGCAAGTCAGACTTCAAGTAAGATTCATTGGAGTAGCTTTTTTCCCCCAAACAAAGAATACAAAAAAAAAAATCAAAAACTACTCATTAAAAATAAAACACTTTTTTTTTTTTTTTTTTTACCAAAGTTAACTTAATCTAAATACATGTTTGTAGATTCTTTAAAGTAAGCTGTCGGAGTTTCACAGACCACCATCTGAGGGAATGTACATGTCAAATGGAGGTCTGGAGTTATAGGGGAGTGGATGGATGAGGTGCCAGGCTGTGCCGTCTTCTACAAAGAAGTCTTGGCTTTCTTGACTTTGTTAATTTCCTATAAAAGAGAAAAATCCAGCCTATTACAAGATGCATCAGACACATAAACCCTGCATTGTTCCTGTAGTATTTACATTTCAAAATTCATACCACTTTTTGATGTTTTAAATATTAGAACATAAGACAGTTGGGTTTTATTAGTGTGTATTCCAAAATTGCCATAGCAGCTTCAGTCATTTTTTGTATTTAGACAAACTTAGATCAATTAAGATCTAAGTTTGTCTAAATCTGTATTTAATTCAGAGTCATTCTGAATTAAATACAGATACCGTACATCACATATGTAATTATGAATGTTACCTTTTTTTTCCACATAAGACCAAAATATAGTAATTTCAATGATCAACTAGGTTCAAGAACCTTTGGTCCAGTGAAAATCCAAATTATCTAAAAAAAAAAAAAACAAAAAAAAAAAACAGTGACATGACCAGTCTTTATTTTATTTTGACTGTCGGTCACTCAAAACGAAAAATGACTGATGAGTTGGACTAAACTTCAAGCTGTGATCTGCCAGACCAAAAGTAAAGATCTCAATAATAAACAATGTAAAAAAGGAAATAAAAATGTTCATCTTTCACATAATAAAAGCTCAGTCAACCTGGCTGAGTTTGAATGACTTTACAAAGTGGGCAAAGATTTCAGTCTCCAGTTGTGTTGATCTGCTAAGGACTTGAAGCTCTAAGTGAAATGTGCTTCCGGAAAGTATCGACTGAGAGGGTGTGACTACAAAGGCATGCTAAAAATCTGAAAACAATTTTGTCATTACGTGGCATAGAAAAAAAAAAAAAGGAATGCTACTTTGTGCTGATCTACAACATCCCAGTAAAATACACTGAGGTTTGTGACTATAATATGATAAAACATGGCTAAATTCAACTGATATCCCCATTTTAAGTTCAAACTTTAACAAAAGATTCATTTTAATTGGAATCTTTAATTCCTGATGAAATCTGTTGACTTTACAGATACAATATTCTTAGTAGACTGCAAGCCAACCATCTCATCTGCTCCAGTGTTAATGATCTGTGCTTGCTCTGCAGCTGTCAGCGAGTCTACGTGTTTCTACATGCCCTTATTGAGGCTCGGAGGAGTGGAAACCAATTAACACCGCTGCCTCCTCACCAGAGGTGTTTTCACACTTGTGTGCTTTGATTATTTAATTCTTGGGTTCCAAACGACAGCAGCACCTTCTGTCTCCTCCATCGAAAGTTGAAACAATACAGCTGACCGTCCTGACAGCTACTCTCAACTGTTGAGCAGCTTGCTGGTTAAGCTCATTTTGGCTCCTTTGATGCAAATACAGGAGCCGCAAAAGTGGCTCACCTCAAGAAGAGCTTGTTTTAAATTCTTATAAGCATCCTCCAAAATGTCATTGATGATAACGACATCAAACATGCCAGGTTCTTTACCTAAATGGAAGAGATCATAAGAGAACGTTTCATTTTAAACATACTTGTGGAGCTCTACTTTAGAGGTTTGGGAATAAATGATAACTCCTTACTTAGCTCCATGTCCACGTTGGCTGCATGTAAACGCTTCTGAAGGCTCTCCTCCGACTCGGTGTTCCTGTCCCTTAATCGCTTCTCCTGTAACTCCCAACAAGAGACTTGATTCTTAGCAGGAAAACTCACAAAACCAAACTGGCTGCACAAATTCCAATTGTGCTCACCAGGATTTCCATGGATGGCGGCTGGATGGAGATGTACATGGGATTGAGGTCTGTCTTCTTGATGTTCTTCACGCCCTGCATGTCGATGTCAAGGATACAGATGAGATTCTTGGCCTGGACGGCTTGGACGGCGGCTTTGCTTGTGCCGTACAGGTTTCCAGAAAACTCTGCGTTCTCGATGAACTCGCCGTTGTTTATGGCCGCCTGCATAGCCTCCCGCGTAACATAGTGGTAATCTAAAAATCCGACACCAGAACACGGAGGGATTGGGCTTTTAGAAAACCAGAAAGCATGTGGACTGCCGTTATTACATGGAAAACAGAGACGCATGCTGTACCTCTGCCGTTCTCTTCTCCAGGACGAGGGTTTCTTGTTGTATCTGGGAGATTAAACGTTACAAGTGTTAGATACCGCAGAGCTGCAAAAGTTTCAGCACTTGCAGAAGTCTTTTCTCCTTTTACACTATGCATTTATTCAGCTTTTAAAACAAATCAGAAGACTCACAGAGAAAATTAGAAGAGTAGAAGACATCCTAATCACAAAGAAAACCAATAAACCATAACCAAGTTCGCTGCAAATAACAAGACACTACATCTTGAAACGTTGTCCAGCAGAGCACTAGAAGAAAAAGAAAAATTAAATCCCACTTCATCACCAAAATCCTCCTGGCAACAAAAGGACACCGGAAAGCTTTTTGTTTTTTTTGCTTGCTCCAGTAGTTCTACATCTGCCAAGAATTGTTTTGACAAAACACATTGGATTCAGTTCTAAATGTAAACATGTCCTGAAATATTTTAGCCCAAGATAAAGAGTTAACGCACAAATTTCCATTTAATATAAGAGGGGAAAGGATAACTCCCTCTATTACATAAACTTAAAAGAGTAGGAGTATGTATGAAACTTATACAATATCCCCAAGTCTTTTTAAACCCGAAGCATTACCATTACCAAACAGAGGTTTCCTGCTTTATCAGCAAGTCTACTGCTATTGGGTTAGCGCTTCCCACTGTCGAGTTAATTTGCATTTTGACACAAGCTAAATTTTGCTAATCTCCATTCAGGTGTAAAGCTGTAAGCACATGGATGTTTGGCCAACTTACAGACCAATTTGGACAATCTGTTGATTATTATATGGTTTGAAAAACAAGGTTAGATGAATGTGTTTATATTTCAACTTCTACTTCTCTAAATGGCAAAATAACGCATCAAACAAAAGTGATTAATAAGATAATTTTGATACATTTTGCCTAACACTAGTGCACTCTTCAAAGTGCGCTAAATGTTTCACACATTGTTAAATTTTCATATTTTTTCATGTATTGAGCGCCCAAAAAAACAAAACTGAAACCTAATAAAACATGACAATATATGTGTATATGTCCATAAAGAAACAAAGTCCTTTAGTCCACTTATTTGAGTAAGGGATCAAAATCATGAACACAAAATGCCAAAAACACAAGACAGACTTTTTATTATTCAAGCTACAGCATGACACACTTACGAGAGACGCTGAAGCCAAACACATTTTCATGTTCCTTCATAAGTTTCTTCAGCAGGGTGCTTTTTCCTGCCCCAGATGGACCACTAAACACCACAGGCCTGGGTCCAGCCATAGCTGAAACAGAAGAGGAGAAAAGGGCTGGAGTTATTTAGAACAATGTTTAGGTGGGGCAGTAAGGATTTACTCATAAAAGTAAACATTGGTCTAGGTATTAAAAAAATAAATTCTTTAACACTCCAGCATTGATGGGTAAATGTTTTTGAGAGGAGTCATGCTGAGGAGTAAAATAACCAAGTGATGTGGCCTGTGGTTAACTCAGGAAAAAAAAAAGATACAGTTGCCCACTTTGAGCCAGAGTCACTAGGGAAGACATTAAGTAGAAACTATTGAACCTGAATATGATATCAAAAAAACAACTTCATACAAGAGGTAAAAGAAGAAATACTGCTTTGGATAGCACACAAACAGCCATTTAAAACCATTCAAAGCGCAATTATACAACAACTTCCTTGTGGAAAAAAATAAATAAATAAAAGCTCTCAAGCCAAGAGTCTGTTTCGACTCGCATGTTCCCACCGTTTCTACACGTTGATGCTACATCTAATCCGCTTCCATCAAAATGCTCAAACAAAGATTAGAGGCACCTGTAATGCTTCTTACCTTTTCATGAACAAGAGTTGAAGCAGGTGAAGAGGTGAAGTGAGAAGTGAGGGTTTGATAGAGACAAAACAGAACGAAAGCAGAAATAGAAAGGGTGGAGACAGCAAGAGGGCTGGGCAGGACTACGCAACACTATGAACCAGCTTCTGTTTTGGTTTTTTATTCTCTGCCACAGATAATAAAGAGATGCATGAAGGGAAACAAAAAGCACATGATACTACAACCAGCAGGAACTGATACTTATTGGGTGCAGCGCCATAACTAATTTAAAACCCGTGCACTTCCACTCATGTGACTGGTATTTGCCTTGAATAAAGTTAAATCACAGGAGTTCCAAAAATGCCAGAGGACAAAATTAAGAACTGAAACTGAAAAGACTTTGATGGAACATTTCCTTAGTAATCATTTAAATAGTCTTTAAAGTGTAAATAAATAAATAAATGGAGTCTTTAAAACTGTTTGGCACATTATCTTTCCAGTATTATGTTGAAATTATTGCTATTTTACAGCTTAAATGATTCCCTAAGGAGATTGAATTTTAGGATATTGAACTAAAACGCAGAAATTCTTACAATGCAGACAAAGAGAAGGTAAACAGTTCCATCACCACATGTAGAGTAATGAGTGTTTACAATCTGTGTAGAATAACAACCCAGACTCAAATCTCATTTTAAATGTTTTGACTGCATATACTTCTGATTATTCTTAGTTGTTAAAACTACCATAATTCAAAACAAAGACAATTAAACAATTACTAACGCCACTTGATTTAGAAAGATTAAATTCAATAAAATGTGGAAGTAGTGGCGAGTGACTGACAACTTACTACAACCTGCAGATTTTCAGTTTGTACATATTGATTAAAATGCTTCCTTGGGTAGTTGCTACAGCTCCAAATAATTATAAATTAAAAAGGTAAAACGGTGCATAAAAATATATATATCACTCAACTGAAAACTCCTTACATTTCATGTCCATCTTTTCCTGGTACACCATGTCAACTAGCAAACTCCAGGAATGAATGACACACCCAGACATTAAACGACATCCGGGATGAAAAGAGGCGATAAAACATAAACAGTTTCCCTCCTACCTGTGAATAATCTTGTAAAATGTCTCAGGTACATCGAGGGTTAGACTATTCCAAGCCTCAGACCGTTTCCGGAGGATTTTCTTCCTGTACTGGCCTGAGCTTTGGTTGTGAGCCATTAGATAAAAACTGAGCTGCCTGCGTCATCACTGCGGACCAAAACATCAGCGTTCAGCGTCAAAACCACGCGCGGTAAAACGAGGAAACGGGTTTTTTTTTTCGTAATTTACTTTAGCCACGAACATTTTCGAAAAACGTCAGTAAAGAACTTAGATATTTGTTATGTTTATATTATTGCAAGTAGTTCGTAATAGCTGTGTAAACACGTTAAGGACGCGCTGTTACCATAGCTACTTGAAACAGGCTAGTTGAAAGGCAGCGCTGCTTGCTAGTTCTTTTGCTAAATTTAAAAACTTCCGCCTCAATTGGCGTACGTTTTCCAAAATTAGACCATACCAGTTAACATGTTGCTCCCTCTTTCGATAGTGGGACGTTAAAACTCACCGCACAACTTCCCCGGATGAAGAAGGCCCGACCAATCACACGGTTTTGGGTTGCTAGCGTTAGCTGCGTGCGGTAGCGGCGTGTTACTGGGTTTTGTTTTTTTCTCTCAACTCTCCGGGACTTTTTTCTGCCTAAAAATGTTTGGCTCGTCAAGATCAGGGGGGCTACGCGGAGGTCAGGACCAGTTCAACTGGGACGACGTGAAAGTCGATAAACACAGAGAGAATTATCTGGGTAAGTTCAGACGCGTAGCTGTTATCGGTGCTAATCAGACGGCTAGCGAGCAAACGACGAGGGAAGATAACACGCTTCCCCACCACCACATACGGCTGTCTCATACCTTTTGAGCCCCTCATTACATGGAATCTGGACGGCTTGGTTTGCTTGCTCCCGAAGGCGTGTTTTATTCCCCGATCACAGCTGGTTTCCACCTTCACATTGCCTCCTCTTTAGGCAGAAAGAGCCTCTCAGCGGTCGGTGTCCTGACCGCTGCCCAGCTAGTCAGGATGCCAAACATGAGGAGCGACGTAGCAGCACAGATGTGACATAAAAGGCGAGCTAAAGGCTAAAGGAGCCTTGCACAACTTGTTTGCTAAGTTATATGTCGGGGTATCTCCGTGGTAAACAAATAAAGATAACAATTTACGAAATTGTGTTGGTTAAACATTTTAGCATGTAAAAAAAAGACACTGCAGACTAATTTTAGATGGGCTATTTCTCTGACGTTTTATAGCATTAACAAGTTTCACTTTTTGAATTGAATTACTGAATCATTCAATCCAATCCAACTTTATTTATAAAGCACTTTAAAACAACCACAGCTGATGCAAAGTGCTGTACATTAAAACATAACATAATAAAATAAGTGGAAAAACTCTTACAGTTTAAAAACAAAAACACACTTTAAGACTAGATCCTGCTGGAGTTATCATATACAAATGGAGAATCATATACAATTTTAGATGGCATTTTTACTTGTTGATCTACATCTGTAAACATGACACATAGCATTTATTAATTTAGAAATATGTCCAAATAAAATAAATTTACTAAAATAAATTGATTCAGTCTTTTAACACATCTTTTCCTCATTTACCAAACAGTTATGTAAATAACCTTTGATTGATATAAGATGCTGCTAGTTAGCATATTTACCTAAATCAAAAGATTTGAGTACATGTCCTCATCCTAAAATCTCTTCACTCTACCAGTTAAAGCTGCAGTAGGTAACTTTTTTAAAACTGTCACTTTGTTGTGACAGTTATATGAGAAAGATAGTCTGTGAAAAGAATCACACTCCTGCCTCCTCTCTGTGGTCCTTCTGCAAAAACAACCAGTCAGAGCCAGGAGGAGTGTCTCTGCATTGTCAGTGTGTGTGTATGCTATTTACACTGCTTACTGGGAAATTAATAACTTTATTAAAACTAAACAGTCCAGCTGGTGTGTTTTCACTGAAAATCAAAGCTTAGGTTGTAATACAAACTTAAAACGCATGAGTCATTTTAACATTTGAGCTGTGTTTTACTTGTTGTCTAACTGCTCATAGTCGAGCAAAACTAGGATTTGTAATGAAATAAAAATCAAAATGTAAAGAAACTGGGTGGAAAAATTTGCTTCCGAATTCGTTTGACGTCAACATTTAAACTGTGCCCATTGTTTGCTCTGTTTTGTTCTTAGGAAACTCTTTGATGGCACCGGTTGGACGATGGCAAAAAGGTAAAGATCTGACGTGGTACGCAAAAGACAAAAAAACTGGCAAACCGTTATCCAAAGAAGACGAACTTGCTGCTGTGAGAGCAGCAGAAGAAGAGGCGCTGATGGCTGCGCTGTATGTATGACTTCACATGTACATTTATTTAGCACAAGAACGTTAGAGCTTCAAAAATGCTTGACAAACCATTTACATTCTCAATTTAGAGGTCACAAAGTTATAAAGAGACAACCAACTGGTCTTACCAAAGAGGTAAGTGGTTTCGCTAGTGAACAGAATAAATCTGAGTGTCTTCAATTGCTTAAATTGTTTAAATTGTTCAATTGTTTAAATTTTATTCAATTTTCACAGGATCTCGTAGAGGTTTGTAGAAGGGAAGAAGTTGATGGTGAAGAGAGAAGCGTGGATCGTATATCAGGCTTGGGAAGCTCCAGGTGATGATTACCCATATCATATAAAATTGGCAATTACAATACAAGGAATGTGAGTCCTTGTATTGTAATCAGGTTGCAAATAATAATTGAGATGATCAAATAAAATGGCTTAATAGGACAACTTTGTTTCATTTGTCAATTATAAATCTGAGCAAACAAAGATCTGGTGAGGTCTTTCAAGACTCCATGTTGCTAAATTAATTTGCTACCATTTTGAAGACATTGTTGTAGTAAAATGTTTCCTAATTGTATTTTTTCTAAGTTAATTTTTTGTATATGTATCTGTGGATAAAAACGGCAACTGCAGCTTATCCAAAGGATCCAAATAATCAATGTGGTCAGAGTTCTGGCCAACACCAGCATGTTGAGTCATATCTCATTATCCTCGTATAATCCAACTGTATAAAGCAATTTTACAATGTCACGAATGGTTGTGGGCCTTAAATGTAGTATTTGTTTATTTCTGATTCTTTAGTTTACTGAAAGGTCCTCTGAATTACCTTTTGGTTAAATAGTGCGATAGAAAAAAATGGCCTTGGCTGACAAAGTGCTTGTTTTTCTCCTGCTGTTTGAAGTGTGGGGTCACGGAAGATATTGCTGTCCCAAAAAGAGAAAGAAGCGGCTAAAATGGGTCTGCCGATTTTCACAGTGAGTTTAGTTTCCTTTTCAACTGTTAAATGCAGATTACCTGACGAGAAATCCTTGTAACAACGGCAGATTCAGTTAATGGTTACTTAAGATTTATTTCCTGCTATAATCTTTATGCCTTAGTGCAAAATTGTAACCATTCTTGTTTTGCAGCACCACAAGACTGAAGGTCGTCAAGAAACATCTGCAACAAAAACATCTGAGAGTGTTGAAAAACCAGAAGAGACAGAAAAGGGGTAAATGTGAATTTTACTAACCCTTTACATCTACAAAACATCCAGCATTAAGTGGACATGATGAAATGGGAGTCTGGATGTAATAGGCCATGATAATGAAGGTCAACCTTTGTTTAATTTTAGTTTGCATGAGAGCAAAAAGAAAAAGAAAGAAAAAAAGAACAAAAAGGAAAAGAAGAAGGAAAAAAAGAAGAAAAGGAAAAGACGAGATTCGTCAGCCTCTGAGTCCACGACATCGGATGATGACAGGAAAAGGTATGTCCAATGACAAACTGGTTTGTGATGTACTCGAATAATCTGTACATTATATCAAATCAGAAACATCATCTAATTTCACTGTGTGCAATATCATAATCACAAATGCCTGCTTGGAAGCATGATTTGGTTGGCTTTTATAGTTTCATTCATTCATTCATTCTTGGAAATTTCGTGGTTATGGTGGTCACTATGTTTCCTTTCTTTCCTGTCTGACCACTCTCAAATAAAGGCCACTAGAGCTGATAAGACTTTAAAAAATGCATTTTTGTGTTTTACAACTTTACTTTTTGTAGAGATAATAATTGCTAATAGCAGATGTTATCCTTTCTTTAATATTACATTAGTTTTGTCGGTAAAAGACTTGGATTTGTCATTAATTGTGGCCATTGTATTTGAAACCTGGTGCTCTGAATGTTGGCTAAACATTTCTTCAAGGGAAAGAGAGTTACTATTACAGGATGGCAGCATAGAGACAACAACAATTAGGTTTTCAAAAATCCTGCAATCCTAAGACTGATAAAAAAAAATTGGCAAAACTGAAAGAAAGTTTGGAACAACTCATTCTCTAGACAACAAAGTCTGAGCATAGTGTGTTAGAATCAGGGATCTATTTTTTGAGGACATCCATTGTTTTTTTTGTATTAGCGTGATACCCACTGGAAAACCAAGAAAATGTCCAATATATATACTGTATATAGTTTTTATAAATTCCTTTATTCACATTCTCTTCACAGGATTTTCTGTTTTAGATTGTTTTTGTACAGAACTACCTGCATTTATTGTGTTATGTTTTTAAAAATTAGCAGTGGCAGCACTCTAATGTCTATGTATACATTCATTGTATACATGTATACCACCAACCTCCCACCATCCTCGCTTACTGACTGCTTGACTGAAATAAAATCCTGGTTCTCCTCAAATCTGCTTAAACTTAACAGTTTATATACTTAACATAAAACAGAGGTTCTTCTCATTGGTACTAAATCTACTCTGGCCAAAATCATAAGCTTCAGTCTTGAAATTGATAACTGTTCCGTTTCTCCCTCCCCTCAGGTAAGGAGTCTGGGGGTCATCCTTGACAGTACCCTTTCTTTCCAGTCTCATATTAATAACATTACCCGCTCAGCTTATTTTCACCTACGCAATATCAACCACCTCCGCCCCTCCCTTACTCCCCATTCCACTGCCATCCTTGTTCACTGTCTTGTGACATCACGCCTGGACTATTGCAACTCCCTTCTGTTCGGTCTCACCCACAAATCTCTTCATAAGCTCCAACTGGTTCAAAATTCAGCTGCCCGCATCATTACCAAAACCCCATCCATGCACCATATCACTCCTGTCCTGAAAGGACTCCATTGGCTGCCCACCAAGTTCCGCATAGAATACAAAATTCTTCTGTACACTTTCAAGGCCCTTTATAATCTCTCCCCACCATATCTTTCAGATCTTATTCGTATTGCCATTCCCTCTCGCTCACTAAGATCATCCTCCTCCATCCATTTGACTGTCCCCTCTGTCCGTCTCGCCACTATGGGGAGCAGAGCTTTCAGTCGCTCTGCTCCCCAACTCTGGAACTCATTACCACCCCACCTTAGAAACATAAAGTCATTCTCAAATTTTAAAACCGAACTCAAAACACACCTTTTTAGATCTGCTTTTTCCATATGACATAATTGGTTTGCCTGATTTTACATAGATTTTATATAGATATATTGTTTTGTTTTATTTTTAATTGTTACATTTTATCTGTTTTTATTGATGTCTTTTTTTCTTTGCTCTGTACGGTGTCCTTGAGTGCCAGAAAGGCGCCTTTGAAATAAAATGTATTATTATTATTTTTATTATTATTGTAATGACACCAAAGGCTTTCTACTCCCAACACATCATTTCTTTGTACTGTCTCCATGTTTTCTATACGATGCAAAATAGTAGATCACCACTAGATGGCGCTGGGACACTGTTCTACATTTTGCTTCCCAGCAAATATATTTTTTTCAGTTTTGGTATTTTCTTATATTTAGGATTCACGTTGCCTATAAGAGTTGTAGGAAGTAATTTGTGAGAATGACAATAGAATCTGCTTCAGATGGAGGGTGTCCAGTTTTCAGTTTATCTGGGAAGCACTTTGTGATTTTTGTCTGTGAAAGGTGATGTATAAATACAGTTAACTTACAGATTGAGAGGTGCAAATACAACTACTGATATAAGGTTTTAAATCAGCTTTTTTTCTTTTTGTGCATGTCCCCCATGAAACACCATGCAGTCGCCGATGCCCCAGTGGTGTGTGCTACGTCTTATCGGATGCCCCACCACACCCACACTCATTGATTGTTTCCTTTTACTTTTCAGACACAGAAAGGACCACCATCATCATAATCCATCATACCATAGTCAGAGTGGAGCCAGACCCCATGACAGCCATTCAAGGGAGGGAGCAAAGGCCGAGCGACAGCCTTCCCGCCCCCGTCATCGACGGCAGAGGCACGACACAGACTCTTCTGACGGGGGGTCTCCAGCCCGCAGTAACTCTGCCTACCACAAGAAGGCCCCCGCTGGTGCCACACAAAGCCACAGGAGACGCCACGACACAGACTCGGACGACTAATGTCCCGCGCTCCCCCACCAAAACCAGAGATGCATAGTGCGCACGCAGCGTTTTGGGACCTCCTGGATCATGGCCCGCCAGGAAAACTGTGATGCTTCTTACGTTAAGCTTTATATCGTACTACTAGTTCCTCATGTGGGAAAGATGAGTTTGGTGTTTCTATTGAATTTTGGTGATGAGCTCTTCTTGTTTCTAAAGCAGTTTGTCATTAAATTCACAATTGGGTGTATTTGTTTTGTTTGTTTGTCCAAAACCTTTTTGGCTTTGATTTTTCCCAAAAAAAATTTCTATGAGGTGAAAGTTCAGCTTTTTGTCTTATTTTTTCTAACATACATTTGCTGACACTTTACCCTTCTCATTGAAACATAGTATTGTAACGTGGACGCAGTTTTAATTTCATAAATTATAAAGCATATTGTATTAGGATATAAATAAACCAATTTTAGGTTTTTAGTTGAAATGGCTTCGACTGATACTTTTTGATGCTGTATGATACTAGTGGAATGCGCTTCACTCAAGAGTGTAGTGCTTGCATTTGCCTTGAATGGGTTTGAAAGAGGAGATATTGCATGCTGATACCTGGGGTGCACACACAAACACACACACACACACACACACACACAAAAGAGCAAGATGTTCATTAAGAAGAGTGCCAAATACCAGACTGGTCTTTTTTTATGACGGAGTACCGTTCTGCTGCCACACACGAACCAAGCTGATGAAGCAGCGGGAGCAGAGGCCAGACAAAGCCACCCTATGAGGGACTTGAGGCTCAAACTACTACGCCTTCCACCACTACCACGCTCTCCTGCCATGTTTTATAGGCTTGGCTGCATTAACCATGGCAGCCTAATCAACCTGCAAGAATGCTGGACTGCCACCCCTACACAAAGTGAAGCAGGGTATGTTCTTCACATTACTGCCTTAACCTCGACAGTGGGCGGGTCATCACTTATGGGAATTGTATTTCCTCCTCGTTTTGTGATTTTGAGGTTTTTCCACATTTTTTTCTTAAGCATTAATTGTTGACAGTTAAGATTAATATTACAAGGATTTTTAATGAATCTGTTGAAGTACCTTGCAAAAACATTCATACACATTGAAGATTCTGCACTACCAGTTAATGTATTGTGTTAGATTATCAATTAGATTTGGGTTAGTGCTTTGACTGTATGAGCCATTCTAACATGAATATTGATCTAAGCCATTGCAACTGGTTCTGTTTACAAATTCTCAACTCAAGCCAAGTGCTTGATGCTCTTCTTGCCTGGCCTCTCAGTTTAGTCGGATGTCCATACCTCAGCAGGTTTGAAGTTCACGTTTTCATGTTCCTTGGTCTTTGGGATGCTTTTACTCCCAAATTATTCTAACAAATCTCTGAGGCACTCACAGAGCTATATTTAAGCCCAGATCAAATTATACATTGCTTAAATCCATTTAACAACTAAGACTTTGTCAGTTGGTTTTACTAGATTTTAAGGAAGTCACGGTAACTCGTACCTGCTAAATAAAAATAGATACTTTCCAGCTAACAATCCTTTCACAAAAAATGACTGAATATGCAATTCTTTAAGTGACTGTTATTGAAAGCTTTACAATTCAGTTTTGAATGTGTAGTACAATAAAACTCCAGAATAATCTTGTAGCCGGTCACTTTTATTGCAATGTGTGACCCCAACCCTCCACAAATCTTGACAAACATCAACATCGACAGACTTATTGCAATATTAGAACATTTAGGCAATTAGAAATAATAATAAAAAAAAACATAATGCACCAACAACAGAAGGAAACACCAACATTTTGAAAGACAAATCTCGGAAAAATAAAGGCATTTGTTTGGCTTTTTATTTACATCAAAGATGGTGGCACTTTGATGCAGCTGATTTTGGTATTGCTTTCAAAATGCTATTTCCCCAAACACAGAAGGATCAGCTGCCTAGAACCTTAAACTATGGCACCAAACAGCTCAATATATATCACAGTACACTCACAGATAAATTATTATAGAGTTAATGGGATAAGTACTCGGTAGGCAAGGAGTTTCTCGTCTGGGTAAAGATAGAAACACCCAGCAGAAGTGCTTGCTCTGAAAACGCTACATATGATCAACCTGAGACTCCTAAATAGAAAAATCAAAACTGATCCAGTGCCCACCTGACACCATTATACAGATAGTGTGTGATCACTGCAGTATGTTCACTTCCATCAATTTTTTTTACAAAAAGCTGGTGAGTGTTCACAGACGAGAGCAATGTCAGTACAAACGGTTAATGCCAGTGTTCCGTTTAAATTCAAGATTTGTTACATGCTACTGCAGCAGTTTCAAGTAGTGCATCAGTATAATTCAGTTTATTTCAACACACTCTCTCTACCCCACCGATCAGTCCTTACATTACCTAACTGAGGCCTTTTGATAGTGTTGAGTTTCTGGGGCCAAAATATTCTGGTAAATTTCTTCTCTTAATTTATTTGTCAAAGTTAAAGCCACCCAACAGCCAAGAAAAGTCAATGCAACAAGATCCCTATTACCAAAAATTATTTACATTTACACAAAATAAAGTGTACTAACAAAAGCTTTACAGGATTAGAAAAACCCCACCACTGGCCCTACGTATAGGTGATCAAAGCTGAGCAGAGGGACGGTTTCCAGTATGGGGTTGATTCAGTTTTACTTAGAAAGGAGAAAACATGAGGGATTGGGTGGAACAGAGTAATTTCTTAAATACTCTAGCCATTAATGGTTTTTGAGCTGATTAGACAGCCAATCAAGTCCTTCATAGAGACCGTCTCCAGTAGTGGCACAGGTTGCCTGGATGTACCAGTTTCTGTTACGCAGGGAGTGAAGGTTCAACTTGTCAGTCAACTCTGCAGCGTTCATGGCATTAGGAAGGTCCTGCAATCAAATCAGGGAGCAACATTTTAAAAGCTAGCACCTAGAAAAAAAAAGAGAGGGCTAACAAAGAAAATGACATTTATGTGTTTTTAAGGCTTTCATTACTTACTTGTTTGTTAGCAAACACTAAAAGCACAGCATCACGCAGTTCGTCTTCAGCCAACATCCTCAAGAGCTCTTCCCGAGCCTCAGCACATCGCTCCCTGTCGTTGCTATCCACGACAAAAATCAGACCTAAATATATATATATATTAAAAAAAAAGACAGAAAAGAGTGATGAACATTTTTCCACAGCAGTTGGTCCAACAATGAAATATAAAAGTGATCAAAAATTACCCTGTGTGTTCTGAAAATAATGACGCCACAGTGGTCGGATTTTGTCTTGACCGCCAACATCCCATACTGTGAAACTGATGTTCTTATACTCTACTGTCTCTACATTGAAACCTAAGGAAGAGGGCAAAAAAATTTAAAAAAAGGCATCTTAACTAACAAGTTGTAGCAGGCAATTAGGAATCTGTCTAATTGGCTGTCCAGCTACATGCTAAGCACAACGTTTGACCCACCTATTGTTGGAATGGTTGTCACGATCTCTCCAAGTTTAAGCTTGTACAAAATAGTCGTCTTTCCTGCAGCATCCAAGCCCACCATTAGTATCCTCATCTCCTTCTTCCCAAACATTTTAAAGAGCCCCGCAAACATATTCCCCATGGCTGCCGGTGATGGGAAGAAAAAAAAATCACTTCAGGAGACAAACGGTGCGATAAATCCGCCAAATCTGAGGATAAACAGAAACAACTGATGAGCAACGAAGCAACAAATTGCTGCTCAATTTAGTACCATGAGAAGCTTTGATAATGTGGACAAAATATCTTGATTTATTGAAATTAAATTCTTAAGATTTGCTTTGTGTTTACAAATGCTGACATGTCTGAAATATTTTTCTCTTGCGTATCCATTCACTGTGAAGCCACAACAATTTTCCCACACCCATCTTAACAGAGTAAATACAGCAATCTAGATCTCTAATGCTATGTTGGCAACACCCAATCTCCAATTGGTGCTTTTATCAGACACAAATCTCAAAGTCAGCCGTTTCCAAACAGGTTTGTTTGAAAACAAGTGTTTCCAAATTAAGTGAAAATATCATATAAAAAACTGTTATTAGATACCCAAAATAAAAAAGTTTAAGACAAGCAAAATAAATGTAATTTACAACACTTTATTCATTCATGTTAGTGGCATAAAACATTTACAGTATACTTTTTTTATTAGACTCTTGGATAAACAACCTTTGCACACTGGAAAAGATAGGAATATAAATTCATAACTATTTACAATCTCCAGTCATATAGACATTGAAAAACTGATTTAATCTTGTTTTATTAAATGTATTATTCTGGTGTGAAAACGTGTTGATGCCCTTCCTGATTTCCCCCCCCCCTTTTTGCATGTTTGTCACACATCAGTAATAAAGTCAAAGATAATACAAGCAAACACAAAATTCTGTTTTTAAGTAAAAGTCTTTAATATTGATGGAGAAAAAAAAAATACCCAAAACCTTCATTTCAGAAAATGACTATCATGCCAAGAGTAAAATATGTTGGTGGTAGTCTGATTATCTGGGGCTGCTGTGTTGATTCGGGGTTAGGAAGACCGGGTGTGATAAATAAAATCATGAATTCTGCTGTGTACCACACAGGCCTAGTCAAAGTTGTGATCCAAATTCTATTGGTATGCTGTAGCATGACCTTAAAACAGTCACCCATGCACAAAAATGGTTCAATGTGGCTAAATTACAATTCTGCAAAGATGAATGGGCAAAAAAATCCTCTATGGCACTGGAAATGACACATTGTAAGTTATCAAGATCAAATGAATGCAGTTGTTACTGGTCAAAGTGCCCTAACTAGTTATATTAGGTTAGGGGGGCTATCACATTTTCACACAGAGCCATGTAGGTTTGGATTTTTTCCTCCTTCAATAATAAAACACCTTTATTAAAAAAACAGAACTTTGTGCTGACATGTGTTCTCTCTGACTAATATTTAAATTGGTTTGATGTTCTGAAATGCTGAAGTGTGACAAACAAGCCAAAAAACAAAAGAAAAGGAAATCAGGAAGTGGAAAAACACTTTCACACCATTGTAGGTGAACGTCCTACTTCTTCATGAGACCTGTAAACAAACAGTTCTGTAGAACAAATTCAACAATTTTAATAAATGTGGTAAATAAATTCCCACAGACACATGAAATAAAAACATATATATATACCAATGGTGTTATTAATTTCTTAACTTGTTTCAGAGGAAGTTGTTGTACAGACTATACGGTTCCACTGAAGCTTTGCTTTAACTTCTCTTTAAATAGTCCTACATAGTTAGGATTAAAAAAAAAAGAAAACTATGCAATACATTTTATCGATTAACATGGTCGTAAGCTGACAATCCAAAACATCTACAGCAGCATTTGCTTCGTGGGGATTATGTGTCACCTGGGGTCATTTATGGATCCTTAATTTCCCCATCCAAGAAACAGGAAGGCAGCTGCAGCTTTTACAGCTGACTGACTGTTCAGGGTGCGGTGCGAAAAGTTGCCCACGTATCTAAACAAACACCCACAATAGTTTGCTGCGGTACAATAACGCCAAAGGCAGCACGCCAACTAGATGGTTTTTAAACAATTCACGTTATTATATATTTTAACAACCTAGCATATAATATGCGAGGGGAAGATACGAAGCTAAGGACAGCATCGTGGAGAGAAACTAGCTCTCCTAGCAGTAAGTTCCTCTGCTTCTGAATGTGTTGTTACCGCGAGCACTGGAAGCTGTTTTATTTAGCTCGTACAAACATGTCTGCCTGCATAACTACAGATTTCACAGAAGATTAAACATTTAGTTTTGTTCTAAATTGTTTCAACTCACTCGCTCGATATGTTTTCTTCCCTTAAGGCGTTTCCTCCTGTACAAGGAAAATGGCGATGATTTGACACGTCAGAGGTTCCTGTAAAACTTCAGCGTTCACAGACCGGGAGACATCGCCCCCTGTGGTCGAGGAGAGAATCGCAGGTTTTTCTGCTACAGGTCGGAAATTGAATCGCAATACTTTTCTCCTAGAGGGAAACTGTGTAATTTATTTGCCAAATTTAAATGCACCTTTGAAATATGGAAGCAAAACAAGCAAACAAAATAAAGATAAAACAGAAAAATTAAATCTAAGGTTTATTATTCAAATTCAAGTTTAAGGTCCCTTTATGCTATTGTAAGTGAGAAATATTGACCAAAATGGTGTTTGTGCAAGATTATATTTGCGGACATAAGGACCATCTAATTATCCATGTTGCCAAGCTGATATCCTGTGCATCTCAGTGGAATCCATCTTTTACTGCCTGAACCTATTAAGATATTAAGTATCATGTGAACATCCTTGTTTTGTTTTATTTTATTTTATTTTATTTCCTAAGCAGGTTCAATATGGGTTGATTAAATTAATTAGAATGCCACAGATCCTATTTTCAATGGCCAGTGTTATTCAAACAGTACCTTAGAGTTATAATTGAATTTATTTATTCTATTTTATTTTCAGAAAATATGCTGTTTTACACATCCAGTTCATGAAGTAGCCAACCAACAGGGGAAATTGACTTCAGACATTGACAGAAGTATATCCCTCTGTGTTTTTAACTTCCAATTCATCTGTTTCTCTTTAAGCTCTGACTTTAACATATCCAATCTCCTCTTTCTGACTTTTGCCAAAGCATTTAAAATGTGACTAAGTAAGTCTTGCTGCCTCTTACAAAAGACAACGGTACAGATAGTCCAAAGGCTTAAACTGGTGTAAGTTAATAAAAGCCTAAAGCAATTCTTGATATTGAAAAAATAATGTCATTGTTATTAAAAACTTCAAACTTCGGTTTTGTTTTCTTCTTCTTCTTCTTCTTCTTCTTCTTCTTCTTCTTCTTCTTCTTCTTCTTCTTCTTCTTCTTCTTCTTCTTCTTCTTCTTCTTCTTCTTCTTCTTCTTCTTCTTCTTCTTCTTCTTCTTATTATTATTATTATTATTATTGGTTATATATGGTTTTCAATATTTAGTCAAATATTCAACACCTTCCATCTCACACAGTGACTCCAGCAGCACCAGCAGCTGCGTCTCTCCAAATTTTCTCAAAAGAAAATTTGAGGATATCTGATGCAGAATAATTCATAGGATGCCACAACTCAAAATATTGTTTGTGGCCCCATTACTCACTTACTCCTCCAATATTGCAATAATACTCCACTTTTTTTGTGGTCAGCTTCAAAATGTAGAGCTGAGGATCCTCTGTAACAGATGTCTGTGAATTACTCATATAAAATATTATGAAGTTATTGCCTGATCTAGAATACCAAACATATTGTTCTTGGTTGCATTTTTAGGAAGTGATCCTAATCCACAGTGATGCCATTATTTCCTAATGTCAAGGTTGCAGAAACCACGGGACACCTCCAGATTTCCGAATGGAGACAAGGGGTTCTTACTTAATGCTAGACAGGAAGTCATTATGTTATGGTTGCTAAACTCTGTCATCATCTCATTAACACTGGTTCCATCATTAGTTAATTCATTAATCTATTCTTCCGCAGCAGCTAGACAAAGACAAACTCTCAAGCTTTGGATTGGGTGCACCCAAAACTGCAACATAGTCATGGCAAATTAATGATGGGAAAAAAAGCACAATACTTTTCTGAACTGGCACTATTTTTATTTGGATTGATGTGATATAAACTAAAGACGTGTTCTTTTACATTCTTAAGATCCTTTCAATCTTGTTGTAAGTGCTTCATTCAAAAGGCGCCATCTGTAATAATATGGATGAGTAATAGAGTGTTTTATATGGAAAGGTGGCATGTTTAAGAAGGCACAACAGTTGTTATGCTACTTTCAATGATCTGATCACCTGTCGCATAATATATAATATGCAATTGAAAGTTTTTAAATTATCCTAAGAATTTCTTTATATTTTGATTTCAAGCAACAGGATGTTCTTATAAATTATCATATAGTTATCCAGGATTTTCATATTTTTCTCAGATTTAGGCCAATTTATTTTGAGTTCTTCTCCATGATTATGAAAACACATTGTGCAGTGTCTATTAATTAATTAATTAGTAAAGCAGTCAAATGGAGAGCAACAAAAGAAATGCCAGGTATAAAAAGCTTTTTCTAGGATTTGAAATAATGTTTTTTGAAATCCCCAAAATCCACTATAGAATGCCAAATTCTCTGTTATTAGGACTGGTGACATACAGGTGACATGTATGTTACATATATTGTGTTGGATGTTTCTCATTAAGCTGAAGAAAATTTAAAAAAATAATAAATTAAATTAAATTATGACTTCAAGAAAGACCTCAATTTGAGTAAATCAATATCAAACCGAACGCTTTTCCCTTCTTGGCTCTACAGTAAAAGGGTAAGGATGCTATATTGGTGTCTCTGCAGTCCAGACCTGCTGCACTAAGAGATTACAGCAACAAAGTAGCTCTTGAGATGCTGAGCAACTGAATATACAAGCTAAGAAACAATAGAAACTGACAACTTGATAACAACAGAAATGGATCACTTCAGCTCCCAAATGACTTCATGGCTATTTATAAAACTAGGCAGCATAGTACAGTCACTACATATCATCAGTTTGAACTATTTCTCATGGCTATCCTTTGTTTGCTTAAATAAAGTCAACATTTCATTTCAATGTCAGAATTATTTTTATACCTGCAAGAGAGAGATTCTTAATCTTGTTTGAGTAACTTAAGATATGTTATTTTTTTTTTTTATTTTACAACTTGAGTATCCCTTCCCTGCATAACCAGGCCCCTAAGGACATGACTAACCATGTTATTGTTGAGAAAGTTGAATTTTAACCAGGGTCAACTATGCCCACTAACCCCAGCAGAGGGGGCAGCAGGAGGGGAGAAGGCCCGAGGAGAGCAGCAGGAGGGGAAAAGGCTGAGGGACCACACAGGGAAGGAGCATAATGCCATCTCACTCTTCAACAATAATTTGTGGTTTTGCACTGCTGAATAGCTGAAAGATTGCTTTCAGCACCTGCTGTACTTTTAAATGAGTGGATGGTAATTATTGCAACATAATTTAGTTTCTTGTAGTGTCACATATTCAGCAGGGTTTGTTGGTTTTCCTGTTTTATCTTTTCTCTTTGCTTTGCATATTTCCAACTAGATTGCAATTTGCTCAAACATTTTAACCTAAATCCTTCTCTGTGTGTTTCGCAGACCACCATAGACCAAGTTATTTCTTTTGCCTTGCATGGATGTTCAGAACCTGTTTGTTGCACAAATGACACAATGACTTGATGATTGAGCAAGTATCTCTGAGAAATTCAGTTTTGATCTGAGAAATGCACCAAGGTGAACTGGAAGGCCACCTTACACTGACGAATTGTAAACATGGTGGTAGGAGGGGCTTACCCTCCCAGAGTGACCTTCAAGCAGGAATGACTTCTGATTCAAGTCAAATTTATTTAAGTAGCCTTGTATTGTACATGCAGAAAATAACCCACCCCTCCAAAACAAATAAAAAACCACTAAAATAACCTAGACACAAAATAATAATTTTAAAAAATCACTACAAGGGACTAGTAGATGTTGCAAGTTCAAGATCTTATGCAAAACTATTTTAGGGTTTTGGTAAAGCTGCTGCATGACCTTGTGGTCTTTTCCAGTAAATCTAGGTGCAATAGCTCACCTGACTTTTCTGATCAATTTGGTATTTGCAATGGTAAAAGACAAAAAGGTAATGAAGTTATGAGCCAGCTAACGCCTTTATAACAGACAGTTCAGTGTAGACAAAACATGCAGATTGAGATCTCATCAACATCTGACTTCTAGGAAGTCATGAAATAGACAGGAGAAATGGGTTGAAACCAGCATCAAGGTTTTACATTAAAAGTCTGATATGTGAAGGCACAGAATATATTCTTAAAATACGGCACAAGATTAACTTCAGTTCAAAGCTGAAATGCCCTCGTTTGAAATCATTTGGTGTCAAATGAAAGGTTACTGTCAGAAAAGGCCCACATATTTCATACAACTTTTTTTTTGTTTAAGTTTCCCAAATGGACAAAATATCTGCACACATGTCTCAGTGATCCACACCACTATGTTTGACCCATCAACTTTATATTTATCCCCAAAGGGAATACAATCTTCACATAATATTTCCACTACAGTGCAAACAAATTCACATTATGAAGGCCAACCACTCATCTGCTTCCTAAAAGTTTACTCGCCTACAGATGCATCCGACAGTGTTTCAGTTCATGGTTTGACTAATTTTGGTTCATCAGTTTTTTGAGAACAAAGATTTTCTTTTTGTCTTGTCAAATAAATGCAATTATACAGCTTTCTTATGGTTTAGATAACAAAACACTCACTCTTTTTCCCTGTATCAGCATTTTGAACTACATTAGTTATGAGACAATTTTCCTGTGAGCATGATTTTGTAAGAACTGCGCTCTGCCTCTTACCCCGCAACTGCTGGAAGTCCGTGACAGTATGGGTTAAGCGGGAATAGAAAACGAATAGATGGGTTAGGAAACAGCTAGAATAATCAAACAGGTTTCACGTAAAAAAAAAATATAATCTGTATCACTTCAAAAATTAAATGTTTATTCATGTAGAGAGTATAAAAGCTACATTGTTCCTATCAAATTTCACTGTTGTCTGGTTTCACATAGGCAATGCTCTGTTCCATTCCCATCAGATAAGCAAACATATCTCTGGCATATTGAATATAAAAGCAAGCATCCAGTACAGCTGCATGTTGGGTTGCAACAACACAAATGCATCTCTTATTTATTTTTCTGTTTCTTAAGTCTTAATTTCTAAGTGCTCTATATTTAGCTGCTGACCATAGCCAATTCACATATATATTCCCTAGCAAAATAAGTAAATAAAAAAATGAAACTCCATAAAAGATTTAGTCAAGTTGAAAACAAAATTGCTTTTAAACTTTGTCTTGCAATAAGAGATTCTCATATTCTTGGATGAGCAAGCTGAATTCCAATGAAATATAAAAAGCCAAAGTTTTACAAGACAACCACTGAGTTCACTGGATGGACAACATCATAGCATATGCTCCTACCATAGAAAATGCGAAGGTACAGTTTAGATCCTTAAGGTGATGCTAAATCCACCATAGTCCATGTCAAACCCAACGGTAATATCCAACTGAGCGTTGCTCTTCGTCATCCTTGTTTTCGGCTTCATATCTCACTGGATACTGACAGTTGTTATGTGTGGACAGACGACTGGAAATAGGACAGTAGGGGGGTGTATATATCACACACACACCCCTCTGAAAGCACACACACAAACTAATTTTGATGGCACCGCTGGTGATGGTACACGCCTAACAACTTTTTCCCCAACACATACACAAACGCAAGCACAATGACATGTTCACCCTGTTCTTTCTTTTTTCTTGGTTTATTTTATAAAATCTATTCTTTATTCTGGTAAAATCTCACTCCTGGAACTCTTATGCCCACCTGGGGGGCACATCCTCATGGGAGACGGCTACAGTAAAAACTGTTGGAAGTTCTTTCATGGCAGTGTCCCTCTTCTGGGAGAAAAATCATCTTTCATGCGCATTTCAGCCCATGTGGAAGTTGCCTACATCATCAACCACAATGTATTTTCAGTATTTCTTAGTTACTTATAGCAAAATAATTTATGGTTAATGGGTCTTAAAACAAGTTTCTGAATGGAAGAGGGCTGCCAAGGGGCAAAACAGGCTTTGCAGCAGGAAGTGGAAAGGTCTCAGTAGGGGCCTGACTCCCCTCTGAGACAAGGCCTAGCAAGGATAAAAACACTCAGTCAGGGGCTTGGGAATGCTGGTGTGTGTGTGTCTGTGTCTAACAGTGCCATAGAAAAAGAGTGTGTGTCTGTGCACAAGTTTTTTTATTCATTTGTAACATATTCTCTGGTAGTTTCATAAATTATTACATTTAGTTGAACAACCAATTTTTGGATTTGGGGTTTGTATTTTGTGGCTTAAGTAATCTTAATAATTGTGGTAATGGAAGCGTATTATGAAATGGCCCCTTCGACAACCAATAGACAGTTGTGTGAGTCATACAAAGGAGCGGGTTTGGGCTAAACAAGGCTGGAACTCGGATGGACAAGCATGGGATACCTCCCTCTGCGTCTCATGTACTGGATTATCGGGCGGGCCAAATCCCAAAGGTGGTGTGAAGCAGGAAACAAACCGAACATTATTGCAACGACCTGTATCGCTGCCATGAGAGGGTCCATGCTGGCTTCTTCCATTGGCAACAAGTGCCATTGGGCACCCTACCCCACGCCTCTCACAGCAGGGGGCGCTGTAGAGAAAGACGGGCTGGGGCAAAAGGATAAATGTGCACCAGTGTCGCCTGCCAGTCACCTTTGTATGGTGATTGTTGGCGCCCTGAAAAGGTCGTTAAGGGGATTTACATAAAATTTTGCACTCCGCCCTGGATACGTTCAGAAATGTTTGCTTTTGTGTTACGACATGAAGGTTGCCTAGTATTTTGACAACACAGAATAATGGAATTAGTTGTATGAGCATTGTCAAATTGTTTGACAGGTGAAAATATAACATTGGAAATAAAAGGCTGAGATTGGAGACCATCAAATTTGACAAAAACACCTTCATTAACATCCAATATGTCTCCTTCACCTAGTATGTCAAATTATAATTTTTGCAGACCTATCATTTCAGTTTGAGCTCCAAGTTTGTGCTAAAGTTTGACAGAAATATTACTTTTCATTTGCAATCTTTTCATCTGTCCAATCACAACTGGCACTTTATTTATGCAAGCCATTGGTGTCGATGGGTAGATTTCCTGGGACATCCGTGACAGATGGTTGAGACAAGCTTCTAAAAGACGTATTTCTTCAGAATGAACACGGGGCCCTCTGTGAGGGAGGGACAGTGTATTAGGACTGGGAATCGCTGGCTTGGAGGATGTGGGTATACTGGCAAGGTGTAAGTGCACACATTGAACAAATCGTTCATGCCAGAGTGCTGGATTTCCTGAAGGATGACTTGGTTCTTCGTGAGGTTACCGGGGTCCAGCTCTTCAGGTTCCCACCATCCTCTCTTGACCCTCACTGAACCGGATATTTCATCACAGCCAATGAACTAAGAGTACCACTTTGACTGGTGTAAAATCTGAGTCTACATATGCTACTCTTGAATCTCACCTCCAAGGCTCTGATGGTGAGCCATTTCAAGATGAAACAATAGAGAGGATAAAGGTATTTCTTTGAAAGACTTTCTTCTTTCTTTTAGAGGGTTGTATTGAAGTTGATTCATGTTTGTTATGCATACAAGTTTTTATGAGTTGTCCCTCCCATGTTCTCTGTTTTAATCCATATCCCAATGGAAGAGGCTTCAAAGATAGTATGAACCTCTTGCACGTTTGAAGACACGATAAGCTAGTGTGCACTTTACACTCTACTAGATATCACTCCAGAGGGCCTCCCTGGTGAAGTGTAATGTGCATGTCCTATCCGGAGGACACCTAGAGGAAGACCCAGAACATGCTGTAGACACTATATTTCTCGGCTGACTTTCGCAGGCCAGCCAAGAAATCGCCAAGAGGAGCCTGCTCAAGTAGATGGGGAGAAAAAAGTCAAGTGTAAGAAAAATTTAGTAACTATGGTTTTATTAAACGTAGTTAAATTACTCTAATAAAACATCTAACAGCAGGAGGTTGTTCCTATTTATTTGAGTTTGAACATGGGTCATAATGTTTCATATTTCATAAGATGAGAGGGACAACTGGCTTAAACAGGAAAAAACCTAGATTTTCCAATACAACACAATACAATACATGCAAAAAGACTTTATTGAACCCAAAGAGAAATTAAATGTTGTAATTCAGATTAATTAATTATTGTAGTTTGTGATGGCTGTTGGTAGGAAAGATCTTTGTTTGTTCCCTTTCAAAACAAAAATAAAGTAACACACCTTAATTGCATATTTTATCATAATTTATTTGAATGATTTAAGATGCAAAAATAATTAATTAGAAAGAGAAAAAAATATTTATACATTTAAACATAATAAAAATCAAGGAATGGAAAAAATGTCTGCATAAAAGTTACATTTAGCTGAAAAAAATGTGAGAAGTGAAAAAAGAATAAAAATAAAAGTAGGAGTGTGAAATGGTTGCTAATGGAGTGTGAAATGATAAGGGGGTAAAATGTCTCAGTTGTCCTGGTAATCCAAAATACTTTTAACCTACTGAATGAATTGATGTGTTTAAACATTGCTGCATTGATACTAAACATATTTAGCTCTAAGCCCTTGGCTTTCTATTTGTTCACTTATCTTATGAAAATAAATGTACATTTAATTAGCATGCAGTTCCTATGACAAATGTATCATTTGTCAAGTCTTTGTTTTGATAAAATGTATGCATAAAAGAGTTTGTTTGTGTGTTTGGCATGTGAGTGTCATTCAACTGTGCACCTGTCTGCCCTGAGGCAGGGAAGACATGGCACTTGTGCTGTAATGCATTACAGGGCCTGTCATCATGCTTCACTGAAGGCCTCGGACAAGCTATTTGACACTCATGACAGGGTCAGAGGTGTAAACCTGCTTGGAGTGACAGTGAGATAGACACACGTGGGCAAAGATGAATAAGGTCACTGCCTGAGTCAATTGCAAGTTGTTGCTTCAAGATATTTTGCTGCGTTTAGTAAGGATGCAGTCACACTCCTATAGATACGACAATTTTCATCTTTTCAGAAATGACTAAAATCAGTTAAAACAAAAAGCTCATCTGATTAACTTTTATTCCTCATCTAAACTAGCAGTGCTATGACATTTACAGGTCTGGGTATTGATATTTTCACAGAAATTCATGTCAGAAACTCTGAACTATCCATCGACATGTACTTCATTGAGATATTAGACTATATTGGTAGGTAGTAATACTGCATTTCCAGAAGAGATTGTTCCTGAGTTTGGAGAAAGAGTTGTTATAATTGCTAAAATAATCCAGAATGCAACATTCATTAGCTGCATTTCCATTACAAATATGTGCAGAACACATTTTTGTACTTGCTTTGTTTCTATTACATAAGAAAACACAGTTAATATCACTTGTGAATAAGTTTGTTCACACAATAAGTTATTTAAAAACATGCTGCGTCATCATCCTGTCATTACTTCCTGTCATCTTCTTTGTATTTTCCGCCATTACTAATATACAGTCGTTGATCAAAAATTTGTGTGGTATGAAAATCGAACTTTTGCAAAATACACCAATTTCAATGCAGCCGAAAAACCGCGTCAGCCTAGTGCAAAGACCTTTTATCAAAAAAACATTAGCTTTTTTTTCTTTAAATTAATGAGCAAATTTAAGTTTGTAATTCCAATTTGTGCAATTTTTAAGTCAATGGGAACACAGCCGCTTACATTAATTGAAAAACTTATTAAAAGACTTTGTTAAGTTGCTTGTTAAGTCAGGATGAACGATGTATAAGTCTGTAAAAGACACAATATACTAAACAATTTAGTTGATTCTGCACAACATGGACATAATGCCACAATGCATCCTAAAGTCCCAAATCCTTGTTAAGTCCTTGCAGCTTTCCAACCAAACTGGATCACACCAAGAACCTTCTATCCCTTTATCTTGGTTAGATCCTTTAATCCCTCGGCCATTTTCCATTCTTTCTTCTTTTTCTCCCCTCACTTCAAACGGCAACTGTTTGGTTGTCCGGCTCTGGAGCGTTGAGAATTCATCCTTGCAGTGAACAAAAGGAAAGTGACCATATGAAGAAAAAGGAAAAACAGTTTAATATATGTGAGGATGCTCACATATATCTCAAGATGTTTTCTCCACTTGCAGTTTGTGTTGCCAAGGAGACCAATTATTTCCAGAAAGTAATAAATTGAAAGGCTAATATATAGGGACTTGTATCACAGTATCCCAATCCTCAATCTCTCTCCTTTCATGGAATATTGAAGAGTCTTCATATTCTTTATCAAACATTTTAAATGTTGAAGTTGATAGAATGTGATGCAGAAAAATTAGCCAAAATCCTAGAAAATGGCCTGAGATGTATGAAACATCCTGTAGGTTCTAGACCTTCCAATTAGGGACTAATGTCATCTATATTAACCCCTCGACCCCTCCCTCACTCAGCTTTATTGAGGGAAGGACAAGAGGGTTAGGGTTGCCTCAATAAAAACAGCACTAAAAAGCAATTACAGTGCTGAGAAGAATGGGACTTGTCAGTAATTTGCTGTCTAAAACCAAGGAGATTGCAGGTCTGGGGCCGACAGGAATTCTGAGCCTGCAGTGCAGTGTGGGAAAAGCAGTGGGAAGGCAAGCACCACCCTTTGTGAGGTAATTACTGGAACTACCAAAGGCCAGCACCAGTCTCTGCTAATGATAACCCCTCTCCTCTCCCCTACCAGTCACCTTGTAATTGATATACGTGGTCTCAATTACTCAGGATATGTCCATGATGATGTGGACACCTTTTGACATAATGCTGAGTCTGTAAATCAAAAAACTAAAATATAATGTGTGCATTGAATACAGAAATATTTTAAACGGTCAATGACAAAAAGCAAAAAAAAAGCCTTTGGAAAATGAATATTAACTTAGACTGTGTTCCTGTGGATTTAGGAAATAGATTATTGCTCAGTGTATTGGTTACTGTTCCTGGAAGGTCTTACACAAGTTTAATTCTTTTCAACCACATCAAAACACTTTTGTGACAACACAGTTTGGACAGAAGCAGCTTAAGCTTTGTGTTTACTGGCAGATGTGTTTCAAAAGACTTCTTGCATTGAAATTGGCTTTCTTATTGTTATTTTTATGAATCACTGCTGAAGTAGTACTACCTCACTTACAACAACATTCATATTATCATAACCTGTTTCACTGAAAGAAACATACCAATTAACTGATAATTTGAAAAAAAAAAAAACCCTAAAAAATAATGCTGTAAAAAGCTAAAATATTATGCTAAAATAAAACAAGTTTTATGTTTTGTATTAAAAATAATACAAAGCCATGCAAGGACAAAACATTACATTTTAAATCTTTTAAAATACTTGTTAAAAAAATAACATGTTTTTAACGTGGTTTGTGGTCAATTGGGAAAGTACAACAGTTAAAATTTACTCACACTTTGTTCATTACAGCTGATAAAAAAAAAAAGAAAAAAAAGTTACAGAAACAGAATGTCCCTCTCTGAGTCAGAGTACATTTCAGATAAACAGATTATAAGAAAGGCAAAACTCAGCATCTCTTAGTGGATTGTGATGAGAAGGTAAAAAAATATATATGTTGCTGATCTGTCACTGAAGAAGAGAAAAGCTGTGAGGAGAAAACAAACACTATCTTGGAGACATCTGACTTTTAGACATCCTACAACATTACATAAATCCTCACCATTAACTTTGCACATTCTCTCTTATGACAATTTTTGGCAGTACAATACTTTGAAGTATGTATTTTAGCTAAAGTAGGCAGCTTTTCCATTTTTCAATTTGTACGTTGTGATTCCAGAAAGTTTATCAAAGCTATATCTATGCTATATTATTAAGAGCTGATTAGCACATACATACAATAACATGTTTAGAAAAGCAATTGATAAACTATTATGTGGAGATAAACTGCTGGATTCCAACACCTTAAATTCAGATTAGATGGTCCCAGGGCTAAAGCTAAATGTTAGTAAACAGCCCTAGACCACAGTGGACTTCTGTAGGCTTAAAACAACTCTCATGAACTCCATGTTTCTTACCTTTACATTGTCTGTCACATTTGTATTGAGTAGTTATTTACACAGAAGCCTATAATAGTGTACATAGCAAATGGAGGAAGGGGGCGTTGTGCCCCCTGTCATCTCCCTGTGAAACTAACTGGGCACTGACCATCTACAGTGTTTTCTACTACTTAGTAGAAATGAGCGGTCGTAAGAAATCAATCAGTAACTGTTCACTTAAAACATGTTTATTTATTTATTTGTACATTGCAATAATTTTATATCAGACAATTGCTCTGACCATTAAAGCTTCTGTTCTCAGTGTCTGTTTAATGGAGAAAGATAACTAGTGCTGCACTTCCTACTGTTTGCTTTTGTGTAAATAGCCAATGTAAATGTGATGCTGGTTTAAAAAGAAACAAACAAAAAAAAACCAGATAGCGATAAAAAAGTTGTTACAGCAGTTAAAATTGAAGTTGTTTTCAGATGGTAAAACTCTGGTTTGAGATTCTGGCTTTTAGACTCCTGGACCAACTATTCTCAACTTATAATTAAGGAAGACGCCAAGCAAATATTCTACAGCAGGTGAGAATATAGCTGCTTATAATATTTACTCTACTACAAAATTATGTACATTTATTTCAAAGTTATTTCAACGTTTTCATTCCTCAAAGCGACTTAACATAAGAACCCCTCACCCCGATAAAATCATAACCACAACCCTCAAGACGATGAGGCTTGCCTTGTCACTACAGGCAATAAAAAACTACAGTTGTAAGATAATGATAAAGAAAAACAGGATTAACACTGGCGCAAATGAAGATTAAACTGTGACCCTTACACCTCCACAAGGAAGAAAAGTAACCAACACTGGAGAGGCATGCATTCTTATCCTTCCTGCTGAACCGCTTGGAGCTACATAGGGGTGAAAGGGTGACTAATGAGTGATCATGTCTGCTTCATCCTCCCCTTTCCAACGCCAACCCGCATTAATCTGGTGGATGACCCTTTGAAAACCTTCCAGACCGCACCCCCCCATCCCACCACCAGAGCCCCTCCCCTTCCCCACCACCACTGAGGGACTGCATCTTACAGCAGCATACCTGAACACATGGGGTTCCTCTGAACTTTAAAACTGAAAAGTAAGAGCATTTAGTGCCGCGCGTGACACACACCTGTAGAGGGCGGAGCGTATTAGTATGCCTCCCATATCACCCTCCTCCTTTGTTATCTCCCAGCTTGACTAATGCTCTCTTGTAAGTACAGACGTGGTAAAATTCCTTTGTTGCTCCCAACAATACAAACAAGCACTTCAAAAGGGAAAAGGCTTTACAGGTGTCACATCTTTACTCATGACGGCTGTTCTTTTCTGTCTTCTTTTAGGTAACCCGTCATCCTTTTTGACAACAGGCGGTAGGCTCAACACAATCCACACTGTAGGCTGTAAAGCAGAAAAAGCTGTGTTTCATTGCTGCAGATGCTACATTTTTCAGGACAAATATTCAAGGGAGAACTACAATGGCTTGGACACAAAACCATTCCTCTTGATTTATATTCACACATTTTGTCACATTACAACTACAAGCTTTGTTATACATTAATGAAACTTTCTGTGATAGACCAACACAAAGTGATAATTCGCTATGCAGTTGGTTGTACACAATTTTAATATAAGTATAAGTCTACAGGTCCCTTTTAGATTTTTCACCATCCCTTCATAAATGCATATACATATGTATACCAAGGATATTAAGTTGTTTTGATTCTGAACACAGACGTGAGAAACATTGTCACTTACAAGTAACACAGAGCTCAATGTAACTCAACTGGCTCATGTATTCAGTGCAATAGCAAGATTTACAAAATTATTTTAAGATGCACAATATTTAAAAATGTTTTGAACTCATCAATCATCTGAGCTCTGGTTCTGTTCTACATCTGGACGAAGTGGTGTTTTCAGAGAGTTGAAGGAGTTGCTTTGAAACGGAGGGGATGTTCTGATGTTAGACAGAAGAGCACATTGACATCAAAAGACTGGCTTCAAAGTCAGTTACATAATGAAGTGCCCACACACTGCTCTCGTCTGTGTAGATCAGTTAAGCCTTGTCACCTTTGGAGTGTACGACCTACAACGAGGAGGTTTGAGTATCACATTCTTTAAGGCTACAGTCTAGATAAAAACATTCCATGTAAGTTGTGGATTGTTAAACTTTGACCAGTATATTATGTATTTATTTTTCATTTAACTCCGTCTTTCAACTTGTTTTTTAAAAAAAGTCAAGTCAACCATCTTATGTGAATCATCATCTTTTATGTTAATACCAGGGATTGTGTTGCAGCGGCTTCAAAAGGATTTCTGAGAGAAGCAGTAGCAGATTGTAACCACTGTGTGACTTCCAATCATTTGCATTGTCTTGGGAGCGTGGGCCTCTTTGCATCATTTCACCATATATGCATCCCTCGCCAGTCCCATGATGACGTTGTTCTATTGAAATGCAAGCAGAGGTCCGACATATTTAAGGGTTAAACACAGGACATAAAATAGAGAAACTAATTGCAATCAAGGCTATTGTCTCCCATTTATATGGTTATTGGGCTGTGCCACTTGCAGCCTGATGGCGTCAAAGTTCTCACAGTCAGGATGCCACCTCTCCCAGTGGAGCCGCCGTAGCCTCCTCCGGCAACTATCTGCTAACAAGGTTCATCTCACTTGGGTGACAAAGCTGCAGTGGGTGGGTCTGACCGAAAGGGGAAGGGTTCATTTCCTTCAGCAAAATACTGTGTTGCTGCAGGGCCGGAGTTTCTTTCTGTCCTGTGATCTTTTTCATGTTTTGTACTTGTTTACACCCATTCACGTGGTGTAAAAAGTGTCAAAGGTCACAATGTGGAATTAGCTGTTGTCACCCTCCCAGTCACTGAAGAAAACCTCAACCTGGCGGTGTTACAGTAAGTCACACACAGCAATAGTTTTCAAAGTTTCGTACTTATCTCCTCTGGCATGAAGAAGGATGTAAATGTTTTAGCCTTTTTGTGAGTGTGCTGGAATGCCAAAGTGAGGATATACCCTGGCAGACAACTATAAACACTATTTATGTAGGGGGTCGCCAAATAAGTCCACATGAATCAGAATGGAAAGGTATCACTTTTTTGCTACTTCCACCTCGGAGGAGTATTTTATGTATCAAGTTTTCTGTGTGACAATGGCGTTAGGTAGCAGTGAGACCTGGCCTTTGGTGGTGAAGTTGTTGCTGAGTTCAAAGACTGTCAGGGGTCTAGTGGCTGAGCTGGAGAACTGGTAGGTTTTGTTTATAGTTAGACCTCAACCAGGTCTCTCATCTGAACAAATATCCATCTTTTTCTAAACTTTTATGACTTATATGACTCCCCCCCCCTTGATTTGCTGTTTTGCTAGCCGTTTCTGCACTGTCTTAAGAGTCATTTTTGCTAATAAAATCTCAACAAAGACTAACTATTGACTCATTTATAATAACAATAACTATAATGACCATTATATATATTTTTCTGATGAGGTTAAATTATAAGGAGATGAATTTCAATTATTTTAGTGTCTTTTAAAATCAGTCAAAATCTTCTTGAGTGGTATGAATTCCAGCAAGGAAAGAGAATCTCCCATGCTGGAAGAGCAAAGGTATTGCTCTTCCAATTCCTTGCTCTTCCAAGGGATTGCTCGTTGGATTCTTAACCAGAGAAAAATATCTGATAAAGAGAATAATCTGATAAAGAGATTCTTCTTCATCTCTGATGATCAACAGTTTTCTTCCTAAGTTAACATTTGGCATCAGCAGAAAGAAAAGAGGGAATACATAGGTTATAGCAAAAGGTGTAGAACAAAGATACATGGAGGAACAATGAGATGAAAAGAATTTGGGTGGAAGGCCATCCTAAAATCAATCCAAAGGTAAACATCCTGAAATGAATGTTACAGCCTGAACTACTGGACTGCTTTACACGACCCTAAACCAATTGAGGGCTTTTTGTTGACATGATTATTAGAGATGTAGCTGGTTGCTACTCACAGCTCTTCTGTTTGTTTCAGTGAAAGGAGCTTGTGCTGGGCCAAGCTGTTAAAGGGCCCAGCTCAATAAGCCAGGGACTTCTTGTTCTATAAAATTCTAGTCTCTTTTTCACATTTTCTGTCACCTTCCTGCACTTTACCTGGAAGGAGAATCAATAGCAGCTCCATGTAGCCATTTAGTGTCTTCAGTGTATGAATTTATCCAACAAATGCATTTAAACTGAAGAAAACAATAGAGATTTTTGAGAGATGTTGGTGTTAAGATTTATTTCTGTCTTGTGAGTTTCTGGAGATCAGAATGCAAAGAAACGTCAATATACTACAATATACTACAGTTGAAACATTAAAAAAGTAACAAAGATTTTTTGTTAAGGTCAGTGTCTGACCTTAATGCAGACTAAATATTTCCTGTATTAAGATCTTCTAACATGCTTGCACACTTATGTTTGCACTCTTTGCTGAGGGACAAATCATTCTTTAATGAGCAACTTCTGAAATCAAAGCAAACTTAACATAAGAGGGGTTCGTCTTCATCCATATTGACTCAGTATTCAGAAACAAGTCACAGAGTTCAGTCTTTTTTTATTTTTATGTTACAGAGTTAGCTTTTAGAAATCTATTACAGGCACCAGGGTCAACACCTGTCAGTGGACAAAAAAAAGATGAGGTAAAAAGGCTACAGAGTCACAACACTGCTTCAAAAACACATTTCTGCAAATATATATTTTTACTCACTAATATGTACAAGGCATGTAATAAATAATTATAAAAAAAAAATCAAATCTTAGAAATTCGTAAAATCCGAGAACTAGTCTGTACAAAACTTTGGATTTAAGACTCAAAAATTAGAAAAGAGCCACATTCTCGACATAGCAGTTGCCCACATACAGAGTGTATGGTAATCAATGTCATGATCAGTTTCAGAACATGCACTGATGGTGGCCGCTCTGTAATTGATTAAGAATGATTCAAAAGTAAAACCTATTATAACAGTTTATTAATATTTTCAGTTCGGTCACAGGCTGAACAAAAGCCTGAGACAAACAGTAGTATTACACTGTAAACATGTTTTGTTAAACATAATTTCCTAGAGATTTTACACCTTTCACCACAGCAGAGAGACTAAATTCAGTGGCACAGTAACAACCCAGCTGTGTGTCCCGGTTTTCATTTCGGTTTTCAAAGGTCATCCCAGATAAATAAATATTATTCTGCATTTCTTCTTAAATCAAACGAGATAGCCTCTATTAATCTGCTTTATAAAAGTCATGAGTAGTGAAACACAGTAAACTGCAACAAAACTCAAACAAAAAATAATAAACGTAGACTTTTAGGAGTAATAAAAATTAAACACAACATCTTGCAAAATGTATTTAGAACAAATAACACAACTGATGAAATGAGACAATAGTACTAAATATGCAACTAAACAGGTAAGCCAAAAATTTTGCAAATCAAATAAAAATGAAACAAATGCTTTGTTGTGTTATCTGAAATGTGTTGACACACTGTTTTTGTTTTAAACAGAATTGTGAAAGGCTTGGCTCTCGATTGATTTACCCTTTTTTTCAATTACTTCCATTTCATATCTGTGTGTCATTATTCAACAGTTTGTTTACCTCAAAAGTTATGTATTTTAAAAAACAATGATGAAGCCCTATAATCGTAGAAGTGAACAAACTGTACTTATAATTTATTTAAAATTAAAATAACATTTATGCAGTATTACAAATAAAGACACCTGATGAAAACAGTTTAACTTTTAAGTGACCTCCTGCTGCTATACTACATTTATTGCTGTCAGAAAAGAAAATTATGGAAAATCACTCTAAGCTTTCAAAACTGGTACATGTAGGCAAGGAAGGTACAAAAAAACATTCATTCGCAAAAGTATGAATTGATAAAGGGGCAAAATGATCAGAACTTGCTGCACTGTCTCATATGTCTTCTACTTTACTGATTTGTTTATTTTTAAATGTATCTTTATTGAGTATTTGAATTCAATTCTATATAATTGTGTTTTCTTCTATCTGCGCCACTTTGTTAAGCCAATATTTAGTATGACACTTAACTGTCGGACAATGAGAAAAACAAGCTCTATCTTATCCTATTTAGTTCAATTTGTATTACTTTAAGCAAGAATTTATATATATAAAAAACATTTTTCACATTTTTTACCAATCTACAATAAGCAGTTTTCTTTCACAGAAAGAATCAGTACATGCAAAGAATACACAAATCACACAAGGATGAAGATGTATTCTATGTAAGTTAATAAAGAAACATGAAACAAACATGAACTCATGTTACCTTAGCAGCATTATAATATGGAAGTATTGATAGCTTCAGTGATGCTGCTCATTGTTTAGTGTAGGGAACAGGAAGTCATTACTCAGAATCATTGCAAACAAAGGTTTTGGTCATTATTTTCCAACAACTGTAAAATATACTGCATAACAGAACTTACATAGCTCGTAAATGAACAGTTCATTATTATTTTTTTTTACCTAAAATGGCAGGAGAGCATCCTTCTGATTGATTGAAAATTAAAATAACAATTAAGTCTGAACTTTACATAATAGCACAGAACATTTCACAAATATCAGTCTTTTTCCACATCAAAGACTTTGCTAATATTGTCAAACCCAGGGAGAGAAAGCTTCATATTTCTCAGCTGACCTTGCAGTCTTAGCTATAGATCTCTGACCATCCCATAAATATTTCTTCCCCTTGGATATATGTGAAAGTATAGCTTTGTCTGAGAAATCTTTAAATGAATATCTTGGGTTAGAGTTTGGCTAAAATAAATGTCTTTCGTGCAGTAAATTATTCTTGAATCATGTTTATCAGCTAATGGCTAAAGTGAGAGGGGGCAAGATAAATAATTGGCATCTATCTTCTTAAAACAACTTAAGTCTGAAAAGCCATAGCTTTATGTACCAGAATGCACATGCTTCAGAATGTTCTGTAAAGACAGAGTTGTTATTTTCCACTGTCACAAAATATTTGCTCAGGATTAAGGATAGCTGCTAGGTTGACAACTGGATGCAAGGAACTGTTGCCACATGGTTACTCCATAACAGAGATTGCTGCATTTGGGGAATTTGTACAGTATTGATAAACTGAATTGTACTCACTTAATATACGATGCCAGTTTTAGAACAATTATTGGTTTCCAGAGGACGTTGTTTTCCACAAATATTCACTGCGCGAAACTTTGGACATTTTTGGTTTAAAAGTGCAAACTGCAGCATTTCATGACCCACAACAGCGTTTTTAAAATTGAAGTTGTTTTAAGATGGTAGAAGTTAGCTTCCCCCCCTCCTTTGGAGGAATCATTAGATTTAGCCTTTTGCAGCATCTAATGTGGATTTGGGCTACATATGGATGCCAAAAGAGTTATGTACTGCAGCTAAGAAATTACCTCCTTATAGCCATTTCACAAAACCTTACTTAAAACATCCTAAACTACATAAAACTACATATAATGGGTGAAATGCTCTGGTTTCAGCAGTATGTAGCTACTCTGGCTACTCTCAGATAATGCTTGTCATTTAAAAGAGATATTAACACATTAGCTTAAGGTTGTGAAGATGTGTAAACATGTTACAGCAAATAGCTACATTCACTGAGGTGCAAGTGCATTCTTACCTAAACATCAATAACACTATGAAACTATGATCATGTTAGTTCGCCCATAGGCAGAAACATACATATAAAAAAACCAAAGAGGGGAATGCATGCAGTTGAGCGTCTTGTAACGTAAAGTTTTTTGTTTGTTTGTTTGTTTTTTGTCAAAATCAAAAGATGATTAAACATTGAGGGTAACAATGGAATTGCTGTTTAATTCTTAACAGAAATACCTACTATTGACATGAAAGAGAAACACCAATATGGTGTTTAATTCGTCAGCAGTCCTTTGTTCCTCCTTCAGCATGAAAACCTTTTAAAACAGAGATACAAGCATGGTAGTTCATGAAGGATGCTCTCAGTATGGATACATGTTCAACACTTTCAGCTGATTTGGGCAGAGACTAGCTCTGCGTAGCATCCCCGAATAGAACACAGTCATTTGCGTGTGCTTACGTACACAAATGACAGGTTTCACAGGTAGGAACCTGTGAAACAAATTCTCAGATTCTTGAGAACCTCTACAAGTCTATTTGCAAGTGTGCACATCGTAGACTCTCACACACTCTTGACAGCTGACGTAGCAGCACCAGTGGAAAATACAGTGACACTTCTCCTTTCTCTTCTCAGTTCTGGTGTTGTGACCCCTGCCGCAGCACAGCAGGTCACAGCCGTCTATGCCGTGGGATGTTAGGTTGCAGATGCGATCCCGGGTGCCAAAGGAGCCTGTCTCTGGGTTGGGATCGCAGAAATTGGGTGAACTTTCATAGTAAACCAAATCACGCTCTGTGGGTGGCTTGAAGTAGTTGTACTTGGGTCTCAGCGTCTCTACCCAACCGCGGGACTCCTTGTGTTTCTCCACCACCATCTCAGACGCGCTGTCGTACTTGTCCTTCATGTAGTCGCCGATGACTCGAAAGTCCGGCTGTGACCACCAGCATGTCTTGACTTCGCAGCTTCCTGAGAGACCGTGGCACTTGCACTTCAGGAACATGTTGTCGTTGAGGGACTGTAAGGTTTATTTATAAAAAAGTTAACAACACCTGACAGAAGAGACAGTAGAACAATAACGCAGAATCTGAAGAATAACTGACCGTTCTTCCTGCCTCATTGTTGTGGCGATTCATTGCAGAGCGTGCATCTGGGCGGTTCTCCCTCGCGTCTGCAAACTCGCGGGACACCATGCTTCCAAATTCCACATCCTCACTGCAGCCACCCCACTTCCATCCCTCTCCAGGGGGGCCCTTGTGACGTGTGTCGCAGCCGCAGATGGTGGCTGAACCATCAGCGCAAGCCCGGGTCACAGCAAAGGCAACCCCCGCCGAGGCAATGGCATGGACAAAAGCCGACTCTCGAGTAGCTACAAAGAGAATTTCAGGGATGCATTTAGGATGGGTAGGAAAAACTCTTGTACACAAACGGCAAAATAAAAAGCTGAAAATGGTCTCTTGATTAATGTGATTATGTTCAGGAATGAGCTATACTGTAATTAAAAGTATTGGTTACCCCCTTGTCCACAGACATGGGTCATTTTGTTTCTACTAATGTCAACATTAAATAAACTGCATATTAGGAGTCCTTCATTGTTGTTGGATTCATCTGTTTGTCATCTATATACCGCTGTGTGACTTTGTTCAGCCCAGGCATCAATCGTGCTGTCTTTAAATAAGGCTGGAAAGTCCTCCATGTCTGTGTTTGACATAGCTAACTGATGAGTCAGAGGGATCAGGATCTTCCACAGAGATGAGAGGAAAAGACAGGCCTGACAGACCTATAATTAAGAGACTCAATTAAGCTTTTGAGAGGTTAGGAAACAACCTTGCACTGAAGGGACAATGTACAACATAGAGCTGAATCTTTATTGACCAGGTGCTTAATTAATTTGCCTAGTAGAGTGCATGAAAATTAGGTAAAACATGAAAAGGGAATGAAAAACAAAAAGCTTAAATAAATTGTATATCGAGTAGTAGGCAGCATATAAGACAGTTTATGCTCACATGTTTGACTGTATGTGAGAGCCAGAGCATATTTTAAGAAAGAGAGGGAGAACAAACGAAAGGAAGAAAAGAAAAAAAGGAAGGTGCACATAGCTAAAAGCAACAGGAGCTCCTCCTGTGCAGCAGGTTCCAACCAGTTTGAGGACTAAGGGCATTAAAACAGTGATGCAAGAGAAATGGTCTTCTTGAATCCTCCACCAGCCATTTCATACTTCAATTAAATGCATCCAAGGTTACTAAACATCAACAAGCATTTTTATTTTAATAACAAACACTTCTAAATGAATTAAGCAAAAACTAAGTGCAGAGGTAGCTCCCATCGTTTAATCCAACAGAGTAACAAGGGCACTATAATAAGCTATCAAACCAATACTTTTCTGAGGCTGAGTTGTTTATGTTTTTTTTTTTTTACCCCCAAGCTTTTCTCCAGAAAGTTACTGGAAAAGGTGTGACTAGAGCAGTCATGCTAAAACTTTTTTATAACAAGTTCAACCTCAGTAAATAATGAGCTTTACTACTACAACCATTCTGACACTTTGGCTTCTATGCTGTATGTTGGCGCTGCTTAAGTTCAAGCATGCCATGGAGTGATGTGTTCCAGCTCTACTCATGAACTGAATGTTCAACGTTTAAAGTTGGGAGAATGAATGTCACTATACACTGAGATTTCAATTTTGAAGGTCACAAGTTTCTCACCAAACATATAGCCTCAAACTTTCAATGTATCCATCATTTGATAACAATGGCAGTAAAAAATAAAATAAAATAAAAACTGTGCTTCTCATTAAATCTTTCACATTTGAAATTTATTGCTGTGAAATAACCTTAACTGAACTGAACAAACAATTTCTGTGCTTAAAATATTTTCACTAAGGTGGTGGAGTATATTGACAGCTTAGGAGGGGGATGTCATTTAATAATATGAAATAATATGAAAGCTGTCTTTCACCAAATCTAAGACAAGTTACTAATGACATGTTTTTTTAATCAGAAATATAAATTCAAATCATTAATGAACAGGCACCACCTGATAGAGTTACATTGCAATAATCCATTAATGCCAAAATTTTGTAAAACCATTTTATTAGAGGGTTACAGGGATAAATCTGGGGGAAATGTGGATTTTTACGCATTTAATAGACTTGGAGTGAAATGAAAAAATGTATACACTGTAAAAAAAGAGAAACATATATTTACAACGACAGCTGCCAGTATTTTATTGTAAATTACAGATTTTACAGTGTTGATGTTAACAAGTTGTCTCCGGATCTCTCAGTAAGTATAGTCTAAAAAGATGTTTATAGTATGTGTCCAAAGTCAGACATGTCTCTTTATATGAGTTTCTTAATTATTATATAAATACAACAAGCATGAATAAGTTTGATTCTAAAAACGCCAGTAATATAAATATAACACATTAAAAATGTGATGCTGGTAAATGCTTCTGAGGTGATCATTAAATCTTGACACTATCTTTGCTCTAGGGCTTTATACTATTAAAGCAAACATAAAAAAAAAGCATTATACTCCAAGTTATATTTTTACGAGGTGTCATATTTGGTATCATGCTACCTTTCTGGTGCTGAAGTAAGTCTCGAAGCCAAATGCACCTCCTGTTGTAGTTCTTACTTCGCCGGGAGATGTCCTCTCTTACATAAGTTCAACAGCTTCTTTCCCTTTTACGACCAATTTAAGGACACTTTTTCTTGGACAATGCTTTTCAACCAAACTTTGCCAGATACCGGCAGGCCAAATGGTCCATACAACCTGCTGGGGGGTTCAATCCCCTATTGTGCTGTCACAGTCACGCTGTGTTAGTCCCACAATGGACCCAGATATTTTATATGAAATTTGCCCTGGCTAGTGATTAGTGGGGACTAAGTTAAGTCATAGCAACAGAGAACTATGCATTGGCTGGACCCCGCTTGTCGGCAGACAGGGAAATCCCTATTCACATGGTTTAATAAAACAATCTAAAGGGCGTGTGAATGGGGAAAAGCACTTTTTCTCCTGCTTAATCTCATGGTTGAGAAGATATTGTGCTCTGGGCAGCACCCAGCGGGGAGCGGGGCTAAGGTCCCACCATCAACTCCATTTACCACACCCCTTCTTTCTTTCTTGCCCAGAGTTAATGATATACTGATGTGCTCGCTTCCCTCCCCCAGCTTGATGAGACATACGTTCTGTGAAAAGCTAAGACCTTTTAGCTCATCCTAAATAGTTACACTTTCTCATCCCCAGGTCATAGGTCGTAACCCCTATCTCCTGACATCCTCCTGGTTAATTTAGGAGGGATTTATTGATTTCACTTATACTTTCTGGCTTGAATATTGCCAAGCTAAAAATAAAGAAAGAGAAAAAAAACATACCCCTTGAACTTTTTCTACAAACTTAATTTATATTGGAATTAAATGTGATAGACCCACAAAAAATACCACATCATTTGATGTGAAAGAAACATGATTCATAATTTGCAAAACTGCTAACAGATAATGCATCTGAAAAGTATGGGGTCAATTTCAGTTTTGCTGACACCCAAAAATAAGATCCCATGCAATTGAGTGCATTCAGAAATTAATAAACAATGAAATATCACAATGATATTTTGAGTGGTACAATATCATCATGAATCCAGATGGTCTATGAAGGCGTCAGACGTTTGCTAGAAAATACTAGAGAGGAAACAGGATCGTGACGACCCAAGAACACAGCAGACAGGACAAGAATATGTTGCTGGAGACAGTCAAAGCTTTGAGGCTCATCTGAAAATGAAAAAGTATGGCCTGCACAGCTGGCAGAACGTGCACGCCATATGCAGAAGCTCCAGTCTTCAACACTGTGAAGAAGCCAAGACCTCCCATGGTAATTCTACAGGAATCGCAGAGATAAAGTTTGTGCATGCCAACACAGCAAACAGATAAAGAAGGTTATCTCTTCACTTGAGTCCAAAATGTAACATTTTAGCTAACATGCAAAACATTATCTATGACAAACAGAAAAAAAAAATAGTAGCGCTTCCGCAATGATGGTGGCAGCATGATGCTGGTGGAACACTTTTTGCAGCAGGGGTGGGGGAGCTGGAGGAGTTGAAGGAGAAGATGGATGGAGTGAAAAGCAAGGCAGTAAAGGAAGAAATCTGTTAGAGGACAGGACAGGTTTACCCTGTGTTAGGAGACAACAGTAGGGAAACGGGATGTACTATAACATATTGTGTATAGTTAGAATCTTCTAGCCAAATTCCACACCTAAATCGTGTGGAAAATCCGTGGCAATATTTGCTGTTCTATCCAATTTGACTAGGCTTGACTTTTTTCGCAAGAAGGCTAGCCAATAGCGCTATAGACTCTAGTCTCTAGAGCCCGGTGACTATCGTTGTTGTACCCTGACGACTTTGTATTCGTAATTCTGGCAACAGATGGATTTAGAAAGCATTTCCTTTCACTTCGCATTTATGTTGTAGTGTGTGTCTTTTCAAATAAAATCCCAACAAAACACAACTAAGTTTCTGGTTGTATGGTGACATTATGTGAAGAAGCTTAATGGGCTTAAATACTTTTGTAAAATGCAGTTTCTGTTTGCATAGGTCTCAACACCTGTGATATAGTTACCATCCACATTTTGAGGCACAGTTGGTCTCCCTAATTCCATCATATGACTCACAAACAGAAGTGTGCATATCCCCATACAGTAAGACAGGTCACAAAAGCTCTGGGATTGGTTGCAGAGACCGAGAACACCTGCACAGCTTTCTATTACCTTTCATCACAGGCAGATTCCAGCAGTGCATGTTTTGACACTTTAGTTAATGTAAATTAATGAGTGCTGACGCAGACATTGCCTGGAGGCAGGCCTTGTGATGTGGGGTGTGGCTATGGATAAAATCTTTGAGGTTTAGGCCACGTCTGAGAGAGAGTTCTAACAAGAATGTGTCTTATTTAAAGGCAGGAGTTGCTTTCCTTTTCATTTATGTGAGTGTGTGTGGTAACAGAAAGTTGTGCTCACACTGGGTAGGATCTTGTTGCTTTAAGTTTTAAGTAATTGTTTTCCATGTTAATGTTTTGCTCTAACTTCAAAAACAATCTTCTTTTAAATACAAGCTTCCTTCATAGACATGTTAAACTAACTCAAATGCTCATCATGACGATGAGGTCAACACTACCAGTCGTGGGATGTAACTAGGTTTTTGAAGTAAATAAGGTGCATACTCTTCCTCACAAAAAAAAGGCCAAGAGGAAACTGAAAGACAACAGTCTGAATTGCAGACAAACAGACACCAGTGGGGACAATGGCTTCACTCCACAGACAAACACCAGCATCAATCAAATCCAATGAAATGGAAGCCCACTCTGACTAAAACCTATCAAAGGCCTGTGAGCCCCTGAGCCACTCTCCTCATCTTCAGACAAAGGCACTTAATCCAGCCACTTTGACCTCTCACATTATTACGGGCCCGAGTGACCTTAATCCAATCAAAATGATTTACTAAAGCCCAGTAGCGGCCTTCTCTTTCCAGTCAGTACCCCTGCAATTTAGAGTTGGGAGGGGAGGGCAATGGGAACGACGTGGTGGCATTTTGCACCACAATGGGGCTAGGATTGAGAACCCCTATCGTTAGCCACCTACTTGAGCTCAAGCCTCTTCTATCAACTGACTCAAGAGTTTATTAAAAGCAATTGCCCTAAGTGACCTCCAAGCGGCCACATTTGCATCAGTCTTCAGCAAACTAGCTGCCAAGTTTAGATCTCCCACCCTTGTCCACATTGCACACCATCCGGTCTCATTTTTTAATCCTATTTTAGAAAGCACAATAAGGGAAAGAACATAAACTCTTCCAGCGCAGCTAGGAAGATACAAAGCAGATTTGAATTTAAATTTAGAAATGTTTCTTGAAAACAATATGTCAAGCAGCATTTGTTACAACATCAGGCAAAGCATCACCTAACAGATGAGGTGTAGATTACCTGTAAGAAAGCAGGAAATAGTTGCTTACTGGAAACTAAGCTTTGTGCAATAACATACTGTAGAACCAAGTTATATCCCCTTGGGCATAGATGGAAAAAAAGAGTTGTTCAGGAATTTATTTCATTTTGGTAAGCCATAATTATTATTCCATGTCAGCAAGTATCTTGCATTGCTGATTGTCCAAGTATAAGTCAAACATAAGTACATGCTGTCAGAAATGATTATCAAATGTTTTCGCATCTTCTCTTGTATGTGTGAATTTGCTAAATGGAAAACTACCACTTGTTTCCAACGCTTACCTCTGAGATGGAGATAAAAACTGTGAGCCATAAAATTTCTGTCTGAAACTATGCTCAAAGACACTAAAGTTAATCCTTTGTGAAGTTTAATTTTTGAAAATTGCCACAAGCAATGTAAGAAGAACAGCAAGCATGCCAAAAAAGGTGGTTTGGTTAAATGGCACTAAAAATTATCTAAGGGAACACACTACAGCCACAGTGATGCATGGTGGTGGCACTGTCATGCTATTGGATTGTTCTTTTTCAGAAGTTACAGAAAAACTGGTCAGAGTTGATGAAGCTATTTATGGAGTCGAGTACCTGCAAATTATCTGAGACTGTGGCAAAGGTCCACGAGCCGAAACAAAACTTATAATTGGCCCAATGTTATTAAAAAGCTGGGCCAGCTATTTTGTACAGAAAAGTGGGGAGATTTTTGGCTGCAGACTTGAATAAATGATAGAGATATACACCAAAAGTCTTTCAGATTTCATTTCAGTGAATGGCAGTTCTGCAAAATTTGTCTCCACAGAGGGTGAACAGATCTGCATGACACTGTTTTCAAATTAAATTAAACAAAACCAGGCTTCTTTATCAGTTTATTGAGCCTTTTTATAGGGCCCAGATTTTATTATTTATTTTTTTTCAATATCTGGAAAGCTGTGAATTATTTTCCTTCCACTCCCTTGGCGGCGTATCACTTAAAAATCATTGAGATTTGTCGGTGTAAGTTCAAGTTCAAGAGGCATGATTAGTTTTGCAATGCCCTGTAAAGCTCATTGTGAAAAAAAAAATAAAAAAATTGCCATATTTTCAGGGTGAAATTAGGCTAATGGAAGAAATATATCATTTAAAGTTTCTTTTTACATGTGTATTTAATAATACATCATGTTTTTTTTTTTAATCTTTTTCACTTATTCTTTGCTGTTATTGTTTGTCTGAATGCCTTAAAGAGTGTGATCTCTTTTCATTAATAGACAGTTATATCAAGTCATCATATTCTGAAGTGAAAATGTATTTTGGAAAAACTGCATTATTCAGCTGGGTTCAGAATCTCACGTAGGTGTCTTTTAAGGAAAATACAGCAATTGCAGGAGATCCCCTCCCAAAGAAAACTCAGACAAGACAGAACTAACTTGCCTTGGGCTAATTGTGTACATCATTTCATGCATATAGGCCCCTCGGAGCTTGTTCTGTCTCAAGACTATTTAAACAAGGATTTGAATCAACATAATGAATGATGCACGCAGGGAATGCAGCTTTTCTACTGCAAATATAAGACAAAGAGAAAACAGAACAGTTAATGAAAGAGTTAATCAGCTCAGAAAGACCATAAGTCACTTTTCTTTTCCTTTTTTTTAAAGTAGTTTGGAGAACTAAAGACTTTTATATCAACTTTGCAAAGAGTGCAACATACTGAAACACAAACTGAAGCCAGTGAAGTTGAACATCATTAATGTTTTGGAATACTCCCCATCTACAAGCTCACTCATAATTATACATGAGAAAAAAATCCTTGATACTTTGAATTTTTGATTAAGTTATTATTTAAATTTTCGTCTTTATTAACTGACAATGGAAGCCAATTTATGTTGTGGGTAAAATAATGACAAATTGTCTTTTTCTGGCTCTTATATTTATGTGTGTCATTGTGCTTGTGAAAGTTGGGCAAATATACAAAACAAATCTTCCTCTGAAGGTTATTATATCTATCTTTCTGTCTACATAACTATATTTTAAAGACAATGTCTGAAAGATTCAAAGTCTACCTTTTGAAGAAGCATGTTGTAATACTACAAATCCCGATGTTGATAGTTGCAAGTGGTTTTTCTTTTAATTTTTGTAAACTGTGTGCGCCTAGACCGCAAATTAGTTACAACCTTATCCCAACATTACCAACTATAAGCCTAAAAGTACACATCTGAGTTATGTATGAGTCCATGAAACTTCAGTGAATCTAAGCCCATGGATCTGAATTCACATATGCATGCTGTACAGTTTACCTTTGTCCAAAACTGGCCCAAAGATGGCCAAGTTGTCATTGACTGTTGTGCAGTTCCAGCGCCGGCCTCTGAACTGGTGCTGGCACTCTTGGATGCCGATCTTTACCCCCTCGGCCACACTGGGCATGATCTCAACGTAGTTCCTGCAGAAGCGCAGCTGCTTGGGCACCAGACCTGGTATGCTGGCACAAAGGATAGGTTGGGTACCTATTGATGAATACTGGTGGCCCACTGCTAGTGACCTACAGGCAGAGAGGAAGTCACAGTGTCAGCGCATTTTCATAATTATATCCTCGTATCCTATTTGTCTGAATCGATGTCTCACTACTGAAGTGGGAGGTAATTTTCCTCTTTGTGCAGTGTAATCTTATGTCTGAGTTTATCTAATTGTGTGTGTTTATTAGTCATATCAAGTGCTACCTTTAGGTTTCTATTCTTTATCCCTTCAACCACCCTTTCCAAAGACACCTGCCCTTCATGTGTATTGAAATTGTAGCCCTGCCACCGCATTGTTTCTGTTTAAGATGAAAGTCTGCAACGTATCCAGAGGTCTTCATAGACCTTAAGCTGACAACTTGGAAAAACTACACCTTGTTATTAGCTGTCCGCACACTTAACAGGCTGTCAGCTTAGGGTAATAAGAGTGTAAACCCTACAATGAAACTTCAGAGACTGTATTAAGAGCGACACAGACCTCCCCACCCCCCCACCCCCACACTCATAGTTTTTCTCTTTGAGGAAGATGCTTTAAGAAACAAGTGTAAACTTGGCTCACTGATTACATCTCTGTGCCTTTACACCTTTATAATTCTCTCAATCTTTATTATTAGTGTCTATTTATATCTATTACTCACTCAGCATTTAAAGCACTGAGAAGTAAGGTGTACCACTGTATAATGGATACCTTGAACATTTTTTTTTTACAGACATTAACTTATTAGCCTTGCTACACATTTTAATATTGCTGGAGAACACGCTTATTCTTCTTATAATTTTTTTTCAATACACAATGATGAGCCCTGAAGCCATGGGGGATTTTGCACAAATTTTTGCTAAACATACAAAGAAATGATGAAGCTGTCACTTGTATGAACAATGTGTCAAAAAAGACACATTAAGAATGTATGTTGAAAATACACCCAGAGTTGTCTAAATGTGGTTTCAAAACCAATTCAAGCTTGGGGCCGACCAAGCTTGAATTGGACCTCCTCTCTCTCAAAAAAAGTTAATTTCAACATGTTTTCTAGGGTTAGTAAAAGACTACCGACAGCCAACCTTAATCAGCCATCAAAAAAAATACATATGACCTCAAAATTATGCATACCCCTTCCAAAATTTGGCTTGAATTAATCTTTTAATTTGGAATTATATTGAAGAGGCCCAATGAGAATCCTGACATGGAGATAGTGTAGGATCTGTAGAGGGAGCTAAAGATTAGGGTGATGGCACTCAAAGGCTTGGAGGTCATCATCAGCTAAATCCTCCAAATACCAGTGGAAACAAGCAGTAGGCTGGTCAGCAATGAAAAGGGTTTGAAAACTGTAGCACTGTTTTTTATAAACTAAATAAAAATAACAATCTATTCTAAATAGCAGTTTATTTTAACAAAACTGGTGGTCTGTCCTATTGCATTGTTGTCTTTTGAGAGATTCCTCTTTCATTTTCTATCAGAAAGAAAGTTGATGGTCCAATGAAAACTATTTTTGTACCTGGGGTATGAATAACTTTGGACCAAACTGAATGTCATTGAATGTCCAGTGAATAAAAGGTCGACATCATTGATGTCGATTATTTGTTGAAAAACCCTTTAAATACCTGATTTCTGTTTTTCTATCTGATTAAATCGACTTGATTGAGTCTTTTATGAAATGTGAATAGAGTTGTAGCTTGAATCACTGCAAACTAAATCACATTTGAAGTGTTTGCATTCATATTTTCACTTTTATTTCTTACTTTTTCAGGATGCAGATTTGTTTTCTAAATAGGTCAGGTTTTCACTGTCTTTCACCAGGGTCATTGCTCTTGATGACCTTGGTAAGACCTTACCGGGCAGGCCAAATAAGATCTCTGTCTCCTCAGTAACATGGATTTGCGTCTCTTCTACGAATGCATCCCCAAAGCAGTACTTAGCTGCTCATTTTCTGCTAACCTGCTGAGTGTTGTTCAAGGATTAATAACTGATCACAAGATTACCGGGTTCCTGACACAGGCCTGCAGGCGGAGTTATTTTTCTTCGAACTACAAATACTGAACAGATCTTCTCCCAAGAAGTCTGTGACTAATCTCAGTTCAACTTCACAAAACATTATAAAGTTGTCTTTCTCTTTTTGAGAAATTGTAAATAATAACGGATAAAGAGTAAAAATGCAGCCCATATAAAAATCAGGTAAATCCAAGCATCTCATTGGTTCCAACAACAATGTCAAGATGCCTGCACAAACAGGCCTTTTACAAATATTCTTTCTTGAAAAAGAACATTTCCTTCTTTTTGCAGAAGGAACATGTCTATGTAGTAATCTTTGAGACATACAGTAAGCCAGTGAGCAATGGCAAGTTGATATTTATTCTAGACAAAATCACCTTTGTCTGCTGCAAGCATCAGTAAACAAGTCGCTCCTGCTGTGTGAACTCTTTTTTGCCTTTGTGAATCTGTCTACCCTGCAGCTGATAGTTTCCAGCAGGGACCTGCAGAAACCACCTACTTGGGTTCCCTCTCACAAGAATTGCAGAAAACGAATATTTTTTTTTATCATTGCGCACAAACTTACCAGCACCTCAGACGTTGTTTTAATACAACATGTGATCGACTTTGATTTAAGGAACTAATAACCCTTCGATCTGTACTTTAAGAGGCCGTTGTGCATGAGCCTCTGCCGGATCTTAAACAATTACACACAAACTCACCATGACTCAATGTGATGTGTTTCTGTCTCAGTGGAGCAGAGTGAGTTAGTGCCATCCCTTCCTGTGTTAGGAAACGGCTTACGAGAGGAGGCAGGGCATGTTTCAGTAGAGATGATTTATGATTTTTTTTTTCTTTTTGCAGAAACTGTTGCATAAAGAGCAGTGTTGTTGGAGACCATCTCCAACAACCACTTAAGGCTAACTGCTGCTCTTCTGTGTGTTGTGTGGATTTTTGGTATTTATTGTGTGGTCTTTACTTTAATCTCTCTAATTCCTCAGGGGAAAAAAAGTCAATTTATCTTGTTGGGAGCTGCTGTTGTGTAGCGAGCAAGACTTACAGTGTATTGAGTAAAAAAAAAAAAAAATCCACGGCTAATGTACGGAAAACTATTTAGCTTAAAGAAAAACATATACACAGTCCAGTCACATTAATGTGACCACCACGTACTTTCCACTTCAGAGTTAAATAACCAATCACAGAAGGCAGGTGGCAGCACAGTGCAGTTGAGCGTATATAAAGGGTGTGTGTGGGCTTCGGAAAACATTTCAATCGTTGGCGTAATGCAGAAACGAAGCGATTTATCCGACGTCCAAAAGGGCATGATCATTGGCTTTCGGGCCAAGGGTGGAAGCATTTCCGAAACGGCTGAGTTTGTGAACTGTTCGCGTGCCGCTGTGGTAAAAGTGTACCGTGCATGGCAAAATGGGACTGTCCAAAATCAACGACGTGGCAAATGTGGTGCACCACGGGCCATAGATGACAGAGGCGAACGACGGTTGCGGAGATGCGTTCGGGCAGATAGACGGGCTACAGTTGAGCAACTGACCACTAAAATGAACCAAGGGGCTACCACAAGTGTCTCCCAAACCACTATTCAGCGAACATTGCTGCGTCTGGGCCTCCGAAGCAGACGCCTGGTTCGTGCACCTATGCTGACTGGTGTTCATCGACGACGAAGGCTAGAATTTGCACGCCAGTACAGCAGCTGGACGTCCACTGAGTGGCGACAGGTAGCGTTTTCAGATGAATCGCGTTTTATGCTCCATCGGACAGATGGACGTTGGCGTATAAGGCGTGAAACCTCTGAAAGGAACCACCTTGCAACCATTGCAGGAACGGTCCAAGCTGGAGGCGGGAGCATTATGGTCTGGGGAATGTTTTCCTGGCATTCTCTGGGTTCACTGATTATTGTGGAAGGCACGATGGATCAATACAAGTACGCATCTGTCCTTGCGGACCATGTCCACCCGTACATGCGCATTGTTTTTCCTCAGGATGATGGCATCTTCCAGCAGGACAATGCGAGGTGCCATACAGCTGCCAGTGTACGTGCGTGGTTCGAAGAGCACCAGGATGAGTTTACCGTCCTCCCCTGGCCAGCAAACTCACCTGACTTAAACCCAATCGAGCATCTGTGGGACCATCTCGATCGAGTTGTTCGCGCCATGGATCCTCAACCGCGTAATCTAGCGCAGCTGGCCACGGCATTAGAGTCGGCATGGCTCAAAATCCCAGAGAAGACCTTCAGGGACCTAAGTGACTCTCTTCCTGCACGTCTCGTAGCAGTTCGCTCTGCGAAAGGTGGTTATTCTGGCTTTTGACAGATGGTCACATTAATGTGACTGGACTGTGTATAAGGGATGTATTTTTTTGCACTCTGAATAGATTTTCCCCTTTAATCTAAGTGTAACCAGCGCATGTTTAATGCATATTTCAGCAAGCCCAAGCAAGGTGCCTCAGAATTACCACTTTACTTGTGGGCCCTGGGGCCTTGGAGTCGACTTTGACATCAAGAGAATATGTTTGGGAGAAGGAATGTGTGGCAAGCTTTCACCTCCAGGTATTTATCTTCTAAGGTGGGGTGGACTAGAGAAGGATGGTGGGAGGGCGGCGGGTGCAGCCAGGCTATGTCATGGCAGGTCGGGAAAAGGCAGACATGAACCCGCCTTAGCGCAGATCTGCAACGCCACTTACTACTACGGGCACAGAGACTGTGTCTGAAGGCCACTTGAAAATTCTGCAGCATCTGCCAGCAATAAATCCCCCTTTAACCCTAAATTGAAGACATGGCTTTCACATATCTTGCATGTTTGTGTGCAAACAGAGAGAAAATGTGAGTCAAAAGGAATTGAGTTGTTTCAGCTGAGGCTAACGTAGAAAAAAAAAAGATGAAAAAAAAAAAGTTTTAGAGAATTACTGCACGTGCTCCTTTGTCAGTAAGTCAGAGTTTTGTTTATTTTGGTGGGAGCAAATCAGCCAATCAGATCATGTGTTTGCTTGGTTCGGTGTTGCTTTTGCTGTTGCTTTCTCCAAACTCCAAATTTACACACAGATTTTTCCACTTTCCGCACGATTTCAACTGTAACAGAGTGGAAACCTGCCTTCCAAGTTTTTTTTTCTTCTTTCAAAGTAGGGAATGGAAAAAATGACTTAAAGAAATGATTACAAAAAATTAGATGACAAATTTGATCACAATCAAATAAGCTGGAAGATAGGAATGATTACAGTATTCCTCCTTTTGCCCCCATCTATCCACCCAGTGGGCTCAGTGTTATATCAGGATTTCCTTCCAGCTGAGTGTGTAATTAGTTTCTCATCAGCCTTAACACCAGGGGACCCATTAATGGAAGTAGATTATGGGTCCACCCAGTTTTAAAGCATTGCCAAATATTAAATGATTTATTGGAACCTGGACATCTTTTGTTATTTTTGTTCTACTGTACAAAACCTGCTAAGATTGATGGTCGCATTTTAACAGATGTGACATTAGCTCTCAAAGCCTGATGACGTAAAAATAATTAGAGTGGAAAATGTTATGTCAAAGTGGGGTGTTTAGGGTATGGTACACGATTTAAGCTAAATGGCAAACCTGTTCCTAGGAAGAATATTTTCATCATATACTGAGTTTGATTAAAATTTCATGGTTTCACAGAGATTCATAACAAAAATATAAATAAAATATGCTGATAGTTTTAGAACTGGGTCACCTTAATGACAGTGACTGGCAACAGTTTCTCAATTTCCACACTATGACTGTTTTTTTTATCAGGTGAATTAGGCTTTTCTAATTCAGCTGATCAGCAGTGCTCAGCAACAGGTGGGGGAGGGAAAGCAACAAACTAACACTGATTCTAACAGTGAGGACTCCAGCCCTTTCTCTGGCATTTCAATTAAAGGACTCTAATCAGTAGAAACAGTTTACAGCAGTTTTTTATTTTGTTTTTGCTTTGAAACTTTTTAAAGCCTTGCCTCATCTTCTTACCAGTTAATGGCACAAATCTAGATACACTAAGACCCATCTATGTGAAACAAAATAAGTCAAAATAAAGGCACAAAATCATCACATTAACTACAGAATTTGCACAGAATTCAGGATAATGTAATTGTTCTTTCTCAAGGAAATGCTTTGCTATTTTACATGACCCGTCAGCATATCCACATGTTGAGAGAAATATTATTATTTTTTTAGTTACCTTAAAAGTGCCATGTGAGCATTCAAAAATATGTTTGGAATTCAAGTATTACGTGAAAGTTTATTGTAATATAGTTTTTTTTTCCTGAGCATGATGGAACCTGATGACCTTCTTATCCAAGATCCTAATCACCTACTTATACATCATTATCAGTTGGAGTAATAGTTCTTGTACAAATGGAACCCTGGACAAGCCTCTACTCCTGAAACACCTATACTTGCCAGAAATACCAGAAAGCATAAACCTTTCCCCACCATAAATGCTTCAAATCGGTTGTTTCTTTGTTTCTTTTTTAAAATTCTGATTTAGTCCATACTCACAGAGGTTTTGGTTTTATTTTCTTCATTTTATAGCCCATGCCATTCTTGAACCAGTGTGGTGAGACAGAACAGAAAGCACCACTGCTTTAAGCACTAGTGGTTAAACAGTGATTTAAATAATTGGGAAAAAAAAATGCCTAAAATGATTTGTAGCAAGAAATCTTAATTAGTCTAAACAAATGCATCTTTGAAGTTTCAATCCTGCTTTATAAATTCACCTGCAGTAACTCAAATGCAGGTCAAATATTCAGTCTGTCATATGTCAGACTACTGAATCACTTATTTTAACTTTAAACTGCATGAGTGAGTCATTATATCCTGAAAAATTACCTTGACTGTGAGACATTACAGGCTACACAGTGAAACTGGATCACATGACAAGTAAGTGACCTCCCAATGATATCAGCATCATAAGACAGCTTTCTCGAAATGGACTAAGAAGCATTAACACTGTTTTATTTATGTAGTGTCAAATCTTTGTATATTTTACTATTATTTATGTGAAATATAGTTATTTTAACATAATTACAAACTGTCTTTATATTTACTACATAAGAATTGTAGAGTGTCTTTACAGCAATGTCTTGTATGAATTGTATTGTATTGTATTCTATTATATTCTATTCTATTATTGTGTTCTGCTAACATGATGATGGTTAACATGCTTATAAACCTAATTTAGTGGAAATGATTGAGTTTGATAAGTTAAATAAATAGGGTAAAACAATGTTTTCAGTATTTGACATGCCCATCACCAAACGGAGACTATTAAGAGAAATTTGATTGACTGATTGATTGATTGATCGGTGCGTCTCTTGTTTTACTGTTGACAAATTTCCCTCAAAGCTATCCATTGGTTTCACATGAGACCATGAGTTTGTAAGTTGGAATGCTTTTAAAAAAGGGAATAAAGACAACAAGAAAAATGCCAAAAGATGGACTTAAAAACTCTCTTCGGCTGTTTTAAGCCTCATGTGAAGCCATCTGATACACACAGCCCTGTGTATAAGTTTGTTTTTTAAAAGCACAGACTTTATCCTGATTAAATAGTGGTTAATTACATGTTTTGTAGGGAGAACAACCCATGTTCTTGTACGTTTGGATAGAGACCCAGATTTAAGCTGGGGATTCAATGTCTGCCAGTCACACATTAATGACCTCCTCCTCCTCACCCCCACCCCCAAAAATAAAAAAACTGGATAAACATAAACCCATGTTGTTCTCTCAAAATCTAATTCTCACACAAATACAGGTCAATGTTTTCAGAATTAACATTGATTGGAAATGTCAATTGAAATGTCAATTTTTGTCCACTCATGTTTATTTTAGTCGCTCCAATGGCAAAGTGGGCAAAGGCCAGCGCTATATTTTGCAGACCCCATACACTGAAATCTATTTTTCAGGACAGTTTTTCATTTGCAATTTTTTAATTAATTAATTTTTTAATAGAAATATATCTTCAGGACACAAGAGGACAAGTCTATGAGTTGTAACATGTATTTATTTATTTATATGTATATATGTATTTGCTAGTTGTTGTTCACTCACTACTTGCTCTCTCTGCCCTACATCTTTAGTGACAGCATATTCAAACTCCCAAAATGTTGTTATGGGCTTTTGTTTTGGTGTGCCAATGAACCACCTGCCCCAGTTTTAAAACTTTCTGGACACGCACCTGGTTAGTTTCAACACATTTCCATGATAAGTTAGACAAAAAATGTATTATTAATAATAATAATAATAATAATAATAATAATAATAATAATAATAATAATAATAATAATAAATTAATTAATTAATAAGTCAACAAGAGCATTTATTGCGGACAATTTCAATCTGCTTAAGGTGAAGCTGACGGATCATTACTGTGCGTAAGAGTCCGGCTGCTGTCAGAAAACAAACTGAAACTACAAGCGCTCTAACTGTCGCACATGGATCCAGGAACATCAGACGCTTCTCAGCATTTCAACAACAACATAAAAAAAAAAAATCACGTCGCCGTTTGTTTTAAAGTGTAAAAAAAAAAAAAAAAGTGAAGATAAAGCTTACCACCAGATGGGATAGCTTGCTATGACATGCGTAAGCCCACACAGCAGCAGGAAACATCCAAGGTATATCATCCTTAAAGTTTCGCAAAACCTCTCCAACAGAACGCCAACATGCGCGCTCATCCGCGCACCAGAACTGAACTGAAGACTGAAGTAAAAGAAAAAAAAAAAGAAAGAAAATAACTACTAGCTGGTGGATTTTTATTTCAATCTTGAAACAACCGCAGGGAGGGAAAAAAAATGTCTTTCAATCTATCGCGAGTGCTGGTGGCAGAACTGAGGAGCCAAATATTAAAAGCTAAAAGCCGCTTGCTTTTTTGTTAAGGACCAAATCAGCAGGTATTGCCAAAGGGGAAAATCTGATGATATGTTCCTTCTGTTGCCTTGTCAGCCGGAATGAGCTAATTTTAAGATGTGTTTTAGTGCTCACTGAGAACTGCTGGCATTAGCATGCAGTGTGTGTGTGTGTGTGTGATATATAATGTTGTTTAAAGGAGAGAGGGAGGGTCCTCTGGATTTTAAATAGACATCGGAACCCTGTGGATTGCGTAGCTATAACAACCTGTCCGGATTTCACTCCCTGGCTTGAAGCTTCTAAAATGCAGAAATAAATATGTGTGAATTGCTCAGGAGTCATTATTAGGGAGCCCCAGTCCTCTAATTGTGCCTGTTTGTCATGAATGTAATATGAGAAGTTGAGAACTTTTTCACGATTTTCCCCAACGCCCCCTTTACATTTATTCAAGAGGCTTTGACATCTTTATGATTGATATGTGAAACGGGACAAAGTTTAAAGTCACACACTATTATTCCCTTTTTATCACCTTATTTTTTTTCTGTTTAATTAACAGAAATGTTCGGAAAAGTTGTTGAATTTAATCGGGGTTTATAGACTGATGACTAATTTAATGATATGCGGCGGGTCTCTTCTTTGTAGTTGCTGGAGCTTTTCTTCATATTAAAATTAATGTCCTATTACGGAACAGAAGGGAATGTACATATTTAATACTGTAGATCGAAGAAGATATATTTTTATTACTGTGCCTGTATTTTTAATGCCTCTTAGATAACTTTTTATTTGAGCAAAGACATAATGGTAATACTAATGTGCCCATATATTGGTGATAACTTTAACAGTTTATCTGAAATGTTAACTGAAAAACGAAACATTCTTTCAAACGTTTATGTTGGGGAAAACTCAGAACTGAGAGATTCTGGATAATTAAGGTTTGAACCAGTATTACTTTGGAATTTCAGCGAAATATATATTTTTGTTTTACAAAAAATAAAAATAAATAATAATAATAATAATAACAATAATAATAATAATCTGGAAAAATATGAAATATCAGGACTGATTAAATACATTAGTTACACATTATTTGATCCGCATCTAGAGGTAAAGGCTCAAACTTTGCACAATACGTGGGCAATCACGTATTGTGCGCGGATAAGTGGTTATCTGTCATTGACCTGTTTCTTGTAATTTGTTTAATTTTCACTGCTTGTTTTTTTATTTTTCAGTTGAGCAGCAAAACTGTTTTGATCCCCTCACGGTATGTTTATCACAGTCAGCAAACTGGTCAAGTTTATTCTATTTGAAGAACTGAAAAAAAAAAAACCTACTCATTTCCTTTAATTGTTGATTCAGTCTTTGTTCCACCAAGTCTTATTTGGACTATTCAACTACTCTCTAATTTAACAGAAGTTTTCATTAAAAAAATCTAAATATTGATTCGCCTGGGAGAGGAAAGTCCTGGTCAGGCCCACAGATGTCCAGACGTCTCAACAGGTGGTGTGAGTCTGGATGCTACTGCCATCTGGTGGGCAATCCTATACATAGCAAAACAGTTTTTTAATGGTATAGGTATATGTTTTACCTGCAAACATCATTGGTTTGTGCAGAAGGTTGATTTTTTGCATTGGAATTGCACGTGAATCACCATTCCACTCCTGAAGTCCCATCAGCAGAGAGTTGATGGGAAAACGGATGGAGTGTTTTCCAATCTTGGTTTTCATTTTAGAATCAGGCACTTCTTTGTGCTGGTCTGTCACATTAAATTCCAATACAATATAAAGACATATATAACATGACAGAATAGAAAAAAATGTTGAAGGCAGAGAAATAATTTTGAAAGAAACTGTTAGTGAAAATGAAACTGCTATATAATCAGGGTATACAAGAAATAGTGATGGGTGCAAATCAGAAAGTGAGTACCTCAACTAAGTGTGTTTTTATTCCATTTAAGTATGTTTTTGTTCCATTTAAGCACCCCCAAGGGCAAATCAAGTTGAATAAGAATAATCTCGTGCAGTATTTATTGCACATTCCTAAGGGATATAAGAAGTTGGATTTTCCGCCACCCTTACCGAATTAGCAGATTTTAGAAATGTATTCATTTCAAAAACAAACTTTCTTTCACACCTCTCTCCCTGCATGCCCTCCTTTCAGCTCACCTTCACTGAAAAAACAGGAGAACATCAAGTCTCCTCTGTGTGGCCACATGACCTCACGGGGACACTGATGTCATTTAGTGGTGGCCAACCAGCACGTCTTGTCATTTCACTGCACCATTGCCCTCAGTGAGACGCCCTCTGTTTGACATTAAACAGCCACAATAACATCATTCGGTACAAAAATATTGAACAAATTACATTTTCATTACTTCACTCAGTTCTCCATGAATAATTTCCTGACGTGTTAGTAAGCTGTTAATACTCCTCTGTGCACCGGGATGTGTTTATGAGTTGGGGGGAAAAAAAACAAAAAATTCTAGGGAAAAACTGAACTGTGTTCTGCAAGGCTTGTGCGTAAATGTGACTGCACCACTAGATGTCAGCATTGTAGTAGCTCTAGTCAGACTCATTGTTGCTTATTAGCTTTGAAATAAAAATACAACTAAATTGGAAACAGGTGCAAACTATCTTTTGAATTCTTAGTAGCTTTCTCTGATACATTAAGGTAATTCTGATATAATCTTCAGCCACAGATCACAATCTAGTCTTTCATTTATGGCCAGGAATGAATAAGGAACACATCTGGAGGGAAATGTAAATAAAATCCCTCTGAATATTTAGTCATATTAGACATTTATCCTTTTAGACTTTATCACCAAAACAATAATACAAATTTTATGGTGTTTAGTGGTTTGGTCAAGAGCAGAGTGGAGTTTTTGCATCAGGATGGGCTCTTCTGATCTGCCATCTCATGTGTTGTATTGCAGCTTCAGATCGTTGAGAAAATAAAATAAACCTCTCATATGATGACAGTTTGGCCCCGTTGGCTGTGAGATCCCACCTGGAAACAACTCATCACTCTCCCCCCTAAAGCCTATAGGCATGGGAAAAGAAGCAAAGACTCTGCCTCTATGTCCACTTTATCTGCAGGATGGGCATTACCACAGGCGTCGACATCCCTATCTGGCCTCTTGGTAATACAGCCTGAAAGGTTTCAGATAAGGAGGAAAATTGTGACGGGCCATTTCAAATCTTGATTCCCTGGAAAGGTCTGACATCACATTTGTTGGGTTTTAACCACTAAAACATGCATAAAGTGCGTCATGTGGACAATCTTAAATCATCTTGAGAGTAAATTGCAAATCAACTGATTTCTCAGAGATCTTCACAAGAAACCTGAATGTTTGCAGAAGACTAACAAATGCTGATTATAACCCATGTTTTGTCAGAATACAGAAATTCAAGAATTAGACGGACCTGACCACACAAAGAGTTATTGGTAAGACAATTTAAACTTGTGTTAGTTTTTATTCTGAAAACAAACACAATGCTCTCTTTGTCCTGCCTTTCACTTTAGGTGGACGACCATGTTTTGGTAGATTTGGAAATTGACTATAGCAACACTTGAACAACTCCATCAGTAGACCAATGGGTTTCAGCTTTTGGCCTTCATCCATGTCATCAGACTTGTGGTTGAGACATATTCTTTCCATTTCTATTTGATGGATTGACTAACTCTGTGTTGTTTTGTCATCTAAATTGTCCACAATTTTATTCATGACCAATCTGAAACTGCAATTTTGTTGTCTTTCTGACAATGATACTAAAATTCTTCTGATTCTGATTCAGATGTCTTTATAATGCTTCTAAAACTGACATCTTAGTTCTCAAAATTCACAGTTATGTGAAATTGTTTTGTAAATTTTTCCACACAGAATCCTAATAAAGTACACTGAACATTATAGAAATCTCTAGCCATGTTTGAGCATCATGTTCACCATTGAATCCTATTGTAACGGGTTTCTCTCAAAAGGTTTATCTTGAAATGGACAGGATGTTTCTTTTAGTTCTTGGAACGTAAGAGTTAACGTTATTGAGCTTCAGGGAAAAGATCACACCTACAGTTTTTACGACGATGGTGAACAGTGAGAAAAGCTTTTCTTTCTGTTCTCTTTGTCTCTTGTTCCTGCAGTCGCAGTCACTTCTGGGTCATCCCAGGTTACAATCAATGAAAAGGGTGGCTGTGCGGGGTGCAGCTGCTCAGCCAGACCCTGTCTTGTTTCATTAATGCTACGTAAGGCAGATCACACCTCTCCATCAACAGCACCTGCTGGTCGAGACCACGACATGTTCACTTTATATCTACCTGAGGTTTCCCTGCACAGACCACTGACGGTGGTGTTGAGCCTGTGTTGTGTCACTGTGGATGCCCTTGCCAGAGAGACGCTGCAAAAGAGCGGCTGTGTTTGTTCAAGGCCAAAGAGAAAAGTGCAATTCTGCAAACAGCCCTCAGGCAGGGTGTTTCACAGGTTGTTCAGAAACCATGACAGGATTTTATCACGCAGCTGTGGCAGGACAATACCTAACCCACAGTGGTTTTATATTAATGTAATTGTTTACAAGAAAGCAAAAGAAATGTGAAATGTTACCCACTCAGTAAGTTTTTTCATAAAACAAATCAGAATACATTAAAAAAAAACAAAAAAAAACCCAAAACAAAACAGAATCTCTATTTTACTATGATTCAGATTTATTCCAATTGCAGAGCAGCAGCAACTTAAATGTGGCTCCTGGTTGGTTGGTTTAATAACCAGCAAGTCACTACATGCTTGAATACAATTTGTGTCAACACTTCACAAGAAAATGTGCATGCACAAAAGGTTATCTCTGCTACAAATGCATCTTAGGATTAAGTTCAATTACTGTTTTTGACAGTGCTTTGCACATAGTGCTCATGTCCCTTGAACTTTTTCACATTGCAGTCTCAAACTGCCATATTTTCTTTTGATTTTAGGTAACAAACAGATTAAGTTGAAAATTGTTATAAAGTGGAATAAAAATGATACATAGTTGTCACCCACAGTCACCCATAGATACAGAGATTGGTACAGAGCTTGGTGTTAAATGGCTCGCCTCAGGCACCAGCAACATAAAGCTGAGGAGGAAGTTGAAATATAAGCCATAACTTTCCAATTGGAAGATGACTACTCTTTCCACTGAAGAATTGTGGATCACCAAGATATTCTGTTCAGATGAGACCAAAGCTGAACCTGTTAGCTTATGTGCAAAGCTCCGTGTGTAACAGTGATCTCCAAGTAGCATCACGCTCCTTTTTTTAGCAGCGTCACAGAATCAGGACATATTGAGAAGATCGATGGAGCTAAACACATGGCAATCCTGGAAGAAGACCTGTATCAGTCTTCCAGTGTGAACCTCTGGTTGATACATACCCCAAAATATTTGTTTCTGGTAGGGCAGAAAATGTTGGTTCCACAAAGTATTACTTGCAATGGATTAAATTCAAATGCAGATTTATAAAAAAACAAACAAAACAAACAAAACAAAATCTTCCATTTCACAATAATGTGGTATATTTTGCTGAACTATCAAAGACAAAATAAGTGAGGCTGTACCATGAAAAAATATTTGCAACTGCTATGAATACGTTTGCAAGGCACTGTAGGTGGTTTTACACCAGAAATGCTGTATGAAGACGGCAAGAATTATATCATAAGTAATCATCTTGGAGACCCTCCAAAGGTGGAGATCTGTGGTATAGTTTCAGAAACAACAACTTCAGTTCATCTCCAATAACCCTTTTTTTCTCTTCAGCCTGTGAACTGCAGTGGATGCTGCGCCTCGACGCCTGAAACAGCAGAGCGGCGCAGACGCACCGTCAGCCTCCAAACCTAAGCCACAAATTATGTCTGGTACATGGAAAAGATCATATCGCCCTTCACTGGAGTAGAGATGGTGAGAATGAGGAGTTTGGTGGTAACTGGGTTTGGACGGATACGGTTTGCATTCCTCTCCAGGGAAGTGATATCAAGACAAGGTCAGACCAAGGCTAATACAAGAGAGCACGAGGAGACGAGCGGGAGACGGAATTTGATCTTTGCTCCTTGCTCATAAAGATGTTTGATCTACAACACAATACTATAATTTTCATGAAATCCACATGATGAATCAATTTGTACAAGATACACACTGTCTTGCAATAATAACCTGCATCTTTTCAAATCCTTGTACTCGTCTAATCTGTAGCGACAAAGAGAATATTTCATGTATACTATAGTTATCAAACTATATAGCCTGTCATACCACTGAAATGTTTTGAATTTCATTTAAGGTGATTATTCTTTCCAAGAAAACACCTAAAACCTCATATTTGCTCTTTAGTCAAGTCCATCTCACTTCAATGGCTGGAGCATGGGCTGACCTCTGGGCTCAGAGAAACCTTGCAGCAATCGGGCATTAATCTGAGACAAGTATTCAGGCCTCTTTTGCAGCTGAACGAGAACTGACTTTCCAACTCCCATAATGATGGGTGGGTTTCTCTGGTAGTTATATCAGTCTGACAGGGGGTCAGAGAAGCAGGGAAAATGAGAAAAAAAAGAGGTAAGATCTCCGAAAACAGTGAGGGGAAATTCCTGACAACCTAAAGAGATTAGTATCTATTACCTAACAAATTTCAACCACATACACTACAAACGATCCACTGCTGTCCTTGCAACTGTGCTCCCCTGACACCAAACGATAACAAGCTCTGTTTTCTAGGTTGCTGGGCCTGAGAAGAGGAGGCGAGCTTGTTTTAAGAAGGGTGTGGGAATCAATTATCCCACTCGAGAGACATGCAGGACCAGTGGGTATTGCTCAGGATTAGTGTCCATTCTTGTCATGTACTGACTAACCCTCCCACTGATCTCCTTAACACCAGGTGTTATTAAGAAGCACAACTCTTACTGAGGGCCTGTGGGGCTTTTGAATAACTGCCCTTTGGGAATGACTGACAAGCTTATAATGGTGAAAAACAAAACATTCCTGGGCTTTCATGTGTTCACCTGTATGGGCTTTTAAATGGATGCTCAGCATGAGCTGAACATGAAAAATCATGCAAAAAGCATCTTTGTGGGATCTAAAAGCTTAGCTGTTTTTATTTCACTAATCTCCAGCAAATCTATAGCCATGATCATGTCCATCTCTGTGTGGAGATGGAAGAAGGCAGTACATTTAAATATGTACTGCCATCTTCATATAAATGCCATGAATTCAGATATATTACAAAATAGCTATTTTTTGATGCATTTGATGACATTTCTTTGAACAAATTATGAACACGGGTCACATGGGCTTTTTGTATGTTTTACTTGATACTTATTTGGGGAACCATGAACAGATGTGAAAGGTGACTTGTTGGTATTCATGGAAAAAAAAGACTGATATTAAAGTTTTTGCATGACAGTGGCAATGTGCTTTGGAAGAAATAAATGTGTTTTTCCTTTAAACATGGTGTAGGTAAGTGGAAGCAAAATTGCATAGACATGACGTTATTCAAATGGAAACTCAGCAGAAAATCATAAGAACCAGCAGAGAATACAAAACCAAAAATTTGCCAAATAAAATCTGATACAACCTAACCTTTGGGGCAAGATTTACACACCTTGTACTCACAATGACAACTATGCACACACAAGAAGAATTGAAAATGATTTCAAAGTGACAAACAAAATGGGACTAAATAAATGTATTGCAATTTAAAAATTTTAAGAAAAACTTTTACAATGCTGAACCATGAAAATAAAATTTAACATCATCAACACGTGGTTTAACCTTGAAAAATGTGATTAAACTAACCAAGTGTAACTGAAAAAACTTGGATTCTACTCAAGTTTAGATACCTCTCTGTGTTTTCATGGCAGAACTCAACTTTGTGGGTACTCAAGGTGTGTACCAACAAAAATCATGTTAAGTATCTAACTGAAATGTATTTACGCAATACTCAAGAAGAACTATCTTAGACAAAAGACATTTTTAGCAAGATATGTTACCTGGAAATAATGTGGTTTCATCTTTACATAAAATACCATTTCTAAACTATGTAAATGTGCCTTGCTTTGGTTCTGCTTCCTGATATGATACTAACTGAAAATATTAGTTTTTAATTGAAAACAAATCTAAGTGAGCCAGCAGATCTTGCATATTACGGTTTTCTGACTGTGACAATAAATGCAGGTTTTGGTAATCTCTAAATCTTGTGCAATCAAATGAGTAGGAAGAGTAAATTCTGTTCAGGAGCTGACTTGCCAAAGAGTTCAGAATATTTGCCTTGAGAATTGATAGTTTGCCAATATGTTGCTCAATGTGCGTTTTTTTTTTTTTTTTTTGCAAAGTGATTAAAGGTTTTTAAATCTTAGTTTCATTCAGATTTCTTGAGAAACTGCCTGCAGTTATTCTTGAGAAAATTCACCTTATTAAGAACCGACTTTCTATTTAGTGTGGGAACTCCTGCACAATCTCTTGTGCTTGTGCTTAGATGTACATAATCTAAAGACTTTTCTGAAACATGTTCTGGCTTTTGAAGGAATTAAATCAACTAATTGACAACTTACAAAAGCTCTTGTTTGTCACAATACAAGCAAAAAATCAAAATTATTTTACTGCGATTTTGTAAAAGAGCTGATTTGAAAAGCATCTGATTTGACCTGAGGTGCGAAAATTAAGCTCAGTATAAATACAGCTGCTCATTGGAGCCTCAAAGCAGAATACTGAAGACCAAATAAGACAACAGACGTGCCAGGGACAAAGTAGACGAGAAATTGAACGAAATAATTTGTTGAAGAACAATATCCTAAGATTCTTGAACCCTCCACCAACAACATGAAATGTGGCAGTATAGCAGCATCATGCAGTGAGAATGCTTTTCTTTAGCAAGAACAGCAACAATGGTCAGAGAAGATGGGAAGATGGATGGAATTAAATAGAAGGCGATATTTAAAGAAAAATTGTAGGAGGATGCAAAGATGTAAAACTGGTTGAGAGGTCCGCATTTAAGCGAGAACGCAACCCTGAACCTACAGCCAGGAATCTGATGTAGGAGGTTTGGACAAAACAAACTCATGTTTTAGAAAGGTTCAGTCAAAGTCCAGGTCTAAAGCTATTTGAGATTCTCAGAGAACTGGAGTTCACTGACACTCTCCATCCAGTCCGACTGAACTTGGTGCAAAGAAGAGTTAGCACTGGAATTTCCAAATGTGCTAAACTGGTAGAAGCTGTAACTGCAACATATCTGCAAAGTACAGTGAAGCCCCAGGCTGTTTTAATAGTTATGACACCAAATATACCTTAATATGTATGTGCAGTGGAAACAGTCTTAGCACTACAGCTGAAGGTAACATCAGTGATCTTCTTTAATTCTGCTCTGTTCCAGATCTATTTTGACTTTAGTACTAACTTTTAATTTATTGTAATTTCTACATATAAAATATTTTAGCCAGATTAAATAATTTGAATTTACTTTTAAGAACATACAACTATGGCTTAGACTAATATTTTGCCCTTTTTATGCATAAGATAAGTGAAGATACAGCTACCTAGTGTGAGGGCAACTTCAATTTCAACCTGTGCTTTAAATACAAAATTAATTTAATCTGATATAAAGAAAAGCATTGTTCAATATTTGAGTAATTCTAATAAAATGGAACAAATAGAAAATGGAAAATCACAGACAAAAACAAAAAACAAAAACAAAACAAAAGAAGTTACGCTGATTTTCTCTGTATCTGCCCCAAAACAACAACAAAACTAGCTTATGGTTTAACAGCATTACATCTGTTTGTGCCGGTTTACACTTCCCTGGAAACAAACTGTCACTGACTGAAAGCAATGTATCAAACAGCCCAGTTAATCTCAGCCTGACATAAGTCATCAAACTCAACTGTGCAGAGCTTAAAAAGTCCCACAGAGAGGAAGCTGTCGCATTAATCATACATTAAGTCAAACCGAGAGATGAATAATCTCAGCGAAACCTGAGAGGGAATTGTGAATCAGTGCAGAATTGCCATGCCTCTCGCTCTTCTCTCCCCCTCTCTCTCTTTCTCTCTCTCTCTCTCTGTTCATGGGAGGAGCGCAGCGCCTCTCTGTATAAGAAGTGTTGAGCTTACAACAAGGGATTTTACACAGCTACTCAGGAGAAACGAAATGATCTGCCCTGGAGCCGCAGCAAAATGCTGGATGGACACCTACTCCTGGGATGGTTATCGTTCACAGTTATAGTGCATCTTCTCAGCTTGCCTGGACCAACCACAGCTTACTTCGGGTAAGAACTGATGCACACACACACGCACACAGTGTAGGGATAAGATGCTGCATTCATTGATTTCTTTGCTTCCTGAAGCAGGTCATTTTTTTTTTTTTTTTTTTTTTTTTTGTACCTTTTGTTAACAACGGTTTGCGCAGTTTAGAAATTGCACTGACAGTGATTTGTTGCGATTCTAAGAGCATGAAGGGCCAGAGAAGTGTCACTTTGAGGCCTCGCAGCTGGTGTCTGCAGCAGGTTGTCTGCTGTTTCAGGGAGCAGGGGGCAACTATCAGCACCGCAGCGTCTATTAAAGGTCGACACGCAACCTCGGAGTAATGTTGGCTGAGGATATAGTTCACCCTCATTCTTCTCCCCCCACCCCCAGACCCGACAATTGAGCCAGCACACCCACTGTAAAGTTACTCTTTGAGCGTCAGCTGAATGGCAGGTAGCGGTCAGCTGATTGTTTTGCTGAAGCGTTTGTAAAAATCACATCCCGAGTCGACTCTTGAAACTCAGCCGCGCGGAGCCAAAGGTGAGTTGTGTGCGCCTCAGACCCAACAGCTGGTAACAATAAAGCAATCTGACTGAACTGAACCGGTGGCCGAATTGTCTGCTCAGCTCGCACAGAAATCCCCCCCCCATCCAGCATAAACATCGCAGAGCTAAGGCGAGACCCCCCCTCTACCTCCCCTTCCCCTCCTCTACCTCCCGCACCACCACAACCCCCTGCTTTTTCCTCTGCTGCCCCGGTCAAATTGAAACAACATTTGGAACACGTGTTGGGGTATTAATTTGCAATTCTGAACATTTCATGACTCATGTGATACCTACAGTGATGTTTAATCTAGAGGGGGTTGGGGGGAGGGGTGGGGAGGGGGGTAAATGACGATTATTCTCAAGGGAATGCCTTGGGTTTTAGGTGTAACTCACAACTTTTACTTCAATGTAATTAAAGATCCTTTTTTTTTTTACAGTTTCAGTATCTTAATATTTACTTTTGGACAGAGCTGAATCAATATTTAATAGAGCCCGGGGCAGAAAAAGACTTGGGGTGGGTGGGGGGCACTTTGAGATATGCCCATCAGCTACCATCCCTATCCATATACTGCCCTTTCTATACTTTCATTTTGCATGTCAGAACATGCAATCATTTCATTACAATTGATATTTTTTAATTGTAAATTAAGCACTTTTTATAAATCATGAACAATTCTAAGGTCTTAAGGACCCCTGCACCAACCAAAAACAGTCAAAGTGTCCTTAAGTTGGTGAACACTAGTTAGTACACTATTACATTTTCATACAGTAGACTATGAGAAATTAAATTTGTTGATTGTTTGCAGGTACATAATCTCCCCTTGGTGGGTACATCATGCATGGCTGGTATGAAATATCCCACAGCAGGTGGCTCCCTTTTTACCTGAAAACAGTGCTATAAAATAACCAAAAATGAAAATGGTACAAAATAATAAGAGCACAAACACACCACAACAGCACCTCTAACATCCCGTTTATACTGTTCATCCCTAATTGCTTAGAGCAGTGAATATTTAACACAAGTTGATGAGTTGTTACTTAACCAACATCAGATGTCTAGATAAATGTGCCCTGCATTTGAACTTGAGTAGTGTCTTTCTTTGTCTTTTATTATTATTATTACTATTTACTTAGAAACATTGATCCCAGGTGGTTTAGAAGTGCAATCTCAATAGCACTAATGATCCAAAACCGCTTGGTGACTTACAGCATTATTCTATTGGAGAGCCGGGAACATAGCTCCATCTAATGTTTTTCTAAACTAAAACCTGACCAGAGACTCCTCCACTTGTCATTTGTTGTCAGTCGTATGTCAGGTGGGGTCAATAGAGCATTCTATAGGGAGAAGTTGTTTTTTTCTCCTTTTGGTTCGCACTGTGTTAACTGTATAGTCAGAAGTCCTTATTTTAGTGTATAGTTAAATTCAGACATGTTGTCATAATTTAGAATGAACTCTCTGAATCCCATGAACTCACCGCTAAAGAAGACAATGATGTCATGGTTGCACACTGTCATACCCATCTGATTGGCACAAGCAAAAAGAAACCACTATCAGAGAGGACAAATCGGTGCAAGCAAATTTGCATCATGAACAAGGAAGTTTAAGTTAGAGGAGAAGAATCCAAACAGAAAAGGAGATTGCTTTTGCAAGAGGTGTTCAAACTCAGTGTATAAATATAGTTTTATGTGAGGACAGAGCAAATTTTCAAGGAAGCAAGACTTTTTTCCCCCTTCTTTTTTAGTCATGAGGACAGCAATTTGAGAGTGAGCAGTGCAATACGTTAGACCAGTGGTCTTCAGCCCCAGTCATTGAGGGCCGCTGTCCTGCAACTTTTAGATGTGCCTCCACTGCAACACACCTGAGTGAAATAATGAGGACATTAGCAGGACTTTGGAGAACTTGTCTGTGTACTAAGCAGGTAAATCAGCTATTTGATTCAAGTGTGTTGGATCAGACACTCATCAAAAAATTGCAGGGCTCCAGCCCATGAGGACTTAAGTTCCTCAGACTAACTGGGGTTCTGATAAGGCCATTAAAATGAGGTCCACTTGGCCAATTGTCATGTTTCACCTATAACTAATCTGAGAAGAATTTGGACTGTAATGAAGCAAGAGCTACCTACCTGCCTGTTTCTTACCCTGTTTACCTGCCTTTGTTTCTCTTAGCAAAAATTCCTCCCGGGTGTCGTTAGTGCTCTCCAGATACGGAGACAAATGGTTACAGACAACAGAGTGATGACACCTGAGGCATTTCCAGCATAGTCAAATTTATGGTAGGTAAGTGCAGGATCCAGAGGATCCGTGAACTGTGGTGAATCTGCAAGAGACCACAAAAAATTACCCCCTAAGGGACTGTACGCCTCAAATATGAGAAATTTTCACCAGCTGAAGTGGGGTTTTGTCTTTCCATAAAATAATTTTGCAGAGGGAGAAATCTACCTTTTAAATGTTTGATTTTCTTTTTTGCATGATTCCTTTAAATCCAAATTTAAACATAAAAATTATATTGAAATATTGCCACTCGTAGTGTTTATAACAACTTTCAAGTTGTTGTAAACTACAATAAAGTCACTATGATTGGAGGAACCTCTAAGGAAAAGCATGTCTGTATTGTACATTGGTTGCTTTTCCTGTCTCTGATTTGGTGTTTAGGTTCAGTTTGCATCTGTATCACATTAGAAGAAACAAATGCAACTCTGCTTTCCATTCCTGACTTCCTTACTTTTGCCACTGTTGACGTTGGCAGGTGATGTGCCAAAGTGGCATCTACACCAGCCCTGATGATCATAATGACAATGCATGTTGACTCATTCAATTAGCACTTGCTTCTAGCTCTGTTCTCTGTGATGTGGGGGTGGAGTGGAGGGGGGACATGTGGTGTTATCATATTTCAGATTTATTATTACGCAGCCCCATCAGAGGAGAATACGATCGAGTACTGCCAAGCATACCGAAACTGCCTGAACAGGTGACTCAGATTCAAAGTGTGACTGCCTCGTGGCAAGGTTCTCAGAAACCTGACACCGGCGATGTTGCGGGGCCTTAACTTGGGAGGACGCACGCAAACACAAACCTGTTCAAATAAATATTCCATGAGTGTGAGTCTTCCTAGGGCCTCCTGGGTACTGATTTACTGAAAATAGTCAATGTTGCATACCCAATTTCCAGAGTGCGGTGGAGCGTAAGTGTAACATAAACACAATCTCTCCTGCCCATAGTGCGCTCACCCGAGGGCGGGGTGGGATTCCTGGCGTAGTCAAGCAGCCACATAAATTGTCATTCTTTGCCACAAGAATGCAAACCCTTTTTGTGTGTGTGTGTGTGTTGTGTGTGTGTTCCCTCAGCTTGTTGTGGCAGGTGCCCATCTACTGCTCAGTTATCGTTACAGATCGAATGGGAAAAGTTAAAGAAACTCCTTCAGCTGAATATTACATGACATTGATGAGTTATTTTCTTAAATTTTAGACTCATGTCTGCTCCCTGAGGTACCTCTGTTGGCTTAAATCTGAGTGTTTGGATAAGGCATGTAATTCTGTGGTCTTGTTAACTCTGCTGAATGTGGGTCCTCAAACTGAGTCAAGAATTTTTTCCCTTTTTTTCTGTTTAATTTAGTTTGTCGTGTGCGACATATACAGGAAGCCTGCCCACAGTCATGCAACTGGAATCCACCATTTAGACACCCCGCCATCCGGAAAGATGCAAGCGTAGAAGTTGATGTTAAATTGCTACCATATCTGTTATCAGTTTGCTACTCAAGCTGCATTGTTGTGCTTTAGGACAAACCATTTTATTTTTGCAGTAGGCCAATAAAAGTGAGAAGCAAGAGGCACAAAAATAGCAGAACAAATGAGTTGAGTACCAATTTATTGAGCTTTCTTTTCTACATTGGTTTTCAAAATTACTGATATCTGTTGAACTTTTCCATGTTTTACTGGAATCTTGAATTAATTGAGATTTTGGTGACTGCATAATTGTGAAATGGAAAGAAAATGATGGGTATTTTTAACATGTTTTCAAATAAAAATCTCAAGACTTTCTCCATTTGTATGGAAAAAGTGTATTCATCCCTTTGTAGATCCACCTTTTGGTTCAGTTAGAATTTCAAGATTTTTAGGGTATGTCTCCTCCATATTTGTACTTTAAGACTAACATATTTGATCATTCTTTACAAAACAGCCCAAGCTCTATGAGATTGCATGGAAAGTGCCAGGGAACAGCAGTTTTCAAGCCTTCCCACATATTCTCAATTTGTTTGTCCAATGTTAGTTTTTCACTGTGCGTAGTGATTTGCCTCAAGGTCCAAAAGTTACATTTTTGTTCCCTGTCCATAGTTCGTTTGACAATAACTTACTTCCTGGAACTCTTCCATAAAGACGAGATTTCTACAGTGCAAGATGGGTAGTAGTTGTATTAGCAGATTGTTTCACCTGAGCTGTGGGTGTCTGCAGCTCCTTCAGAGTAACAATGGAAATCTTGCTTGATTTTTCTTGTTGATGATCTTATATCCCATCCTGTCACTTTAGTTGGACTGCAATCTCTTGGTAGGTTTGCATTTGTGCCTGCTTATTAATATTTTGAATGACTTAAATAAGGCCCACAGCTTAGGATTTTATTGTGTAACTTTGTTTTAAGCTATCCTCTAGCAAACATTTGAAGCCTTCACAGAACAGTTGGATTTATTCTGAAATTAAATCACACATGTTAGCCCAGCCATTGCCTTCCAGATAATTCTGCTCAATTCAAATCTTTCTTCACATGATTTCTCTGGTAGAATTTCAACCGGAAAAATCGGTGAAGAGACGGACTTTGTAATCAATGACATTGATTTTCATGATTTGATTTTGAATTGTAGCCTGCCTATAGTCTTAGTAACGGCAGTGGAGGAAGTGATCGAAGCCATTCAGTCCACTTTGGCCACGCTAGCAAATATTGAATTAACAGTAACAGCCATCTCGTTCAGCTCGGCACTTCTCTCTTCACTGTGGTTGATGTTTGTTTACAATGCAGGCAATTTCTGGTAAGCTTCATAGTGTTGAACTGGTGCATTAAATAAGTCATGGACAAATATTAGTGATTGGTTTAAATTTACATTTTAACAGAATCCATACACACACCAAGCCATCGTTTCTCAAGAGAATATGAAGCAAAGTGCAGAAAAAATGGGCTGGTTTTTACCAGGCTGCTCACAAGAGAATGCAATTTAGTGATTCTGTGTTTTCAGAAGATCATTGCACATTTTAGAATTATTATTTTTTGTATTATTTTGAAACCATCCTTTTTCAACCACTTCACAGTTATGCACTACTTTGAGTTAGTCTGACACTTACAATTTAAATAAAATTCATGTACAATTTTAGTTAGAATGTGTCAAAAATGTAAAACCTTTTCACGGACATGCTTTGAAAAGCACTGTGCATACTTCAGTCAGTACTGTTTCACATCTCTGGATTTTCTACTGGATCCTGCTGTGGATCAAGTGGTGCATATTTTAAAGAAACCTCTTTGGCATAGCTCAGAAATTTTAGAATTCATTTTAAAGCGTTTTGCTGTAACCACCATCCCTGCAGTAGTTTTATGGAGTGCTCCTGTGTGATTACCTCTTATTAGAAGCTGCTGTGCAGCAAGAGCATGTAGTACCATTGATAGAGGGATTTCCCAACTTCATAGGATATCCTGTGGCCACAGCCACACCTCTAACGGTATCACTTTAGAGAGAGCCAAGTCAATAGGATTCTCTTTACACCCATGCTTTGGCAGTGGAAGTGAGGATATGCCTCACTTCCACTCCAAGCTTGGATAAATGATCATATGCTTTCTTGCAAAGAAAGCAAAGCTCCTGTTTTTACTTCTGTTTTAAAACATTCAGATTTGAGCCAAGCCATAATTTCTTTTGAATCCTGTTGTTCATCCACATGGATGGAAAATTCTGCTACACCCATGATAAGTCTTAGTATACAGGAGGATCCCCAGTCAGGAACATTTTCCTAGATGGATTTGAGAAGGAATATAGCCATAGATGACAGCAAGCTGACTCATTGCATCTAATAAAACAAAGTAAATGATAAAAAGTTGCTACACCTTCTATTATAAAGACTTCAGTGTTCTTTGTAGTGATTTGCTAAGGGACATTGAGTGTAAAATAACATGGATGTACAGGATATTTTTGAAGATTACATGGTTTGACCAGGGTTTTAAATTGTGTTTGGCATGCTCACATCCTACAGCTCCAGTCCCATCGGAATGCAGAAGCGACCGCAGCTATAATGCATATCTGATTATAAAAAGATGGCTGTTCTAGTCTGGCGACAAAAGCCTGCTGTATTAGTTGATAGTTCAAAAGAAAAGTGAAGGAAACTTACTGGTCGTAAAACAAAAATCAAATCACCTTTGCAGCTGGAAAACTAATAGATTCAAGACACACTTAGTGGTAAGACATTGATTAAATGATGCTTGTTAGAGTGGCCACTATGTCTGGTGTTTTCCATCATCTAACCACAGGTGAGGTTTTTCTCAGTCTTTTCATTTGTAGTCTGTGTAATTGAATACACATGTAACATGCATTGAGATTTATTGATTGACCAAAAGAGAGAAGTTCAGTATCCTCTCTCCCAGTTTATTTATGTAAACAGAAAAACTGGACCAAGAACTGGACCCAGTGGAACTATTTTACAAACTTTTTAAATGACTGTAGAAAATGAATGAGTATGGAATGCTTTGCCATAGATTTTTATTTATTTATTTATTTTTTAAAGAATGTATCTATAAAACGGTATTGGACCAAGAACTAAATCTTGCAGAAACTCTTATTGACTTGCTGGATCAAGGTTAATTTATCAACAAAACTGAAATGGTATTAGGGGTTTTTGATTATTTACATATTTTATTATCATTTCTAGCAAGAAATTGCTATTTCTTTAGCAATTTATATATTGTGGAACAATAATTTGCTTTGTCTTAAGCACAGAAGTGATAATTTGAATATGAACTGCTCTTTCAGTTTGTTTATGCATAAAGAAAACGATAGTGAACCAAGAATTGAACTTTGTGGAACCCCTTCATGGGCTTCATGAGCACCATTAAAATTTTTTGGATTGACATAACCAAAATATTAACAAATATATATATATTAAAGTAAAAATAAGTTAGGATTGAATTCACATTTCTCATCAGTTATTTCCACAATTGATGAAATATGAATTTTCATTATATTTCAGTACAAATTACATTACATTTTGTACTGCAAGTATGAAACTGAGGCGAAAGGAGTATGACAGACGATCTGAATTATAGATTCATGGATTTTTCTAAGTTGAATAGTTCACATTGACTTGACTCTTTATTTAATTCTTTTATTTCAACTATGACTTGCAAGAACCCTTTGTTCTATGGCTGCAAAATAAGCACAAATTATCCATTCTCATATTAAACATGGCTTGTGGTGTTTCTATTGTTCTTCTATTTTAGGAAGTGGCTACTTTTTACCATCTTCTTGTCAAAAGACAATTTAGGGATGAAAGTTTCATAGTTCATTACCTTCCACAGACTCTAAATATAGTTTATTTATTGGTTAGCAAGATTGCATATTTCACACTTGAAATTCCCTTCTAATAGATGCTGTTCAGCTGTTAAACATGTCTCATGTAAAACTAAACATGATGCATTAAATTACATAATTGACCAAATTTTCACATAAAGATAAGAAAAAAGTAAGAAAAAGGTTGAAACAATGGAAAGGATTATATATCCTTCTGTTGAAGGGGATATGAAAAATCCCCTTCAACAAGCTGAATCAACAGTGTCGGTGTGTCTAAAATTTGGAGCAAGTATAAATAAAATTGGGAAAAGTGTTAAGTGAAAACATAGGCAGACCAAAAAATACATAAGTCTGGGGACAGAAAATTCAAAGAAAATTGACCAGAAAATTAAAAATGGGCAGAAACAGGGGCTGGTGTTTGTGACTGAACTGTTTGCAATTAGTTATATAAATTTATTTACAGATAAAACAGAACAGAACTAGAATTGACAGAAGAAAACAAGATTCCAGGGGGTAAAACAAACAACAACATAAAACTTTGCTGAACAAAACACTTAACTAAAGCTCTATAATGTTTTATAATAAAGCTATAAGGCTATATAATGAATACCAAGCTTATTGACCTGTGATACATGCTTTCTAATATGCAAACAAGATGCATTTATTTGCAGTTTAATTCCACAGTTGGTAATGGGCAGAAAGATTGACTCAACTAGTTTTCATTTTACTTAAAAGAGAAATCAGGACTTGGTTCTTTTCATACATTCCTAATAAATTCTTGAGTTGATGAATAGATGGTCTTTAAAGACAAGTTTTTATTAATTAAAAATAAAAAATAATTAGAAGTAAACACTGACTGTTGACCATAGCTTATAAGATGAATGTATATTCTCTTAGATGGTGCCAACCTTGCTCTTTGAATTTGTAAAAAAAAAGAAAAAAAAAAAAGAAAAGTTTTCCTGCATTTAAAACAAGTTGTAGGAGACAGAGGTGTTTTTGTACAGTATTGGAGAGCCCCCAACGCCTTTAAAAAGCTGTGCTTGCTCTGTATTTAAGAAGCAACTATGGGCTGAGAGTTGAACTTTGTAGAACCTCTTTATCAACTAGTAATACTCCCCATCTCTAACTATACTACCTAGAAGGTAATTCACAAACCATCCAACTGCTTGTTTGGAAATAACAAAATTATATGTTAGCTGTTCAGTTAAAATCCAGTAATCAAAACTACAAACTACAATAGAAAGACTGCACTGCAAGGACACTATAGTGAAATCAAAAAGTTTGGATCTTAATTTATTCCAATATTTTGTTCAGTTTTAAAAATAATGAAGCAAGCATGATATTTCTAGTCTTAGTATTGTTCTTACCAAACACCTGCAATCTGCGCTCATGCCGGAGCCAAGTTTGTGTGCCTGAAGGTGTTCGGGGTGTTGGTGCGCTGGTACAGGGCTGCTCTGTGCCATGCCGTGGGCTAGATCAGGGGAGTCATGCGGACACTGCTGCACACCCAATCTGTGCCAGTCACACAGTGACTGCAACTGAGCTGCTGACCTTAGCCGCATTGAGTTCTCACATAGCAGTTAAACCTCTTATCATGCTCCATAGTCCCACTCCCATTCCCAAACCCAACCTCTGTTGTCCAACTGTTGGGCCGCCACAAGGCACTTTTTGATTAGGCATCTCATTTTCAAATTGAAAACATTTTTAGAAGACACGTTCATGAACCAAACCCCATCAGTCAGTGTGTGGGTGTTTTCCAACATACTTCATTTGTCTCTGTGTAAATGACCAGACAGGACGAAATTACATAACTTTAGGTCATATCCTGTTAAGTCATAGAAGATAATCAACTTCCCTTCAAACACTGGAAAATCAGCGCTCCTAAGTATTTCATGACATTTGCACAGAAGGAGTCATTACTCAACCAATAGCAAATTCATAATTCCAATAACAGCATTACTAGATTTTGAAAGTCTTTTTCATTATGTCACAGCAGTGTGCGACCCCCTGCTTCTTAGGTCTCATCACAATATCTAATAAAGTCAGCCAGGGACTAATCTAATTCTAGCCTTATGTATATTTTTCCTATTTTTTTAACAATTAGAAAAATTATCAATGGAGAGAAGTGGCTAGGGTAGGATTTATTCTTGCATAAACTTCATGGAGGTGGACAATAGTCTTGAGACTGCTTGACCCAGAGAGTCATTCGACATTGATTCATGGTTTCTCCAATTATTTAGGTCTAAGCTATGGAGAACTTTGTCAGCCAGAGAATAGAGTGGGCCAGTGGGAAAACGCCACACACGCTCACACTGCTCCTACCTTTGGCATGGCCTGGGCTGTGATATACCAGATGGGAGTTGGGCCGGGTGGTCTGAAGTTCATCCAAGAGTTTTGAGGAAAAGTATGCAACCTTGCCACACAAAAAAAAAGAAAAAAAAGGGGGGGCACTTTAACGGCTGAGACGGCAGGAAGAAAAAGTTAAAGCAAGGAAAAAATATATCTGTCCTAACAAGATAAACTTTCTACAGACCTCAGTATATAATTTAATGATTGATGTCGCTTATATTTATTGCGCACAGATTAGCCTCAAGTGAGCAGGGTAGTTTGTCTTTATGACAGTTAGACTATTCCAGGACACATGTCCGTGTCTGTCACTGTCTTCTGTGGGTTATGTTCTCGTACAGCGGTGATTTTGTTCAGAGGACGCTTCGTTTTAAGCAAACAGCTGGGCCGAGTGATTGACATCCATTTAGAGATATTGACCAGTGGGAATAGAGGAAGTTTGGAAAGTAGAGGGGGGGGGGCTTAAGGAGCGGGAGGGGGTTGGTTATGATGTTGGAGACATAAGACCACACAACCTGCAAGTTAAGACTAATGGAGAAATTGTGGCTTTTGTGCTTTTTCTGTCTGGGCGCGTTCAGACACTACAGACTCGTATAGGTGTTGACTTAACCCACATGCATGTGCACATAAATACAAGCACACTTCAGGGGACAAAAAATGAAGGCAACAGTACTGCTGCATAAATGGACACTGGATGTGAGCTGCAAAAAGCCCCAAAGCAAAACAAACCAACAAAAAAAACAAAAAAACAAGACAAATCCCGGAAATATCCTAAGAATTTTTTTGTTTTACAATTGATCTGATTTGAATTTCTCAGTGGTCCTCTGTATAAATGACAAAATCTCTGTTTTAAGACCTGAAGATTCACTTGCATTGCTCTAAACCTTTGAATTTAATGCACACACAGAAAACTGCACTATATTAGTGATTTTTCTACAATGTTTAGTATACTTTAGTATACTACTATTTACATGACTAATGAAGAATATGCAGCAGGACCAGCTGAGGGTCACTTGTAGGACCATAGTGTGAAGCCATAAGAGGGAGCGATGATGGTGAAATTCAGAGAGCTGGTCAATAATTTCCTCGAGGGACTGACTTTGAGGCTCTGCTATGTGAAATGAGCTGTTTTTCGAACTGGCTGCAATGGAAAATGTATATAAAGTAAATATGTCACGGGCAATGGGAGGTGCTGACATGTAGAGAGAAGGGACTAAACAAACTCCTGTGTTACTAAGTGAAAAGACAGTGGAGGAGGTGCACCGTGAGAGTATGTCAGCAATGTCTGTGAGAAGTGTATAGAGAAGCATGTGTGTGAGTGGAAAAAGCAAAGCTGAGCAAACATCAGTGAGAACTTCACATAGGATTATAATGAGTTTTATATGTTGGTGTTATGTTCCAATGGGTAGCCACTGTTGCTGTGCCAACACCTCAAACAAAAACACCTTCAGAAAATGGTGCATGAGATGAAAACACATTCCTTAATTCAACATGTTCATTCTGGAAAAAAGTAGTTTTTGTTGTCTGTTGAACTTCTAATGCAACCAACTTTGTTCTATAATTAGTTGTGTTTAATAAGTAATTAATAACTAATTATAGACATAACTATAAGTAGTTATGTCTATAATTAACTATAAGTAGTTATGTCTAATTTATTTGATATAGTATCAAATTAAATTCATATCAATTGCCATCCTGTGCTGGGTGACATATTCGGTTCTGTACGATCCAGATCAATTGTAATTTTAATACAGCACAAATTCAGTTGATTATGTAATATTATTTGGAAAAAAGTTATTCTCTTCCTTAACGGGCATGTAATGACAGTCGAAGGATTTTTTAAAAAGAACAAAAGTCCATCTGAACCAGGCTCCGTATAACTGACCATCAGGCATGAAGAGCTGGGGATTGAGAGGACAAGAAGTATTTTCTAATAAAGAACAAAGCAAGTACATGTGGTCAATGGCAGATATGGTTTTGCCAATAGCTACATCCCGAAAGGAGACACAGCTAAACACTGAAACACTGAGTCAGTTGTGTTCCATGGGAAATAAATTCAAAGATTAATGTGCTTCATTACAGAAATGATCCCATGACTTTGTCCCAAAATAGACAAAGTAAAACTTATCATTGGTAGAAAAAAAGGGGGCTGAAGCATTGAGTCAGGGGTACTTTCTATTGGAAAGAGAGGTAAAATGAATACAGGAATGGCATTGTCATGGACTTCATAACGCCAAAGTTAAATTGAAATATCTGAACCTGATGTATTCTTTGTCAGAAGAAAAGACAAGAACACAAAGCCAAAGCCAGAGGCTGCTATGGCTCTGTGTACGGCATTTTCCAGGAAAAAAAATATATATGAACCAAGACACCGATATACTGGGTCATGTAAACTTTCAAAAGAATCAAAAGAAAACATTTAGTTAATACAACAAGCAAATTTACCACTCTGGCTCATCCCACTTAAGCATGATGGTATATAAAAGCTGAAAGCTAAATTGAAAGTCAAATCTTTTATTTGATGTCCCGATGGGTATTAGCTAAGCTTCTCTTTGTCATTTTGAGCATTTTTATTTTTTCCAATATAAATAACACTTGCACTTAAGTCTTTATGGTACTATGCCAAAATAACAGCCATTTAGAGCAACACATATAGGATAAATCTATTTTGATTAGCATCTTTATGATTTGGCCATTTATAATATTGTGTTAAAGGCAAAAAAAGAGGTCTTACTTTTTTCAGTCTGTAGAGGGGTAAAATCTGCACTATACACTAAGTGGAATATTTTAAGGTAAACAACATTTTGTTCATCATAAGGTCTAGTCAAATATATGTATTTCATTTAGTATAAGTGGCAATTGTGGCTATTGAGATGTCAATTGACGGGGTTTCAGCTTCTTAAAGAGGGAATTAATTTCCACGGTACCCATCTCTGGTGATCAATGGAACAAAGCTGAGGTACAACCTGGACAGTTCACCAGTCTTTTACAATGAAATTAACTATGCACACACAGGCAGATCAATGACAACTTGTTACCAGTTGCACGGTACTTTTTGGATGTGGAGGTAAGCAAGAGCAAATGGGTGATGACTATCCTACTTTTTTCATTTTGTTTGTACAATTGGTTTAAGCAATGATCTTTGAATCTTGGATCTGGGTTAACTGTCATACAGGCAGCAGCTGAACTTTAGGAAACACTCACGTTAGGGGTCGGTGGATAAAAATCTACAGGCTCTCAGGAGGAAGAACTATGTTGTTTCAGGTTATAGTTTTGAAAGTAATTTCTACCCCTCTCTCATGATTTATGCTTTGAACCATATTATTTGAGTAACTGATTAGTTTTCAACCAAGCATTGATTGTTTTCTCCTTTTTTTCCCATCACATTATATATGAGACTTTATGACTTAATCTCCGGTTAATTAAAATGATATAAAGTCACCAAGGATTCCCTTTTCTCTGAAATCTGATTAGATATTGGTGAATCAGCTACTAAATATTTTTGCAATTCTGTTGTTCCCAAAGTGAGTTGAATGAGTTCCTTCCTCATTGAAAACAACAGATTGATACTCTTTCGGTACATCATCTTGTTGGAATGTCTGACCTTTTTGTGTGACAGCAGGAGTTGCGGTCCTGCTCCTAGAGAAAATATTATCTTTAATTTTCAGCAGTTTTCCATTTTCTCTCAAGATGCAAGCTTTACTTTTATTAATGCTTTGTGTCCATATAGTAAAGCTTTGTGTTTTAGCTTGGTTTGTGTCCGAACATTTGAGGGAACTGCACTAGTGTGTTGTCTGTGATACTATTCGACTGCAATCACAGAGCGGAAACCTTGCACAAGTGAGGAAGCTGGCCAGTACTTTATTCTCTAGAGATATTAACAACTGTTCTCTCTACCAGGACCCTTTGCCCTCATGTCATTTTTGCCTAAAATATGTTTTTTATCAAAAAGGGATGTTAGACAGTAGTAAAATCATACCATTAATAAACTTCCTCGAGCTTTAAGTCCATCTTTTTGCTTCAAACAAGAATCAATACGACAGCTGAATTCACTCAGTGTCAGTTTTTTTTTTTTATTTGTTTTTGTAACAATGTATGTTAAAAAAAACAAAACATGTTCAATAGATGCTATTTTTGAGAAAAATTTGCTTTGGTTAGGCAATAACATTGTAGTTCATCAAGACTACAATGTCTTGATGAATATCAAGACATTGATATTACTAGTAGTTCTTGATGAACTACTAGTAACTAGTTACTAGTAACTAGTAATCCTAGTAACTGGCAGTATACCCGTTACTAGAATTTTCTTTTTCACCTGTATATAGTACACATTTATAATTATTCCATATGTATTTAATTGCTTTTCTTGTATTTATTTGAAATATTTTGTATGTGTTTGTTTATGTATTATTTCATCTGTGATGTCTTACTTGTGCTGTAATTTTATGTACTTGGACATTCTTTTGTGTTCTTCTGTATCTTTTCATGTTAATTTATCTTTTTAACAAATCACAAGTTACTGTTTAGAGAGATATATATTTTCTTATCTTTTGACGTGACATTTTTTTGTTTTTAGTGATTTTGATTTTTGTTTACAATATTGGGGCAATATAGCATTTTCAGTTTTTTTCTACAAAGCGATAATCTTTTAAAAAGGTTAAATTAATTTTGTTTAGAGGAGATGTAAAATAAGGCAGATGCACTTTAAAAAAAGAATAATTTCATGTCATGTTTAAGCAAGACTTTTTGACTCATCTCAAACTTGACTGCTCTAACTGATGAACATGCTGAGCACCGTTCAAACAAATCCCGAACTGAAGCATCTGTGATCCATTAAAGTCCAACGATGTGGCACTGAGGTCTAAAGGGGAAACATTTCAGCCTGTTCAGTCAGTTATTGGACTTAATAAAACAAATCTCTTGCTGAGGAACTCCTGTGGCCTTATGTTACAGGCTGCACTGAAAGTGAGCAGTGACAGATTTCTCTCTGACAAGCAATACGGTGCTTAAAGGGGAAGCAATACAGATTTCCATTTACCAGTCCTGGGTCTGGATTGCTACCTGACCTGGTGTGGATACTTGGCAAGTACTTGACACCTTAGAAAGAATAGTTTTATTTTAATACAGTTTGTGGCCGTATTCCCATTTGCTGTGATAACTCCTCTGTGATAATGAATGATTTTTGTGTGTAGAACTTTTGAAAGATGGGTTGGTAAGAGAAATGAAGATTATTTGTTTGCCTTAAGATGCGAAAATGAGGAAGCATTTGTTTTGCAAGGCTGAAGAGTCTCAAAGGTTGTTTACCTAATATTTTAACCAGTTTACAGATCACTATAAAATTATAAAGGATACTTAAGTTTGTTTTGAGTGAGGTTCTGTTCAACACTATTACTAATTAAAATTTTACCCTTACTAGCTAAGAATAAAGTGGATTTCCACTATATAAAAATAACTGTAAACCCCAAAACAGCAGAGTGTTTTTCTAAGCTCTGTTTTATGACCCTTAAAACTATTTTTACACTTCTATTGGGAAATTATTTACACAGAACTGACTAATGCTTTCACAGGAAATGGAGGTAGGAAGTAATGCATAATTGATTATATTTTTGTTTGACCCACTTACTGACAGTGAAACATTTTAAACATTTCCAGTCAGAGGGACTACTTAACAGAAAACAAAGTCAACATTAAGCTCAATTAAATTGCATTATTCACTTTAAATGCCATAAAAGTTGACTTCAATCTGCTGGGATCATTGATGGTATAACATTCTCTACCTGCATTTCCATTGTAAATACCAATCTGCTTCTGTGTAAATAACCGACAATTGCAGACAAAGTTTTAAAGGTCCAAAATGTAGCATGCACGTAAACTTTTTGTAGATTTCCAATGGGATATTTTTTTTTACAAAGAAGCCAGTGATTATTACAATGGGAAGGTAGATAGGAGGTAGTGTACCATTGTTGATCTTCCTGCGGGTAACATGCTGAGAATGAAATATGTAAAATGTTTCCAGTCAGTTTAATTGCAGGATGTAATTCTGAAATTATTTCATATTAATAGTTATGACATCTCTGAGGTTGGAGTAGTTCAAGAAAATAGACGTACAATTTAATCTTGTACTAGCAATTAGGTCCTAGACTAACTCATATGGATTTATTCTAAATGGATGTGATCTGCTGGAGGTAAGATGTTAAATGCTTATATATTTAAACAAGACCATAACAATTAGGTCACCATATCCTCAATCTAGATGTTAGATATAAGGGATTAAGTTATTGCCATCATTTCAAATAAAAGTAAATAAACTAAAAATCCTTTGGATTGCTTAAGGATTTACTTTTTCTCTCTTTGCTCAGTTCATCAATAAGACGTTTGCTTTTTGTTATAATCAGTCTTGTATTTTCTTTTTCTTTTAATCATGATAAAAATAGCATCTTGATATTTCATATGTGTATCAATAATCAACTGCTGAATGTGGTGTCGCTATGCAAATACATGTACCGTAGTTTTAAAAATAAAACTGCAGAAAGACACACCTCCACAGTTGTGCTGCCTTGGCTTTCTTTAAATCTGTGTATTCTTCAGTTTCAGCTTTGACTATGAAGGAGGCCAGAAAAGACACATAATGAGCAACTACTGTGCCAGATCTGAAAGGCGATGTGACCAAACTGGTCACAGGCTGACGGTCATGTACCCCATATGTGTGTTTACAAAAGTAATACTCTGCTTTTCCTATCACAATCTCACTTGACTCTTCATAGGTTTTGCCAGCTGTGTGGCAGTGTATTAAAATGTGTTGATGGCTCCCTTTATATAAACTGACAAAAGACATACAAGTTTACCACACATTCTCATTCCATGCTTTGAGTATTTAAACATTTGCCTGTTAGACAGGGCTTTGCAAAAGGACTCATTCACCTTAAATGTTTTTGTCAGTATGTCATTTCAGAGTCACAAATGTTAGTGGATTTTATTCAGATTGTATGTAATACACCAACAAAAATTTCAGAATTTTCACTTAGTAGAACAAAATTCTTACAAGATTTTATAAACCCGTTTGCATATAAAAATCCAAAAAGTGTAGCATGTTTATTTGCATTGTATTTTTGTATTTTGTATTGCCATTTTGGGGTATGTCTTTGCCAACTTTGCAGACTGAATTTAATAGCTCTTCTTCTTTTTAAGCGTTTGCCAAAGTCAGTGAGTAGTTACATCAGCTGTCTTCCAATCAGAAGGCTGTTGGTTCAGTTCCATCTTCCTCCTCTAATCTTTGGCAAGGCATTAACCACAAGTTACCTATGATTTGTGAGAGTGAATGGGTGAACGTGGCTTTTGTGCAAAGTGCTTTGTCCTGTCAATATAACTAGAAAATTGCTATGCAAGTTCAGTCTAATTACCATTTATGTCAGGACTTTGAGTGGGCCATTCAAAGAACACAATTTATATACTGTGATCTTAATCATTTAATCGTTGCTCAAGTTTTATGTATGGGTTACTATCCTGCTGAAGAGTAAACTTCTGTCTGTCTCAAGTCACCAACCCCTTTAACAGTTTTTTTTTCCCTCCAGGATTGCCCTGTATTTATCTCCATTCATCTACCCATAAACTCTAATTAATTTGAAACCAAACGGTTTCAAATTAAGGTTAAACTCATATAAAATGAGTTCTCTTTACAGATTTCTTAAGAGGGTGGATGTCACTGAATTTTCCCTTTGGGCATCAGTTTTACCCTCCCACTGTCTTAGTGCAACAGCAGATGTCACGGTCAGGAAACGGGAAGTGGGTGTCCTGTCAGCCCATCTTTTCCTGAAAACCTAATAAAAGCAGGGAGAACGTACAAGGTCCTTTAAACCTCCCAGTGTCTTAGGACTGTGGGAGGTTTAAAGGAAGCTAAATGGAAATGCATACGCACTCAAATGTGTATGTAGGCCACTGAAAAACCACTTAATGTCATTCCACTTGGTTGATGATAATTTAGATTTTCAATAAAACTCATTGATGTATGTAAATGCAAACTTAATCAAGACATTCTGGGCCAGAGGAATGTCAATTTTAAAATGCTAAGACTTCTCCAGTAAATATGTAAATCCTGCAGTGTTATGTTTAATTGGCACAGTACATCTGTGGACAATGTGACATATTGCATGCATATGACATGTCTGTCACATTCCAGAAGTGTCACTGACTCATGATTAACATCAAATCTTTCAAACATCTCTAATTTCTAAGATAATTAGCTTAATGTATTTGTGTTTTTCAATTACTTCAAATGAGACCAATTTCCAGAACTTCATTATAAAAACAGAACATTTCCTGCTCTGCTGTCCTACTTAGACAACCCTGTATCAAGATTTATTTAAGCCTCTAACAAATGATGAATTTCCCTGAACATTAACTTTGTTCTAGTTGACTTTACCTGAACATTAACTAAGCTTTGAGCATTATGTTTCCCAGCTATGATTCCTGTTCTGCTTCTGTAGTATGGCTTTTCAACTTTATTTGAGGTGGCTGCCGCATTCCCTCACTTTTTCCTCTGCATTCTGTTTTTACTACAGGTTGACCGGTAATGAACCATTGTCTGTTCTGCCACTGAATTCTCTACCAGAAGAGAGCATGGGTAGGGCCCACTACAAGCTTTGTGACCGCCTCAAACTGGAAAAGAAGCAGCGCAGGATGTGCAGACGAGACCCGGGCGTGGCGGATACCTTGAGGGAGGCCATAATTATGAGTGCCTTAGAATGCCAGCATCAGTTTCGCTTTGAGAGGTGGAATTGCACATTAGAGGGGCGGCATCGCGCCAACATATTAAAAAGAGGTAAGAGCAAATTATAACATACTATTTTCTTATTATCTGTACATAAAAATTCCTACTTGCAGTCAAGGGGAGCGCACATAACAGGTGTGTAAAATTAAACCCCATTGCAACATAGGATATATTTAAAGTTAAAGATGTAATTACATGGAGAGGCAGATCCTTGTATCAATTTAAGTGACTGAAAACTGGTCAATGTCCTGATTCTGCAATTTATAGTAAGGTTTCACTGAATACTCTTTGTCAGAACCAGAAACTATTATTGGTGTGGGTCTTCACTATTGATGATGCTTGTACCAATCGGCATAATCTGCAATGACACTTGAACACATTTTCACACCATATCTGACTGATACTCCACTTATGGTCAGTTCCCATTGAAATACAACACTGGAATTTTGCAGTTCCAATTGCCAAAGAAGTAAAGGAAAAAATTGCATTCGACATCTACAAATGAAATCGTCTGAAGTTTCTTGACTGGTCCTTGTATCAAAATGAGAACATGTCATGTTAAAATACTCTTGTGTGTTAGGTGTGTAAAGAGATCTGCAGCCACAAGATCTTTTTTTAAATGTAATTTAATTGGTGTCAGCATGTGGCTTGGTCTGATGGAATAAGTATGAGTTATTACTACGGGCCCTGGATTTGAAGGTACATTATTTAAAATGACACCTTGTATTGTTAATGTTTGAGACTCTCACTTTGAAGTAAAAAAGTAACTAACTCTTGAGTTGCTCTGTTGACACAGTTGGCTTAAATAGATTTCTCGGCTGGCTGACAACCGTTGCTTACCATAAGTGGCTAACCAATAGCTGCCAATCTAAATCTGTTAGACTGATTAAACTTGAACTGGGTAACCCTACACTGAATAGAGATTCTTTGACGCAGTTTAACAGTTTTGTTTGTGAAAACTTCAATTGATGAATCAAGTCAGGGCTGATTAAACAAGTTTTGATTTGTGAAAACGATCTGAAATAAACTTATGAAAGCAAATTTTTCTCAAAAAAGTGTATTTTATTTCATTCTTGTTAACCCAGAAACTTACAGTACATCTGGACTGGGTTTTATCCACCGCTAGTTTGTTTGTCAGAATAACAATTTAATTGCTCACATTAGTACTTCACAAATTTTATTGTGCAAATATTCTCACTTTGGTCACATAAAATACAAAGAGGGACTGCTGATGGCTTGTATTGCTGAGTAGAATGCTTCATCAGATGTAGGAGTTTAAGCAGCACATAAGACCCTGAAGTTGCAAATTATTGAAGATAAAGGCTTGACAGCCAATCTGGACTTTATCTGCATTGTACCAACTGTGATCTGGATTACATTATTGTTTTTACCAGAATTCTTGCATTGCATTAACTACATTGGGATGACAGATGTTAAGATCCAGACTTTTCATGGCTATTCCTTTAATACTAATGTGCCACTGCAAAAAAAGAAAAAAGAAACTGATTGCAAGGTGGTTTAAAATGAAGTAGAGATTAATTGAATATTACGTCATACTCCTTACTTAGTGTCTGAGAAGTCTGTAGACTTTAAATAAATCTGAATTTTACTAGATCATGATTACACCAACCCAAAGATTGCACCCTTCTTGAATTCCAAACACATCATACATGAAGAAATTCACAAACTTTCTAAACTGTGTCTTTATTTCTGACTATTAATATATAAAACTACATTCTATAATTTCTATTTTAAAAATGCTTCCCCAGGATTCAAAGAGACAGCCTTCTTGTATGCCATCTCCTCAGCGGGCCTAACACACGCCCTAGCCAAATCGTGCAGCGCGGGACGTATGGAGCGCTGCACATGTGACGAAGCCCCAGACCTGGAGAACCGCAAGGCCTGGCAGTGGGGAGGCTGTGGAGACAACCTGAAATATGCCAATAAATTTGTTAAGGAATTTCTGGGCAAACGCTCCAACAAGGACCTGCGTGCACGAGTGGACACACACAACACAAATGTGGGGATGAAGGTAAAGTAGGTTCTCTTATTTATTAATTTTTTAATTTTTTCTTCAAGGTAAAAAGTTTAGGGTATCTTTCCACTCGCATCATCAGTTTTTGAAAGTTCCTCTAATCTTGCGCAAATTCTTATTTATGAACATCTGAGACCCATTAAAATCCCTTTTAGGGAGTAGCTTTAAAAGAAAGCAAATTTATTACTCAGGAATTTTATAGCATTATATTTGCCACAAATGTCAATTTAAATTTTCTTTTTCATTAAAGTAATAATTTTCTCTGGTAATATTAACACAGTTAGTAACTACAGCGCACATGAATCTAACCAGAATACACTGATAAAGACTCAAGAACGGACAAGAGCAGAAATTATTTGGAGATATAAATAATATTGAACAGATATGTTAGCTATGTAAACTCCAAGTGCAATAAAACATTTTGCTTTTCTATTTAAGAATTCAAATTTATCTAAGAACCTAAATTAAGGGCTATCAAAATACTACAGAAAGAAGGAAACTTTTGGGGGGTAAACTCACAGAAAGGTTTTGCTTAAAACATGGCTAATAAAATAATTTGGAATGATTATACTGTAGTAACCGCTATTGTAAATATGGTAAATTCTGAAACTGCTTGTTAGTCCATATTTGTTTTCTTCCTTCAGATTAGATGGAGAGCAACCCTCATTTGTTCTCTAGCACTGCCAACCAATTGTTTGTGGTGAGCAAATACAGGGCTTTTATCTTGGAAGCCTATTTAATAGCGGTATAAAAAGTAAAGAATGTCTGTAATTTGTCAAAGCAAAGTTGGAGTCTGGGACATGCTGTTTTCACTCATTTTCAAAATCAGTTATTGTAGAAGTGTGGTTCGGAAATGTTGGCAAACACAATTCTTTGATAGGATCTCACTTTTGCACAGTTTTTGTGATTTTTGCTATTTTTTTGAGTGAGTGGAACTGTAATGTGTACAGTTTGCTCCAAATATATTCCCACACCGAGGAGAAAACTGGAATGTGCTAACCTCTGCACCAAACATTTTAAAAGCTGACCAGTCAAATTTTCTTGACCTGCTGGTGTGATGAATATGCACTTCCTGTTCCCTGATCTCTTTCACAGCCGGAGAAAAGAAAAAAACAGATTCTCTCTAAACCACACTTAAGACACAGAGTTTTGATCTTGTTTTCTTCTGGCTTTTAAAATTGTAATAAACTTTGGATGACTGCTAAGTTAAGAGAAGATAAAATCATTTGAGGTAAAAGGGTTAAGTTGCCAAAGTACTCAAACACCTCAAATTTTTCCACATATTGTTATATTATAAAGATCTACAGCTCAGGTGGGAGAATCAGTTCACAAGATAACCACTGGCTCTTCACTTATCGTATTTGGCGACAGGCAGCTTGCCACAGGAATTTGAGGACACATTGAACTTGTGAAAGAAAATTCTAAAATTTGTTTTTTTTTTAATTATGAAAAAATGAAAATTTTTACCGCACTGGTGAATTGAAAGTAATTTCAGGAATGTGTTAATTAATTTAACTATTTTATAAAAATTTGGTATTTTAAGAAGCAATGGGAAAAAATAAATTGATGAAATACTGGGAGTTTCATAAAAAAAGCTGTTTGAGGTTGCAAAATACTGGAGTGGACATTGACCTTTCAGGGGGACATTGACTCTAAACTTGGACTCAGAACTATTTCAGTGCAATGATTTTGATAAAATAATTTTCATGTCTTAGAAAGTTCAGACCTAAATCCAATATAAAATTTATCAGATGATTTCCATCCAATGTGACTAAGGCTGATCTGTTTGGAAGAAAAAAAAATCTTGGCTTTAAATGTTAATGCAAGGGGACCAAATAGATACAAAAATCATACTTTTAAGATTTAATATGAAAAAAAGAAAAATAAATAAATTGTTGTGTCATTTTAACCATGCAGTTGTTGTTAGTCTACCATGTAAAACACCAATAGCATCTATAGAAATGTGTGGTTGTAACATGACAAGATTCTGGAAAAGTTCAAACTGCATGGAAACTTTTAAATGAGACTGTCTAGAAGCATTAAATTCCACTTAAGGTAATCCAACTTTCTTTTCACAAAAGTGTTATATTTGCCACAAATGTCAATTTAAATGTTCTCTTTTTTATTAAAGTATTAATTTCCACTGGTACTACTAACACAGTAACGACACCACACATTAATCTAACCAGAATACACTGATAAAGACTCAAGAATGGACAAGAGCAGAGATTATTTGGAGATGATTATCTCTAAATAGACATGGTACATGGTTTTAAACAAGATTTATAAAACACATCAGATGGCAAGTGTGTTGTTCACATGTTCAAATATGTAAGACTTTATCAATGAATTCTGTTTGGGGGATTTTGTTTGCCATAATTTACCCTGACCTATGACAATACCTGTAAAATTGTTAAATTAAAACTCGTGTCCAACATTTTCACCATTATCAGGTTTCCCACACACTAATTATCATTATTAAAGTCTTGATGCAGTATTATAATGCTCTCCTTTGTGTTACAAGCTATAAGCAAAGCCTCTAATTGGCCATTTTATGAAAACAAGCAATGATTATAATGGTTATCCAGTCTGAAGCAACCCTTTTGAAATAATTTGAAATAATTGAGGGAATAATTCAACTCCTCCAAGTTTTGCTTATTAAACAAAGGGTTGTTAAATTACATAGCTGCTATGGCCTGTAATGCTGTACAGTCGTTAACAAGGATCTTTTGTTTCTGCTTCAGGTGATCAAGGCTGGAGTAGAGACTACTTGTAAATGCCACGGTGTCTCTGGCTCCTGCACCGTCCAGACCTGCTGGAGGCAGCTCCTGCCCTTTCATGAGATTGGCAACCGACTGAAGCTGCGCTACGAGACTTCTGTCAAGGTCGGCAGCTCTACCAATGAGGCCACTGGAGAGGGAGACATCTCGACGGGCCGCAACCAGCAGCAGCAGCAGCATCATCACTCCCTGCCTGGTCTGAGCGATCAAATCCCTCGCACTATGGATCTGCTACACATCGAGGACTCGCCCAGCTTCTGTAAACCCAGCAAATACTCAGCAGGCACCGCAGCACGCAAGTGCTACAAAGACCAGAACTGCGATGCTATCTGTTGTGGGCGGGGCCACAATACACAAAGTAGGGAGGTGACCGGGCCCTGCCAGTGTCAGGTGCGATGGTGCTGCTACGTCGAATGCAAGCAATGCACGCAGAGAGAAGAAGTCTACACCTGCAAGGGGTAAAGCGCCAGCTGCCGGGTGCCTCAGAATCAGTGGAGCAAGTCAAAGATGGTTGGTCTTTGTGATTCAGGTCTTTGTGATGAAGAAGACTGATTGGTTTGTTCTCATCTGAGGTTGTGCTGCTATTGTCGGAACAACGTTCTGCAGAAAGTTGAGAAGCAAACCAAAAAAAAAAAAGCAAAAAAGCACTTTGATGGATTAATGTGGGCTTCAGAGGTCCTGCAGAATATTCAGACAACTGGGTTACCATCTCAAGCTTTCCAATCACAGCATTGTCATGAGGAACAAATCTTTTTTTTTGTTACCTGTTTCATAAATCCCTTGACAACATTTTCCAAGAAAATTAATAATCCAGTTGTAGAATAAATACACTGATGGCTTCACAAACCGATTTCTTATGGGCCTTACCCAAAGAACGATAGAGTGTGTGAGTGTGTTAAATATGTGTGTGTACATCTTGTGTTTCTTTGCACTCTGGCAAAAGTTTGAGTGACAATATTTTTTCCAGTCATATTATGAGACTCTTCAAAAAAAAAAGAAAAAAAAATGACTGGGTGTAAGATTAACTTTACACGCACATATTTACACTCACACACATTGTGTGTTTGCATATGTATGTAAATAAAACCAGTTATGATTTTGTGATATTATACAAGCCACTTATGTAACTATGTAAAATCAAACCACTAAATACACAAACATTTTGTTGTTTGTGTTGTTTTTCTCTCTTTGTTTTAATCCATTTTGGCAAGTGCCTTTGGAAAGCAACACTCTTGTATTTGATGTCTTGTGGATAATTTATAGATCCCTTGGGACTACTCCTTTACCAGGAGGATTTTCTTTATTTTCAGTAACGTAATATGAAACTGTTTGTAAATGAATTAACAGAAAACAACTAAACCAATCAGTTTAGGCTATTCCTAGCCTTGAGCGAACCAGTGTTCAGGGAATCACTTAAACCACTATATCTACGAGGATAAAGTAATATGAAAAACATGCAGACAATTTCAAATTAGAGAAACCAGTGGTTCAAGCCTGCGTTGTTGCAGCAGGTTATCATTTAAACAGCAGACACGTGGCATGTGACTCTGATCAGACTTTATGGAGCTCTGTGCAGCTTCATATTTTTTTTTTTTATTGGCTTTTCTTTTTATACTTTGTTGTAAAGAAAACTGTGGAGAACTGTAGGAATGTAACTCCCTACCATTTCCATATTTGCCTCTTCTCTTCAGCTGCCACAATTTGATTGAGCCATATTGCAGTGTGTGCAGTAGAAGTTTAAACAGCGTGGGGCAATTGAAACTGAAATCTAACCTGACAGTGTGCAGATTTGCTCTAGTGAATATGTATGTTCATGCCTTGTAGCTGGCATAAATATATTTTTGATAAGGCCGATGTTTATGTGATGTTCCACAAACTGATGCCTGCCTACACGCAAAGCTGGACTTTCACCACTGAAGTCCGCGGGAAGCCAGTGAAGATTTATTTATACACAAGTTAGTCCACCTTTCTTCCTTACTACATGTGACTCAGTCAACACATTGGGTCTTAATAGGACTCTACAATACAAATTGTAGCGACAGTGACACGTCATAGCAAAAGTGCGGCCTTTTATGCAGACACTTTCTTGCTTTCTTAAGCCTGATTTAGGAGAATAACATCTGTGATGTCTGTGTGAAATATTTACACCTGGTTTTTATAGGCTGACAGAGTGCTAGGATAAGCTATGCTAACCAGCTGCTTAATGCTAGAGAGACAAGGGTGAAACTCGACAAAAAGTGAATAAGTAAAATCCCTCAAAACTATCAACATGCAACTCCCTTGAATATTACCAGCACAACTAGTAAAGTTTAAAATAAAAGATATTAAATGCATTCCTCTTGTTTTGCAGTAGCATAATCATGTACTAAAACAAACCAAACGAAAGAGCTGCAGTCACTGTCAGAATCTTAGACTTATTTATTAGCATTTTTAGTCAAATTATGCTACTTCAACAAAAGAATGCTCCTTTGCTAGAACAGAAAATCGTATTTGGTGTTTTACATATTTAGGAAAACAGTACAAACAACACTTCACATTATTCTGGTGAGAATTAACTACTGAGTGAGGGACCCGTTTCTGTATTATAGCAACATTCGCACACTGAAGCCCAATTCCCTTTAAAGTACTTTGCATCTGTATTTATAGACACAATAAAGTGCAGATCTTTTCTATTTTATTTTATTTTATTTTTTCTGTTAATGTAAATAGCAATGGTTTCTTCTCCTGTGGTATAGAGACAAAACGGAGGCACATGTTTAGCTGTCACAAAAATTTGAATCAAACCTTTTGGGGACCTCCCACAAAACAAATTATTTAGTTCAGCATTATCACTGTTTCAAACCTGCAAAATTGAGAATTTTTTAGTATAATAATTAGCCAATCAGAGTACATTTAATTTGCTCGCCTCACTTTGGCATTAAATTCATGCTTTAGGATGCAAACATCACTTGACTTATTTGTCCTGAGGTGCTAAATTCCAAACATTATGATAGGAGATGGCACTCCAAATAAAGACTGGTCAAAACACATACACAGAACTTTGCACGCTACATGGTGACCATAATAGCTATGCTGAGACTCGTAGGATAAATGCCTGCTCCCCACAGCTTCCGGTGGTGTTTTATGTTTTTTTTTTTCCACATTTTTTTGGTCCAAGCGCTGTGCAGCTCTCTGCTATTAAATTAAATGGATTTGCAACGGATATGACAGATATACTAAATTCACACAGAATGCATTCTTTGGTGTGTTCTTGGTTTGTACATAGGCCTACAAGCTGTAAAGATAAAAGAGGAGCAAGATGCATATTTCGATTTCACTCTCATCTATGTTCTCAAAAACAAAGCTCTGCACTGTTTAGTATTCAGTGGATCATGTATAAAATTTATTTTGTAGAAAAGATTAAAAGATAAGTTATTTTTGAAAATATTATGAGCATGTGTTTAGTGTAAATATATAAATACATAAAAAGTTTAAATTGATTTTATATCCTGGATTTTATAATGCTTTTTTCCCTCTTATGGGTGTCTGTACCTTTTTGGGGTTGAGGTTTCACAAAGCAATATATTTTTCAATCTTGTATCATGTAAAGTCAAAATTAATATCCAAGCACTAATAAATCCTAAAAAATAAATAAATAAATTAATTAATGCACCTATAGTTACTGAAGATGATCACGGTCATCCAGATTTTTTTATTGATTTAGATCTGATCACACAATTGCCTTTTTTGTTAAGCATCTTTTTCATTTTTATTGTAGCTGTCCAACCATATATATTTTCCTACAGTGTTAAAAAATGCCCGTCTGTATGACTTGATTTATATCCTACTTTGTTTGCATTTTGATAGGATTTATGCTGTGCTTTCCAGATACATAACACACATCAACTGTGTATTTTATTTTTGTGAAACTATTACACCAACTGAGTTTTTTCCATGTCCATCTATTCTTGTCTTATGGGAACTCTAAATTATTTTCCCTCTACCTCATGTGTATAGCTTATAGGCATAAACAGATCGCAAATGACTGGTAAGAATGTATTTAAGTTATTTAACATCTTTGTATAACAAAGGCGAAAAAAAAATCTGAAATAATAAATGAATTTTTAAAATTTTAACTTTCGTACTTTCATCATTTGATGTCTTTGGTAGCATATGAAGTAGTTCAGTAGTTCATACAAAACATGCACTACCTTCTCAGCTAGTGTTCTATTGCTTAAATACATTGACTTATAAAAGTATTGATATTCCTAAAGATCAAAATCTAATTTTTCTTGAGATGTAGTCTTCACCTGAAAAAAACTGACTCTTCCATAATGCAGCATGGACTTTTATCTCTATCACTAAAAGCTGTTTTCATAAGAAAACAAATAAATAATGCATACCATCAATGATTTTCCCACAATGCTACAGTTTGTAGCATGATGCAAGGGCTGCAGGGTGTGGCTAAAAGGCTCTGTATCTCAAATCCCTGGGCTGCTGTTAAAACTGTCTGAGACCCACCTTTTTTACGGAAGAGCATCGGCCAAGCCAAAATGGTTTCACGCTATGAAACAGGACGTCATTGTTGAAACAAGGTGTTAATAGGAATCAGATACATACGTAAGGACCTTTGCAATATCACACAGCATCAAACTAACTTTGCTTTGACATGTTTTATTGATTTAGTACAAACAAATAAAAAATACAGCTACAGTGCTCTGTATATTACTGAAACACGGGAGTTTTTAAATCTGTGTAAAACTTATTTATCAAAAACAAATTAATCTGACAATGACATAATATTTTGGTTTTGGCTTTCCTGTAGCCAGACACGGCACATTTCAACACGATCTCTCGCCTCAGTAGATAAGGGTGAGAAGGTTTCAGAGTTTTCTCTGTCAACAGTCCTGCAAATATCTTGAGGCCTCATTGTGAAGCCTCAAAGCCCCATTAATCCAAGAGAAAATAGAATTTGTTATCCTAGTCTGAGAGTGGCAGCTTCTTCTCCAATTGGAAAAACACAGCGCAGTTATGACTGCATCTCTTCTAATGCTTGAAACATCATAGGACAAGCCTAGAATATACTTGACACATGTTAGTAAATCAGAAGTCCAGGAGCAAGACCCTCTTGATGTCAGCTGTTCTTCCTTTGGGGCTTCTCTATTGCTAAAGGAGAAACTAAAAGGCTTTCATAAATTATACTAACATTGTTGCATTATTAAATATCACAAAACCTTTCCATTAGAACCATCACTGACTTCTTAAGCAGTCGAGCCGTGTAAACCTGTCTGTTGGATCCCACTCCACAGGCCGCCCTTCTATCCCCATGTGTCATCGAGCCTTGGTGGCCTTGACCCTGTCATCAATTCACCACTGTTTCTTCATCAGATCACTTTTAATAATCTCTGACAAGGGCAGAATGGGAACACACAAAAAGAACTGCTGTTTTGGAGTTTCTTTGCCCATTGTCAAATTCACTGCAATCCTCACTCTTGCCCATTATCCCTGCTGCTAAACTTCAATTTTGAAATGAAAATATTCACTTGTGTTGTTTATCCAATCCACTCAGATACCAGGGTGATGAGTTATTCACTTTAAGTATTACTGATCAATAAGTTAGGCCGGTTGGGGCCTAATGACCAGTGGCCTTTAGCAACAACTAAAGTTGTATTTAAGAAGAAACCATCATGTTTTATTAAAACTCTTTTGACTGAATCACAAACATATTCTCAGAGATAGTGCATACTCTACTTTGCAGTTGACTGGCCTGTCATGGTACTTTGACCCTTTCTGCAGTTTATTTATTCCTGCTTGCATAAATATGTATGTTTACTCTCTAGAAACATGGAAGGTGGTAATGATGGTTAACTCCAAGTTCTTAGGAAAGTCTGCTGAAGGTCTATTATGTGTGCCTCCTTTGCCTACACCCTGACCTGTTTGTGCGTCTTTTAGATAACCGATCAAGCTCGGTTAAAAGCTAGCTTAAAAAGCACAAGAGCTTAGCACATTAATAAACAGGACTAAGAAAAAAAAAGTTCGATCAAGGAAAACAATCTAGTGTACATATGTACATACATATAGAGTTCTGTGAAGCTTGACTCCAAAACTGATAAATAATCTCCTCAGTTAGAACAAGTGGAAAGTGTAATGCAGCTGTTTGAGGCTCACGTTTTATTTATACCTGATGTGGCGAATAATATTCAATAAACACTTCAGAAGAATAACAGAACAAGCTGTTTAAATCATTAAACACCAGGATGAGCACTGGCGTGCAATATATCTCAAATATGTCTCATGATACGATGAGCTGTAAAAGCTATCAGTGTTTTTTTCACTCCAGGATCCAGGTCCCTGCACATTTTCACAGTGACTACAGGGACAGAGCTCATCGAGCATGACTGAGGCCTCTCACCAGAATGCTTGGGATGATGATGATAGCCGGCTCAGAGCTTTTCAACACTTGCTCAAAATCATAAAAATGTCAGCCACACAAGATAAAGCTCATTTTTCAGGAACTGCTCCAGTTAAAATGAATAATTTTGCATGGGTCATAAATTTTACAATATCCAAGAGGACCCAAGTTGGTGTTCTCCTTCTGGAAAAAAAGGAAAAATAAAACAATTAATGATGAGATAAATAATATAGGACATTTGCTTCCTTCTTCGAAAAACATGGCTGAGTATCAGGAAAAGCCCCAGAGACCCTATAGTGGGGTTTCTGGGTAAGGGGTGTAGGGTGTTAGGACAGGAGCGTGGGTTTTGGATGTTTTTCTGTATCAAAAAACTTCACCAGAAGGATTGCATTGGCTCTCGGCAGGAGTTAAAAACCCTATATACTTGATTGAATTCTTCCGAACACACTATTGTTCATCAGAATCTCTAAGGAGATAGAGGCACTAAGTCTTTTAGCAGAAACTATTCTTCGGAAAATCGTTTATCAGAGTAGACATCTTAGACCAGACTGTTTTGATCTATCACCAGGAGGACATGTACAACAGGCATGTCCTCCTCAGTCAATCGATTCGTTTTGACAGGAAGTTCTTTGAAGATCGCTCAGTGGATATTCAATGCAACACAGAATCGAAAAGAAGAAAACCCATCTTAGATTGGGAAATTTCCTTCAACTAGGACACCACCTGTTTCATGCATCAAGTTTGCATGAAATATTGACAGCAGGGATAAGTTGTAGGTCTAGTTTTCCTCCAAATGTTCCTATTATAAAAGTACATGAGGGAACGCTGTACACTGGTGGACGTTTCTCTTTGCAGCTGTGCTGACGTGCAGCCATAGTCTGCATGTGTGTCCGTGTGTGCGCGTGTGTGCTCGCTGCCATGGTGGAAATTAGTTGTAGTTGTGGTGATTGTGTGTGCGTTGCATGGAGGAGTGCTACCATGGCAGGCTGATGAAAGTGGGGGGGTCAGAGATGGACTGTGAAGCTGCTATCCAGCTCATGCTTCAATTGTGCAGTAAAGATTCCCCAGCTGTCCTGAGGATTATCTCTTGTGCTTATGTGATCAGGATACACGGCACCAGCGACTAGACCAGGCGCCTCTGACCCAAAGAATGCAGAATGACATGAAAAGAGAGGAAAAAGGATGGATGGGTATTCCTCTCAAGCATAAAGGATAAGCCTACTCAGAGATCTTACAATGGTAAAGTAAGGTTTTGCTGCACGGTTTTATTTCTATTACCAGTAGCTGGAGAGGGTTTCTGTGAACACAATATGAAACACTTTGGTTAATTATTTTTTTTATTGTGATTCTGTTTCACATTTTACACAGCAACAAATATTCATATTAGTAATTGAAAATGGCAAATAAACAAAACAAAACTAAAAAGACATATATTGTCTCCCACCAAGAATATATACTTACCAAAGCACATATTTTTTCACAGTTCTATTGATCATCTTTGAGTTTATAATTAATAGAACTTCATAAAAGAATACCAATGTTTCTTCAAACCTAATGTTTTTCTCCCCTCTATCAATCCAATCCATTTAGAAATAAGTCCAAGCCAGTAATTCATTAGAGTTAATACAAATCAAAGCTTATTTAGAAGACTGAGAACTCTAGTGATTCACATCCAATCTGAATTATACTTAACTCTGGTTAAATGGTTAAAAAAAGCTACTATAAGGTTTTGACACATCACATTTTATCTGACTGGATACGCAGAGATGCTGTTTTCAATTAACTCAAGTCTTGCTCCTGTGGTTTTCATGCCCTGAGGTTTATCTTAGCACTAGGCTAACCTTAATATGCTTCTTTTTGAGTTTTGATAATACTTGTTGACTTGTTAATAATTTAGCTCAAAATATCTCTCAGAACATTGTGAGTACATTGTTTGGATACCTACAGAAAAAATGTGTTTCGTTTTAAATGTCATTAAATTAATAATTGTACTTTTCTGTCTCATCACTCTATCAAATCATTGTATAGAGTAAAAAAAATGGAATTTTTTGCATCAGCAATAATAGAGTTTAAACAAAAAATGCGCTTCATATTTTGCTCGAACATGGTGGCACAAGACTTTCTTTGGGTCCTCCCCCTGCTTTGGTTTTTACAGGTATATTTGCTCAAAACTATTTGATTTTGCTGTAAATATGGACATATTTATCCCGTTAGACATTTTTTTGTCACCATTTCCCGAATAATGAAAATCAACACATTTTATTGGGGGAAATGTGTCTTTGTTGCAAGTCATCTTCACATGGATCATTAATTAATTAAAGTAGAATAATACTCTGATAATCTAATGTATGAATTAAAAATGCTTACAATCAAAAGTTAGATTAAAAAAATGAAACATAAAAATCAGTGTGAGAAAATGCTCCTCCATTTAAAGATAATTTGAATGTTGGAATAATTTTTTATTTATTTTTAATTTTTTTACTCATCTTTACCTGAGATCATGGCTGGCTGGTCTTGAAACATGGGTTCTCTTGACAGCTTGGAAAGAACTTTAAAATATGGGAAAGACTGATGTTAACACAGGAAAAGGCAGTGCTTTTCCTCCTGCATTCTCTCTTGCGAAAATGTGCTCTTGCTGCTCTGGGAGAAGTCAGAATGAATGACAAGTGGAATGGCAAACAGTGTGACAACATGTTTTGTGTGTCTGTAAGTGGCCCTGCAGCCCAAAGTTTTTGCACAGCTGCACATTGCCCTGCTGACTGTACCAGACAGCGTGGCAGGGGTTCAAAAGTAACGCTGAGCTCATGGGTCACATCTAGGGCTGCCTAATAACAGGAGGCAGTGAAACTACTGCTGGTGCCCATAAACTAAGAAAGTGTAACACAAACAGAATAAATCTTCAAGGCATATGGAAAAACAACTCACACGTTCACTCACCACTTCTACCATAACGGTATTAGTGACAAATTTGGTGTGGGAACACATGTTAAGGAGATAGTAATCCCGTCTGCAAATGCACGATAGTTTGCTTTAGCCAGATTCCCACCCTCGCTGTTTTTGTTGCTGGAATTTGCCTACTGAATTGAATCCTGCAGGGTTAGTGGGGTTTCGTTTAACAGAGCAGTGCTTGAGGGTCTGTCACTGCAATCTCAACAAGTTTGGCTGGTTGATTCAATGGGAGTCTCTCGTGAGAACAAGAAAAAGGGAAAAACTACATTGTCGGTGGGGCTCGTCTTTATTTTGTGTGAATCTGATCATTTGATGGCTGAGGCCAGCTTCCCAAGATTAGCGGTGTTGATAGTGTGTGTGTGTGTGTGTGTGTGTGTGTGTGTGTGTGTGTGTGTGTGTGGCAGGGTTTGGTGAATTGTTAATCCATTGACTTAACTGGAGTTAACATGTTGCCTGGGATCCAACAAATACTTAAGTCACAATTGGACTGGATTTAAAGAAGATGGTGGGAAAGTTGAAATGCTGCTGGTGGGTTTATTGAAAAGTGCTAAACTATTCAAAATTATGTGATGAGGGTTTCTAATGTCAGGGGGGTCGTCCTGCCTCAAGTGGAGGAGTTTAAGTATCTGGGGATCTTGTTCACGAATGAGGGAAGAAGGGAGCGGGAGATCGACAGGCGGATTGGGGCGGCGTCTGCCGTGAAGCGGCGCTGTACCGGTCTGTCGTGGTGAAGAGAGAGCTGAGTCAAAAGGCGAAGCTCTCGATTTACCGGTCGATCTACGTTCCCACTGTCAAGTTCTTTTTAGCTGTGCAACTCCCCCACTTGAAAAGAGATGGATGACCCCATGCAGATTCTTAATGACAGGGATTTACTCGAAGGATCAGACAGTTTTGCTTGCTTTCTTCCATTTATTTCAGTGAATAGACAAGTTAGTTGTTGATCCAGATGCAGGTAAAAACCTTTAAACAAACCCAAAAAGATAATAATTACTAATCTATATAAATTAATTTCACTCAATTGCAAAGGATATGGCAAATTAGATAATACCAAGCAACCCACCACAAATTACACATTCAAATTAATCAAAATTTAAATACACAAGTAACTAACCTTATAACTTTAAACTTAGCTTTAGAGTGCATTTCAAGTTAATATTTAATTTTACATTTCATATCAACATACAAACATCTGTTTCTCAACATTAATCATGAATATTTATTATAAATTTAGCTTTAAATGATCATTTAAAGTAGATGATAAATTAATTAACAATTAAACTCGGTCCCCAAATCCATTTCAACAATACAATAATCAATTCAATAATAAAAGTTTATCAATCAATGAACGGCAGCTTCAGTTCAGCTGTCAATATTAGGCGTTAATGATCCGATCGGCCAAACTGGAAGCCTGGCTGGAGAAATGTAGACAACTTTGCGGCTCAATCCATCATAACAACACAGCTTATGTCTTACCGGCTGCCTCTCTGCTCATTTACAAGATCATCCAGTTTACACAGGTTGAATCGGATCTGGAATTCAAAAAGTCCGCAAACTCCTGCCCTCTTTGTTTGGCGGTTTTCTCTTCCGTGTTCTCTTTTTCCTTGTCCGTCCCTCTTTTAGGTCCGTGTGGAAGCGCATGATTTTTTTTTCTTTTACTCTTTTTTTCTGATTTGACTTCACACCTCCCACTCGATCTTTCCATTAATTACTGGGAAGATCGCAATTCTGTCGTCATATTTTGGTGAATCTGGAGTTTTTACTCTTTGGTTTGACTTTCTTGTTCCTCTACAGGTATTAAGACAATGAGCCTTCTAACATCCCTGTGAAGAATGGTGGTCTTGATTTTGTCCTTTGGTGGATGAGTTAGTCTTTGCTTGACATGTCTTGTTATAGGGGTGCAATAACTTGGGACAACCTGGACATTTACGTCCCTCACAACACCCTTCTTGTCAGGACTTGCACTCACAACTTTGCCCAGCATAAACTGTCCTCTAAGTGCATTTTGATCACACACCCAGACAATGTCCCCAACAGCCACATTTCTCTGAGAAGTGTGCCACTTGCTCCTCACAAAAAGGTTGGGACCAGCCAGTTGCCTCCAGCTTTTCCAGAACTTAGTAACCTCATTTTGCATAGCTCCAAGTCGTTTGAATGAATAGCTGGAAAAATCAAACATTTTCACATCACCACTCTGAGATGCTCGTCCGAGCAAAAGACTGTTAGGTGTTATGTACTGAATACAACCCTCTCGACTCTGTATTCTTGCATCAATTGGGCGCTCATTTGCAAGATTGGCAGCGTTGTACAGAATTGTATGAAATTCACTGAAAAGCTTTTTTCTCAATGCCAACAGCAGCTTCAGCAGCTCCATTTCTGTGAGGTGAGTCTGCGGGAAGGATATTCCACACCCACTCAGTCCCGTTCCTTGCTGCTGCTTCTTCCAAATCTGATATGTTTTGGGTGCTCAGGTATTTGTGCAGTTCCTCCAAAACTGGTTTGGCTCCAACAAAATTGGTGCCCGCATCAGACCAGATCTTTTGTGGGTGACCTCGGATTGCAGTAAATCTCTGATAAGCCATCAGAAAACTTTCAGTGGACAGTGAGTTTGCTAATTCAGTGTGAATAGCTCTGCTGGCCATACAACAAAAGACGACTCCCCAGACCTTAATCGTCACCCTTTTTTTGACGTCATCTCTGACATGATAAGGCCCGAAGAGATCAACTGAAGTGAATTTAAAAGGAGGAGCAGGCTCAGCTCTCTCAGGTGGCAAATCGCCCATCACCTGCTGACACTTCAGAGCTCGAGCTTTCTTGCAGATCATACAGCTGTTAACAACCTTTTGGGCTATCCTTCTTCCTTTTACAACCCAGGCTTTTTTCCTCATTCTCAGTAGGGTTCCAGCGATTCCATCATGTGCAGCATTGTGCGATTCTCGGCCCAACAATGTTGATACCCAGGCATCATGTGGTATGATGGGAACTGCAACTTTATCTTCTCTGAAGATCTGTATTCTGCCACCACAGACTAATAATCCAGACTCCTTGTCTCGATAAACCACCAACCTATCTGTGGTAGTGTTGGGAAAGTTGGCACTCATCTGAGCAGTAAGGAAGATGTCCTTAAGAGCATCTTCTCTTTCTCTTACAGAGATTACTCCTATTGAGCAGACTGCCTCCCACTTCGGCTTACTTGCAGCTGGATTTCTTCTGATGAATCTTTTTGCCGCTCTCCAAACCCAGGCAATTGTCTTGACCAGTCGTGTTAAACTGCTAAAGCGGTTAACATCTACAAGGTTTTGTACGGGTATTGATGGTCGCTGCTTTTTTGCCAGGACCTCCATCTGATCTTGAGGCAGTTCTTGCTTGAGTTCTGACTCCTTTATCCTGGCTCTTGTGGTTACAGCAATGAATGCCTTCTTTTGCAACTTGGTGATGCTTTTCTTTGCATTCATGACAATTTGTTTGGATGACTCAATTGGCCACTTTTCAACTGGAAATTTTAGAAATGCTGGGCCTTGTTGCCACTTCGAGTCAGTCTCAAGATCTTGAGGGCTGGCTCCTCGGGTAATGATGTCAGCAATGTTTTGATCCCCAGGAATCCACCACCAATCTTGGATTCTTGTGTTGCTCTGGATCTCTCCGATTCTATTTGCAAAGAACGTTTGAAACCCATAGCTCTCTCTTTGAATTGCTCCAAGAACTGTTTGACTATCAATGAGATGATACCATTTCTCAATTTTGATTTGGCTGTGCATCTCAAAGTACTTCTTTACTCTTGATGCAAACACTGCTCCACATATCTCTGCTTTAACAGCCTCACCTTTCTGATCCAGTGGAGTTAGCTTAGCCTTGGATTCCACCAGCCTGATGATTGGGTCTTCACCTGATCCCCACCTCAGATACAGCACTGCTCCATAAGCATTCTCACTTCCATCTGAAAATGTAATTGCTAAACAATCACTGCTGTTCTGAAAAGGAGTTAATGCTCTGTCAAACTGTATCTTACTAAGCTGAGTGTACTCTTCAAAGAGCTTTATTGCATCTTCCCTAAGATCTTTTGAGAGTGCTAAATCCCAGGTGTCTCTTACTTGATTACTAACATTCTTTGCCTCTTGGAAAGCTTTCCGCACCAGGATTGCACCTTTCTGTTTTGCAGGGGTTACCAAGCCGACTGGATCATACAGACTAGACACCTGACTGAGGAGCTCTCGCCTTGTCAAAGGGTTTGGTGTTTGACTTCTGATCTGGTCCAACTGGAGGTTTTGCCCAAGTCGCATCTTTTTTTTTCTTTTTGAAAAATTTATACCGACCATGACATGGAGTTTATCCTCCTCTACAATATACCCCAGACCGAGTGCTTTATTGTCCTCATCCCGCATTTGGTTTGGTAGAACCATGGTCTTTGGTTTCAATTCATCCTGCTTGTTGAAATCTTTCCTCCCACTTTGCCCAGAAAACACCCAAGGTTTGAGTTTGAAACCTCCAGCTTTGAGAATGCGCTCCACATTTTCTGTGATTTCCTTTAACCTGTCTGGGTCATTGTGGGACGTTAGAATGTCGTCGACATAGCTGTTATTCAGAAGGACTTTCCTCTCCTCTTCAAGATGAATAAATGAGGGTAAGCTTGCAGTTTCTCGCATTGCCAACTGTGCAATGCATCCTGCAGGTTTGTCTCCGATGTTCACTCTTGTAATTGCATAATCTCCAACTTTTTCATCCTCAGAATCACGCCAAATGAATCTGTGCAGGTGAACTTCTCTTTCTTCCAGCCAAACAGAGTTGTACATTTTCTTTATATCTCCTAAGGCAGCATAGGCTCCCTCTCTGAACTTTAATAGGACAGCACGTATCTGGTTTAGGACATCTGGGCCTTTCATCAGCAGGTCATTCATACTTATCCCCTTAAATTTTTGACTGCTATTCCACACAAGTCTTACAGGAGTTGTCACTGAGTGTGGATTTGGAGCAATTAGGTGGCTTACATACCACACTGGGCCATTCCATTTGTCAATTTCTGCCTTAGATAATTTAACTGCAGCTCCACGCTGAAGCATGTCATGCACCTGTTCAGTGTAAGCAGCTTTCCAGGCAGGTTCTTTGGCCAGCTGCTTTTCTGTTCTAAAAAATGTGGCTTCAACTGCATTTCTGTTGTCTGGTAGAGATGCTGGATTTTCTAACCATGGGTATCTTGCATGCCAGTGAGGTTCGTCTGTGTGGCTGTCTCCTTCATTGTAGGTGAGGCCTTCCTTCACTACTTCAAGCTCCCTTTCTTCAGCAAGCGTCATTTCCTTTCCTCCTGGCTGACAGTTTCCACAACGGCAACCTCCACATTTAGGTTCACATGCTGCGCCAATACTATCCCATCTCCACCACTCCAAGAAATCTCGGCTTGTAGTTGCAGTCTTTGATGACTTGAGTTGGATGGAAGCCTGGTGATCTAATGATGGACCTTGTGGGATTTCATGAATGAGTTCCTCATATTTCACAGCAGCTGCCCTCATTGACCTTGCGAAATGTGTTTTGGTTGTATGTGCCGTTATGGCAAGTTCCTCAAACAGTTCGGGATGAGTTCCTCCAATCACTTTTCCTAAAGGGCCATCCCACAGTACAAGGTCCCCCACGACTCTAATTCTTTGTGGTGTCAACTGACCTTCCCTGTGGCTTATGAGTAAGCTTATTTCTCTTGGTCTTACAAGTTCATCCAGTGGTACATCTGGAAAAAGTCTCTGTAGCCGTTTTGCTTTAACATGCTTATGAATGTCTGCAATGCTGTCAAGTCCATAACAAACAAGCTGATAAGGTTTAAAGGTGCCTCTGGAGGTTTTCACACGAATCTTAAGGAGATAACGTTTTGTATCCACACAAGCTTTCATCCCTCCAACTCCATGGACAATGAGTTTTATGTCCTCACTTCTGAGATTTAATTTGCTTGCAGCCTTGTGTGTTATGTAATTTGTATCTGACGCCAAATCAATTAATGTGCCGATCTTTTGTCCAGCATTTGCAGTTACTTCAAGAAGCATCATTAATACTGGCAGTTCCTGCACTTTACTATCCATCAGGGAATTTGACTGATTCTGGGTCGTATTAAAAACTCTAGACGCAGTATTTGAAAATACATCTCTACAATGTTTGGCCAACTCAGGTGGCAATTTCTTAAGAAATTCTTCTTGATCTTCTGTGTACTTTCTACTGCTTTTGTCTTCTTCTAAACTGGTTCGGGTCCTCCTCTGAACTGTATTGCTTTTCTTAGCATTAGCATTTGGGCATAAATAATAGTGATGTGGATCGTCTCCACTGCAGCTTTGATTTTTGCACAAAAACCCAGGTTTGCAGTATGATTTATCATCATGTGTTTCCAAACACTTGGTGCACGCTCCCACCTTCTTGATAGCAGCTATCTTCTCAGTTAATGTTAATGTTCTGAATTGTTTGCAGAAGTAGAGTCTTTTCCTGTGCTTTCCATCGCCGCAGACAACACAGCTTGCAAAGTCCTCACCTGCTTTGATTGACTTTGTTCTGGCGTGTCTTTGCTCCATTCGGGTCTCTCGTCTACTTGACTCCTCCTCTCTCAGTTGCTCTAGTTGCTCATAAATACTTTCTTGATCCTTCAGAAATGCAAGGAGATGATCAAACCGATTCTCTGGTACCACAGCATTCCTTTTATCAGCTGCATAAACGAGCCACTCCTTCTTCAAAGTTTCAGGAAGCTTGGTCTCAACTGACTTTGTCACCAGAGGGTTTTTTATGGCACCAGTATTTCCAAGGTCACTTAAATCCTTAAGAGCTTTTTCAACAGCTTGAATCAACTCCACGATTCTTCTTGGCTGGTGACCTCTAACTGCAGGAATCCTCTGTAGCTCCTCCACAATTTCAATTGCAATGGCTGTCTGATTCCCATAGCGGTTCTCAAGGACTTGAAAAATATCTTCTGCCGAGCTGTAGGAGGTTAAGCGAAGATCTCTCATGATTTTCTCATCTAGACTGCCCAATAATTGCACTTTTTTCACTTCCTGTGAACCGGTTGGTTCTCCTTGTTTTTGAAGTGCTTCCCAGTCCCTTTTCCATCTGTAAAAATCACGTTTGTTTCCATGAAACTTTGGGAGAGATGTCGGTTTTAATTTGATGGTGGGTAAAGAATAGTTTTGGGACATTACAATTTGCTCCTTTTTTTCTTCACCTTCCTTTAATTTTGCATTAATGAACTCTGCTGTCCTGGACACCAGCTTGGGGACACTAAGCTCCAATCCTCTCAGCCGATCTTGAATTTCATCCCGATAATCATGCGGGATCCATCCTTTCCAGCGACAATTAACTTCTTTTGCAGCCTTTAAAAGTTCCTTCAGATGACTGAGGGTGAAGTCATATGCCTCTTTTTCCACTCCTGGTGCAATAGTGGCAACATGTTCACATTCTGTTTCTGCTACTTGAAGTGCAATTAACAGTTCAGTTTTTCCAAAAGTTCTCCACAGGGTCTCCTGGATTAAACTTTTGACTTTTTTCACTTTTGCTTCACATTCATTTGCAGTTTTGTCCACATCAGATTTCTGCTGTTCAGTCAATGCAGCTTCTTCATGTTCACCCAATTTGGAGTCCATTTCTGCAATTAGACTTGCTTCCAGATCATCATTCGCTGCCATTACTCTTTCAGCCTCTTTGTTGAGCTTGTGGAAACAGTCCTTCAATTCCTCTTCAGTCATGTCTTCATGTGTCCGAGTTATGTTATTGATTAGTCGAGTTAGCGACCTCTTTGCTGTCGTTCTCTCCATCTTTAGTTGTTCAACAGTCTTGACATCAGCTAGTTCTGCCATCTTTGAAGAGGTCTCCGGTTTTTACTGTCAAGTTCTTTTTAGCTGTGCAACTCCCCCACTTGAAAAGAGATGGATGACCCCATGCAGATTCTTAATGACAGGGATTTACTCGAAGGATCAGACAGTTTTGCTTGCTTTCTTCCATTTATTTCAGTGAATAGACAAGTTAGTTGTTGATCCAGATGCAGGTAAAAACCTTTAAACAAACCCAAAAAGATAATAATTACTAATCTATAAATTTCACTCAATTGCAAAGGATATGGCAAATTAGATAATACCAAGCAACCCACCACAAATTACACATTCAAATTAATCAAAATTTAAATACACAAGTAACTAACCTTATAACTTTAAACTTAGCTTTAGAGTGCATTTCAAGTTAATATTTAATTTTACATTTCATATCAACATACAAACATCTGTTTCTCAACATTAATCATGAATATTTATTATAAATTTAGCTTTAAATGATCATTTAAAGTAGATGATAAATTAATTAACAATTAAACTCGGTCCCCAAATCCATTTCAACAATACAATAATCAATTCAATAATAAAAGTTTATCAATCAATGAACGGCAGCTTCAGTTCAGCTGTCAATATTAGGCGTTAATGATCCGATCGGCCAAACTGGAAGCCTGGCTGGAGAAATGTAGACAACTTTGCGGCTCAATCTCATAACAACACAGCTTATGTCTTACCGGCTGCCTCTCTGCTCATTTACAAGATCATCCAGTTTACACAGGTTGAATCGGATCTGGAATTCAAAAAGTCCGCAAACTCCTGCCCTCTTTGTTTGGCGGTTTTCTCTTCCGTGTTCTCTTTTTCCTTGTCCGTCCCTCTTTTAGGTCCGTGTGGAAGCGCATGATTTTTTTTCTTTTACTCTTTTTTTCTGATTTGACTTCACACCCACCCTCATCTATGGTCATGAGCTTTGGGTCATGACCGAAAGAACGAGATCACGGATACAAGCGGCCGAAATGGGTTTCCTCCGCAGGGTGGCTGGGCTCTCCCTTAGAGATAGGGTGAGAAGCTCGGTCATCCCGGAGGGACTCAAAGTAGAGCCGCTGCTCCTCCACGTCGAGAGGAGCCAGTTGAGGCTCGGGCATCTGGTCAGGATGCCTCCTGGACGCCTCCCTGGTGAGGTGTTCCGGGCACGTCCCACCGGGAGGAGGCCCCGAGGAAGACCCAGGACACGCTGGAGGGACGATGTCTCTCGGCTGGCCTGGGAACGCCTTGGGGTTCCTGGAGGAGCTGGAAGAAGTGGCTGGGGAGAGGGAAGTCTGGGCCTCCCTTCTGAAGCTGCTGCCCCCGCGACCCGATCCCGGATAAGCGGAAGAAAATGGATGGATGGATGGATGGATGGATGGATGGATGGGTTTCTAATGTTTGAAAATGATCTGTAGATAAGTCTTGCAGTAAAAAAATATTAACACCAAGTTATTAATAGATTAGGGTTTAAAAAAGACAGACATAGATTATACTATTTGAGTCACAACAAGCAATTTGTTCTTTTGGTGTAAACATGGGGAGTTTCCTGAAGCACAAAACTTTATTTGGTTTTAGAAATAATGAAACACGGCATGAATTTGGAAACATGCTGACCTACAGACAGATTCTTAACTTCTTGAAACATGTTAAAACAGGACAGTAAAAGCACAACCATCCAGTACAAAGAGACATTCCTTGTGTCAGTGATACTTGACTGTCGTTTTTTTTTTTCACGTCTGTTTTCAATTAGGCTAGAAGGCTTGTTGAGAGAGATGAGCAAGATTACCATGGAAGAAAAAAAAACACACTCATCATGCAAGACAGCTATTTACGGAGCTGCTGTAGCCTTGCAGGAATGGCTCTGCACCTTGACTTATTGAATATTGGAGAAGCTGTCGACAGGTTGAGCAACTGCCTCCTTCCCTCTGCGTTTCTCTACATTCGCTTTATTCACCACAGAGCTGCAGCTGTCAGAGCGAGTTTCATTCCTTGGCTGCAGCCAGCTGGGGTGGATGAGTGCACCTTGCAGTTCTACTTCTCAGTGACCCCAAGTCTCACTTAGGTCCTCAAGACATAGGACAAATAAATATGTGGGCACATATTTATAAGCTAAGTTTAGCAAAGAGCCCCAAAACTATTTTGGTTGAATTTACAGAGTTTGCATTGTGTCAAAGATATGAAATTAAAGAAAAACTAATTTTCATAGCTTTTAGCACATTCTAGAATCTTTTCTGATCAGTGAGTGCAAAATATCTAATAGCTATCAGGTCATGCATGCTAACCACAACACTCTTTAGTGTGGATCCTGCTACTGAACTAATCATTGTTATTTTCATTCATTTTCAGTGTGGTGACCCTGAGCTTAGTTCAATCAGACAACAAAACAGTTTTCTATGACATGTTGAGGCAGGCCTGCAGCCCATTCATGTTGCAAAAGAACGAGAGTGATTTTTTTTTTGCTCTCCAAAGAAATCTTAAGATTTTCTGGATGAAATATCTAAGATGCAAAAAACAGTTTAATAAGTCTTCTCTGTAGCCATTTGATTTCTTTTTTTCTTATTTTTAATAATCTACTTTGTCAGATTCAAAATGTCACCTCTGCTCCTAATATAAATAAATAAGTGCCCTCATCAGTGAGACAAAGCTTACTGATGACAAGTATGTCTAACCAAATTTATATGTCTAGCATTCAGGCCCTTTAAGCAACTCTTGCAGAAAGGTGACTAGAGATAAATGAAGCTATTTTTTGTGTTTGAGAACTTCTAGAGATTTGTGAAAGCATTCATTCTTTCGCTTTCTCGATGAGCAGTGGGTGACACCGGGGGTTCCTTCTCAGGCAACCCAGGCCTCCCTGAACAGCAGATAGAGCAACAGATGTTCATCACTTCATAGTCTGGGAGCTGCCACTGGCTGGGCTGTTGTCTATATCGAACCAAATGATTAAAAGAAGGAAAAAATCCATCAACTTTCAACAGATTATCAGTTATCTCAAACCTAGAAGAATTCATTTTTTCAAATATTTTCTCCCATTTACTAACATAGGAAATGCTTCAAGATCAATGCCTCTGTTTCTTTTTTGTGTTTGTTCTGTATTCTCAAATGCTAGATGGCTGCTGAGACAGAGCCGGGTTCTGCTGGAGGTTTCATTCTGCAAAAGGTGAGTTTTTCTCTTAACTGCCGCGACATGCAACTTTGGTATGAAGAACTGCAGCAAAGTCAGACAGTGTAACAAATGTCCACAGTCACTACATGTTTGTCCAGGAGGAAGGAGTGAATGCTTTATGTCAACGAATTGATGCAATCTATTCGATTTATTTCAATAGGATTTTTATTTTTTTTTTTACCAATTTGAATATTAAAATGAACTGCATTGTTTGACAACTACGATCAATCAGAACACGTGTGATTGAATTGGATTGTTTTGTAAATTGGCTTTTGGAGAACTAACAGTTTTATGTTGCTGTCCTGACAGTAAATGTAGCAAAAATGTTTGTTTTATATTAAGACATGACTCCCATTAAATTGCAGATCATCTTAGTTATTTTATGCATTTTCTCCCACTTTGACATTAAAAAACTGCCTTTTACAAATGTACAGATGGCACACATGAATCACCCAAACCTTACCTTGATTTACTTTATTATTACAAACTAAATAGTCACAACTTTAGGCCTTTTTCAGACGACATTGTCTGAGAAGTTTATGAAATAACTTTTTTTAACATTATAGGGTTCTGTACAAAATCCTTTTTAACAACTTGTGCACAATACCCTTACTTTTAAGGTCTAGCCAAGGTTCTCTATTTGACCTACAAGCAGCTGCAGCTCGGTGTGGCGTTGCTCTCCAAAGGCATACAAGGCAGTTACCTCCAGCCCTGCTTACTGTGGGGTCTAATAGGCTGCAGCTGTGTCAGATTGAGATCAGGTGATTGATGTTGTAAATATTTCACCTCTAGATCACGAAAAGCTCTCTGCTTGCTTTAACCATGTGACTCATAATGTGTCTAGTGGCTTGATTCATTTGGCTGAATATGCTTTTGAAACCTTAGCCTCCATGTTGTTGCTTTTGTCAGATGTGAGATCTATATTGTGTCAGTTATCATCTACACACACCAAGGAAACTGAAGAAATTGCATAATTTCTCACAGATAAGACTGTGTTTTTGGGTCATGAGCTGCTTTTACTCAGTAATGCTTTTTTATTTTGTCCTGGGGGAAAATTAAGCTTTTTTTTCCCAGTTTCCTTCATCCATGGAACTTTGTTATAGTTTCGTTTTGCATGTTGTGTAAAGCAACCTGACCTTTATGTCTCTATGGCCTCAAGAGATTCTAGTGTTCTTGTAAATGCTCTCACACTTTAGTCACAAACTTCTCCTCCAGCTGCTGACAAGACATGGGCACAAATCTTGGAACCCATTGGAGGAAACTTCTACCAGTAGTGGCAGGTGCAACTGATTGGAAAATGACGGCTAAATTTACCAAAAGAAAAAAAGTGTTTAGGAAAACATCAGTTTTTATCAGCCTTGTACAACGATGACAATTTGGCTTGTAAAAAAACCTGCTAAAAATATATCCAGAATGTTTTCATATTTGAACAGACCACCTACCTTTAGTTACATGTCTTGGTTCTGTCAAATTTTCAACATTACCTCCATTTTTCCTAGGAATGTTTCCTTGACTTCATTTGGAAATGCAACAAGTTCAGGGAAAAATGGTTGGCGTATTAAGTTAAGATACAGAAGAAAAAAAATCAACAAAACTCTGGAACTGTGGTTGTTAAACAGTAGTTTCATATTCACATCATCGTTTAGTTGAAATTTGGCTGAGAAACTGCTTTGAGAAAAATCCCTACTAGGTCTTAAAACTATTAGAGAATCATTTCTCCTTAAAGTTTCTGACCCTGTCTTTAAAGTTAAATGCCAGCAGCTACTATTCTTTTCCCTAACAAATAATTCACTTCTTTTTTTGTATATACTATTCCAAACTCTAGGTGCCATATTCAAAATATGAACAACATTTTAGAACTGTTATGTCACTATTTTAGTTTAGTAGCAGTGGGAATGGCTGTTACTTTTCTGTTTTATGTTAAAACAATGAGATCATTTGTTGAAAATAATATCACCAGAGTCATGTAGAAGCACATAGTGAACACTTTGTACATTTTAATGAGCGACCTTTAACCTGTCATCTGATCCAAGATTGTTGTCAGTATCAGGCCTGATACCAATATTGGAACATTTCATCCAAGCTGCATAGAAAATAAAAGAGAAATGATTAGATCTGACAGTCAAATAAATTGACCTGAATATATTACGACTTACTCAAATTTAAAAATATATATTTATATATTAAGTTGTTTTTTTAGTTTGTTGGCTTTATCAGTATTTTTCTGAAATTTCAGAGGGTAATTCACATTAGGAGAAAAATTCACAGAGCAAAATAATCAGTTGGTCACTTTGTACCAACTTTGAAGCATTATGCTGACGTTGCAAAGTCTGGCTGCACCTCTTGTTAGTCCTGCCAAAATATACAGTTAATTATTTAACAGCTGTGTTTTCTGTAAAGTAACCTATGACATTTAAGAAAAGAGTACATATGCGTCTCATTCCACTGTTAGTAATGAGTTGAGTCCTGCTAAGGGTGCACAGCTGTCACAGAGCTTTTCCTCTTTTGGGGAGTTAAAGGCTCCAGGTTGATGTTACTCCAGACTGGGAGAACTTCCTTGTCTCTGTAACAGAGGTTAGATGGATTTTATTTGAAAAATTGAGTCCAAATATTGTTTTCTTAAACTTAAAGCTGCTTTGTTGTTTTTGTGATGCAAATGACTTTCCTTAACCGATGGAAGCATGCATTCTTGCTCTTGACCAGAAAGTTTTGAAGAAAAATATCTGACCATCAGTTTCTCATTTTTGTGTTTAAACACTTTTGGGTTATGCAGAAGGACAGTGATCCAGATCAAACCTGCTGGTCCACTTCAAAATGGTAATATAAAGTTTTGGAAATACTCAGTCAAAGTCTAAACTTAAATCTTAGAGATTTAAGCCATGGCCCGACCTTGAATCCTCCAATACGACCGAATTGAAAAACAGTCTACAAAGAAGAGTTGGCCAACATTCCTCCACAGAAATGGAAAGACCTGTCACTAGTTATTATAAACACTTGATGACTCTTATTACCATCAAGTGTTTACCTGTTTATTTCAGATCATTTGCGCCATGTGAGTAAAAGCAAACACGGGCCATGCTCAATGATGTAGAAAGGTAGTGGTTATCAAAATATGGTCATGACATTCAAACTGTAATTACTTTTCAATTTGTACCCTTCTCTGAGTTGTAGCCACAGGCAATAATGACATCACTGCGCGGCTGGTCTAGAAAGTGGCTGGCGAAGACCTGGACTGTGTGGACTGCTTCCAGAAAACACTGTAACCTTCCACTGAAGCAGTGTGGAGGTGTTCGATTTCATCCAAGTTGACAATGCCGCTGCCAGAACGGCAAAACTAATGTGGAGCGGATATGCCACCTTCCTGGCTCTCCCCTGGAGCCCCAAACCACACACTTTGTGACAAACGTTAGTTGGTTATAGGCTGACCTGAACGTAGTTGCCTTTCCAAGACGGATTGTGGAGAATGCTCTAAAAATCAGATGGGGAAAAAGTGAAGTAATCAGATGTTGTCTTGTTAAATAGGAATATCCGACAGCGGAGACAATTACAGACTAATGTGCAGCAGGTGCTGGGTGTCTAGACAAGCACTGCAAAGTTGAGCAATTTGCAGCACAGGTGCATCTTGGACTACAACCAATGCATTGGCGTACTGCAGTGCTTTTAGACACTCACATGTCACATTCAGGAGTCGTTACATGAAATGTCTTTGATTAAAGCACTGTGCTGAAAGAAGGCCAGATTTGCTTGCAAATAATCTCTCGGCTCTAACAGACTTGCTTATTTTTCATTGACAGCTAATAATGCAATTTGAACAGTTCAGTTTTTGGCTTGTCAAAGTAACATAAAATGACTTGGCAAGCATTCTGGAATCAAACCCTCCAGACTTTGTGTACTTAATCATAAAAACCTGGTGGGTTTGGCTTTCTCTGTTGATTCAGAGCGGTCCGATCCAAGAAACATAATCAAATGTTCTTGAAAAAGCCAGCCGTGGTGGGCAACACCGACAGAATAATGTCACCTGATAGTCAGTGATATTGGGATAATGGTTTAACGTTACTCTTTCACAAATGGTCATGTTAGCGTAACCTTACAACAGGGCTTATTTTGGCAGCATATGTCCATTTTGAATTTATAGTGCGATCAGACAACGTTTTAAATATTTACAACCTTTTAAAGATATAAAAGCAATTATTTAAGATTTATATTCCAAGTTTAGTGCCTATTGATGTATGAAGTTACGTAAAATGGAGAAAAGTGCGTGAGCAACCCTCTGTACTGTGCAACAGCTCAACAGATCAACAAGTGAGCAATATCTGATCTGTGTTAAATTTACTGTTGCGGTAACTGCAATGCCAGTTTTATTCCCTGACCTGTGCGACTGCTGCTGGCTCGGAGCCCTCGCTGGCTATCATTCTCCAGGGCTAAGAGGATAATGTGTTAGCTGATATCTTAGCTCGGTGTGGTGCTGAAATGGGAAATGGGGGGCTGAGGGTTGAGGAGGAGGTAATGATGGACCACTCTGGTTTCTCTGTAGAATTAAGAATTTCGACCCAATCTCAGTGGGTCTTGTTATATATTGGCAGGGGCGAATGCACTTGTTTCTTTGAAACACAAAACTGACATTTATCTGCAGCAATAAATTTGGGATCTGCTTTGCTTTGAAAAAGCTAAAAATACAAACTGTGAGCTTCAAATGAGACGTCTGATAAAGAAGATCTTCATTCACTCGCTCAAAACATGACTACAGCTCACAAACTGAAGGGTGAATGGACTCAGGATGCAGTGCCAAGCGAGGGTCCTCTTTCTCTCCACACACTGAGCCTCCGCAGTCATGGATCACAGAGCTGGAGAAGCAGCTAATAGCTCTCTCTAGCTGAGCCCGTGCTAAATACTCCCTCCTCTAAAATTATTCCTCAGAGAATCAATGGGCCCATTCTTTTGTGAGCTGTAGTTTGCTTGATGGTCCCAACCTCAATGTGAAACATTAGACAGCAATGGGGAAAACATAAAACATAATACTTGTGTGACCAGCTTGTCATTGGCTGCGTTAAGAATTTTGCCCAAGATAGTGAGGGAGAGGCTAACGAGGGTAATAGGCTTTCGGGAGATTGAATCACAGTGCTGGTGCAGAAGGAGGAGCTCTTGATAGCCATCGTTATAAATATTTTGATAGCTTTTTAGCAGAAACGGAAACCTGCAACAATTAATTGCTACTTCTGATTTTGTTCCCATCAGTCAGAGTCAATTTTTCCAAATTTTTAAACTGAAATCCTTCCACTTATTTTACACAGAGGAACTTGCAAAAATTATTTTTTTGTTATGCTACAACCACAAACTTCACTATGTACTTTATTAGTATTTAATGTGTTGGATGTCCAAAGTGCAGCCAGGTCATTTCCTGCCCTTGGAAAATCTAGTGTGCCACCAACCTCCGTTTATGAATGGTATAAATTTACCATGCCAATAGTTGAAAGGTGATGCAAATGAACACTTTCAGAAATTTTTTAGGGTATGAGTTTCTTTAATTTTATGGAAAGTTAAAACATTCTTTAATTGGTAAATTTGTGGCTCAACACAAAGGAATTGTCTTTTTTTTCCCAACAAAGTACATTTAAACTAAAAAAAAAATGTCAATATGAATTTTCTTTGATCGAAATCCTGTCATTTTTTTAGATACGTCCCTGCTCCAATACACCTGACTCAAAAAGCCTGAATCCCTCACCAGCTGTTTCTGAACTCTGAAGAGGCCTGGTAATAAGTCGTTCATTTGATCCATGTGTGTTAGAGAAGGGATGCATTAAAAACATGACTGGGTGGCATCTCTTGAGGACTGGACTTGGGTACACTTGATAAAAATGATCCATTGTAACTCAGAATGTTTATGATGTTCATTATCCATAAATCCCCATACCAGTTTCAAGTCTAATACAGCTGTCTTCATGTCTGACTAGCTTCCCTGTATTTGCTCAAGTAAGGCATCCCCACAGCATGATGGTGCCACCACTATTTTTCATTGTAGAGAGTTTATATTGGGTGATGTGTTGTGTTATTTTTCTGCCACACAACTTTTCATGAAAGCCAAGCTGATGTGAGACCATTAGTCTGAGTTTTTTACTTCAAGCATATTAATTAGACTGAAATCCATCCACTTAATTTGAAATTATGAGTAAATTATTCCATGGACTCTAGACTTATAATGACTTTGGTCATTTTTCCTTCTTCAGTACCAGAGCAGGAACACGTTGTCACTTATCGTGTAAAGTTTCAACATTAGTTGTAATTGATGGTAAGGTCTTAATAGGAAACACACACACACACACACACACACACAGGCACCCTTTTCGGTCTGTTTTAAAGAAGAATCAGATTTCCTTCTCACAGCATGCTCAAAGCAGCACCTTAAGAGCAGGGGTCAGAGATGAATCCCAGACTTCTGCTTGGCATCCTAAACTCCACAAAAATGTCTAAAATCCAAAGTGGCGGAGAGCATTTGGTGGAAAAACAAATATCTCTATTTCTTGCTCGTAATAATGATGATCGTGTTTGCTCTCAAAGCCCTTTTAATCTTCCTGTGATTGTTCTTTCAGCCAGCCACAGGGATCACTATGCTTCGCCGTGAGAGTTTAGCCTATTCCTTGACCACAATATCTCCGCTTGTCTCGCCACAATAACCTGGTCCTGGATACTTCACCACCCATAACTCACATCTGCCGGGATATTGAGGGTCTTTCCTTCCCAAATCAATTATCACAGATTTGCAGAGATTTCCCCAGCTGATGAGGGAAGTCTTTTTTTTTTTTTTTTTTTGTATTCAGAGGCTTAAAACACACCCGACCAAATTCAAATAAACCGTCTTCTGCGGTGAAGTAAAATACCCCACATTACAACCGTAAATTATTTGTTAAACAAGACAAAATCCATGATGACTTAACTGCGAATTCACACAATAATAATATCTTCGGGGAATTGCAAAGCTTGCGCAGAGTGGCACAGGACAAATTAAGCTGATTTAGACTCAAGTGTTCACAGCAGACCAGCAGAGTAAAGTACCAAAATCAGCTTAATATGGCTAAGCCTGAATATTTATAAAATCAGTAGTAATGGGGTGCTCTCCTGGCAGTACCATCGCCTCCTGTGTCAATGTGAATATAAGTTGAAAAACTTTGAGTTTTAATGTTTTTATTGTTTTGACATAGTGCATAAACATTTTTTATTTTTATTTAAAAAAAAATATTTATTGGTGCATCAAAAAAAAAATCCCTTTTTACTGGTTTACAGTCTGCATTTGGATTGCGTTCACATTTCCCAGCAGATGTCAGACTGCTCAGCTTGTCTATTTAGTTACTATTTCTGAGCCTTGTTTGTACTTCACTGCAAGCTGATATGAGCTGTAAGAGGAGCCTGTTGCTACAAGAGTCTCTGCAAAGGTCAAACATGGTGGTTTGTTTTCCTAGAATCCCCTTGGGATGCAGAGGGAATAACTTTAAGGCCTTTTACCTGTAGGTAATAAAAAAGGAACAGCATCCCTGCCTTTAGTCAGCTAGTGACATGCATTTCCTTTTCTCCCTCATGAATTGGAAGGTGTAGTTTACTGTTAACGATGATCATTTCAGAATAGGTTTTAGCTTATCATAGGTCTTCACTTCATTGATTAATAAAGTTAATAGAAGAACAAATAGAACAATAAAGTTCATATGTTACTTTAAAGGCATTTAAATTTATTTAGATGCTCTTAAATACATTTAAGGGAATTTATTTCCAATGCCTTTAAATTGGAAAGAAAAAAGATGGAGAGGCCACATAAAGTTAACAGTTGAAAAACTAGCAAATAATGCAAATCTGAGATCAGTGAATGAGAAAAGAAATCTCTCAGTTTGTCCTTTGGAAGCCTAAACCAATATAATTGTGACTACAGAGAAAGAAAGCTCAACATAACCTTACCCCTTAAAATGAGGGATGAGAGAGGCAGAGCCAAGGAAAACGAGTAAAAAAAAAGACAAATAGGCATCCTCTGACAAAACACTCATGTAGTCTAATTTCAGAAAATTTTGACAAGCAGCCAAAGTTATTAACAGGTTCTGGCCTAGCAAGTATGACTCTCCTGGCAAATTCTCCAACCCATGTCCCAAAATACAAAAGAAAAAAAAAATGAACAGAGATCCAGGAAGGCCAAGATATTTTCTGATTTTAAACTTTTGTTAATGTTAGTGTCACTATTGGTGGTTGAGATGTGGCCCCGGTTGCAGACAGGCAGAGGCAGAGGCTGAGTTTGTAGATTTAATGAATAAATAGAAAATACAAAGTCCAAAGTCACATAAGATGATGATCCGGCAAATTGTGGGTGAAAATAAGATGGTTAAATAATGTGAAGTTGAGAGTGGACACGAAGGAGGTGGCTTAATGAGATAACTGATTGCAGGTGGGAGCTAGCTGAAGCCTGGGAGGAAATGGCACAGGGAAACTATAAGGATCTACAGGGGAACACAAAAGAGCGAGGGAGGTAACATATGAGATCTAGGAATATTTCTAATACTGAGGGACACTAAGAGACAATAAGATGAGTAGGAAGTGAAAAGGGCATGATGGGAAACTATGAGGAAACCAAAATAGAAAAGAACACAGAGCAACTAGGACTAAACAAAGAGAAATGCCCTTAAGTCACTCAATGTAGTCTAAATGAGCGACTTACTCAATTAAACGTTAGGATTGAAATCTTTGCTGACACATCTACAACATTTTGCTGGTCTGGCTGCAAGTGGATAAGCTAACTTGGTATTATATTATCAGTGACATTACAAAATACAGAACAAATACAGACCAAGAATGATGCCTTCTTTCTTTACTCAGCATCTTGATAACAATGCAATGAGTGCGACAACTTATTTGTCAGACATTTCAGGTTTAGGACTAAAGAAAAAAATACATGTGGAATGTTAAGTGCTTTATATCAGAAAAGAAGAAAGAAGTCCATGGCCATTAAAATTAATGATCTGGAATGACTTCTATGTAAAACAAAGAACACAGAAAATAGGCCACTGTATGGAAAAGGTCACAGTTCAAGTTCCTGAGTGTTTTATGGTCTGCTGAACCATAACATTTCACCTATTTCAAAGTGGATAGGTTTTTACATCCTGGACAAGGAGATGGACTCAGAAATCTGGGCAAGAGCCAAGAGAACAGTGATGACTTTGATTTTATATTGGCTCACCAAGTTAATTATTAAAAAAAACTTGAAATCCATTTTGTATTGCTACTTAAATCTCTTCCTCTCATATGTTTCTGTGGAGACAGGGGAAATAGGTTATTTTATGGGGTAACAATTCACTGAAGTTTATTTTAGCAACATTAAAAGTGTTTATGCTATCTTAGCGACCTTTACAAGGTAACTCCTTGTAGTTATTAAAAATAACTACATGAAAATATAAAAAAATGAACAAAGTCAAAACACAGTCAAATATATTTAGAAAATAATTTAAAAGGCTGGTGTGTGTTTTATATAGTGATCTATCTTCAGAAAACCAGAAATATGTGACTTCCATATCATGTTCTTTTAAACCCTTTTTAAAACATCTTGAATAGAAAATCATGTAAATTGAATGATAAATTATTGAGACTCTTTGCAACTTTTTAGTACAGTATTACTTTTTATTGTGCAGTTATCTCTGTCAACAAGCATACAATGCAAAACAGCTCAAACTCAATCAGTCTGGATGAAAGGCGTCTGTTAACATCAGTTTTAATTCCAGTGTCGCTCTGCGTGACTTCATCTGTCTTCCCAGTCCCGACTGGAGAAAAGTGCTCCCACAGCATGATGCAGCCGTCTCAACAGGAAAGGTGTGTTCAAGGTGAGGAGTGTGAGTATGATCACTGGCCCAGCCTGCTGAGTTCCATGCTATTTCTTAATGCTATTTTCTGAAATCAATAATCAAAGCGGCAGACTACCACAACATTTTAGAGCACTGTTTGGGTTTCTGGTGCTGCGTTGCTCTCGTCCACAGTAGCACTCTTTTTCCACAAGGCACGAAGGGAAAAAAAGCCAATCTGCTTCCTAAGGGAGCTGCTGCACCAGAGGCGCCTGCATGAGAGTGATACAAATCCCCACTGCTTTGAAAATAATTAATGGAGGGATCAAGAGTAGCAAGGCAGTCTCCCCAGCCTGGCGCTGCCGAGGAGACAGGTGCCACCAGTGGCCTAAGCTACTTGAACTGGACCCATATTCTACAAATCAGGTCCAAGCTGAGAGAAGAAAAATGCCAGTCTTTTTTTTTTTCTTTTTGCAAAAGTAAATAACTCAAAATTGGAAGCTTCTGAGTTACACAGTGGAAGCTTTGGGTCTGCTTGTTGTAGCTTTTTTTCTCTCCATCAATACATGAAATGATAATCTGAAAACAGAATTTTGTATTTACTCCGCTAAGCTTTGCTTGGCAACTTTAACATTTTCATAGTGAAAGAGACACAAAAACAGAAGAAAATTGTCTGAAGGTAATTGCTTTTTCATTGCGCTGTTTTCAAATGTTTTGGCTGCTCTTTTGTTTTTTACCACTGATCTAACATGATCACATCCAGCCATTATTGGTTTTGAGCGAAACAATTATGTTTTTATCAAGCCTTATGGAAATTCCTTTTTTCCCCTCTAAGTTTCAGGGTATTCTGTGAGGCTGGACGTTGTTGTCGAGACAAACTGTAATTTTCCACTTTGAAGAATAGAGGGGAATCCTAACCGTGGTCACCCTGATCACGCAAATGGGAAAAAAAGAATGAGTGGCAGTTCCCTCAACAAAGAGAAAACCCCTGGGTCCAAGGGTCCGCCTTGCTGGTTTGGCTTTTAGTGTGCAGAGATGGAAAACCAGACAGTTGAGATATTTCCATGTCATATTTTTCATTTTCTTTTGTATTTTGATCTTGGATTATCTTTCCATCCTGTGTTGGCACTCTTGCTGCCAGAGTTACTGTGGTCAGACAGCTTACACAACAAGTGATGGGATAGCTGTCTTTCAACTGGAAAATCCAGCCCTAAGCTCTGGCGCTGGCTCACAATCGAGTTTTAAATTGCTTTGTGTTTAAAGCTATTGTATATTGAAGTGGTTTCATAGGATTTAAATGTTTACCTTTAATTGTGCTTTAAAACTGTATTTTTTACTGCCTCTTTTCTGTGACAGTTTTCAAGAAGTAAAATATTTAGACATGGTCTAAAATCAAGTTTTAAAACTACAAATAATTACAAAGTTGTTGCTCTTCCATCTACTTGCATCTTGTACATAATCATACACATCTTATTTAGCAGGTTTCAGTATTAGCCTAGAGTGAAACTACTTTTATATTAAATGACCAAAATGTAATCTTGTTACAGGTCACAAAAATTCTTAAATTATTCCTTTTCCATATACCGTGTTGCAGATTTCCTCAGGTTTGGTGTGTCCTATTTCATTGGATGCTTAATCTCAAGTATCATAGTTTATAGCCTCACTCTTTGCCCTATAGATTCTAGGGGCTGTATAGTGAAACTCTTGTTCTGGACCATTGCAGCCATACATCATCAGCAGTGTAACAGTAACCTGTCCCATCTCCTGTTCCTATTAGCAAGGGAACAATTCAAAGATTTGTGAACTCTGCTTCATAATGAAAGGACATAAGCAAACAACTATGCTTCAGCTCCAAGAGTTGTATTTTCACCAACTGCATAATCAAGCACTTCCACTTGATGTTAGTTATTGTCCCTTTAGTTAAATCTCTGTATCATAGCTGGTAATCATATTGGTTTCACTCAGGACTGGCTTAGTTCTGAACATTTTTGACTTCATAATTCATTTGGGAGAAGGGCTCAAATTTTATAAGAGGTGCATGCTTTGCACCTTTTGATGTACTTTGAATACTTGAAGCTGCCCTGTGGTGTTTGTCTCACTTTAGGGAGCAGTTGACAGTTTAATCTTTGAGATCACTTGCACGTGTAACCAGATCCAAGGCAGTTTTATTTAGCCTGCGGAGGTGACATCAGTCAGGGCAAAGTGAAAGGTATTCCAGTCCTCAATGCCAAAAGGGCTTCATATACCTTTGACATTGTCAGACCTGCAGAGCTGGCTACATGGGACTTGACATTATTTATGTGTGTTTTTATTTTCAGCATCAGATGTTCATGTTCTATCTTTTGAGTGATGACTGTCTGGTCAGGTCCTTTTATATCCAAATCTAATAAAAAAAATCAAACGTTGCCCTGCAAATATTCAGTTAAAATTATGGTTTCCATGTTTTTCACAGGATAACAGTGCCTCATGTTTCATTGTTATATGCATGTGCCAAACACACTTTTCTGTCATTAGCAGTTTAAAGATTGTAGTACATTTTGTTTATTAAAATAATGAACTGTGATTTATTGTTTCCTCTAACAAAGGAAATGTCTACACTTATTAAACACCTCTTGGTCATAGAAGCACTTGCACCACCAGGGGAAAAAAATAAACGGAAAAGCAATGAAAATGGGAACCCGGAGAAGAATAGGGAAAGCAAGGGTGCTGGGTTTTACGGAAGTTTTATCTGGAGAAAACACCCGCTGTAGGTCAAAGACTTCATACAAGGCCATGGAGCAGAAATGATGAAATCCTCAGGCAATGAAGCAGTAAATCTGTTTTTGATTCAAATTTAATCATGACAAATTCTTATCAAAGCTTTTAGCCACGTCACAAACGTCCCCTCAAATTAATGTACTTATTCAGATTTATTTTTATTAATAGCAGATATGAGAAGTTTTTTACTAATTATTTTATTTTTCATTATCTTGCAAATAATAATTAGCCTTGGGGGAAAACAAAAAACTGAATAGTTCTCAAGAAAAAAATCTATTTCCAGGTTTGGTAAATATGTTGGTAAAAAAAAAATGCTCGTGGATAGTTTCCCCCCAATTGGTCAGGGACCACAATTTGTCAGGACAAATCATCAGACTGAGATACTTCCTTTCAAAACAGTGTTTAAGGAACCACGGGCATATAAAAATCAGCCCTTATTTTTAAATGAAAGGGCAGGTCTGTTTACAGTTCACATAACAAAAATTCCTGATCAATTTGTAGCTTTCCATCAATTTTAGATCTTTTACAACCACAAATGTTTGATTTTACATCTGCTTAAACTGCTCCAGGTTTTGCATAATGACCAATTATTATAAAAAATGAAAGTGTTTAGCATTTTTGTTTTATGTTTTGTGGGATATCTGCCGCAGCAGACTTTCATTGGTTTTCCTCCGTGGATTTTAGAGCAGGAAAGAAGATTGAGTTAACTTTGTGCATGCACTGACATCAGCCACTGACCAAGGCTGTCATGCAGACATCAAAACATGCACTTAAGAAAACTGCACACTCCCTTTTCCCACATCCCATCCCAGCGCCCTTTATATTGTCCACACAATGGAAATCCAAACACACAAGAAAGATTTTTCCATGCAAATGTGAAATCCATACAGGAAAAAGAGAAAGCAGCAGTCTGAGATCCACTGTGCTCCCAAGGAAAACAACGTTCTCTAAAGTGCCTGTGCCGCCAGTTTGACAACCCCGTGCCTTTCAATTATCCTGCCAGCAATATTTCAACTTGACAAATACTGAAGGATATGACCCCTTGATCTGTGCTGAACCCAGCCTCACCTCATAACCGTGGTCAAGCCGGATTGACAAACAATACTGTAATGACTATAAAGGGAGTTTATAAATTAGAGCTAAAGTCATGGGGTTTATAAGACACGCATAGACGCTGCTTTACACTTTTTGGTTGTAAAAAGTGATGCAAAACCTTCTTGAGTGAATAAGATATCAGGAAGGCCACATGTAATTAAATTCAATCACAGGGTGGGCCAGTGTTTGGATTAGCTCTACTTGTATCAGTTTTAGATAATATGAACTTTTGAGGGGGATTTGGTGTCTCCTGTGACTTTGGAAAACCCGAAAATACAACTGATATTTTCCAAATAACATGACAATGCTGGCATAGTTGATGGTTTCTGTTTCATGTGGTTAACATCACTTCATTTTCTTCAAGATGTTTTGCTTTTAACATGTTAGGTAAACACATTTGGACGTCGATAAGATCAGCCGTCCCTGTGGATTTGGGACAGGCTGTGGGAAAGTATATAAAAGTGGCACTGAAATGATGATCCCTCTTCAGATGGGACTCTTAATTGTGCTGTCTGAACACCTCCTCCCAGTTTTACAGACGCTGTCGGCTGAAACCTCCTGACGCTAGTAGCAGTCTGCTGATGTGCTGTGTCGACTCCAGATATTAGAAAGCTGACAGACTGCAGAGTATCACCCGTACGTCATAGACATCATTAGGGTCATGAAGGGCAATAGGGCCTTTGTTCTGAAAGAGAAATTACTGAGAGCCCTTGAGTACATTAGCTCCAGACAGATAAAAGTGAATCAGTTCAGGAGCAGAGAATTAGATGGAAGGATTTCAAAAATGGTAAGAAGCCTCTCACTTGTGTTGCACTTTATCAAGCCTGAAGACTCAAAAGGGCTTTTACACTTCAACCAGTCATTCACACCCATTTACACTAGGGCTGTGTAATATCGATTTTGCGATATATATTGATATTTTCTTTCCTAGACAAAAATCGACATTCATCCACAAGTATTGTAAAATCCAACTGTCACCTTGCTCACTCACTGCTTGCTTTGCTGGGAGAGTGATTAGGTTATCAGGCTTAGAGTGATTCCTTCAGATGTTAAGTGTCAAAGTTAAACAGATATCAAACTATTCAGAGCAGGCACTTGGTGCATTTTATTTACTTTACAAATGCATGTAAGCTACAGTTTCAATTTAAGAAACATGTTTTCTCACCACTTCTTTCATTAATTTTGTCCAGCTGTCAACTTTAAGTCTGTGTTCATGTCCAAACATAGCCAGGTATTGTGTAGTTGGTGCTATTAATCAATTTTCAGTTAAATTAATTTAATCCAACTATATAACAGTCACAAAATGTCACCAAAATCACTCTGTTCCTCTAAAATCTTTCAGAAAATTGTAAAAGTGTATTGAATTGTATCGTTTGCTGAATATCGCAATATATATTGTATTGTGAGCAGAATATCGTGTATCGTATCGTATCAAGAGATTATTATATCACTACAGCCCTAATTTACACATGTATGCTGGTAAGTTACATTGTAGCCAGAGCTGCCCTATGGCAGCCTGACAGACATAAGGCTATAAGGCTGCCGCTCAATGCACCACTAGCAGGCAAGTGAAGTGTCTTGCCCAATGACGCAACTTATGGTCTGAATCAGTGTCACCCTATTTTATTAACTTGATTACCAAAAAATAGAACAAGGTACATAGTCAAATTTTGTTTCGGTCAAAGATGAGCAGTAATTAGTGGCATTTACTCAATTACAATTTAGCTCATACTGAATTAGAAGGTAGTTCTAGAAGTAGTTTCACTGCTCTACATGTTACTTCTTTCAAACAAAAATGAACACATAGACTCAACTGCACAAACGTTGAAGGAAGACCTCTTTTCTTGTTCACCAGCTTCATTGTTCTAATGGGTTTTTTTATTTTCACCTTCTATTTCTTTGACTGTACATTTTTTAAGTACGAAAAGCCCGAAGAATGTTATGCAGTGACTATGCTTGAATTCATCACTGTAAGCATGACATTCTGTACCCATTTTAATAATGAATCAGTTAAATTAAAAAAAAATGTAGGTCATCCAATCACTGGCTAAATCAATCAAATTTTATTTGTATAGCACATTTCAGCAGCAAGGCATTTCAAGGTGCTTTACATAATTAAAAAAAAAATAAAAATCCTCATGCTTTGCCCTCAACTCTACATTTCTAAAGGTTAGGGTGTCCCAGTTGTTTCTTTGGAGATTGTGGAATGGCCTTGTAGTGAAAGGGACTTTTCAGAGAAGCACAAAGAAACAAAGGGTTAGGAGCTGCGCTTGCAAATCTCCTAACAAGTCCAAATATTTTATCAGACAACATTTTTTTTTATGTTACAATAGCCAATAACCCTCCCGACCCCACTAAGGGACAATTGTGTAAAGAAAATGGATAGATGGATGGATGGATGGATGGATGGATGGATGGATGGATGGATGGACGGACAATAACCACTGGAATGCCAAATTTGAAGTATTCCATTTTATCTTATATCACTTTTATTTATTGTTTATAGTTAAAAAAAGAAGAATATAAATCAAACGTAGCACTTTATCAACTCCCCAGAGCACATCACATTAGATCTCATGCAATTTCCGGTAAGCTTCATAAGTGTTGAACTGATACATTATATATGTCACAGCTAAACATTAGTAACTGGGTAAAATTTAACCTTCTGCAAAGTCCAACATATCAGTAAGAAATTTTTTGTCAATAGCTGAGAGCAGAAACCTCTGTACAAAGTAAAGCATAAGCCACGGGGCTGGATTCCCATGCAAATGTAAATCCTTAACTCTCCTGCTATGTAAAACATGTCATGTTTTCCAAGTTCAGATGTTCTATGACTTATAAATGTTGAAAGCTCAAAAGAATAAAACAAAAGCAATTTGACTCGATTTAGCTTTCTTGTTGCCTCCTGAAAGTCTTGCCTTCTCTCTGACTCTTTAACAGCCTAAATGAATTGAAGACATTTCTTAGCATGTCAGAGAATAGATCCCTTTTACAAAGCATTTTGCAGCATTGTATCTTTTCTGGTTGTAGTTTTAGAAACCCTCCTGAATATAATGCAGTATTTTGCATCTACCAGTTGAATTTTTGAGTGTCCAAACAGGTAGCGATGGGTCTGTTGAAGAATGATCCTGGAAACAGCCTTCAATTCCTGGAAGCATTATTAAAAATATTACTGAACTTTGTTTGACCTCATGTACTCAGTGCCAGCCACTGAGGTTTGCTTGCCCAAGCATGCAAGAATGTATAATTACTAAACAAGAGAGTGAAAATCAAAGCATCTGGCTCTGATCATAAAAAGAATGAACTTTTTAAAATACAGAGTAGATGAAGCAATAGACAATTAAGAGTGAATATTAAATAAGTGTATTACAATTTGTTTAAGTAGAGGTGAAAAAAAGAAAAGAGAAAGAGGAAAGCAGATAGGAGGTGCTGCCTTCAATTACAGGACAAATTCATAAATAAAGGGAGAGACAACAATGTACACTGACTCTTGTACAAAGTGTACAGCACAATTAATATTTTATCCAGTGTTTTTACAATGTGGGAGGAAAAAAATGGGAAAAAGCATTGCAATCACAGGAAAAATATAGAAAGTCCTGGAAAACCCCATATCTTATTCTGAAAAATGAAAATATTTTTCCTCAGAAAACATCAAACCCATTCGATGCTGTGACACAGCCAAAAGGTTGCCATGTCCAACTTACTCAATACCATGAAATAGAACATGAAAGGCACTCCAAAATAAGTGCTACTTGTTTTTATAACAAATTTCTTGATTGCTTTGTGTCAGTTTTTGACACCTGATACCTTTGCTCCATATTTTTACAATACTCAATAATTTCCTGTCTCATTTAATAATAATAATGGTCTGTTTTCCAGATGGATTTGCATGTTTCTCCCAGAGTTGAGAGATAACGTGGAGCTGACTGGGATGAACCCACTGTTTTGGAGCAAAGAGGGAACAGAGCCTGTCTGGTATTCATCTGTGACATGTCTCAGACAAGCTCTGACATCTTGTCATTTCTTGGTTTTGAGAACAAGCAGCAAAAACAATGAAGAAAAAAAAAACAACAATAACTTGTAACACAGATGAACGAGCACAAAGGCTCCAAAGGATAATTCCAGAGCTCTTATTATAAAGCTTCATGATTATATTGTGCAGATATGTATATAAAAAAAATGACAGAAGATAAGTGAATACAGTGCATCCACATGTTACATCCCACGACATGAAGTGACTGTGAAGCAGAACAGAAAGGGCCAGGAAAGGAACACAAGCCACTTTCCCAACCAACAAAGGGAAGAGATTTAGGAACGTGGCCTCAGACTTGGCACAGATATTGAGGATAGTCACGAAGTTGAATGTGGGCAATAAACAGCAAGTCACGCAAATGTACACTTCACATGCAACACAGTTGGTGATTCACTTAAGCGTCTGGCTGAAATCGTTATTCCCTTTGGCTTCACTCAGTTATGCCATCATTTCTTATTACAGCAGAGAACAGACAAAACACACGAGTGAGGCTGAATGCAGGTTATCAATGCAATGCTCACAAATTACAGCATGCAGTCAGAATCCAAGTAAACCACTATTACTGCCAACTTAATTTGAGACAATGGAAAACCGTTTGGTTTCTCCTCCCTTTAGAGCCATCAGAACAGTGCTCCCTCCTTACGTCAGCCTTGCTCCCCTATTAAAATAATATACGAAAGGCTTGGTGTAAAATGCTATTAAAGTCTAAACTGCAATCAATTCTGAGTCAAGTCCTCATCTCAAAGGAGGATATGTACTCTTCCCACAGTGTGAGAGTTCGCTGTATAAACGGCCTTGATGACCACCAGCGTTGTCAGGAAAAATCTTCACATTATGACCTACATGTCTCCTCCTAATTGGATGCCTTTCATCCAACAGTTAGAAGTTGGCTTCTGCCAACCAGTTGGGAGGGGAAAGGCTCCATACAGATAACACGATTACATACAGTGGGCGAAAGCGAGTAATATCTGAGACGCTGGAGGCCAGCAATAGAGATATGAACAGACAGAGCAAACTGAGTCTCAAATCACCATTTTCCTAAACACATTACAGTTGGTTGTTAATCACTGGAGTAATTTATGAAAGGAAAATTTAAAACTGTGCACTTGTCCAGTGTTTGGACTTACAATGTTTATTTTTATGATATTGTTACTTTTGTGATATATGACTTCTAATAAACAGAAAATCAGTTCTTGTTTGACATTCAGTACTAATCATATTAAACAGGCTGAACATTACTCATACATTATATAGACTAGAACAGTTTGAAAATAAGCTTAAATATGATAACTATATGGTTATTAATCTGAATAAAAACAATAGAAACAAATAATATTTTTTCTATTATGTTTTTTTATAAAGCATAGACTTAGTTTTTTTTTTTTTTTCTGTCAGCTACATTCTTCCATCCAGACTTCCCTTTCAAAGGAAGTTTGGTAAAATATGTCTTTGAAATATGTCTATTGCTTTTTTCCTACATCATATTTCACCACCAAATGTGGTGAGATACCACTATATTATATTTGACATCACTTTAAGTCAAATTTAAGGCTGCACCAACTAGAAATCTGATCCATTGTTTCAACTAGTTCGCTTTACTGTGACTTTAAAAAGTCACAGTAAAATTTTTGTGATACAAAATAAGGCCAAAATAAGTAATTTCACAACGTATTCTTATTTTAGAAAAAAAATATTTTCTATATCTGAAAAACAAATCAATCTCTTTTAATTCAGTTCAAACATTTCATCTTCTTTTGTACACACCTGCCATCAATTATAGAGGAGCCTTAGCCAGAGCCTTAGCCAGAGCCTTAGCCAGCCTTTGTGACCTCTTTGTAAAGAGGTCACAAAGGCTCAACATGATCTTGTTGAGCAAGCATATCTGCCAGCAGTAGGGTATAAGGACATCCTCGAAAGCATTTTATGTTTTAAAATATAAAACCAAAACTAGCCAGGGAGATTGCAGAGATCATAAAGAGAACACTGAAGAGTTACAGGAATGTATTTTTAGTGTTGGTGGTTCTCTATTTAGGACAACAGTCTCTTGTATTTCCCATTTCTTTGTACACCAGAGCACTTTTCAAAGACAGAGACCTTTTCCTTTAAAGAAAACGCCATGGTCTGGCTAAAAACTTTCAAAGCCACGTGGAATTATGCATTTGGTCAGATGAAACTAAACTAAATTGTTTGAAACAATTTAACAAGTTAAATTTGGAACAAAAAATATATTGTGCCTGAGCAATAGAACACCACAAGGATACCAAAAGGTAGTGGTGACAGTATTAGTCTATGCGGTTGCAAGAGGTTTAATTTTCTGATAGGTAAGGGATTTTTGTAAGGTATATTAGGCAAACATTGCCAAATCAAGATGCTGGCAAACAACCACCAACAATTTTGAATATTGAAACATAATCAGAATGTGGTTTAAAAGTTTGGACACTTAGGCAACCAAGTAGCAGCTCTTTCATTTTTTTAGTTTTTTTTTCTCTCCATCAGATGTATTTGTTTTCCAGTAAAACTGTACACTAAGTACAACACATTAAAGATGAAATAAAAAAAAATATATGAAAGATTTATGACGGTATGTTTCTTACATCACAAAAAATCTGACATTTTAACGGGTTTTAAGACTTTTCACATCCGCTGTGATAATTGTGTATAAACAGCTAAAACTTTAGCTATTTTTACATGCTGTATTAACATCTTTGAGCACCATAAATCTCAGAGTGTTAGTTGTGGTCACATACCAGAGAAGGCAGAAAGATTCATGTTGTGTTTATGATGGACTTAGCAGACTTCTGGCCTCAAGGTTCAAAGAAATATCCTGAAACAAACAGGGAAGGAGCCTGACCTGACCTGCCTCTGCAGTGTGAAATTGCTAGCAAGTTGCACGTGTTTTTGTTCATCCCCTTCACCTTTAGGTTTCAGAAGATCGAGCAGATAGCACGCAATGGTGCAGTGGACCTGCTAAGGGCCACCTTGCCAGTCCAGATGTGGTCTTTCTTTTATTTTTTCCAGAAGTCTAGTTGTGGGAATAAGTCTCCACAGAAAGAAACCTGTGTATGATCACAGTGCGCTGTTGCTTCTCAAGCAACAGTATTAGCCAAATCTGGAGAGGCTTTCATGGAAATATTTACTGGGTGAAAACCTTTCACACAAATACAGATTCTTTATAGCAAGCCAAGTGAGTCCTCAACCTTAAATCTGCATGCTGTTGTCATGGCTGAGCGTGCATGTTGCAAAATAATAATGGCCCAGTTAATCATACTGGAGAGATGGTGAAATACCCTGGATATATAAAACTGATAAGGTCAGTAGTTGACAGTGGACAGTCCAACAACCCATTGAGATCAAATGAGTGCCTTTACAAACTGAATCTCCTCACGTTTTTCATGATAAGAGCATAACAGTGAGGCTCTCCAGGCAAGCTCTGCAGTCCCTCCGCAGATAAATGGTTTCCTCTTTTGAAAGGTCCCACTCCTCACTGGGATAAGAGACGCAATCAGTGAAACTCTTTCAAGCGCTGTGCTTTCATTAATGGACTCTCAAACATTGAAGCAGAGCATTCTTGTTTGCGCCCAGGTTCATTTGGACACAGTCCATGCTCCAACATCTGTCATCTGTCATTATCTGTCATCTTAACAGTTGTTTTTGAGTGGCAACAATCGACAAAAGAGTAAGAAAAAAATACATTGTGTCGAAGCCACGTGTTTTTCGGCTTAGTCACAATATGTCATATTTTTTGAATTAAGAAAATAATCTTTTTAAATTGTCATTTGTTTTAAGTCCCACAACAGATAATGCAAAGCAACAAGACATAACGTTGATTGAAAGCAGAGTTTGATGACTATTAAAAGCAGATGGCAAAGGAATGTCTTAAAACACTGAGAGAGTGACCAAATTTGGAGACCTCAGCTCGTCTTTCACTGATGGGAATCTTTAAATACTGATTTGTTTCCAAGTATTTTAAATTTGTGAAGGTTTTTGGTTGTGCACCTACATTGATGTCTCTTGTTTTTCTTTACTGTCTTGCCCTATTAGGTGTGTAAAACACCCAGGAAACTTCATTTAAAAAAAGATTAAACATTTTATCATTAGAAATCATCAGCTAGTGTCTGGCACTTAACATGAGGACCCCTGTTGTTTAACCCTTGTGCGTGTGGACTGAGGCAAATGATACAAGTTTTACTTATGTGGGCTCGGTTGGACCCCATTTCTAGACACAAGGGTTAAGTTAACCAATCTAAATGCAGAATTTGCTTATCTGTACACTGAAACTTTTCTTTTCATCTTGCATTTCATAACCAGAATGCAGCATATTTAAAATCTAAGATTTTGTCTGACATAACAAATTCGTAGTTGGCTAGAAAATGCACTCTAGATCCAATTTTAGTGTAAAACATAGTTCATGACTGGCATGTCACAATAAGGTGCAGTTTTATTTCCCTGAAATAATGACAATTTTAAACTCCTTTCATTTAACATAAAGACAACTTGGTAAAAGATTTGTCTTCTGTGAAAATGTTGAGAATATTTGATCCTGTTTAAAATTATTGAAGTTCCTTTTCTGACAGTGGACTCAGAATAATAAATAAGTGGCCAAGGTTCTCTAAATGTTGTAAAAGAGAAACTGGTGGTAGTTTGAATGCTTTCCGCCAAAGTGCAAAGACCATTTCCATGTTAAATATCAGGCTAGCAACAGATGAGTAGAATAAGCAGATTCATGCAGACCAATTCTAACCATATAATATTTTCAAAGCTTCTATTTTAAATTTAAGCAAACAAGGATGAACAAACATATTTTTAGTCTCTGTTTTCCTTTATTTGAACATAACACTGGCAATGGGATCACACTCAATATAAGCAAGAAGCAAACAGCAAAAGCAGCATCTTAGCCAAAGATTTTTCTCTTACTACAGGGGTCAATTAGCAAAAATGGGAGAAAAATTCATGAAGTCCAAGCTAGACTTAAACCATCTTCCCATATTGAGGTATGCCACAAATCTAAAAAAATATATAATTTCAAAATCATTACTATTTTAAGTCATATTGTAAGCTAATCACTTTAAAAAGATGTGAAAGAAAAGGCCAGTGTTTTCTCTATCTGGAAGTAAGACTTGGGATGGCCTGTTGCTACACACTGCTGGACATCAGGCTGGAAATCTCACAATGTTTTCATTTTTTGCAAAAGAGACAAATTCAGGTGTTGGACAACATTTCCAGTCACCAAAACTGAGTGTGGTCAAATTGTGGAGGCTAAAAGAGAGACATTGATCACTGTTCATTGAAGTAACACATTCTAAGATTGCTGTGAAGCAGCTGACGGGCTAATGTCATCTTGTTAAGGTTGTGCATCTTTAAAAATCACAGAACAACTAAGGCTATAATTTATTATAACTAACTAACTAACTAACTAACTAACTAACTAACTAACTAACTAACTACAACTAACTAACTAACTAACTAACAGTGTTACAAATACAAAAATATAGCATTTTAATGTAGTATAGGAATTTTTTTTTTCTGTTTTAAGCTAAAGCTATAAAATAAACTTAAACCAGTACATGTCAAGTGAGACTGCAGTTTAATTGGTCAGAAAGAGCTAAACTGAGCCCATAAGGTCCTAAAGTTCACCATTAATGCTACACAAGTTGTCTACATTTTAAAAAGGCATTAATAATTATTATGAAAACACTACAAACTTTTTCTAATGACCTCTTTGACTAAAACCTGCAGGCAGAGACAAAAGCTTGAGGAAAACTGAAGATGGGCTTCCAATTTGGGGGGAAAAAAACTAAAACTTTTCCCTTTTCTATCATCTAATTTGATTTTTATCTGCTTTGACACTGTTATGCAGAATACAAGTCAGTCATGACACAGTCTGGGAAAAGGGTGTAGACTCAACAGTAACAGATTAGATTCGTGGAAACAATGGTCTTAAACCAAGCCCTCCCCTCACTGTCAGAACTGGATGAGTTGTGAATACGCAGAGAGAGAAAAGGCTTGACAAGTTTATTGAGGAGCTCTTAATCAAGGACAGCTTTGTTGGGTCGTCAGGTTTGTTTGGATGTACAGATGTCAACCTTTTTAGGCAGAAAGCAGGCATGAGTAGTTTTCCATTATTATGGCATGGAAACAAAGACATAAAAACATCTTGTAATTTATTGCTTGTAAGTACAACAAAGCAGTTAAGTAGTATTTTGTGTGTGTGTGTGTGTGTGTGTGTGTGTGTGTGTGTGTGTGTGTGTAGGTGTGTGTGTGTGTGTGTGTGTGTGTGTGTATGTGTGTGTGTGTGTGTGTGTTGTGTGTGTGTGTAAGTGGAAATCTTGAAACAATTCAGAAAGGTTTTAAAGATGAAACTGTAAGATCCGGACAAAACAAGCTGTGACAAAATTAGACTGTTTAAACATGTTGGGGTACTCATCAATACATTTTTAACCTGTTTATTTAACCCTTCTTTGTTTTAAACATTCTTCTTATTGGTAGGGTTCTGTCATAAATCAGAGCACAGAACTGTTTTGAAGCATCTGCATGTTTTCTCGATTGTTGACTAAAGTGGTCGAAGAGGCGCTGTCATGTCCCACAGCTGGAGGTTTCTGAATCTGACACAGAAGATAAATGCTTCGGCTATGGGCAGCGTCTTTATTAATGAAAAGTGACATCATCGCGTGGTCTGCTAAACAGCAATCAGGACTTTTTCTGCAACGCTCAATGCAATCCAGATGCCCTTTTGATTAAAGGCTTAAACAATATTGGAGAGCCAGGGAAAGGGGGCAGGCGCAGAAAAGGTCAACCACTGGATTCTAAATACAATTGTCTAAAAATAAAAACATCTGGGAAGGAAAATCACCTCCTCCTTAGCATGTCTTCTCTCTGCTTCTTCAAAGATGGCTGCCATTTGGTTTCCAGTAACAGCTCTCAATAACCCCAAGTCATTTCTCGGACTCCTTCGTGCATATTTCCTGCAACTGTAGGAAATCAACTGTGGCAATACAGGAATGCTGTTATGCTGAGATTACTTGTTTGCAGATGTGCTGTTAGTGATAATTTACAATTTTAATCTTACTTACGGTGCAGCGACGATAACAATGTCAACAGTTTGTTGGTTTTTGCATTATACACTTCTGAGCTTGAGAGAATGACAGTCCCAAGTAAATGGATTTCCCCAAATTGACGTAAACATTTCCAGTACCCAGAGGAATATGTCACCAAATTGTTGATTTCCTTCACTTCACTGCATTGCTCTGAGAAGCATAGCACAAAAGTGTTGGGCAAAACAACAAACGAGATAGACTGTTACAGCAACATTAACACAAAAAGCCTACAAAAGAAAAATAATAAATAAATAAAATAAACTGCAATTTAAAAAATAGAAGAGAAAAATAATACTGCACTCACTGTTTATGAAAGCATTTATGAAGCAACCATGTGGTATAAATTCCCCTCAAAAATCAAAGATAAATTGATCTAGCATAATATTATTAAACCTTCCTTATGGTTTGCTAATCACCCTTTTGCAAGATAAGCTGAGATCAGGTCTCTTCCACATGACTGTCGTTTGAGCTACATCAGACCATGCCCTGCAAAAGTGTGAAGTTTGACTGACCTGCTGTTGGTTCATATGTGGATCTGAGTCTAGACTTTGGTCTGGCCTGTGTCATGGGGTAAAAAGGCATGGAAAGCACCTAAGTGGCACATGCAGTCATTTGGCAGTGGTACTGCAGGCCTCCTGTCCTGCAAAAGAAGGAGTTTGTGTAAACTAAACAAATAAAAACAAAAAAACATACCTGCAACAGACAAGGAGAAGTTTATTTGCGCCAGAATTTTTCCCTTCTCCCTCTCAACAACGTTTAACCTATACTGACCACGAAAGACGCGGGTGGTTCAGACCTACTGCAACCTGAAGTGACATATGAAATGACTCACCTGATGCTGGCTGGTGCCTCCTCAGCTCACATTTTCCCCCAACCAACTTTTTCACAACCTCAAAGCCAAAGTTGAAACTGAAGAACAAACCCACCCAGTGCTCTCAGGCCCACTTGTTTTCTTTAGCATATATGCTGCTGATGCAAGGTGGATTGAGGGATGAAAAACGAGGATCAGTGACTCATTTTATTTACTTTATTCTGACGTTGATGATGTTTATCATGTTACCATGGCGACCTTGCAGCGATCCTATGTTCTGTGAGCTTTCCGCCATTTCTTTTTTCCATTTGTAAAGCTACTGTGTGTTTCTCGTTTGTTTTCATTGTGCAGGTACCAGACAAACATGCAGCTCTCTGGTGAAACACCAGGGAAAGTCCCTCTGTCTGCTGGGCTCTCAAGTTCTCTGCTGCTGCAAAGTAATACAGGATAAATAGCATTTTCATGAGGCATCTTTTCAGGGTTAAATGATGCTATCTGCTGGTGTAAACTTGACAGGTGCCACTTTTGTAGACTGCAGGTCCCTATGAGGGTGAAGAACCACATTTGGAGGCAGTTGCACAAATTGTGCTGCAGGAGGTAAAATATGACTCAAAATGAAAACATTTTTTTCAGTTTATGGGCCCCAGCCATTAGCTGTTTGTTTGTTTTACCAATTTTGGCTTTTTTGTGCTGCCTGAACTACAACCAATAATATGAAACTAAAAGATGAATTCACCTACAGTGCTGATTCAATTTATTCTTTTCTTTTTTTCTTCTAACCAAACAAATTTATTTTGTATTTAGTATTTGTATTATTTGGTGTAGGGCAATGTTTATTGTGCTTAGTAAGTTTCCATAAAGTAAAAGTAAAAGACGAGCTGAGGCCCCAGGTGATGACATTTCTTGACCCTTTACAATTTGCCTACCAGCCCCACTTAGGAGTTGATGATGCTGTCATCTTCCTGCTGCAACGAGCCCATATGCACCTTGATGGTGGAGGAGACACGGTGAGAATCACATTCTTTGATTTCTCGAGTGCCTTCAATACCATCCAGCCCCTGCTTTTGGGTGAGAAGCTGCGGGGGATGGGTGTCGGTGACTCTGTGATCTCCTGGGTTACTGACTACCTTACGGGCCTGTAATGAAGAGGTCTTCATTACTGGGACTCTTTTACTTAAGTCACTGTGTAGCACTTTAAAAGCACTTTGCACTTTATTAAACAAGCACTTTGTTTAGCACTGCACTTTAAAAGCAGAGATTTGCACATAAATGACAATTTGCACACAAGAAGTTTTAATTGTATTTATTGAGGATTTTAGTAATTAGCATGTAGCCTTTTGTTCTGGGCTCTGCACAGCTGCTCCTCATTGACTAGTGAGGTGGTTGCCTGTGAAGGGAAGATAATTGTTACTCAGAGCAATGAGCTATTGATGGGTAAAACTGAGCAAATGTGTGTGCATAATCTGTTAAGTGTGGAGTGCTGATATGGAGTGACTCACCTGTCTTTTCTGTGTCCTCTCCAGGGTGTTTGGACAAATACTACCCCGGGGGTCCAGACACCATTTGTAGATCCGGGAGAGGCCATTGGAAAGTGGGGGAGGAAATTGTTTATGGGTTTTGTGGTGGTTTCATTTGGTGTAAGATAAAATATAAAATATTTATAAAAAGTAAATTTTAATGTTTATATTTAATAAAATGTAGTTTATTTAAATAGGTGGATATATGTGAAGGGAGATCCCCTGTGATTTGGAGGTGGTTGAGTCCAACACAGCTGAGACTATTTAAGCCTGCAAAAGGAGGCATGATGATGATTGTTGTGTGTGTGACGCTGGGAATAAAATCCACTGCTGTTCTCCACCTAATGCTGCCTCCCGTAATCTTCTTCACTGTAAAATCCAACTGCAAACGGCCGCCTTATTACAAGTGGTGTCAGAAGTGGGATATTCATGCCACGGTAAGAAGATGATGACCAGAGGTGGTAAAAAGCCAGGCCAAGAGAGAGAGCCTGATGAAGGAGCTGGAGCTTCCTGTGAACTGGAGGCTAATGTAGCGACAAACCCTGAAGATAAGTTGGAGGAACTGGCAGTGATGGTGAAATCTATTCTGCGGTCTCAAGTGGCAAGAGACCTGAAGATTGATAAAGACTTTTCCCACCAGGAGCAAAGGTGGCAGCGCATACAGCATCAATTTCAGCAAATGCAGCTTCAATTAAATGCTGTACTTGAAAAACCTGAGGGATCAGGAACACAAGCTCAACCCACGACGTCTGAAGCAGGTGGAGATGAATCAGATGCTGATATCCAGGTGGCTCATGGTTCCAGGTCCATAATGGAGCCAAGATTTCTTCCTTTATCTACTGATGACGACATTGAGCATTTTCTGACGACGTTCGAGAGGATGGCCCAGGTGTGTCGGTGGTCTAGAGAAGAGTGGGCGGTTCGTCTGGTCCCTCTGCTGACCGGTAAGGCCCGAGCAGCCTATGTGCTGATGGATCTGGCTGACTCTGAAAACTATGACAAAGTGAAAGAAGCAATTCTGGCAAAATATGAAATTACTGCTGACACTTACCGCCGCCGCTTCAGATCCCTGAAGATTGAATCAGGTGAGACGCCGCGTGAACTTTATGTGCGTTTGAAAGACTTGTTTTCAAGATGGATTAAACCTGATAAATCTACTGTGCAAGAAATATCGGAGCAGATAATTCTGGAACAGTTTTTAAGAATGGTTAATCCAGAGTTGGAGGTCTGGATACGTGAGCGTGACCCAAAGACGGCTAAAGAAGCATCAAATCTTGCAGAGGTCTTCACATCAGCCAGGAAGGGGAGCAAGAACAGTTATTTTGGCCGAGAGACTCACTATGCCCAATCAAGTAAGTCCACTGGGGGTGAACAGGGCTCTGGTCAAAGTCAGGCTAGAAATGGTTCTAGTTCAAAGCAGTTCCCTTCCCAAAGAAACCCCAATGTTAAAAAGTCATTTTCCAAGTCTTTAGTCCAAGATATTAGATGTTTTAACTGTAATGGCTTTGGTCATACACAACATTTCTGCCCTGCCCTTAAATCAAAGCCATCACTTTTGTGTTCTGTTCCAAGACCAACTATGGATGCTGTAGAAAAGAAAGTTTGCACTGTTTCTGTTCTAGTTAATGGGCAGAAAGAAGAAGCTTTGCTTGACTCTGGGTGCTTCCATTCTCTAGTGCATGCTAGCTTAATCTCAGCAGAAAAGCTAAATGGGGTGGGGGTTAAAATAAGTTGTGTACATGGAGATGAACATGTCTACCCTACTGCTGAGGTGTATTTGACAGTGGGAGGTCAAACTTACCTGGTACAGTTAGCTGTAGTTCCCTCTTTGCCATACTCAGTTATACTTGGTAATGATATCCCCACTCTCTTTGACCTTATTCACCAGTCAGACTATGAACCCAAAGAGCTTACCAACAAAGATGCTCAGAATTCATGTCCTAAAACTGATATATCAATGAAACCCTGTAATGTAGTCACAAGAGCTCAAAGTGCAAAAACTGGGTTAGAAGAGTTGCCTTTTTTTGGGGAGGCTATAGAAGCAGAACTGGGAAGACCTAAAAAGTCAAAAGCTCAGAAAAGAAGGGAGAAGTTCAAAGGTTCAGGTGAAGACGCAGCACAGTTGTCTAAGCCAAATAACGTGTTTGAGTTTGACATTCCCTCAGATTTGGGTGCACTCCAGAGAGATGATTCTACTCTCAAACCTTGGTTTGAGAAGGTAACTGGGGTGGGGGGAACTCATCAGAGCCAGTTAGACTTCCGTGACGATGCGGTTTACATTATTAAAGGAGGTATTTTGTATCAGAAGAAAGGACAGTGTGAAGCATTAGCCCTTCCACAACAGTTCAGACACAAAGTTATGGAGCTGGGTCACTCAATTCCATGGGCGGGACATATGGCTTTTTACAAGACACTGAGTAGAATCAGTAACCGTTTTGTCTGGCCGGGTATGTATACCCAGATTTCTAAATTTTGTAGTTCCTGTGAAAAATGTCAGTTGACTTCAGGCAGAGGAGTAGCACGAGCTCAGCTACAACCACTGCCAATTATTGAGACACCTTTTGAAAGGCTAGGCATGGATATTGTGGGCCCATTAGAAAGGAGCTCTACAGGTCACCGCTACATTTTGGTGATATGTGACTATGCTACACGGTACCCTGAAGCCTTTCCTCTCAGATCCATTAAAGCCCGACATGTTGCCAATTGTCTCCTGCAGCTTTTCTCTAGGGTAGGAATACCAAGAGAAATTCTCACAGATTGTGGGACAAACTTTTTGTCTAAACTGTTGCAGGAGGTATACAAGTTATTAGGGATTAAGGGACTTAAGACCACCCCTTACCACCCCCAAACGGACGGGCTAGTGGAAAGATATAATCAGACACTCAAAAATATGCTGCGCAAGTTTGTCTCTGACACAGGTGCCGACTGGGACCAATGGCTGCCCTACTTGTTATTTGCTTACCGGGAGGTTCCACAAGTGTCCACAGGTTTCTCACCCTTTGAACTACTGTATGGGCGTCAAGTGAGAGGTCCGTTGGATCTATTGAAGGACTGTTGGGAAGATGCTAAGCCAGAGGGTGAAAACATTGCAGCCTATGTCATCAACATGAGAGAGCGATTGCAGGAAATGGCATCTTTTGCACAAGACAACATGAAAGCAGCTCAACATCATCAAAAGACGTGGTACGATCAGAAGGCCAGAGACAGAGTCTTCCTTCCAGGACAGAAGGTTCTGTTATTGCTTCCTACCAGCGACAATAAACTGCTGACAAAATGGCATGGACCATATGAGATCACCAAACAAGTGAGTAAAGTGGTTTATGAACTGTACATGCCAGAAAGGGCTAAGAAGCATCAGACCTTTCATGTCAACTTGTTGAAAGAGTTCTACAGTCAACAAGAGCCGGTGCACCAGGAGTTATTTGTGAGAGCAGTTAAGGATGAGGAGGTAACGGAGAAATTCTTTCCAACTAACATGTCAGACTGTGCTTTGGTTGATATTTCTCATCTGTCCCTTACTGAGCAGGAAAAGATCAAACCTCTCTTGGATCCTCAGCTCTTTCAAGAAGTTCCAGGATTTACATCACTGGTTCAACATAAGATTCGGGTTAAAGAAGATGTGCCGAGTCGTCAAAAGAGCTATCGCATACCAGAGCGACTGGTTCCAATACTGGAAAAAGAAATAAAACTGATGTTGGATTTGGGGATAATTGAAGAGTCTAGTAGTGAATGGTGCAGCCCAATTGTACTAGTACCAAAGAAAGATGGCTCCCTCAGATTTTGCATAGACTTTAGAAATTTAAATGCTGTGTCCAATTTTGACCCGTACCCAATGCCCAGGGTGGACGACCTACTGGAGAAAGTTGGTTCAGCAAGCTACATCACAACGCTGGATCTGTGCAAAGGATACTGGCAAGTGGCTTTGGCATCAGAAGCAAGAGAGCTGACCGCCTTCAAAACTCCTTTTGGTATGTACCAGTTTAGAGTCATGCCATTTGGGCTTCAGGGTGCGCCAGCAACATTTCAACGTTTAATGGATCATGTGCTGAGAGATGTTTCAGGATTTTCCTCAGCATATTTGGATGATGTTGTGGTGTATAGCCAGTCCTGGGAGGAGCATCTGATTCACCTACAGGAGGTGCTACACCGCATCAAATTGGCTGGACTGACTGTTAACCCAAAGAAGTGTGCTGTAGCCCAGAGAGAAGTGGAGTACTTGGGTTTTGTCATTGGGTTTGGAAAAATAAAGCCTCAAGTGGGAAAAATGGATGCAATCCAGTCCTTCCCAGTTCCAACTACAAAGAGGAAGGTGAGAGGATTTCTGGGTTTGGTGGGCTGGTACCGGAAATTTATACCTTCTTTTGCAGAACGATCAGCTGTACTGAACCAGCTAACAAAGGGTGCAGCCCCAACAAAGTGTGTTGGACAGAAGACTGTGATCGAGCATTCAAGGACCTCAAGCAAGCAGTATGTACTCATCCAGTTCTACACACGCCAGACTTCACTAAGCCATTCATCTTGCAAACAGACGCTTCAGGAGTGGGACTTGGAGCTGTCCTTCAACAAGAAGTGGACGGTGAAAGAAGACCTGTGGTGTTTCTGAGTCGGAAGCTGCTTGATAGAGAGACAAGATATTCAACTGTGGAAAAGGAGTGTTTGGCCATGAAGTGGGCTATCAAGGCCCTCAGGTATTATCTTTTAGGACGCCACTTTATTCTAGAGACTGACCATCGTGCCCTCCAATGGTTAAGACGAATGAGGGATGCAAACGCCCGCATCGCTGGATGGTACTTGTCACTGCAGCCATTTGACTTCACGATCCAGTACAAGCCAGGGAAGTCTAATGTGGTTGCTGACTGTTTATCCAGAGTGGCAGAGGACTGAGGTACTGTGCTCTTGAGAGAGGAGGGAGGAAATGTAATGAAGAGGTCTTCATTACTGGGACTCTTTTACTTAAGTCACTGTGTAGCACTTTAAAAGCACTTTGCACTTTATTAAACAAGCACTTTGTTTAGCACTGCACTTTAAAAGCAGAGATTTGCACATAAATGACAATTTGCACACAAGAAGTTTTAATTGTATTTATTGAGGATTTTAGTAATTAGCATGTAGCCTTTTGTTCTGGGCTCTGCACAGCTGCTCCTCATTGACTAGTGAGGTGGTTGCCTGTGAAGGGAAGATAATTGTTACTCAGAGCAATGAGCTATTGATGGGTAAAACTGAGCAAATGTGTGTGCATAATCTGTTAAGTGTGGAGTGCTGATATGGAGTGACTCACCTGTCTTTTCTGTGTCCTCTCCAGGGTGTTTGGACAAATACTACCCCGGGGGTCCAGACACCATTTGTAGATCTGGGAGAGGCCATTGGAAAGTGGGGGAGGAAATTGTTTATGGGTTTTGTGGTGGTTTCATTTGGTGTAAGATAAAATATTTATAAAAAGTAAATTTTAATGTTTATATTTAATAAAATGTAGTTTATTTAAATAGGTGGATATATGTGAAGGGAGATCCCCCTGTGATTTGGAGGTGGTTGAGTCCAACACAGCTGAGACTATTTAAGCCTGCAAAAGGAGGCATGATGATGATTGTTGTGTGTGACGCTGGGAATAAAATCCACTGCTGTTCTCCACCTAATGCTGCCTCCCGTAATCTTCTTCACTGTAAAATCCAACTGCAAACGGCCGCCTTATTACAGGGCCACAGTTTGTCCGTCTGGGCAGCGTCCTGTCTGGTGTGGTGGTCGGTGACGTGGGAGCTCCGCAGGGAACTGTGCTCTCTCCTTTTCTCTTTACCTTGTACACCAACGATTTTCAGTACAACTCTGAGTCATGTCATCTACAGAAGTTTTCTGATGACTCGGCGATTGTCGGGTGTGTGAGAGATGGAGATGAGGGGGAGTACAGGACACTGGTGGACGGATTTGTGGAGTGGTCTGAACAGAATCACCTGAGGCTCAACATTAGTAAGACCAGAGAGATGGTGATCGACTTCAGGAGGAGGAAGACGCCTTCACAGCCACTGAAGATTAAGGGGGAGGTGGTGGAGGAGGTTGTGGATTACAAATATCTGGGAGTGGTGATCGGCAACAGACTAGACTGGACATCCAACATTGACGCTGTGTACAAGAAGGGGATGAGCAGACTCTACTTTTTGAGGAAGCTGAGATCCTTCAGTGTGTGCAGCAAGATGTTGAGATATTCTACCACAGCGTTGTTGCCGGTGCCATTTTCTTTGCTGTTGTGTGTTGGGGAAGTAGCATCAGATCCAGCGACTCTAACAGACTGAACAGGGTCATCAGGAAAGCTGGCTCTGTACTTGGACTGAAACTGGAGACACTGGAGAATGTGGTGGAGAGGAGGACATAGAAGAAGCTGTTGTCTATCATGGTCAACGAGCTGCACCCTCTCTACCACACAGTGGACAGACAGCGGCGCAGCTTCTCACACAGAGGCTTCATCTCCGTAAGGACAGATACAGGAAATCTTTCCTGCCACAGGCCATCACTTTATATAACAATAGTTAGTCACCATTACACAGATTGTTCACATGTACATATTGTATATATTATTAACATATAGATTATTATTTATTATTATTTTCTGAACCTTACATCTTACATTCTACATTTTTATAGTATTTTTATTTTTATTGGTAACTTCATCTCTGTGTTTGTGTATGCTGCTACTGCACAGTAATTTCCCGGTTGGGATGAATAAAGTACTTCTATTCTAAGTACAGATTTTTTTTCCTTTTGTTGGAGGCCAAAGAGTTATCATGAGTGACCACTGTTGGTACAAATACCTCTATAAAAGGTGCTGAATGTATTTGTTCAGAATTGAACACCAAAGGCTGGACAAATCAAAACTTTAATAATGTCCTTCGCCAGTGTTTTTTAGAACTCTACTATGACCAAGTAGAGTTCCCGGGATCCCCAATACCACAACTTTTTGCATTTTTTTTTCAGGTTAAAAAGATGCCTAACATTTGAAGGAAACATTTGTTGATCTGACTTCAAAATAGTTTCATTTTCAGAGATCTGACCTGAACTGTACCGAACAGACAACTTTGACTGCAAAAACGAAACATTCCTGATATCAAAAGAGGAACCTTGGAACAATGTTGGATTATGCTGGGGAAACATGGATTCTCAGGTTTTGTTTGAACTTGTGAAGTACATGTAGCTCTGTGGGTGTCGTCTCAAAAGAAAGCCAGACAATTTGAAATTCAGGCACTATTTTCATGAATGCAGTTCTGCACTGAAGCTGCTGAATCTTTAGTTAACTAAAGTTGTACTCTGCTAAGCATGAAATGCTTCACTCTGCATCCCATCTTGACTTCAAATGGTACTGAAACAATGCGAGTCTATTTACTTGGGCTTATTCATCAATTCAATACAAAATGTTTTTATGAGAAAAAAAAATATTGTGTTCTTGTTTCTAACAAATTGCATATGGTTGCCAATTGAAACCACATACTGTGTTGCTTTGTGGGAGCAAACATTTATGGGCCTCCCAATGGCTGCCACAAAAGATTCACTTCAAGTATGTTGAAGGAATAACATTATAGCATGACATAAAGTTAAAAAATGTCGATTTTATATTACACTTCCCTGGGTGCGTTTTCAAATTGTAATCAGTTTTTTTTTTGTAATCCTTTTCTAACTAAATGCTTTTTCCTCTCTGAGTGTCTACATTCAGATCGTTTTGAATTGTTGTTTCTTTTTTGTACTTTTGTTTATACACTCCTTAAAAATCACAAAATTCCACATGAAATAGTTTCAGAAATTTAGAAAAAACCTTTATAAAGTTATTAGTGCCAACACCATATCTTTGCACACATTTTGAAACTTGAAAAAAACAACCAAGTCTTTGAAAGTGAATAAATAAACCTGAAAATGACTGCAAATGCACCATGGTAAATATTTAAATTGCAACAGTGATTTTCAAAGGATGGAGAAGAAGTGCGTCTTCCACAGTTGCAAAATACAACAAATATGCTTATCTCTGTTTAGACATCTCACATTTATCTCATCGCGAGGGCCTTCTGATTTCTAAACACAGCCAAATCTCTCTTTTCTCTAGAGTCCAAAGAGACATGCAAAATAGCTCTACTCGGAGGATGTCTGTCCCTGTTTGAAGTTTATCTAACCACCATATGTATTTGTTTTCCCCAGCAGAGTAAATGATGATTCTCTATGCTCACTTATCATCCTCCTCCTCCACTCGAGCACATGTTATTTATTATGAAATGACACCTCAGTGTCTAGAGAGCATACTGCGTTGGGCATGATTCATGGCAACAGACCCTGAGACACAGGAAAACCATTCAAACTGCTATCAACATCGTATCGCATTTGGTGCACAAACAGACGGAAGCTAAATAGTCACAAAGAAAAGTCAGCTCAGCATGAAGACAAGGAATAGAAAGAACTAGAAACCTAATAAATCTCAGAATCTGCTCAATATACCCCCAATGCTCAATGGAAATATTTGCAGATATAAAACAGCCACATCAATCTGTCAGTGTGGCAGTATCTACACATGTTGTATCAACTGTAATATTCCACTAGACTCTTTCAGACATGTATGCAGCAGTGATGTAGCGCACCATGGAAATTCAGCTGATGTATATAAAACTGAGCAATTTCATATTATTTATAAGCAAAAGTTCCATTTGACATTTAACATGATAACACAAATTAAAATTTTACAAAATTAAAAAAATGAAGCTTTGAGTGGATATTTGTTTTGTGATCTTACATGGGACTCATTTCAGATTAAAAAAAGACCATAATTTACATTTCAAATGTGGATGAGCTGAGTGTATACAGTAAAAAGTGTCACACCAAAATATAGACTATTATTGAATAACCTGATTCTTTCTTCTTAAAAATTGCTCACGTGATTTATTGTGACTATTCTTTAATGTGCTTGTCTGGTACCGTGCAATGCATTGAAAAAGTGGTCACACTCCATTCATTCTGTTCCAACACAGTCACAAACCTTAATGCATTTTTTGGGGATTTCATTTGGACTTAGAAAAAGTAATGTATATTTGTAAAATGGAATTAGAATTATGTATAAATTTCATAATCTCAGATGTGCAGCTTTTGACATCTCTGTTTTGATATCCTCATTAATTCAGAATCCCTTAATTACACAGTCCAGTCACATTAATGTGACCACCACGTACTTTCCACTTCAGAGTTAAATAACCAATCACAGAAGGCAGGTGGCAGCACAGTGCAGTTGAGCGTATATAAAGGGTGTGTGTGGGCTTCGGAAAACATTTCAATCGTTGGCGTAATGCAGAAACGAAGCGATTTATCCGACGTCCAAAAGGGCATGATCATTGGCTTTCGGGCCAAGGGTGGAAGCATTTCCGAAACGGCTGAGTTTGTGAACTGTTCGCGTGCCGCCGTGGTAAAAGTGTACCGTGCATGGCAAAATGGGACTGTCCAAAATCAACGACGTGGCAAATGTGGTGCACCGGGCCATAGATGACAGAGGCGAACGACGGTTGCGGAGATGCGTTCTCGGGCGAGATAAGAAGGCATCTACGTTGAGCAACTGACCACTAAAATGAACCAAGGGGCTACCCAAGTGTCTCCCAAACCACTATTCAGCGAACATTGCTGCGTCTGGGCCTCCGAAGCGGAACGCCTGGTTCGTGCACTATGCTGACTGGTGTTCATCGACGACGAAGGCTAGAATTTGCACGCCAGTACAGCAGCTGGACGTCCACTGAGTGGCGACAGGTAGCGTTTTCAGATGAATCGCGTTTTATGCTCCATCGGACAGATGGACGTTGGCGTATAAGGCGTGAAACCTCTGAAAGGAACCACCCTGCAACCATTGCAGGAACGGTCCAAGCTGGAGGCGGGAGCATTATGGTCTGGGGAATGTTTTCCTGGCATTCTCTGGGTTCACTGATTATTGTGGAAGGCACGATGGATCAATACAAGTACGCATCTGTCCTTGCGGACCATGTCCACCCTACATGCGCATTGTTTTTCCTCAGGATGATGGCATCTTCCAGCAGGACAATGCGAGGTGCCATACAGCTGCCAGTGTACGTGCGTGGTTCGAAGAGCACCAGGATGAGTTTACCGTCTCCCCTGGCCAGCAAACTCACCTGACTTAAACCCAATCGAGCATCTGTGGGACCATCTCGATCGAGTTGTTCGCCATGGATCCTCAACCGCGTAATCTAGCGCAGCTGGCCACGGCATTAGAGTCGGCATGGCTCAACATCCAGAGAAGACCTTCAGGGACCTAAGTGATCTCTTCCTGCACGTCTTTTAGCAGTTCGCTCTGCGGAAGGTGGTTATTCTGGCTTTTGACAGATGGTCACATTAATGTGACTGGACTGTGTATTAATAGAGTCTGTCTGTGTATATTTTAACCTCCATAGAAAGTTAACCTGTGAAGGTTTCAGAGATTATATGTGAAGAAACAGCATCATCAAGACTAAGGAGCACATCAAACAGGTCAGAAATCAAGTTGTAAAAGCAGAGTTTGGTTATAAAATAACCTATTCCAATTATGATTTTTTTTTTATGTTGAGTCCCACATGGGACTAGATCAGAACGTTCCTGGACAATGAAAAGCACAATTATATTTGTTTTTTATTATTATTATTATTATTATTATTATTATTATTATTATTATTATTATTATTATTATTATTATAGCTATTTAAATAGTTTATGCAATGCTGCTTCTGAGTTTAAAATAATGAGTCAGAGATACTCAACATCTATGTGGCAGAAAAAATGTGTTAGGAAATGTAATCTCAATGGACAACAGTTGTTAAATTTGTATGAAGTCTTTTGTATAGATTAATTTAACAGCAGAAAAAGAAGATATGCATCTTTGCCATCACTGTTAAGTCTTCACACCATGTTGCCGAAGCATGCCGGTTTCCAAGATATCAGTACTCACTCCCTCTTGAACTCCTCCCCGCTGCTTAAATACAGCACTATTTCCTCTTTGACTTTTAGACACTCAATACATTGAGAGGTTTTAAGGTGAAGAAATGACAAAAACACGTAAAACCAATAATTTGAAGTGGTGAACAAATACTTTCAATAATATATATCTTTCAAACATCCAGTCTTTGCAGAAATACAAGAGTTCTTCAGAGTTTTTCCATCATAAATTTTCGATTCTGTTTTACTGTCGGTTTTATCTGCCATGGAATGTTGTTGACTTTTCATCTTGTTGTTGTTGCTTGTTTGTTTGTTTTGTTCCACTGATTGTGCCATCAACAAGTTAGTATTTTAAAACTCTGATTCACAACTTTATGTCTGGACTCTGATTCCTCCACCACATTTGTAAACGGTTAAAGAAAATAACAATTTTTTTCTTTAACTGTAAATATTATTTTTGCCAATTGTTCCCCATCAAAAGGCAAATTATTAAAATAAAAACTATTTTCCAAAATGTCAAACAATTCCTTTAATGGTTTGGATGTACTCTTGAGGAGAAATAAATGAATGCCTGTGGGTTACGGTCTGCACAATGGGATATGCAGATCATTTTGGTGCAACTAAAGACAGATATGGTAAATACGGCCGCCCGAAATCAGTGCCAACACACATGAATGGTCTTGGCAAATGCACTCAAGATATCCTGTGAGTTCTATAAGCCTGAGCTCAAATGGCATAAGCTTGAACTATAAAACATTAACAAGCAATGTTTATGAAAGTAAATCCTTAAAACCCCAGAAATTTAAATTCAATGATAAATTTCCCTTTTGGATTGCTTTAATCTTTAAATGCACTTGGATACACATGGAAGCTGCTTTGAAAACTGAAGGTGGACATATGGATTTCCCTTTCGTCCCTTTAAATTACTGATCCATGCCAGGTGGTATTATTTTCACATTGCGTTCAGAAGATAATGAGTTCATTCCAGGGAGAAAAGGGGGAAAAAAATGCATATTGCCATACTATGCAAGAGACTTTCCCCTTAAAACTAAGCCAAACTATCCTTTGGCAAAAATACATTTTCATTTCTTTGTCTAAGAGGTGAAGAAATCTGTTGCTTCCCATGAGGTCATCAGATGTTTCTGTTATTATCACAGAAAATTTATTATGATGGAGTTCCAGGACAACAAGAGAGGAAAAATAGTATCATGAATCGGCCTGCTTCATATTCTGTAACATACTGGACAGGCAGACTGTGCGTCAGACAAAATGAGGCAAAAGGCAAAAGTATTTTCTCTCTGTACATCACGTAGTATGGTGAGCAGATAAGATGGGAGGAGTGAATGGATCTTTTCACTCCCTGTCAGGTAGAACTGATGGTGTCTCTTTTAGAACCACAGAGTTGGGCAGCATCACTTGACAAAAATGCATGGAAAATGTGGGTCATTGTTCCGCTAGTCTCTGTTTTGAATTCGTCATGGAGGTGTATTTAACACTGTCACAGTGATGGGTTTTGATGTTAACTGAAGAACAAATGTGGATTTTCTTTGTAGTTTTAAAATGCTCCAGCATGAGCTGATCAGGATTATGTTCATGTCTGTAGCAAAACTTTGCAATCCAGTCAGGGTAGATCTTGCTTTCCTAATTTTTCTTAATTTTGCAAACAAAATTAAGAAAAATTTTGTTTTTCTTAATTTTTACATTTGCTGTCTTCACAGCAAATGTAAAGACAGTAAAAAACACAATGAGACACCTTGCATAGAAGATCAAATAGAAAAAAAAAAGAAGAGAAGGTGCTGTGCCACAAAGATATTTTGTAAACTATAGATGCACAGTTACTCAAAAAGACCAGAGATGGATGTTATATGTTGAGGCGGTCATAAGTTCAAACTTAAACATTATTATAAAATACTACATGTTAATCAAAAGGGAAGTTAATTTAGAAATGTATTTAGATACATTTTTTAAAGAAAACAAACATTATTTTAAAAAATAAATGTCATACGGAATGTTTTACCATTATTTTGTCTCTCTCATTTTGTACCAAATATGCAGCTTTGTATGAGCAACACTTTTGGTTTGTCTTGGCGCACTGGAGTTTAAATCCTCCCAGAAATGTCTGATAGGAGAGTTTTAGTCAAACAAAATGTCCTGTCTTGTTAAAAGTGACTGTACTAGCAAACTCGGTTTATGTCAGCATTCCTGTGAAGTATGTGTCACTCTTTTTCATAATCACATTTAAAGTTTTAATCAGATTAAGCATGTACAATACAAGCATACCCCATGTGTGGTCTCCTGCTGCAAAACCCCGCCTAAATCCTATTATTACCCATTTTAATTACAGGATAATACCTGTGGGATATTGGATCATTATTGTTTCTAATATTATTAATAAGCAAATGATTTACATTGGAATCACATGCTTTTCTTTTGTGTTGCCTTTTCTCAAAATATACATAAAATATATCTGCTATTCACCCAGTGAAGTTTCTTAAGAAAGTAGATGCTAAATTTGAGCTGCTGGTCCATTGTAGTCATGTGATGGACTTAAAAAAAATAAATAAAAAAAATAAAAAATCAGTCAAACTCACTTGAGATATAATCTCCCACCTGTAAAACATGTCTGGATCAGTTTTTCTATTTTTTTTTTTCCAAAATTCTTTTTTAATCAAGAAAAAAATGTACCATCTGAGAAACAAGCTTCAAAATGCCTCTGCATCACATAGAGCAGCTGATATGAGCTCTACTAAATACATACATATTGTAATTTTATTTTTATTTAAATCAAATGCCTCAGTCATAGTTTTCTATTCAGTTCTGTAAAACTGCAGCAAGACCTTTTAGGGAAGAAATCTATTTAGTTTCCATGTAATTTTGGCAATAACGATACACATGGAAGCAGTTTGTTAAGAGTACAAAGACATACTAATGGCTGCATTTCCTTTTTAAATATCCTCATCCATGACAATTAGCTGAGGTGTTATTAAAACCAAATCATCCTGATCATTTTCATGTTTTTGCAATGCTTCCTGCAGCTCAGATGCATCATCGGCTACTTTCTCTGAAAATAGCCAGATAAACAAACGTGTCAATTGAATCCTACCAGCAAACTCCACCATGCATGCATGCTTCAGTCCCACCATTCCAAATATGTTGTTATTGCTTTGTTGCCTAGCCCTAGACCAATTAACCTAAAATTCATGTTTGTTGGATGTGAGAGGAAGCCAGAGTTCCTACAGAGAATCTATACAAACCCATGAAGATCATGGAAATGGCATGCAAAAACACCTCAGGTCAGGATTTTAACACTGGAACCTCTTGCTACAAAGTTCTTACTGCCACTGTGCAGCCATATGCAATTGTTTAGAGCACTTAAAATTCTGAAGACAATGTCATTGTTGCTTCAGCTTCCCCATCAGTTGGCAGTAAAACTCTGGCTCAAACATGTAACAGTAAATTCTTTGCAAATCAAATACATCAGTCTGTGTTGAACTTTGTCAAACGCTTGTGGTGTTACCAATGCCAGCACAGACAATGCAGAATGAGCAGTTTCTTTCTTCTGTGTGCTATTTAAAAATTGTATCTTTTTTTAAAAAAAAATCATGCATGGAAAATTTACATCAATCAAGTTTTTTTTTTTTTTTTGTATTGTCAGTGTGAATTTAATGCCAGGGAAAAAATGAACCACTATATAGTGAGTTAACACACATTCCAAATTCTTCCCTGTCCCACTTCATTTGGCCGGAAATTCTGTCTTCTTTGATCCCAGTATTGAATTAAAAAGTGTTTTCAGACAGAAGTCAGTAAGCACAGGGAGGAGCAGGGAGGTCTGAGGAAACCCCACCACTGAAGGTGTCAAAAGAGGAGGACAGATGTTCTGCTTGTCTGCTAGTGAGGTCACTGTGATGGCTTTGACTTCATTCACACAAGTCAGCAGGGCTTCTGCAGCCAACGGGTCATAAATATGTGCCTGGGATCTGGAGGCAGACATTACCAACATAGCAGTGCATGACCTAATGATCTGGCAGGCTTTACATGGCGTAGTGTGCTGTCTCGGTGTGCCCATATTACAGTTTCTTCATGAAAAATAGATTTAGAGTTTTAGTGCAATAGAAGAAATGTGATACCAATAAAAAAGGGCATGGTCATTTCCAGCTGAACTGAAAATATTGCTTTTAATGTTTAGTAAAATTTCCACCAAAGGAGATTAAAAAGTGAGTAGAAAGATATACTTTGTTCCTTAGAAAATAAATATTTCAAGTCTTTGCACTCAAGCTAAAACATTCTTGGCAGTGATAGCTCTACAAACTGGTGAATTGAATACTTGAAGCTCATTGGGAGAGAAGGAAAGTTATTCTTACCATGACTTCTGAGTGATAAACAGTCACATCTCAACCAATAGTAATACACTGCCCACTTTTGGCAGGAATCCCTTGTAACAGTATGGTGACCATTATAGAAACCATCTAGCACCAATTACTTAAGTTATAGCAATTTATGCTTAGTTTCTTTAGTCTATTAAAAATGAATCATAAATCTGATATTTTGCTCTAAAACTTGTATCTTGTTGTTTTCCAGAATGATGGTATTGATGTTCATGTCACCTTACAGGTCAAGCAATTCCAGTTGCTAAGCTCCACAGAGGATTTATTAGAACCAGATGGGCTGTGTTGCCTTACAAGCTCAGCAGAGTCAAAAACACTGGGCTGGCTTCTCCCAGGCCTACTTCGGGGGAACAGAGAGCGGCCGGTCCACCCATTTCCTTTCCTTGCCCTTCCCAGGCATGTCAGTGAGAAGCCAAGCCAAAAACATCAAACCTGCAGTGGCTTTTGGACAGGCGAGGGCTCAAACAGTGTGGTAATTACGGATGGCAAGAGGGAAGGTGTGTGGTAGAGAGGAAGGGGTTGCCAGGCGGAATACCTTGGTGCCAAAGGCTTTAAAAGAGCCACAAATGAACTAAAAGAGAATAAACAAACAGATTACTAAAAAGCTTCAGCACTTTCTTTTTTCTCCTTCTGTCAATTTGTTGACTCTGACGGTTATGGTAGAAAGGATCCTCTCTGGTTTTCTTGATATCCTTTGATAAAAAACAGTGACACAACGTAAGACCCATTAGGTCACTGAGTTGCGATTGCAGGGAGTGATGAATAATAGTGAGGCTCAGTGGAATCTGATCCTTTCTTTTGCACTGTGGCTCTGAAGCTATGATCATGTACTGAATATGTGGATCTAAGATATTTGTACAACCGTTTATTAAATAGTATATTTACTCAATTTACTAAAATACCCGTCATCATGTCTTTCCCACAGCAAGTAATACTTATCTTTACAGATATTTTGCTGCTGTTCTATTACTTTTTATTGGCTAATTCAATGAAAGACATTTACAGAAAAAGTCATTTCAGTTTAATCACAAAATAATCCAAGTTATCAAACGGTTCACCAAGTACATCAAGCTCAGTTAATTATTCAAATTAGTTTAAAAGTTTCAATCTAAGAAAATCAAGCAGTTTGCAGCAGTCATTGACTTGCAGCATTCATTCATTCTGGATGAGCATATAACAACAATAGGCCATCACTTGTATTGAATTCCTGACTTTGCAGCAGTCCCTCTGCATGTATGTAGCGACAGTGGAGAGAAAAAAGTCCCAGATGAGAGAAATCAATCTCCAGGAGAACGTGGGTCAGTACCGGTGAACATGTGCCATGACCGACTGGGGGTTTGAGAAGACAATAAAAGAGCTGGCAATAAAAGGAAACAACTGAACAGATGTAGGACTATCATGAAATGTAAACACTTAATAACAGAAGAAGAAAAAGAACGATTAAGTGATACCACAATTATTTCAGCGATGCCCGACTCCCAGAAGGTACCGTAGCTAAATGGAACACCTGACTAAATGTAGCTTATATGGAGAGACACAATTGGACAAAAAAATAATAATAATCAATGGTTGAAAAAGCAACAAATAATGCTTTTAATTATAGCAGCATAATTTCAGAGAGCTCAAGTTAACCAAAGCCAGACTAACAAAAAGCTTTATCAAAAAAAGTAGACAGGATGTTTGCCTTGCAGACTAAAGCTGAGAGCTGCTTGCATGTGCCTACTCAGTCAGTCTGAGCCTGTTTTAAGGGCACATAACGAAACAAAGATGTGAATCAGAGCATGAAAAAAGATAATTCAGAGCTGAACAGTAAAAATAAGGAGCCTGAGTGGCAGATCAGTTGAAACACATGAGGATGATGATGCATTGCAGGTGAATAGCACGAGTGATTACTGGTGACCATGAATACAATGAAAATGGGAGAGAGAAAAATGTGAGAGAACTAAAGAGAAAGGATAACAGTAAGCTAAGAAAACTAAATAGAATGCATAAAGAACAAAATGCAAGAATATGCTTAGCAACTAAATACAAAGGACCAGACCAGGATGAGAGTTCCTTTTGAGGAATAATTAATTCAGGTGCGAACAGCAAATGACAAGACATAAACTGGAGCTGTGTGTCTGTATCTGGTGCATTTTTAGTAAGAACATTTTTGTGTACAGCTAGTAGTTTATCCAAAAGTTTTAATCAAGCTAGAGTGGTGATACTTCATAGTAACATTACTAAAGTAAAAAGCATGTTATACTCCTAAAAATCTTTTTTTTTTCCCCAAAAAAGTTACTCAAGCTAATGTTACTGAGTAAAAATATTTAGTTACTTTCCGCTCCAAGACACTGAGTTGGACCCATATGAATTTAACTTAGAACTGGCTTTGTTCTTTGTCATTTATCTGCAAACAAAACTACTAATCATTAAGACATGATTGATAGATATTTATAAAAAAACATAATGTGTGTTTCTATTCTATTTTATGACGTAATTTGGAGAACATGTAATCATTATTTTTTCACTTAAAGCATTGGTTCTTAACCTTTTTTGAGGTACCGAACCCACCAGTTTCATATGCGTATTCACTGAACCCTTCTTATCCCCCCACCCCTCCGACACACAAAATACTTTGCGGTATTCTGATTTAGTAATGTAAATATATTAGCTGTGTTACCATCCCCACACCACTACAGGCAGTAGCAACCCTGAAAAAATGCGACTAAGGAGCAGATTTAGAAGAACACCGAAAGCTACAGAATTTGGTAAAAACTGTGAACTTTGCTGAAGTAAATTAAGACACAAGTTCAAATCTATGCTGAGAGTGGAGCTCCTTCAATCAGAGCTCCTCTGCAGCTCTGATTGGCTAAGCAATGAAACGTGATCCTCTGCAGCAAGTGATGGCAAAGCGGGGCGTCATCACGACTTGTCGAACGAGTCGAACCCCTGAGACCGACACACCGAACCCCTGGGGTTCGATCGAACGAAGATTAAGAACCACTGACTTAAAGCATTCGTGATAACTACAGACTATAGAAATTCACCATCAAAACTGCATTCTCAGAGTGAAGTGCTCTTTTAGGAATATGTGAAACAGTCAGATCTCTGATGTATGATGGGATTTGATGACTAAGGGCTTCATATGTCATGACATAAATACTATTTAAGTTACATTCAGTGCTGAATGTAACTATAGAATGTCTTTGTCAATGTTTGGTAACCCTTCATTAAACGATTCCGTATCATGCATTTATTCCACTTAAATTGTCAGAGACAGACCCCAAACCCAGGAAAAAACAATCCACCTTTTCGTGGTTGAGAATTGTAATCTCAGACTAAGAGGAGCTGTCTCTCCTATTGACCACCATCACAAGTATGCACAAGTAGCACATCATCTGAAACACCACTTGTTTTTCCCATGACAACTTGAGACACGTTACATGAACACCACCAACAGGATCAGTAAAAAGTAGCAGCTATGGTAAAGTTCAGCCACTTTGATAAACAAGCTTGACTTTGTCCGAGGAATGCAGACAATGCACTTGGTTTGGGCAAACAAAGACAAAATAGGTGTCCAAAGCATCACTGGCTCCCCATAATCCAGCAACACCTGCCAAAAGATTACTTGAGGGATCATCATTAGGATTTCCCCAGATTCATATGCATTCATATTCATATGCATTGAATAACTAAACGTCACATGCTCCCTGAGCAACTCTGCAAGGGTAAAGATCTTGTCCACTTTTGTACACCCACTGCAAGAACCTCTTCTCAAACACTTTAGAATAAGCTCTTTCAAAGAAGCTCAAAATTAAAAATCACTTTACCTGGAATAGGGAGGTTTTTAGGTGACTTCATGGTTACCCTAATAAGCATGATGGGTGCTACTCTGTGTTCTTGCATGACCAGAAACATATGAAATAGTCAGATTTTTGCTTTTGTAAAAGTGTAGCACACTTTTTTGGGCCAACTGACCTGGGATGCCCAACAACAGCAGAGGGAGGGAAATACTACATTAGTTTATGCTCCTGGACTTTTTCTGGCATCTCATAAAATTGCTTTAAACTGTAAAAACAATATAATGGAAAATTTTTATGGCTTTGGCACCATAACTTTTTAAAACCTCGGTATACTTTGACACTGGTAACAGGCCCATACCTGGTGTTAACTATAACTTTAATTTATCTTGAGAGGAGGTATGGTTTAAAAAGTCTAGTTTTACATATTTCATTCACTCATTGCCTTAAATTTTCTATTCAAACTTCTAACATGCAAAAAACTCAACTGTCACAACTACCTGATAAACAGTTTATCCCACCTTAAACCAAGAGTTATTGTCAATTGAAAATAATAACTGTGTTTTGAATTGTGTGTGTAACTGAAGATAACTTCTGTGAAATAGGCCCATTAATTCTAGACAGGTTTCCTCTGAATATTGCCAATATTAACAGTATTATCAGCACCAAGAACATTCCCTGGCTGTCAACAGCATGTAACAGCACATTTCAATATAAAAAGCCCAATTAGGTTTAATAAAGCTGGATCAAGCTCTGGGACATTTAGTTTAAGTTTCCAATTCTCCCACAGGTTCTTGTCTGACATTTCTACATGAATCACAAACAATATTAGGTGTTGCTGAGGATGAATCTGGGGGATGATTCACTCTCTCCAGTTTTGGGTGCGAGGCATTGCCAGACTTTATTTGCTCATTAAAGGCATCGCTTATGATCCATTACAGCGGCCAGAAATGATTCAAAAGATGTTTCCAAACAGGTGGGGAAACTTATGTGCATGGGTGTATTTCCTGTGGAGGAGCAGAAAACACAGAAGAAAGCTGGAAAAATGGCACAGCCCTGTTACGAGGATCTGGTGTTTTCTCGTGTAGTAACATGACACAATTTTATTTTGGGTGGCCTTGCGTATCCCCCCTATGAAAATATAAGCAGCAGCTGTTCAGGGAATTCCTAAACATAATTCATTGCTTTAAGAGAGGATTTTCCTTGCAGCCGTCATGTTTTGCCATCACAAGTACATGTCTCAGAAGGATCATATTAATGAAGCTCTGGCTAAAGGCAGAGTTGATTTACTCTGTGCACTCTTCAAAATGAGAGGCCTTTTTGTTAGGAAGCGTAGATCGAGGAAACAGGTAAGCGTTAAAGCCAAACCCCAAACCAACCTGTTTCTTGACTACTGTTTTCTAGTGCCAGGGAAAGAAAATATATTTTCTAAGCACTAATTTATGATGACGGATACTGGAACATTAAAAAAATTAAAAAGGTATTTGTTTGGGACTTATTTCAAATTTTCACTGAGGGCTATTGCGATATAAAGTTCAGATGAGATCATATGGCTAATTTACATGTTATATAAACAGACTTTGCTGTGTTACACTGCAGTGCTCAGCAACGACCAGCAGCCTAACCGAGTATGAAATATATCTCCATCAATCACAAATGCATTTAAGAGAGTATTTGTCTGTTATATGTCACTGAGGGGGATGATGTCCATCAGTCAGCTACTCTGGAGACGTGGTTAATAGATGTTTTTGAAAGTAGGGTTGAATTAGCAGTTTAATATGTCTGACTGAACAGTGCCCTTTTACTGGTTGGCAAGAAGGTAAGGCAAGAAAATCCTACAAAAATAATTTTCAAAACTCGCCTAATTTTAACTAAGAGCTTCAAGGGGGCATGAACCGTTTGCATTCAACAGATGAGAAGCTCACTATCTGCATGTTGCCAATCCATCAATGCTTATCGACACACCCTCTCACCTAAGGGTCATTTATTGTCACCAATAAATATGTCATGCATGTTTGTCTTTGGAAATTGGAGGAACCAGAAACAAAACACTGAGGAGAACATTCAAAATCCACATTGAAAGGTCCAGCCAAGATGTGAACCCTCCATCTTCTTTCTGTGATACGTCACTGCTTACTGCAAAACACTATAAATTGTGATTTTAAGTTGACTGGAAACTCCTATCAAGTTTTTACTTCTGTCTTTAATTGCTTGTATTGCTTGGTTAAACTTATGCTTGCTAGTTAGGTTGAAATGGCTACTAAGGGTGATTCAAGGATTTCCGAAGCGAGAATCAAGCCAATATTCTAGGTATGTTTTTGAAGAGGAGATAACAGTATAGCATAATGTAAACTTCAAAAAAGGTCAATTTTAGATAATATTTACCCTTACAGCTGTGAACATTTTTCTTTTAGGTCAAATTATCTAAAATTCAAATCAACTAAGTGTTGATTTGAATTTATAACATGGAGCATTTATGCAGGAAGGTTAAGTGACAGGTAACCAATGAGAGCATGCTATTTTCATTTATTACACACTTTGAGTTGACTTGAAGTCATATCACTTTGACAAGGAGAGCAAAAAACCTGAGACTTGGCAAGGGATTGAGAATTATAAGCATGAGATTTTTCTTGGACTTGTCGCTTAAAATATGAGTTGAAACTTTTCCTGTCAGACTGGAGACTTAGCTCAGGCTTACTCTTTAAATACTTGAGACCTGAGTTCAGATCTCACATACTTGGGTCTTGAGAAATACCAATATATGAAAAGAATTTGTATTTCTGTAATAGCCTTTTTTACTGAATTTCTCACAGTATTGCATATTTCACAGTTTATGAAAAAAAAAACCCTGCAATTTATATTTTCTGGAGGTGCAATAATAGATTTCATTCCACAAGAAAAAAAAAAAAAAACATCTCCCTCCGTCCTGAAGGCCAATGCTAGACGTCATGCCAGAGCAGCAGCAAGCCTCTTGATGTGGTCTGTCATTTCCCCTGAGTTGGTTTAGCTTCAGCGCAACGGTGTGCTACAGTGTGGGAAAAACCAGTGTGAAAGGGACGGGAGGAAGTGTGCATTTATCTCTATTGGTGGGCCATGATTTCTACTTTGATCTGTCTGCAGGGCAGCCCCCGGACTGCCTTGAAGGCAGTTCAGTCGCAGGGTCACTCTGTCAGCCGCAAAGTTTCGGACAGCACTTGTTTGGATAAAGGCATGTTCTCCACACAGTGGAACAACAGCAGGTGGAGAGTAGTCTTGCTGCACAGGTTATCCCAAAACATGTTACAGTAACATGGTTCCTCTGATGTTCAATGTCGTGACAACCTCTCTTTTCATGCAAACCACCTCTTGGTTCTCACTCAACAGCAATCAAAGGATTTAAACGGTCTTAATGACAAGACAGACCCTGTTCAGCACAAATGGATCGTGAACCACGGTTCAGGGAGAAGATTTACATTCAGGGGCATGATATCATGGGGTTTGGTCTCCTTTGTAAGTTATCCATCTCTGCTTCTCCAGATCTTTAGTCACTGAGCAAACAATCCTTTATTTGCCCTTCTCATTCAGCAAGGAGTGGCTGATTAAATGATCCATTATACATTGTCTGGAAAATAGTAGATTTAATTAAAGCATATGCTGCATGTCAACACCTCCCCCAGTTTAAGAATGAGCTAATACAGTTCTGTTCAGATGTCATTGTGTCTTGAATCTGTGAACAGCCCACACATACGTCTGCTTTCAGAGTGCCTCCTCTGAGGGGGAGTTGCTCGCTGGGATGTGTGCTTCCCAGAATTTTGTTGTGTCTCATGTTTGGTAAATGTCTCCTTATGCATGTCTATCTACTCTCAGGATTTCCACCTGTGGGTACACCCAGACTCGCTTCTTCATTCAGCAGGCACACGGAGGAAGTCAGTCAGCAAAAGTGCAAGTGGCACATGCAAGTGAGAGCTGGCCTGGGAGCAGATTAGCTGCTTCTGTGTCCATCTGGTGCTGACAGTTCACACAGGCCCTTTTTTCCACTACCACAGGGCGTATCAACATGCTGCTTCCCTTCTCAGGGGGCTCTATCTTCTGGCCTTAGGGATAAAATTGTGAATTCACTTGTTGAACAAGTTTTTTAACATAAATATCTCAAAATTTAATGTATTATTTGTTTAAGCTAGAAATCTCCTAATGATTTTTTGTACCTATGCTAATCTGAGTCAGAGAATTTACACATACTGAGTGTCAATACAGAACCTATAAGTTGTGTCAGATCATGAAGTAATGAACTCTATTTATGTTTAGCAAACCTAATAACAGTCAGATCAGATACCATGCCAAGGTGGCAAATGTATTTTATTTGTGTCGACGTGTGAGCATGCACAAATGCTTCAGGTGATGCAAAAGGCAACACAAACCCATATTATCCAACAGCTTTGATGCTGTTGCAGTTTTTGTAGGTGTCGCCTCAAAAATGTACATATTCTTTGCAGTTTCCGTTATATGGCATGTTTTAACTTTACCTAGGAGTGAACTTTTACTGAGGGATATTGCACTTTCACCACAGCCTGTGATTTGCTTGTAGAGACTAAAATGTGTTTAGTTTCTGTTTCAAAATACTTCCAAACCACAAACTCATGAGCAACAACATTTGGCTCATTCCATCACAGCATTTTACAGTAACTAATTACTTTTGCAGAAAGTGGGGTGACAATCTGAAGCTCGGTCCACTCACTGCATCACTGACCAATGAAAAACACATGGTATTGGAGCAGAGCATATCTAACTGTATTGACATGACTCGCAGCAATTAAGAGTCCAACAGTAATACGTCAGATGTTAGCTTCTTTAAGTTTTCCATCAACACAATGTTAGAAGAATGGTACTTCACACAGTTTAAATATAACAAGGAATGTTGGATCAAACCTTCTAGAAGTGGTTAAGTGATGTTGCAGAACGCGGCCGTTTTTGCTTAAAGCATGAAAACTGAACAACAAAGATAAAATCTTTCATAGAACCATCTGGTAAATCATGTGTGGAAACTCTGAAAAGGACTGGCACATTCAAAAACACTTGGAAGTATAAACTGTCTATTACTGTCCATCATAAACAGACTCAAATACTCAAATACATCAGCTAAGTAAGAGGAGCGACGCCAGTTCAGTTTGTATTGAAGCCAGATGGGATGAGAGCCCAAAGGCAGTAAGGTTTGTCCTCATAGTCTCTCAGAGGCCATGCTTTTGATCTTGTCATGTGAGAATTTATCACTTCTTACACACAGAAAACATACGATTGGTCTCCAAAAAGCTTTTTTTCTGGGTAGAAATGTTTCTGAAGGACATTTGTTCAGCATTTTCTCTCTTTAAACTACCCAGCATTTTATTATCATGAATATTGTGCGACTCTATTAAGTAATTTTGATTAGATAAAGTGCTTGCAAAAATGTTTGCACCCAATTAAGGTTATTCACATTTGTATATTTGTTAATTATAGCCAAATATTTTCTGAAAAATCCTAACACAGTTTAGAGCATTAAACTGTCAAATGGAAGGAAAGTGGTACAAATAAAAATCCAAAAAGTTTGTGCTAGCTGTGCAGAAACCTGCTGAAGCTGAAATATTTACTCAAGCACAGTCAGATTGAATGAGGAGCATCTGCAGTCATCTTGGCGCTAGTTCTGGACTCTGACAGGGCCATTGTAACAAACACGTAATTATCAAAACAGTTTGATTCTAGCCCCGGCTACATTTTGGGGCTTGTTTTCCTGCTGGAAACTGACCCTCACCCCAGCCTCCAATCATTTGCAGCTCAATCCACCTTCCAGTCAACTCTACTGTTTTCACACTAGATGGTCTGGCAGTCTTGATTCAATTAGTGACCAAAATCGTAACATTTGTTAAATCTTCAGCTGCCGTGGTTCACATTGACACTGCACAGTCAAACAATCCAAACAAATTGAAACATCTTTTCCCACCTTCAACCAAATACACCTCTCTTGTAGGATTTATCTTTGGTTTTTGGTAATTTTGCTTGTGCTAAACACTGATATGCATTCAAACCACGCCAGAGTTCACTTTAACAAACTGAGATCTAGGAGGACCAGAGTTCAGTTTTTTTTAGTCTACATGAGAGGTTGATTACATATAAAGTGGAGTTTTTAGACAAACGGGTTAGAGCTTGATTAAAGTGGACTAAACAGGACTGATGTGAATGCACCCTAGACGTTTACCTGACCTGGCAAGCTGGAAAGTATTCACTCAGAGGGTAGAGGAAGCTGGAATCAAACCTATGACTGCAAGGCAATGAAACAAGCTACAAAAGATCAACTAAAAACTAAAAAAGTTTTAACAGCACTGAATGGAAAGCACAACAAAACAAAAAGAAAATACTGAACAAATCTTGTGGTATGGATAACAAATTTAAGTTTTCTTTCAAAGGTCTAAGTGTGTATATATATAGCTTGGGAAAGGACACGATAGATTTCCTTTTTCTGATTGTGATCGCAAGACACATCAGCAGAGACGACTAAACAGAATGAAATTCCTCTGCGAACCTCGTAGGTGGAAGGTGTTGACAAGGAGAGGAATGTGTGTAAAAACAAAGACAATGTCTCTGTTTCTCCTGCTTCAGTTTCAGTTGTCAGTCCAGCACTGCTGGAGGAATGCGGAGTTAAGCAATGTTGTTCTCTCTTAATTTGTCTTCACTGCTTGTCATGTTGCAGGTGGAAAAATCTTTTTGTGGCCTCAAATGGTGATAAAAGTTGTATTCACTTGATGATCTCTGAGAAAGCTGGCTGGCATGTTTATTTTGCTCATTCGGTGTCATAAACACCAAAGCATCCGGTTTCTACATCCGAGCCTTTCCCGATAAGGGAACCCGATGCCGTAACCTCCGACTGACTCTGTAGTGTGTACTCCAGCCACCCATTAGAGCGCCCATCCGCCTCATTATGTTTATTAATGATGCTCCTTCCTTCTCTGTCACATCAGAGGTTTTCAGTTATGATTCTGGCATTACCACTGGATGTTAGGACAGCTCAAAGTGTAGGATCCCATCTGGAGAGTCTCACAGAAAAAACACTGTCTGTCAAGCCTGGGAGGCTCTTGTGGCCCAAGTTAACTTTCAGCAGTTGTCTAAATCAAGTCCCCTTGTTGTGGAGTAGGGGTTCAGAGAGACAGAAAGTCTGTAAGTTGTTATTCCTCACACGAATGGCTCATTAAGTGCAGGGAAATGTGGTTAACTTTGAGAAAAAAACAAGTCTTGAAGGGGGAAAATTAATGAATATTAAGCGTAGACAACAGACGAAGGCAGGCGTTGAGCATTTGTTTCAATAGAATGAGCTTTTCTCTCAACAGAGAATGAATTCCCAAAGCACTAAAAAATCTATTGGTCCTTCCAGCTTTTTCACCACTTGGCCATATCATTGTAGCATATCATCTAAAAATGAGAAACAATCCATTTGTTATTCATTAGAATAAATAAATAATTATTTGGAATCCTATAAGTGGTCTAAGGTAAAATTGTTTTCCATTTGTGGTCTTACATTGCAGTATCGTCACTTCAGAGAATGTACATCTCTGTTGATTAACCACAACTTCTGTAGAGCAGGTTCTAACACCTGAAGTCACAAGCTGGAGTGGTACTGGGGTCTTTTATATACTGCAGAGTGGCAAGGGTTTGGTGCGCCGAGCTCAGCGACCATTAAACTGTCACCACTCTATTTCTGTATGAGGAGTTTAAAAATGTTTTCTCTCATCCCATGTAGTTCCAGCAACTGGGAGATTTGAGTATTGTTGGCCACAATGCTATGGATAGAATTCTAACTAAGAATTGTGTTGCAGGTCTTGTTAATCTTCAACAAATTACCAAAAGGGTTACCAGGTTTTTATTTTTTAAGTGTGCTTGTAGGTTTAGTTAGTAGTACAAAAAGCAGTTCTTAAGATACCTTAAGATGAACAGTATATTTCAGTGGGATTCGCTATTCGTTTTCTTTGATCATTATTCTGTATTCAAATCTGCTAATGTTGATATTTAAAATAAATAAAAGGTCCCATGAGTTCTTTGGTACGAAAGGCCAAATTCTGTATTTTAAAATTATTTATAGAAAAAAAAAAGTTGCTTTAATAATTTTTTTTAAACTGGAGCAGTTCTGCTGGGATTCCACAAGTTAAAAGTCCACTCTTAGTCCACTTCTTTTTAATTTTTATTTGTCTAAGCCTTCATCAAAAAAATAAATAAATAAAAAATGTATGTATATTATATATATATATATATATATATATATATATATATATATATATATATATATATATACGTATATAATATATATATATACATGTATATATATATATATATATATATATTATATATATATATATATATATATATATATATATTATATATATATATATATATATTATATATATATATATATATATCTGCATCATGTGCACATGGCCACACATTTCTCTTTGCTATGACAACCTGACTTCTGGAAAAAAACTGGTCAACTCTATATCTGGAATAAATCGCTATAGGCTATTATATTAAACTGTCACCACTCTTATTTCTGTATGAGGAGACTCAAAACGTTTTCTATCCCCGGCAGTAGTTATCACTACAGACATTTGGAAGATAATGGAGATAATACTAATATTTTAGTTGTCTCAGATAGAAAATCAGTAAAATGTCACAGCCGTCTCTATAGCATAAAAAAGCAAGTTGTACCATTAACTCATAGTAGTTATACAAGCTTTTATATTTCACCAAATTAAAAAATTAAAAAATCAATATCCTATTTCACTCTGATTCAGAAAAGTGGTTTGATACCTTTGTATTTTTAAAACATTTATCAAAACAGTTAGAAGGACACCAACCCTATAAACCAGAAGAAATGTAAACATATTACCTCTTTAGTAAAGATACATTTGCATTGCTCACTGCACATTAGAAAAACCTTTGAAAATCTAAATGAACCACAAAGAAATTATTGGATCAGCTCCCCAGTATATTTGAACATTGTTCACTGTCTATGGGCTGACCGGATCTCAGGTTATCGAATGTCTTTCGGCTGTTACTAGAAGCAATTGCAAGTGTGATGGGTGTGCAACTTTACAAAACTGTGGTTTCACTTTCTGGAACAAGCTGTCTGCTGACCCGAGGTCGATTACAGCTATCTACCATCAAAAACAAACTCAAAATTTTCCAATTCTTGGAGGTTCATGATTTATTACTGTGAATGCATATGGGTACACACGCACGCACATGCACACATGGTACCTTTTTTTCTTTACAAGGACTTTGCATTAACTTCCATTCATTTTCCAGTCATTACTACAGCATTACCATTACAGAACTCAACCTAAAACCAACCTGAAACTTCATCCGCACCTTAGACCTAAAGCTAATACATAACCCCAAAACAGCTCTTTTTCTTATGGAGTATGGACTTTGGGCACTATAAGATGCAGTGATAGTGCAACACACAAAAAAACATTTTGACAGTGATTTTTATTTAGTTTTTATCATTGTTATGCTAATAGCTCTCGGCTGGCCTGGGAAAGCCTTGGGGTTCCCCCGGAGGAGCTGGAAGAAGTGGCTGGGGAAAGGGAAGTCTGGGCCTCCCTTCTGAAGATGGTGCCCCCGCGACCCGACTCTGGATAAGCAGAAGAAAATGGATGGATGGATGGATGGATGCTAATAGAACAAACACAGCTCAAATCTATGCAATTTTCTCTCAGTATAAACACATTTTTTTAAAGTGAGTATAAGTAAACGAGTAGTATTATGTAGACAAAGAACAATGTTTTAAAACATCATAAAGCAGGTTTAGGCTAAAATCATTTAACATTTCACAAAGCATAGCTCTGTCCATAATCTAAAATTGGAAATCATAAGGCACATCTGCAAGCATACAAAAATGTGGCCACCACCCCTAAACTGAAGAAATGCAGTACTAATCAGAGAAGCATTGACATGTACTCCTGCAAAAGTCTGGAAAAATTTTAAACTAGTGAAAACATACCCCAAAAGACTTGCACTTGTAATTGCAGAGGAAAGTGTTTCTACAAAATGAAAAAAAACAACAAAAAACAATTGCTTATGATCAGCAAAAAGGTCCCAAAAATCTCAGATTTTAATTTAATTAAGGTGTCTTGCCCAGTAATAAACTAATTCCACAGGTGCACCTTTCTGTAACAAATACACAATTCACTGGTTTCAAATTCCACCGGACATCCCATGATGTTCTGTGTTTTTATTCAACTTGGTTAGTGATTTACAAAATATCTACTCAGATCTAAATAGTTAGTTTTATAGCTCTGTCTCATTGCAATGCAACGCAAAACAGAGTAAAGCAACGCACACTTAAATATCAGGTACGCCTGCTTAACGAGGCATGTTACTATAGGAACCAATGTTTTTGTGTTGATCTCTGTTAACTTGGTGTTTACAGTTTACGCAAATAAAGGGTTTCAGTGCAACGTGCTGTTTTACCCTTGTTACCCTCTTATTTTAAGCCTGGGATGCTGTTGATAAGCCTATCATTTTGTCACATGGAAGGAAATAGCTATTTAATTATGAGAGCAAAATGAACAAAATCATACAGCTCTGTAATGTAGGAGTTGCTCTGTTTCCCCTTACATGACACATTGGCTAAAACCTCATGTGGTGAACATGAAAATGAATATAAAAATTACAAAACAGTCAAGGCCTTAAACACATGGCTCTTACCTTGTTAGCAAACACCCAGCTACCTAACAACAGAGCAGAAAGATACAGTAGCACCACCTTGTGTTATGGCACAGCCAGAGATTAAACAGTCAGGAAGAAGCTGGAGTCTAATAGATAACGTTCTCGAGGAAATACAATGTCACTTTGAGTACAATTAAGACAGTTAGAGAGAAGCAGAGAATCCTATTTAGTATCTTTTAAACCCACAAATTAAAACATACTTTTTTCTCATTTTATGTCACAGACCAACACTATGGCAGTTAAAAACCCATATATAGAGGTTTTGTTTTAAATACCTATGAAAATGTATGTACTTACTTACTTATACATCCTTACAGCTCTAATTCTGACCAGATTTCCCAATTGTTTGTAAAATACGTCAAGCTCTATCAGGGTGACAGAGCACCTCTGTGAACAGATCATGTGAATATGGTTTGATTTGAATTATTGTATGTTTGTTTTGGGTTGTTGTCCCATTGAACCTCCACTCCAGTTGAGGGATTTTCCCCCAGAATTTCACTGTATTTAGGTCCATCCATGTTCCCACCATCCCTGACAAGCTTTCTTTTCTCAACTGCTGAAAAGTATCCTCATGATGTAACCACCGTTTTTAACTGCGTTTTCAAGGTCTATTCAAGATGATGTATTAGTTTTCTGCTACACGTAGTGTTTTACGAGTCGACTAAAAATTTTATTTCATCATCTGACCACAGCACCTTCCTCTTGATTTTTGAACTGTCTCCTACATAATAGCCCCAAACTAATAGTTGTTCTGTCAACAGATGTTCCCACCCGAGTTTCCTCAAAGCTACCATTGGCCTCTAGCAACCTTTGTATGTATCCATTAATTTCCATTTTGCAACTGTGAACATTGAAGTTCAGTTTTGTAAGGCCAGAAAGGCAAAAAGACTGTGAGATAGCTGTTTTATCTTTCAAAATACAAAGACAGTGGTAACACTTTAGTTGAAGGGGGTGAATAAAACTGTCATGACACTTTCATAAACATGTCATAACACCTGTCATGAACATGAATAAGCCTTCATGAATATTTATGACTTTTGTCATAAAGAGTCATTCAGTAAATTATGACACTTTTAATACAAAGTTGACATTACTAAAAATGTCTTTGTTATGGCAACTTGACATTAACCAATAAATCATTACTGTTTAAACTTTACCTTTAATAACATAAAGTTACCTAATGTTTAAAGTGTAATCAGTAATACTTTAAGAACAAATTTATATCAGTAATAATAATGTCAAGTTGTCATAACAAAGACATTTTCAATAATGTCAACTTTGTATTAAAAGTGTCATAATTTACCAAATAAGACTGATGTCATAAGAAGGCTTATTCATGTTCATGACAGGTGTTATGTCATGTTTATGACAGTGACATGACAGTCTTATTCACCCCCTTCAAATAAAATGTTACCAAGACAGTAACAAAACTACATAACAGCCTCCATGTATAAACCAAGCAGAGAGAGGGCATCCCCTTGGCCTGCATGTCATATGCCCAAAGACTATGAGGGTTTGTGCTGGCTGTTCATCTGGCCAAAAAAGCAGCCAGACACCAAGCTGTTCTGGCATAATTAGAACCTCCTGCAGATGTCTGAAGTATTACCTCACTGCAGTCCGGAGAACATGGCTTCCCCAGCTAATTGCCCCAGCTGGCTGGATCTGGAACCTGTTGTACTACTGATCAATGAGGGGCTCCCTGAGCTTAGAGTCACTGTAGACTTGTATGTTCAGGGTTTTTGAGAGTAAAACTGGCACTGGCACTAAGTTTCTTGTTGGGTGGAACCAGTAAGGTATTAACTGCACTGTTTATCATCAAGAGTCCCATACTGTCCATGTGTTGATGTTCACATGTATTTAAGAGGGAAGCCATAGAGGATGCATAAAGTTAATATTGCAACACTTATGTAATACGCAGCCTTGCGTTATCCTGGTGCTCAATGTGGTCTTCTCCAGTGGCAGATTTTACATGCACAAACTCGTGCAGAACCATGTGAGGGAAAGCCTGGGGATACAGGCAGTCTCCAAGGTCTCCTAACTGCCTGAATCTAAACTTAAGGTCATTCCTCTGCTGTTCGACCAATTATCTACACACAGCTCTGTTGAATCTCAGCCAGGCGCTTTGGTTGAATTGTTCCAGCACATCCTCCTGCGGGTCCTCCACAGTGGAATAAATGTTCTGCCATTAACAAACATTTTTTCATCAATGCCTGGTGTTTGACATTGCCATTTCCAGATAAATGTCGAACATTGCCACTTATAAGTAGCCTTTTGGGGGCGGGGGAAAGAAACACCTTCAAGAAACAAAAGAGGCCCAGTTGCCTTTTATGTAAGCGCTGCACATCAATTTGACATTATTCTAGTTAAAAAAGCATGTTAGACTGTTAGATCCAGATAGCATTTCATCATCCCTGGCATGGCAGAAAACACTTTTGTTGTCAAAAGTACTTTGAAATAACCTATTCAGTGTTGAGGCTATTTTTCACACTTTGAATTTGTGTAGCTTTCGTAGATACAAAAAGTGATAAGGTTTGCTGTTTATCGTTTTAAAATCTCTCAGTAACTGCTGGTATATCTCAAAATAGATTTTCAGAATTTCCATATCTCAGAGGAAATGCTTAATCAGTGCCTGATATTTTCTCACGGATGTCTGAACTTTTAATGTTCGAGACATGGTGTCATTAACATTAGGCACATATTTGTTGATGCTGTTTGGTGGGGTGAGTCATGTCATGACTCGTCTGTAAGTGTGTTCTGTAACCCCCCTAGTCCCTGCAGAGAATCTCATTACAAGACAAATATTATTTAAAACTGTTGGGGTTTTTTTCTTTCATTTTGATGAAGAATGGAGATATGTCAAAGCAGACACACACCAAGAATGTTTGCACAGTGGAAGCTATGTTGATAGTCATACACAACCAGGAGTTTTGGTGTGTTAATGGTGATGTCACTTCAGCTCAGCCATCCAAGGTGCTTTTCAGATTTTTCATACTCATGATAAAGTTTCTTGTCATGTCTAAAGGAAAAAGAACTACACAAGCTGAGCGAAAATTTAGGAGTAAAATAAGAGCAAAAATAAAAATTAGTTGAGGTTGGGAGAGACTGTTTAACCCTTTAACTGTTACCTCAAATAAGCACCATTATCTGACACTTATATGTCAGATAATGGGGTCCATGAAGAAACCAGTGTCCTCATGACAACTGAGAAATATGGTACACATGAAGCATGTGTACTGTACATGTTGTACATCTTGTACGGGACAAAAAAAGGTTAATTTCAAACACTTCACTTTTAAAATAATCTGTTCCTTTTGAAAGTTTCTGGATATACCATGTCGATTTTGATTGGTGAAGAGGAAATGCTTGTACTTACTTTGCTGGTGGGCCTAGTACACCCACCTGAAAAGGTACTTCCTAACTCTGCCATGTCAGCTTTGCATAAACAGCAAAAATAAAAACCCTAGCAAAAAGACCCAAGTTTCACGTGCAATTTGGAAGTTATACCTTGATAACTGTGGAGAAATGATCTCAGATGTAGCTGCAGTTTAATGAAAAGGGACTTCATCATTCAAACTCTTCAAAAGACCGGTCTTCTGTGCTTCTTCAAAAGCACATGGTGGAGTGAATCCCTGGATCAACAAGAGGGAAAAAAAGAAGCTGGGTTGCATCCAAATAGGAAAATCTACTCAAAGCATAAAATCTGATGGTCACAGTTACTTCCAAAATTTACAAGAGGAAAAAAAATGGCTCTTGGTCTCAAACGGTTCTAAAAAGGCAAACTGAGACATGAAGAAAATAACACAAATTGTCATGGTGACACTGTTATAAGATCATTTACAGCGTCAGAAGGGTAACAGGCTCTCAGAACCTTTTCAGTGGACTGTAAAAATGCAGGATGTGTCCTAAGAATTCATTAAATCGATGGTGGTTATTACCTCCCCACAGACCTGAAGGAGAACATATCAACTGCAGGTGTGCGTGTATAAAAACCATAACAATTTCACAGCAAATGACTTTTTATATGAAATCACTTCAAATAACACCTGGAAAAAATGTAATAATATTGCACAGTGGACTCATAAAACTAAAAGAATCATACAAGAAGGCTAATGTGACCTATAGACATAAAGAAAAATGGTTTTTGGAGTCCAAAATGGTTTAACTGTCATTTGACTCCTTTTCTAATGGAATGCCTTATTTGCAGGTCACACAAAGTGAATGGAGAAGGAGATGAGTAGATGGACTTGGGCCTCATCTGGAATATTACAGTCATTCTGGTCACTTACATGGAAGAAAGAACAAAGCCGAAATAAAGAGTCTTGATCTACTGCACTGTTTATCTACAGAGCCTCATCTATGATCCAGAAATATAGATTGTGATCAAAAACTGAAATTCTTGTCTGAAATTAGCATATTTCAAAGTAAAAAAAAAAAAATCGTACAATTTTACATTTAAATTCAAAATTTCAATAGATGTCAGCAGGATAATCCAGGTGTGTCTCTCATCTGGACATTAAAGGACGTTTTGAATAGAGTGCAGGGATTTGAAAGTTTGTGTTTTACACCAAACTGCCATCAAATGAAGTGAGTTATTTGCTGTAGAAATCATAAATCGAGTCACTGGAAGCAGTTGCACAGATACAGCAGATGTCTGCAAATAAAACTAATTTATAAGCCTAGGAAGTATGACTGTGATCTCTTACTTCATGTTTGAAAATAAAAGGTTAGCATCAGCCTGAGACTGTGGCTGCACGCTCAAATATGTGTTCCGTTTTTGAATTTATGCAACCCGCACTCTGGCCAGAGAAACATCTGAACACATACCTGCAATTTTAATTCAGCTGCTAGATGCTGTACATCTCATCTCCAGGCACCATAAATCAGATATTTTTTTTTTCTGACAGTTATCATCATCTGCCTTCTCTGTTAATAATTCTAGTAAAAATAAGTAACTCAACATATTTGCAAGCACATTATTAACTACTGTTTTGCAGTTTCCTACTTCCTTTGACGTGTTTTTCTCTGGATCCTCTGATTTCAGGCATTTTATACCAAGAATCAAGTGTTTAACTATAATTTTTGTGACCAGTAACAAACGATGCAAAGTTCACGTCCTTAAAACATGATCAATCCTCGTAATCAAGTATTAAAATATGCAATTACAGCTCAGTGCACTGTCAAGTAATTCTGAAATTAAGAAGAAATGCTCCTGTTATGCAGCACCTCCCGACCCCATTAAGGGACAAGGGTGTAGGAAAATGGATGGATGGATGGGCTCCTGTTATGCTCCTTTCTAGTAGGGACTTGAAGATAAAATTTGACAAGGTAATAAAGTATATAAGGAATGAATGAGTAGACAATTGCTTGTTGAAGATATTTCTTTTACCAGTTATTGCTGTAAACCAGGTAATTCTAGGCTATGCCTGCATTCTTTTGTCACAACACAGGCAACTTTTTTTAATAAAAGGGAATATGTCATTATATGTCTTCCTGTTTTCATACACAAGCAATATTCAATCACGCACTCTCTAATCTCAAGATCAAAGCTTACCACTAATGAAAGAAGACTGCACATAATTCAGATCCCCTGCAAATCCTGAAAACCACAGAAGAGGGTGGAGAAAAACTCAATTTTTTTGTGTTTATATATAGACATGGTGATTCCACTTCTCAGTCACCAGAATGGATGGGATGTAAAAGACACACATGGATATGCACAATGAAACAACACGAACATAATGAGATAGGCAGTTTTTAGTTGCTATTCCTGTGCTAATTAAAGTCATAAATCACAAGTTTTTTTTTTTTAAGTTAGCATTAGTTATTCATAAATTTATGAAGAGAAAAAGACAATAATACAATTCATAGTAGCAAATTTAAAGTGCCAACAGATTAAGCATGAGTTTATAGTTCTTGTTTTCTGTAGCCATAACAATATTCAAACAATATGTTTAAAAACAGGAAACCCATGAAAAATGAAAAGTCATTAGTTTTAGCTAATGACCAGGAGCAGCTGCACTTATTCTATGTAATAGTGAACAATGTGGGAAAAATCAATCTTACTTAATTGTATTTGACATATTTTGAACCTCTCCATAGGTTTTACTTTGGAGCTATAATACTGAAAAGATCTGTAAAGTTGGACTACTGTGTGGTTGTTGTGAAATTCAATTTTTAAAGTCTGATGTCTGACATGATTTTAATGTTTCACGTCAGGAAAAAAAAAATTCTAATTCCATGCATGGGTACTATTTTTACCAAATAATCTACTGCTTTGTTATTGACCAGGCTATTCAATAACAATGATTGATGATATAAATTACACACAGCAAGTCAAATCTTACAATCTTACAAATGCTGTGCAGACTTTTATTCCAGACAATCCCACAGGTCAGGCCCAGTCTGGAATTGTTCCTTGGATAAAGCCAGGCTCCCTCTCAGAAGAAAAGTATGCAAACAGTCAGTGTTTCTGACACTCAAAACTTTGCTATACCACAGGTGCAAGTTTTCCATATCTATTAGCATGTGCTCCACCCACAAATTTCCAATCAAAATAAACCAGAAACCCATAAAAATTGCTCTTAAAATGGGAGTGATTGTCTTTGATATTTAATATCCTTTAATTGAAACCAGACAGCTGAATTATGGCGCTTTTTTTTTTTTTTTGGACGGCTCCATGGTTTCCATCAGTCGAAGGGGATTCCTGAGTAATATCCCGAGGAACACTAGATTTCCTTTTAGAGGAAAACCAAACAAGGTAACACGTCATTGTTTTGCACTGGTTTCATGCTCAAGCCGTATTGTAGCTCCTCTTACCAGTAGTAGTCACTCATTCAGTCTGCCTCTTGCAGTCGGTGGGATAAGTTCATCTTTCCCTTCGCATATTCACATATGGAAGGGCAGGGTAAACATCTGGTAATCTTTGTTTCAGTTTCTCAGGAGCTCACCAGGCTATGGTTTTGCTGTGTGTACTCAATCTTCTCCAATTACATAGTTGCTGGCTGCTCAACTGAAGTTACAAGAACAAATCATTTGGGATTCCAGAAGGCCTTTACAAAATAGGTGTTGTTCAAAAAATCTGTGCAGTTCTGGAAACAAAGTAACTAAAAGAAAATATAAAAAGAGCTGTAAGGATGACAAAACAAACTGAAATAGGCTCAAGAACATGACACCTCGTATATATCGAAATATGTTTTTCTTTTGTTGCTAATTTCCTTTTAAAAAAAAATATGAAGACAACCTGAAAAAATATGTTTTTAGTTGCTCTGAAACTTGAGGACAGATTTCTGATCCAAGATCACACCAGACTTTTTACTTTGTTTTTCCTTTAAACCCACTCCCAAACCAAAAATGATTACAATTATTCTCTTGATTTGTGGTTTCACTGACTTCAAAAGTTCCAGCCCATGACATTAAGCTGCCGGCTTCACTTTGGAAGTTATTAAAAGAAAATGATTTCAGCCTGAAGCTGATGGTCCACACCCTCATTAGAGATGCAGTCTATTGTCCTAGCATAACTTTTGAACCACTTTTTGGAGAGATCATTCAAAACATGTAAAGAGTCTTGCAAAAGTCTTTGAACTTTTTCAAATGTTGTCGTGCTACAGCCACAAACCTAAATCATTTTTTTTTTTGTGGTAGACCAACTCAAAGTACCTGTGAGTAGGAAAAAAAATAATGGATTGATTTTGATCCTTTATACAAATAGGGACATGCGTTTGCATTCAGCTAAAACAAGTGGATAGTTTCTTACAACATCTTTTCACTCAAATTACAGTCATGTTTTGGGAAATAGCTTTACTGGCTTTACCAACTTTGAGAAGTAGCTCTACCAGTTTAAACCACATCTGGAAACTGGTACGTTTCATAATTATTCTTTGCAAAATAGGTCAATCTCAGTCAGATTGTAAGGGAAGTATGTGAATGCGTCCAGAGATTCTCAATTGGATTTAGGTCTGCTCTGTGATTGGACCATTCCACATATATGCTTTAATAAAGAGAATTCTGTAGCAATAATGTCATTGTCCTATCTAAAGTGAACTCATGTGTCTTCTAGCAGGTGTATATAGGTCTTCCAGGATTGCTATGCATGGACCTTACCACAGGGGCCTCGTTTCATTGGCTAATGCCAATTTTACGTCACAGCGCAGCTACTGCGTGCGTGACCATTTCACAAACACAAGCTACAGTAGTAAATACATGCTAATGTACATTGTGGACTAGCAGACCGGCAGAAAGTTTTTGCGTCAGGACTTGAAAAAGAATGGTTCTCCACCGTCAGTGGGGTATCTGCACAAACGATGTCAGGTATCCTGATCATATATGTAGAACTAAAATTCACAGATTTCCAAAATCTGAAACGGAAAGCCTTGCTTGGATTAAAATTTCACTACCGCATTTGCAGCTCATCCATCGTAGGATCAATAAGAACAAAAGAGTGTCTGCTGGTGTAAGTATTATTGCTTTGCTTTCTTTGTGTTTAGTGAAAGAAAAAAGGAAACTCAATAATAAACACATCCATTATGAAAACCTTTTAGCTACATACAGCATAATGGCAGTACCGATACAACTTCTACACCTTGAAGCCTGTCTGTTACAGCCTTACCTTAGCTGTACAGATTAATATGCAATGTGTACCATATCTGACATACATTAAAGATTGTATTTGACCTGAAAAGGCTTTTTACTAAACTGTAATCATGTTAGCCACGCTAGTCATGTTAGCCACCGAATACCGTGTATCAGACCTAGGCACATTCGAACATTTGCCAACAGAAATCATCCTCAAAACCATGAATGTCTGACTTACCCAGCCTTGCCAGAACAATGGGCGTCAGTCAGTGATCTTGTCCACATTTATGCTGAGGGTGTGAGAATCTGCTTTTGTTCTCATCGACCGGTAGCATTTAGCTGTGACGCGCACAATCTTGGAGGCATTGCGTGGCTCAAACACCTTGATATCCTCCAAAAAGCATGACATGAACCTATTGGTTCCCTTGTCCATTGTCGTGGCTGATATTTTTGAAAATCCGGCAGAAATGCTACACTAATCGACTCAGAAATACTCTGCAGAGAGTATGAAGAAAAATGAAGTTACACATAGAAACTAAGCACCGCAAGGCTTTGTTTGTGAGACATGCGGTCACATGAGAGTTTCGAGGGGCGTTTCTGGGCAGAGCTTGGTATGGTCCATTTAGCTCCATCCAGTTAATCTGCCCCATGTAAAATAGTGACTACCCACAATGTGATGCTGCCACCACCATGATGTTTCAGCAAGGTGTGTGTGTATTCTGGTCAGTCTCCAGAATTAGTTTTCCATATCTATAGAATTTTGGTTTTGCTTAGCTTACCAAAGCACATTCCTTCACAAAATTGCTTTCTCTTTGGTTTTATATTAATATTTCTTTTCTTTCACCATTCTTTACCACAAAAAATTGACACAGACATTTTAGGGGTTTTCACAAACTTGTGTATTCAGAAATTGGTGGATGTTTACATTAACCTTCCAAATCATACTGACAAGTTTTACCACAAAGGCAAAGAGCCAATGCATGCTGTCCATGGCTACTATTCTTTGTCCCACCCAGACGCTGCATGTGCCGCCATCCTGCTGAAACGCAAACCCCAAATTCAGCTGTGTTTGTTATTCTTGCGGCAGCTCTTGGTGAACACACAACGTCGTCGCATCGTACCTATAACAGCAGGGCAATATTTCAACAACAATCTGTTTGGTCAGCTGTGATGACATCACTCGGTGGTCAAATACATGCGTTTGCTGGAATGATAATTAGGATTTTTTAACAGGTTCCCAGCTAGCAAGGAACCTAGACGAGGTCCTTATTTCCTAACAAACGTTGACATTCAATACAGCGATTCAAGACAAGCTGTGCTTTTCTGCATGTTTAAGTGGTGTCCAGACCTTGACCCCAAGGAGTTGTGCTGTTATTACTGTTATTGTTATGGATCCACTATTAAACAGCACAGGCTGTATGATTGTCCCTTTTAATTACCCTCCCACAGCATAAACAATAGTTTAGACTTAATGCCAGTGTTGTCCTTGAGATCAATGGCCTGCCATACTAATGACTGTTTACTTAATACCGAAAATAAGTAACCACGAAAGTGTATTTTTATCCTAAAATGACCCCAGTGTCAGCCAACAATGAGGTGACTGGAGAACGCATCCTTAGCTTTAATCAGACATTCAGCCCTGCTGCAACAACCTTTACTTGACTCATTTATTTCCAGCCCTTTTATCAGTTCATTTAAACCAAAGTCATTACAACATAGCACATTTAAATACACTCTAATGAAATATAAATCCATAGCTCCAAACGCTGGGGTTCTGCAGTGTGGCAACAGTCTGGTGGGTAATTTATTGTGGGAGTTAAGTGTTTCCATTTGCAGTAAGAGCCACTAAAAACACACTCGCTAAGGGTTTCTGGGGGGCCGACTTGTAAAAGTACCAATGCTGTGTGAACTGGCCGATGCCCTGACAACCTGCTTGGGGGAGGTGCTCATAGATGGGTTTTAGATGAATGCACAACCGTTCATCAGAAAGGGAGTCAAATTTGATAAAGCTCAACTGGTGTTCAGAACTGGAACTAAACAAAACAGAAGGATTCAACATGTTTTTTAGAGGAAAAGAAGCAAAACACCCATTATCTTTCACTTTAAGAAGCCACATTTGCCTGTTTTGATTCACGTGAATTGGATAAAGTGAAGACATAATAGTTTTGCCTCCTGAAAACACTAATTTCAAGCACAATAGTGTTACCATCTGAAAAAGCTTGGAATGGGTTTTAGGCATTACCATCAATGGTTTTTTAAGAAAAAATGAAGGCTTTTTGCAGCATTGTTGCTGAATAATCAAAAACTGTAAATCTCTCCAGATTTTGGTGGCCAGGTTAGTGTATTTTCTATTAACACTGAAATAATTAAATCAAGAGGAGTCTCTCTATTGTTTCATGGGCTGAAAATTAACTTTTCATTTTTCTTTATACCTTTCTTAAAATGTGTCATGTCTTCTGGAATGAGTTTCCTCATGAACTACTGTTTTGGATAAGTTGTGAAAAAGGCTGGAAACAACATTTTCCCATATCGTTAATTGATGCCGATAAAGGTGAAAAGGAACAGCTATCACTCAGGATTGTCCAATTTAAATCTTTGATTTAAGGTAAGCAAGAACCCAAGTCTTGAAGGAAGGGTGCACAACACACTTCATACTGTAGCTTTGACTAACTTAATTAAAGTTATCACCCAGACCACCTGGGTAAAAGTAGCTGTTGTTTATCCATTTTATACTTATTTTTTTTTACTTCTGTGAGTGCAAAATGTCTGCTTGTGTCTACAGATTGCAGTTAATCAAGCACAGCTCTCTCCATATGTTCCCTCCACATGTTTAGCCACAAAAATCAGCTTCAGCTTTTTTTCTCATCTGAGCCAAATTAAGAGAGTTTGAATACAGCTGCAGTGTGATAGTATTTTCAGTATTTTAATTTGCATCCATCCACCACACATAGGATCAAACTGAATTGACTTTTTGTAAATGAACTAACTACAGATGGACTTACAGAGTTTGGGTGGAGTGACAGACACTGTCATCTAAATAATATGTTGATAGCTGTGTTGCTGTAGTGCGCATTTACCATCACAGGTAAGACACAAAATGAGTACTTGGAGAAAATGAAGGTTTGCATAAGCACCGCATAGAAGTACTGCAAAGAAATCTAAGATATGCCTGTGCACATGAGTATGGATCTTGATCAAATTTGAAGAAAAAGTCTTTTTTTTTTCTCAAAAGGTTCTCTAAATAACATTTTGATTGCTGCGTTGCTATAATGCAATTTTACCTTCACAAGTAAGGCAGAATCCGAGTATGTAGAGTATTTGTAAAATCATCACTATAGTCAGTTATGGGCAAAGTAAGCTCCTTTAAAAACCCTGCGTGGGTACCAGTTTGGTAGGTCTCCAAGCTACTGTTCTAGTAAAAAAATTATTCTAACTTTTTCCTCCAAGAGTTGTGGAATACAACACTATATGAGTACCAATGCCTGTGGTGGAGACATAACACCCTAAGCAACAGTAGTAAAATCAACAAACAATACATTGTTCACATTTAAGTCGCTAAACGGACATCAGGTTAGCTGTAATGTCAGATTTCACCTGGAGTGAATTTGAGACTGACACTGCTGCAGCAAACAGCGGCCAAGTTTGGTTTGGCCCTGTCACTGTTATCCATGTTGTGCAGAAATGGGAAAGGCCAGAAAACCAAGAATCAAGCCACTGAAAGATCAACAAAAACATTACAATGAGCAACAGCACATGATTTCAGCATGCAGCTCAGCATCTGGGAAAGTACCATAACAGCCATGCTGAGCAAATTTATGAGTAGATAGAACCACAGATAGAATCAAATCCAAACATATTTGCACGAATGGATATTAAATAAAGCCAAGGTTAGGTATAAATCCAAATGCTAATCTCGATATGATGTATAACTTTGCCTAAAAAAAAATAAGAAAAAAAAATTGCCTTATAGTAAGAGGAATACAGAAAGTGTCGATGTAAAGAGTCATACCACTTTCTATTTGAGAGAGCACATTGACCCCCTGGTATTGCTCAGGCTCCTTCTTTCCAGGAATGTATTCTCCCAGTTCTAATGTTAAGCACAGGACCTTGTTTCCTGAAACCAGAAACTCCCACAGCAAAGGAAAACGTAGCAACACCTGCAATAGTGAGGGTCTGTCCAGGATGTGAGTCAAGAATCAGGATGTTTTACTGAGATAAAGCCAAACAGACTAAAACCGAGATTTTCTGTTGTAATTCTCTGATGTGTCTGGGTCTGGCTTAATTAACACATCATTCATATTTTCAGATGTCTAATATTAACTTTCATATTTTACGTATTAAAACTGAAGTGACTCTACAATGCTAGATGAAAATTGAGCAAACGAACAGATTTTTATTTATTTTTTTATAAACGCTGAAAACCCCATTGAAGAGAAATATGACTTCATCACTTGGAGTGCAGCGCAACCCTCGTGCCCTCGTTGCCCACAGTCTCGAGTTTTTTTTTTTTTTCTTCCTTGTAAGCATTGAGTGATGTGCCTTCAGTAGAGACATGCCTCTTTGAATGAAAGCCCTTACCACAGGACTATCATGTAAACAGACTTGGAAGTCAAGGCCAACAAAATCCCTTGTGTCTCCATACCATCCGTTTAGAAGGCAAAGCCGGATCTCATGTATCTGTGGTCAGACGAGACCGCCGCCACTTCCTCGTATTGCGAGTGCTGCTTCAAAACCACGCCAGCGTGTAGTCTGTTTCCCTAAGCTTTTTTTTTTAAAAGGCTTGGAATTCAAGAAACCATGTGCCGTGCTTCTGAAGTTCAGAACTTTCAAACATTTCACTGTTTATCAGTGGAATCAACAAAATAAATGGCCCACAATTAAATCACTCTCATCTGGGCAAGAATATTTATAGTGTCACACAAGAGTAAGAACTCTGTGTTGTGCTAAGTGTTTTTGTGATCCAATTTTTCATGGCAATGATACGTTTACGCTCACTGGGACCAGACTGGAATGAGGCTGTCTGCCTTCTTTTCAATACCCCTCTTTTAATACCAAGTTCTACGGCACAAAAAGCTGATCATGTTTAGGTCAAAATGTCATTACAAAACTTTAACTGCTTTAATAGTTTTTCATCACTTAAAAACTAAACAGCCGCATAATGGAAGATGCCCGAGACCACAATTTACACAAATCAAATCATACCTTTAATATGATGTCAACTTCCACTAAATGTTTTGTAATTAGCATACTAAGTTGTTGACAAAATCTGTTCACAGAGTAATGTAAACATCTTCCAATGAAGTTAAAAGCACAATTATGGTAATTTCCTCTTTGTAAATAGGACTTTTTTGCTAACAAGTTTGAAACTTTACCATTAGTATTCCTGCAGCTGGTAGCAATAACAAGCACAGACCATCTGGGTTAGTTTTCAGACCTCACTGCTCATGGAAAATACATGTTTACATACAAAATATACATACTTCATACTGTGATTTATAAATGTAAAACATTGAGAAACAAATGTAAACTTCTAGAACACTTTGGCATTAGGGTATTGGCTACACTAATTTGGTGGGAATATATCAATTTGAGGACTTTTTCTTTTTAATTTTGTCTCGATTTGTGCCTCACAATAATTATTTTTATTTTTTATCTCTGAAAAAATACAAATAACTATTTTTATTGACCAGGCAGTGGAAACTTGCAGAGAAATGGCAATGACATAAAATGTTTCTTTTGGGCATCAGCGCTGAAGAAAATGGTGGCCCAAGGCAGTGAAGTTTGAAAGCGAGTTCATAAAGTGAAAACTTACAAGGCAATTTACCCATGCAAAGAGAACTCTAGTAACCTTATAAACCAGCAACTACCCTCATATGTTAAAGCACTTTTTGGGAGATCCATTTGCCTGTTATTCAACACAGCGGTGAATGGCAACTTTGTTGCTAATCAGCAGGCTCACAGTCATTAATCGTGATACTAAATAAATGTGTTTTCTTATTATTTCTGACTCAAAATATGGCAATCTTTGTGGTTTTTGCTGCTCTCAACATATGTCTAGTCCAGGCAATGAATCATGGGATTTGAATTCAGAATAAATGTCAGTATAAAATATATTTCAGCAATATGTGCATGAAAAAAACTGCATGTTTTGACTATCAAAACAAGATTGATCTGGAATAAATGTTTTTCTTATGGCTTGACAATATATTTTTTGTTGCTCTTTCAATGTGGTTGCTAAAAATGAAAAGCAATTAAGACCAGCTTAAAGTAAAACATGTTAGTGTTATCACATAATAAAATAATTAAAATGACATTAAGCAGTTTTATGTCAAAAGAAGATATTGGATAATATTGATTTCCTACTTCACTCGATGGAAGAAGGCAAGAAGAGTGAAGAAAAACAATGAGAAGTAAAAAAAGTTCTGCAGACAGCAACTGCAGTCACAAAGTAACCGACAGTTATTTTAACAAACCATTCAATATGCTAATTAGATATTCCACGAAAAGTTAAAAATATGTATATTTGCTATTTCAATTTTATTGCACACATTATGCTACACAGACTCATTCAGTGCATACAATAGAAGGAAAAATGAGGTGAATCTTAATGATATTTGAAGCTAATTACTTACTTACATCCAATGACAAATTAAGTTAACAGTAGAAATAGATGTAGATCATTTCAGAAGTTGGTATATTGATGCATCAAATGTACAGTAATACACCTAGTTACCTTGACATGCTCTAGTTTAGTCGCAAATCATCTCTAGGTCAAATCTTTGCCTCATGACACACATAACCTGTACCTCTCACATTTCCTTTCACAAAAACAACAAAAAAAACCACTCAGAGCAAATAAAAATTTAAAATGTAAAAGTTCAGAGTGTAAAAAAAGCAAAGGATTTATAATGTTAACATATGAGCTTGTAATGCACACTAAAGTAATCCTAAAGATAAATGTGTAATTTCTCCTTTTTCATAGAATGTCCAAAGTTTTATTAGTGTTTATTAGTATTAGAGTTATTCGTGTTATATAGCACTTTACTTTAAAAAGTGCTATATAGTTGTCAAGCTATGTGACAACTATATATTGATTTTTAATTTAAAGTAACATTTTCCCTTATTTCTGTAAAATAAGTCATACTGACACATGCATAAGAAAGAGACAGAGACTCCTTTTCAAAAAGGATAAGTGAAACATATAACCTGAGAAACATAAACATGAATTGTTACAATACATTATGTAGGACAAATGCATCACTGGGAAGAGAGAAATTAACTGTATCCTTCTAAATCATAAAAAAATAAGAGATTACAAGGCTTGAGGTGATGTTTTTAAAAATGCTAAACACTGATTTGGTAAACTGAAGCTCATACTTTAAAAGAAAATAAATTTTAAACAGCTAAATGAATATATCTTTAAAACAGTCTTTTCCGTTAAAGAAGTATTGCAAACTTTGGAAGGTATGTGTTGTCTAATTGCATTGAAGAACCAAAGTTCTTATTTTTACAGCAAGTAATATTTAAACTAGATTTGTGGGAACATCTCAGGACCGCCCTACAAATTAGAGATCCATCCAGCTACATATTTAAGTAGCACTAAATCTTAAGAACTATCAAGACCATGTGTCAGTTTTTAATGCTTACTTCGAGCAGAAGGCCATCTAAGGCACATCATGGAGTGACATGCTTTTTTTTATTTTTCTTCAACAGTCTTTCCTCTACAATAGTCTTTTCATGCGACACGTGTGTTTCCCAATCTGCATGGTGGCTCGGTCTGTTGAGCTCGTCAGGACGTCCAGGACCTCGTCCTGGCGTTCCAGCTCCGTCTCCGCCTCCAGTGCGAGGTTCTTTAGCTGCATCAGCATCTGCTTACAGACATAACACCGCACAGAAGGATAGATTCAGTTGAGTCAATATTTTCACAACATATCAGCCTCCTGAGAGCACGGGTAACCAAGTAACAACACAACGGGATCACTAAACAATAGAGCAGTCTTAAGGTGTTTTAGAGTGAAAGACCCATTAAGACTAAGGCCCTCTTTCACAAGGTTGACCTGGCATAGACAGCAGCAAATGTCATAGTAGACAAGACAAAGTCCAAAACAAGCATCACAAATATAAAACACAAGCTATGTGACAAACAAAAAACACAGTTATTGTTATAGAAACAATTTATAAATTAGCAACAGTGTCTATTTTAGATTTAACATATAATTTAAAGGATTTCCATTGCCGCTTTGTTTAGGGCAAAGGGCTTTGACAACTTTAGTTTATATTTGTATGTACAGGGGACAGGTAAAATGAAAGCTTTATCTATTTCAGTTTGGACATAAGAAGCAAAGAGATACAAAATGCCATTTGAGGCAAAATGGCTTACAGTTCTCCAAAGGAAAGTGCATAAATGAGTAGAAACCAAGGTAATAACAGTTTTATAAACCACAGTCATCCAATGTGAATATTGTCTTACACCCATATGGGTTACAACAACATCCCCAAGCATTTGACAACCAACAGAGCACTGTTTTATCAAACATCCAAAGCCTGTGGCACAGAAAGTGGAAGAATCTCACATTTTAGAAGGCTGAGCTCTGCCTAATTATTTTACCTAAACCCTTTACGTCAAGCCAGAAGTAGAGTTGATTTGAATCACAACATATTCTTTGGTCAATCTGACTGAGTTTTGGCTATTTTTAAAAAAGGAATGGGCAAAACCTGCAGTCCATAGACCCCAAAAGAATTTCTTTCTGTTTTGCATTGTACATGTGTTTCGTGTTGGTCTATGAAATTCCAATACAATCATTTGAAATGTGTGGTCATTATGGGACAAATCTTTGAAAAAATTGTATGGGTATGGATACTTTTTTATAGGCATAACATTCTAATCTGGGTGTTAAAATGTCTGCAAATACATTGGGCATCGGTCTTAATTTAGAGCACTATCATGCTTTTTTTTTCTTTTGATCTCAGGAAATATGTTTCAATGTTTAATGTCTGTGGATCTTTGATGCAATAAGCTAATGCTGGGTATCTAAAGGGAATTCAGCTGGCACAACCTGCCAATACAGCAAGAAAGAAGTGCTATCTTCTCTCAGGGGAGCGTTGCTAAACAATGTTGTTTATGTCCTACTTTCTGTGAGTTTAGGGAATATTGTGACTACATGTCCATGGTCTAAAAACCATGTTTGTGATGATTAATGGAACAGTTTAAATATACTGCACTCTGCCACGCAAGACCCAATAAACACTCACTTCAAGCTCGTGTCTAAACTTGTATTATTTTATACACACTAACACAAACCATGCTCATGTAGCAGCTGACATGATGTCAGGTCTCACCAGCTGCTTTCTGTGGACATTTCACATGGGCATGAAAATAGCCACAGGCAATGGATTAGAAAGAAGATAATGTCAATACACTCCAAGAAACACGTGCATTCACTCACTCAGGTCTGTGACTTCACACTCTAAACTAAAATGACATGACGGCATCATACCTTTTCAATCATTGCTTACACAATAGTGAGATTATAAATGATGAAAAAAACTCTAGAATTAACATTTAGGCTACCGCTCACAGAATAACATGAGCGAAAATTACTAAAACAGTACAGCGCATTGTTGAGGTGGTTTAGACATGAAAAACAGAAAAAAAACCCAAATAAGAACTTCAACACGTCACAGGTCTGCATGCCACAAAAGATTTTTGTGTCTCAAATAGTAAACGTTTTTTATGGTTCATCACATTTATTTCTTAGTAAATGTTCGACATTCAGACCTGGATCAGATTCAAAAGTTCCGTTTTGTACTGATCTATGACCCCATTGCTAGTTTACTGACTTTTTGCAGATGAAGTGCAGAAGTAGTAAGGGAAAAAGTGAAGAGAGTGATGTTGTCCTTCTTGCAAAAGCAACATTTAAACAAATGCAACCTATTCTGATTTACGTTTTACCATATCAGAGAGGCAACAATATTTATCTTCTTCCAGTCTAGTGTTGAACCAAATAGATATTCTTTATTCTTAATTCTGCTTTTACTAATGCCTTGTAATTCCATCGACATGTATTTTCTTGTTTGCATTCTATTTTCCTTTCAGCCTGGTAAATATGGTTTAAAGATCTAAGCCATTGTATTAAGTCTAGCTGTGAACTCAGGGTCATTATTTTAGTCATGGCAGTTAAATCAGGCCTCGGAACAGCGAATCTAAATACACTGTCTAAGACAGCGTATCTAAGACCAGATTGTCATCTTGAATTATGTTAGGAGCGTGGTGTGTGCACCAGTACTGCATAGAGTCCTAGAGCTGGCAGCCTGTGAACCCTTATCAGCGGAGGACAGTAAAACATTTGAAAGCACAATGGCCAAGCTGAGCTTTACGACCGGCCCAGTGCTGGTAATGCTTTCAAACGTTTATTTAAGACAAAGCTTTTACGTCAAAGCAGCAGCAAAGCGCTGTGTAATATTTAACTAAATTTATAGCGAAGGGTCATAACAGTGAATCACAGGGATAGGTGAATAGTCATGAAGCGCATTCAAAGAATACTGTAGCACCATCAGGAACTCTTTTAGACTTGTCAAACCTAAGGCTTTGAGAAATGGGTGGCCCAGGGAGCTTTGGGGACTTGAGCTTTCTGGCTGCTCTGGAATCACACAAGCTATCATATGACTTTGGACCGAGTAGTAGAGTCGTTAACCGATCTGCCTTTTTATTAGGTACACTTTGCTAGTACATTGTTGATTCCCCTTTTGCATTCAGGACCGCCTTAAATTTCCATGGCATAGAATCAACAAGGTGTCAGAAACATTTCTCAGAGATTGCGATTTATATTGACATGATAGCACTCTGCAGTCACTGCAGATTTATTGACTGCACATCCATGATGCTAGTATGCCATTCCACAACATCTCGAAGTTGTTCTATATTACAGAATTGAAATCTGGTAACCAAGGAGACCATTAGAGCAGAGTAAAACTCACTGACTCTTTTGAGATAATCTGATACTTTTATGCTCCTATAACTATCCATTAGAAGATACACTGTGGTCACTATGGGACAGAAATGGTTCACAACAACACTATAAGTAGACTGTGGAGTTTTAAAGAAAAATGCTCAGTTGGTAGTAATGGCAGAAAGCTTGATAATTGAAATTTCCTACTCCACTACATTACCAGGATCAGCCTAAACTATAAATAAAAGACTGTAGGGAATCAATGCTTTCATGCTTAAACTGAATTCTGTCTCTACTATATCATGGTCACAGCTGAAATTAAGACTCATTAGATCAGGCAATATTACTCAGTCCAGGTTTGGTGTGAGCTGTAGTCCATGTTTGCAATTTTTAGATAAAAGAGTGGCACCTACTCCGTTCTCCTGCCAACATATCCCATCATCTTCAAGGCTGGACACGTTGTGTTCAGAGACGGTGTTCTAAACAACTTTGTCCTAACAATTGTTAAATTTGAACTCCTGTTGTTTATCATCTCAAACTAATCTGCACATTCCCATCAAGGCCTTTTTAGCTAACACACCTGGCCCTCCTTGAATATTTTTTTTACAGAGTTTTATATAAATCTCAGAGATGAATGTGCCTAATAACCCTGCACATCAGCCATTTCTGAAATACCCAGTACAGTTCATCTGGCCCCAACATCAGTGCAATGTGCTTTCTTCCACATTCTATTGCTTCCTTTAAACTTCCCTGTACGTAGATGCCTTGATGCACCAGATGGTTGACATATAATAGACTGACTTCAAGCAACTGAACAGGTGTACCTAAAGCAGCGGCCAGTGAGTGCATGCAATAGGTAAATCTTACAGACCCTCATTTATTTCAGTCTTCCATGGTTCAAACTTACAGAACAAAGCGAAAATGGGTTACTGTAAGTTTCACATGCAATTTCAAGATCTCAGCAACCTCAAGCATTGAGTCACAAACATAAGAAAAAAAATGTCAGCGTAATGCGCCTGAATTTGCGTCACTGTTTAGCTCTTGCCACCACAGACCATGTCTGTAACAGCTCTCAGCGCTATGAGGTACTGAATGGAAAAGGCACTGACCAAATAACTGACCGTACTTCTTTTCCTCTCTTAAACCCAGGATGGACTTTTGGTTTGTGGGCTCACCAAATCACATTTAAATACATGGGATAAAAAAATCATAGCAGAAAATTGTGGCTTGGAATGGAAACATGAAAATACATGTTGCTGTAAACTGTAAGATTATTTACAATAACAGCAAACGTCATTTTGAGACACTATGCAGACTACATGTGGGCTTTTTCAGCTCAGCCACCTGTCTTGTTTATACAAATATGGAAACTGTTTAAGACCTCCATAGTGCAGCTATATTCTCTTTTTTTATACAGGGAATGGAAATCCAGCTTTCTCACCTGCTTGAGTTCCTGGGCCTCAGCCTGACTGACAGACGGCTGGAGGGCTTGCACCTGCAGCTGGGACAGCTCTCCTGCGGGACCTCCACTGGGAGCTCTGTGTCTTGGCACTTCTGCATCAAACCTGCTTCCATTGGGTGGAGGTGGATAAAAAGTGCAGAGTGAATACAATATGTTGTTTATAAGAAAACCAGACAGCAAACTCTGAGTGCAGCAACTGAGGCAATCAGGGTGAATTGACTCATCCGAATATATTTTTGTCACAAAGAAACACCAACGTTTTTGAACGTGAATGCACTTCTGAATGCTTCAGGCTGAGAACATGGATCTTTGCTGCCACTCAGTGGTCAAATATATATCCAGCATGGCAAAAGAATAAAAAAAAAAAAGGTGTTTTACCTTCGTTCCAGATCGTCCCTTCTTTGTCAGGAGATGAAAGCGGAGTTGCTTTGAAGGCTACGTATTCACTTGTAAACTCCATCTTCTTTTTGTACTGCATCTCTAACACAGACATGGCCTCCGGCATCTTGGCTGACAGGAACCTGTAACTTATATCTGGTTTCCCTATGAACCGCTGCCTGACTGTGATCTCGTAGGGGCTGTGCACCCTGATTTCGTCGATTTCGTTGCGTTCAAATCGGTGGAGGAGGTGGCAGTTGGTGTCTCGCACATCCAGCGAGGACACTAGCACCAGCAAACAACCAGGCTTCAAGTCCGAGTCTCCGCCTTTGGACACCACTGCGGGGATACTCGCGATCACCTTGCTTCTGCTGGACACCTTGCCCGCGGAGATGGCAGCTGCAGCCTTGGAGGCGTCCTCGGCTTTGGCCTCTTGCTGAGTCTTCCAGGGGAGTTTACCGAAAGGCCACCAGGATGGAGACTCAAGTTCTGAAAGAAGTCTGAAGAGACACAGATAATGTAAAGCGCCACGTTAAAGTACCTGTAAAATTTGTGCTTTTTTTTCATGCTCTCTTATGTTACAGTCACAAACTTAAATATGCTTTATTGAGATCTGATACAACTACCAGTAATCAACTCAAAACAATGCGTAACTGTAAAGTTAAAGGGAGAAAATGTGTTTTCCATCAATAAACATTTGTACAAATAAAAATCTTACAAGAAGTTGATTTCTTTTCAGCCCCCTTTTACTCTGACACCCTAAATGAAATCCACCCTGACCAATTGCCTTCAGAAGTCCCCAAGTTGGAAAACAAGAACCAGACATAAGTGAGCAAACAACATCATGAAGACCAAACAACTTGGTTACACTCTTCACTCCATCATTAAAAAATTCAAAGAGAAAGGGCAACTGCAAACTAAGTATAAACTGATATAATATCCAATATTAATACTGCTGATATGGACAATGATCATTATAAATCACATTTGCTTACAATTTTGACACCATGTAAAACAGTCCATACCACCCATATTGTTTATCTGCTTAAGTTCAACAAACCATAATAACAATGGATGCAAAATATTAGGCATAGCCATCACCTGTTAAGTGACCATACACATATCACATGGCCAAACCCAGCCCTCTCCTGAAACACAAGCGGCAACAAGATCACTACTCTTCCTCAACAGAAGAGTAGCAAGATTAAAGCTACTGTTAAAAAAAAAGTCATAAGAAATCATGCATGCAGCAGGACATCAAACCTAAATTGTTAGCGCAAGAAAAAACTGTTTTGGAGCAAAACATATACATATGTTGGAAAGTCAAAGTCTAAACCAGGTTTCTGCTGAAAACCAACTAGGGGGCAAGACTTAACCAACTGGTCCAGGAATGGGGTGAATACATGTTCATCCAACACTTCTAAAATTATATATGAAAAAAATAATTTAATAAGTAAATAAAAAAATTGCAAACCATGTATCATTTTTCTTCCACATCATAGAGCTGCACTACTTTGTGCTCCTGTTTTAGTGATCTGCATGTGACTATTACACTCTCACTTTTTTCAACGTTGATAGGGCAAAATGTGGAAAAAGTAGCTCAATTAAGAAAATTGATAATTACTTATCGGCAACACCCAGATCAGAGTCAATCTTCTCCAATCCTTGCATCATGTTGTCAAACTGCTCTCCCTGGTGGCTGAGGACTTTGCCAGTGTCCTCCAGTCTTCTCTGAGCTCCCGCCACAAGGCTAATCAGCTCCCTTCCCTTTGAGGGTTGGCCCTCGGCCCCCCGAGCCTCTGAGGTGGGCGAAAGAAGCCGCTCTCTCCAGAAATGCTCAAGCACGTTAAAAACCACCACCCGGTTGGGCTTAAGGGAACCAAACCAGTGCTTGATGTTTCCCTCCTCCAGCACTGTGAGGGTGCTGAAGATGAAGCTGGATGACTCCATCTTCATCTCCATGACGCCGGACAGGCGGAAGCTGGCGAGACACTCGTTGGTCTGGCTTGAGATGAAGCGCACCGTGGTTCTAGTGAGGGACAGGGTTCCGCTCTCCCACCTCTTGTCACTGTTGATGTAATAAGAGCCAGGCCAGCTGTGGATGGGAGCATCCCGGCTCATCTTGAAAGCAGAGACGCGAGTTCACCTAGGCGAGAGGCAGGAAGGTTTCTGAGCCAATACGTTGCTGCTAGGTTAATCTACACAGTTATAGTACTGGGTGATCTGCGTGTGTCCTGGTTAGGGACATACTTTTCTCAAAGTGAAGCCAGCAAAACAATGAATTCGGATTAGGCGCCCGATCAGAAAAAAACCGCTTTGTCATCCGCAGCACAAAATGCCATTGTGATTAAATGACCCTGCTTTCTCTTGGCTAAATGTCTTTTCAATGTAACATAGAGAGCGAAAACAACCAGCCTGAACATGACGTTACCTCGTAGTCTTCCTAGTAACGTTATCACGGAAGTGATGTCACATCCGGGTACGGACGCGTTAACGTTCCGACTGGAAAGCGCTTCCAGATTTTTGTCATCTATTTTGTCATTTAAGCAGCACAAGTATAGGTGGAAACTTTTTTTCTAAGTAAAATATCAGTTTATGGTTATCCAATTTTGAATTATTCATTTATGTTTAAACGACTAAAACAGTTATCCGGTACGTGCAAAACAAATAAATAAACATTACAAAGTACAAACACCACTGAACAAAACAATATGAAACCATCAACAAAACAAACATCTATAAACAATCTGCAACATTCATAATTTAGAAAATTCACTTTCAATAATTATAAACTCACTTTAGTTTACAATTTTAAATCATTTACACAATTTATTTTAAATAGTTTACCATCCGGGCTGCACAGTGGCACAGTTGGTAGAGCTGATGCCTTGCAGCAAGAAGGTTCTGGGTTCAATTCCCAGCCCCAGTCCTTCTGCAAGGAGTTTGCATGTTCTCCCTGTGCATAAATGGGTTTTCCCCAGGTACTCCAGCTTCCTCCCACAATCCAAAAGCATGACTGTCAGGTTAATTGGCCTCTACAAAGGTTTTATTGGCCCTAGGTGTGAGTGTGTGTGTGCATGGTTGTTTGCCCTGTGTGTCTCTGTGTTGCCCTGCGACAGACTGGCAACCTGCCAGGGTGACCCCACCCCCACCCCGAACGCCAGCCGGAGATAGGCACCATCCACCCCCCCAACACCACCGAGGGACAAGGGTATAAGGAAAATGGATGGAGTTTACTATCCGTTACAAAACATCTAAGTCATTTAATGATTAAACAATTTTCCCTTGTCATATAATAATAAATGGCAGACATAAAATTCTTACTCATATTCAAGTGGTAAGTAATAACAAAAATTATCATAATATTATTGCTATTGCAGCTGCATGTTAGGAATAACATTCCACAAGTACGGTAAGCAATAAAAAAGAAAATTCTGTGTAATTAGTGAAGAGAAGTCAGCAAAATTATATTCAGTTTAAATATTTGTATCTTCTTTGTACCCTACACCCCCCACACACACACATTTATTTATTTATTTATATTTAATATTTTTTCTGAAAAAAAAAAAAAAAAAATATATATATATATATATATATATATATGAAGCCAATACCTTTGTCACACTGTAGATATGTATATGGAGTGATGTTTGGTAAAAAAAAAAAAATCCATAAGGGGATTAGCAGTTTGCATGACGTTATTTTTTTATATTAAATACAACATTTACATAAAATATTAAATTAAATTAGGATGCAAATGCTAGAGTCACGCTGATTTTCCTACATGCCACCCACAACATGGCGGTACCGTTAACGTGAGGTCATACACTCACATGCGGCGTTTGTTCTTCTACGCCGAGGTCCGCACTACACTGTTAAATGTCACTGTTTTTGTGGTAGAGGGTTCAAGAACGGGTAGTGACTACGACGGTCATTTTAATGGATACATCGGAGTGACGGCAGCATTGGCGATACAGAAACTAAATGTCAATGTTACTGACATAAGCAGAAAAGGTGTCGGTGTTATGTTTGCGTGTTTAATAAGAAATATTAGTCATATGGCGACTCGTTGTCGTAGTGAGAAGAAGAGATACAAAACCCGTTAAAATGTATTTAAATGTCCAATAAAACAGATGGCGGAGGTTTTTTAATTTGTCCAGTCGCTTGTCGGTGTAGCAGTTGGCTAAGCTTGGTAGCCTGTTAGCTGGGTTCTTGTTTACCACCATGGACAGAGACGCGTATCACAACTGCTGCAGCCTTGTCAAAATGCCGCGACAGTCGTATGAGCAGTTTTGGTCTTCGCATTTTGTTGACTACATTGACAAAGAGCTGAGCTACTCTAAGTTTTTCAGGAAGTACTTGCTGCCTAATCACCCGTGCATGTTCTCAAGAAGATTCACAGAAGACTGGAAATGTAGAAAGCAGTGGGTGACAGAAGAGGGCAAACCTAATTTTCAGAAACTGCTGCAAGAGTTTGGTAAATAGCCAGCCTATATATTCATCCACAGCTGCAACCAATATCGTCATAGTAACATAGTAACTGACTATTATGGTATTTTCTTGCCCTTTTTTTATATAGGTGAGACTCCTGTCCCAGTTGCAAACTGCAATGCGAAGGAATACAATGCCAACCCCAAACAAGTAATGCCATTGAAGGAATTTATACATTATTGGAAGGAGTACATCCAGAATGGGCACTCATCACCCAAAGGATGCCTCTATCTTAAAGACTGGCATATGTCAAGGTATAAGGATTATTCAGAAGAATACAATTTGTCTTGTATATGCATGTATTGCATGTATAAGGTATGAAACAAGATTGAGTCTGATTAAAACTTCCACAATAAGTCATAGCCATTTTAAAAAAATGAAGAAAGTGATGAGATAGAAATTATGCATTTTTTAAAAAATTTTGTCTGAAATTCTTTATACTGCAAAATTATAGCTACTGTTAAGCTGTCAAGTAGCTATATTAAGGTACTGCTTAATTTATCTGTCAAATGCATCAAAATTAAAATAAATATATTACAGTAGCACTGTTTTTTTTTGTTTTTTTTACTTGAAATAATAGCAATGTTTTCTTACATTTTCGAGTAAATATAAAATGAAGCTGTGCGGTTTTATTTTTTAACTTAATTTGAAAATCTCATACTGTCCCACACCTATTCTAAGTTAATTTATTAATTCTGTTCACTAACAACTTTCATATTTATGTTTTTTCTACAGGGATTTTCCAGACCATAATGTTTACACTACACCAGTCTTCTTTTCTTCTGATTGGCTTAATGAATACTGGGACACACTTGAAGTGGATGACTACCGGTTTGTCTACATGGGACCCAAAGGCTCATGGTATAAAAATCTTAATGTATGATCCAAATATATTGACATCATAGTACAGGGGTTACTTTTTTCTTCTTTTGGAGAAAACTCCATTGTACTTGTTGTCTCCAGGACCCCGTTCCATGCTGATGTGTTCCGCTCGTACAGCTGGTCTGCAAATATCTGTGGCAGGAAGAAGTGGCTGCTGTATCCCCCGGGTCAGGAGGACTTCCTACGAGACACCCACGGAAACCTCCCTTATGATGTTACTTCAGCTGAACTGCAAGACAGAGGCCTTTTCCCACAGTTTGAAGAAGCTTGCCAACCTCTTGAAATTATTCAAGAGGCTGGTGAAATTGTGTTTGTGCCAAGTGGCTGGCACCACCAAGTTTATAATCTGGTGAGAAGTGAAAGAAAATATATACATTATTTGTATAAAGATGCATCTGAGTTAATTAGAATACAATTAGAACATATTCAAGAGTAATGTCATTCAAAAGTGAAAGTGATCGGCTCATCACAGTCATACATTTCTGGCTCTTTTGAGTAATTGGACCAATGCAGCTCTGCATAGAGATCAGCATGCGACTCTACTGAGGCGTTAAAGGAAGCACGGGTTGCTTTAATAGTTTGCTTTGACTCATCTGAGTTGCTTGGTCTGCTGCCTTTCATCATTTATCATTTTCTTCCTCTTGACAATACTGTTTAGATTCTTTGTGGGGTTGAGGTCTGACCAGTGAAGCACAGTGTCATTAACCAGGTATTGATACTTTTGGCCAGGCGCCCAGCTAAGCTTGACTGTAAAAATGTGCATCTACTGTATGTAAAGTTTGTCAAGAGAGGGAAACTTTCAGTGCTCCAAGATATCCTGGTATATTCCCCCTTTGAATTGATAGAAGCCAGTAGACTGACACCAGCAGACAACATGGCTCCCCAAATCATCAGTGACTGTAGAAGTGTGACATTGGATCTGAGCCAACTTGAATTCTGCGATTCTTCACTCTGCCTCCAGACTCTGGGTCACCAGACAATGAATATAATTATTATCTGAACACCAGATGAAATGCAATGCTCTTCTTTACCAAAATCATTTGTACTCCTTGCAGATTTTGGTATAAATTCATATTTTTAACTTTGTGAGCATGTTTCTTCAAAATGTACACTGGTAATATTTCACTAAGATTCTTAGTTTCACATCTTGAACTAAGTTGTGAAACTAAGAATTAATTATTTTAATTTAATGAATTATTTTAATGAACTAAGATAAATTACAGAAATAATTTACTTTTTTATGACAAGCAGGAAACAAAGTCTACAATTTATTTTTTGTTTATATTTGCTGTTTTTTTATAGGAGGACACCATCTCCATTAATCATAATTGGCTTAATGGCTGCAATATTGACATCATGTGGCAGTTCCTACAGAATGAGCTGTCTTCTGTTCAGAAAGAGATAGAGGAATGGAGAAACACAATGGATTCTTGGCATCAGCATTGCCAGGTACTGTGCGCATGAGGTTATTCATTCAGAAAATATGCAAGAAATACTTAAAATGTGGTAGTGATTATTGCTTGATGTTTTCTTCAGGTCATTATGAAAGCCTGCTCTGGCATTGACTACAGTGAATTTACTTCCTTTCTGAAAATTGTTGCTGAAAATCGGATGGCTTTTTTGAATGCCTGCTCCTCTGGCGATTCCTCTGATTACTCCCGGCATCTCTCAGAGACCCTCACCGCTCTTGGACCTTACCACGCTGCCTTCGACCTACAGAGAGTGGCCCACATTATTGAATGTCTACTGTGCAACGAGGACTTTAAGCGGCTTGATCATTCAACATCGACTTTGCAACCTGAAACCTTGTTGCAGCAGATCAGAGACACTATACAGTCCACTAGGGGCAGCATCTTCTTTATCAGGAATAATGTGCCCAACATCTAAACAATTGCCACAAAGTATAAAAAATGTTGTCATAAAGGAGTGACGTTCATTGCTGTCTAAAGTCATGCTTTTGTCTGTCTGAACTTTGTTTTTGCACTGAAATATAAAAGGCAGAAGAAATAATAGTGTTTGCGTTGCTTTTATTTTCAGGTTTTTTAGTAGGCACAAATACACCATCTTCTTTTAGATATACAATTTTCTATAAATGATAGAATACATTTGAGATAAATAAGCAGGTTTTGGTTCAGACAAAGCATGTTTAAAGCAATGGCAGTGTAACAAACTCTCTACTTGAGGGTTTTGTCGGTCATAAATCTGTCAAACGCGATCTACGTCACATTTCAAGGAGCAACAAAACGACCTCCTCTTCAGTTAATTTTCACGTCTTTAGGCCACCAGTCTGGCACGGACACTTCAAGTGTCACTAAGGTGTCGTCGGAAGACTTCAGCGTCAACACTTCTTTGGCGTGAGCGGTGCGGATCAGGCTTAGGCCCAGCTCCCCGACGCCCGATCGGTGTTTACCAGCTGGTTTGCCCGACTGCGTCTGGAGTGCGGCTCCTTCCTCGAGTTGTTGGACGGGAGACGAGAAGCGCACTGGCATGAGGCGTTTCCGAATCACCCCAGTGTGATGAGTCCTGGCCGTGAGCTCCTGACCGATGTAGCAACCCTTGCTGAAGCTGATACCCTGCATGTAGACGAGGTTAGACTCCAGTGGGAGTGCGACTCCAGGGGGAAGATCGTCTACTCCCTCAGGAAGTCCTGCATGGAAGCAGAAAAGAGAAAAAAAGTTGTCACAGATTATCAAGGGCATACACTCAAACTGTTTATTATTATCATCTGACAAAAAATATCTTCTTAGTCGTTGATCGTACCTATTGAGTAGCGATGTTTGTGGTAATCCACTGTGTCTCCTTTTTGACAAGATGGAATGATTTCCAAGGGGTTAAACTGATTTTGCAACACCAGTCTCCATCCCATCTGCGCAGCTCGGGGATCAGCCTCCCATACCACAGCTTTTTCAGGGGCAGACAGCTCAGGTTTCCTGGCCTCTTGATCTGGGTGGCATTGCTGTGAAAGTACTGCCCACACAGACAGCTCCGGACAGAGGCTGATGCTCACTTTCCTACGGATCTTGTACACTTTCAGGTGTTTCAGGATTGAGTTCTCAACTGTTGTGTCACACTCCAAGAAAACACCATGTCCTCCTTCTGCTTCTTTCAAACTGGAGGGAAATACAGCAAGTATGAACAGGCTTTATAATGCAACAATCATAAATTATATGCCAACTGGCCTGCATGAGGATCTGAAAATTGTGACGGTTATGAGATTCCCTTTAAAAAAATAGTTATTTTTATGTTAATTGGACCTCAGGTCTCCCTAATTTCCTGTAACACTAAACTCCATTCACCAGTTTTGGCTTTGCAAGCATATCTATATACAACTATGTGAAGGTCCAGAATTGATTTTGTTCTTGTTCAGTCACTCTGATGAAGATTTGCTGCTGTGTTTGGACCATCGTTTGGTTGATATATACTATAAAATATTCTATGATGGAGAACTTAACATCCCATGTTGATTAGTTTTAGATCACTGAAATTTTAGATCAGCTGTATAAGCTGTGTGCATGACAGGCATTAGTGGAAACAAGCCAACCAGGCCAAATAGATTGAACACTGTTTGCATATTGTGAAATGTCAATTTGGTGTGCAATTTTTTTTCCATCTTGTGTTTCTGTGTCCAACTGATAACGTGTGCAGGGTGCATCCTGTGCCTTATCTATTGGTTCAACCTGTATATCTGCGACTGAAGACAATAGAGAATAGCGAGAAAAGATGCTAAATAACTTTTAAGTTAAAAATAGGAAAATATTCTCAATGATTCTGATTTTAAATTTAGACTGTATGTGTTGTATTTTGTTGTACCGAAGTATTTATCTACATCTCTTAAACCGTTTAGCCATAGATCAACCAAAAGTGAAGCATTTGTTAATAGAAGAGCTAACAGTTTTGAAAAATGTTCACATAAATACAGGCAAAGCTGCGGTGGAATAGTTTAAATGAAAGCATATGAAGCGTTAAAATGGATAAGTCTGACCTATATTCAGTTAAGAATGAGATGTTAAGACGCTCTTCCTCAAGTCTGACTGAGCTTCAGCTTCTTTGGAAAGAAGAATGGAGAAACATCTCAGCATCTACCCGGAGTGTTTACTTTTGCAGGACCTTGTTTGCATGTTTTTGACTTTCTATACATGGCTGTTTCTCTCACTTACGACAAACTTCAGAACTGTCAGCAAAGATGCGTCACTTTATAGTTGGTCAAAGGTGAGAAAATAAGAAATACTGAGCAAATATGTGCAAAGCTTTCTCACTTGTACAACAAGATGTCATACAGGCTTCGTCCCTGGACATTCAGCATGTGTGAATACATGGCAGTGCATCCAGGTTCCTCCAGGAGCCTCATGTCGTTGGTTATAATCCCCTGGAGAAACGGGCTTGTGTCCAGTCCTTGAATCTTCAGCAGGGTCCTGTGCGGAAGCTGGTAACAGATAAACTGGCCGTGGCCATCTTTACCGGACTCTTGAGTGTAGCTCCGGACCCGGATCCCTACCGGAGTTGCAGCTCCCCAGAGAAGCGTCTCGGACAAACCGCTGCGTTTTCCGATTTTAACACCGAGACTAGTGAAATGTCCCCGGATAAAATGAAAACTGGCCATGTTAAACGGTGACATAGCAGTGTAATAGTTATTAAACCATCTTTATTATAACGGAATCAATCTGCATTAAGTGAGAACACAACATCTTACACTAACACAGAAGACGCCATCTTGGTGTCCCAAAATGCATTGCTCCAAAATAGCGCAGCACGAGATCAGTGGGTTTTTTTTCCAGTACTAACGGGAATTTTGGTTCTCTTTTGGGATCCAGCTTATTCGGCTCATATCATCAAAAACAATACAATTTTTGTTTCTTGAACAGTTTTTCACTTAGTTATAGTTTAGTTAGAAATGGAAGCACACACTGATATTTAGTCAGAGTGTGAGAAAACGTGCAGAATTTAAATATTGTTCTAAATAGGGGAGCAAGGAAGACTGGGTGAAGGTGGAATGTTGCTTACTAGGCAGACAACCTGCTATCAAAGAGAGACTATATTTGAGACAACTGAAAAGAGAATAGGGATGATAAACTAAACATAAAATGCCACATTTTTGGTATTGAAAAATGACACTATGATAAATAATTCCATAACCTTTCCTTTATTGTATTTATGCTGTACAATTCAACTTAAAAACAAACAAATCTGTTAATGGGTGAAATATTTAAAAAAAAAAAAAGGCTCCAATTAAGTGTGTCCCACAATTACTTTGCTTGCCCTCTACTTTTTTTTTTTTTTTTAGCAAAAGCCATAATTTGTATAGAGATTATAACCTATACATTTAGACAGTGATAAATTAGATATTGAACATTTTAGTAAAAATATTTTTCTAAAGCTTTTATTGATGTGATATTCATACCAGTAATAACGCCAATAATCCGCACATGTAAAAAAATCAAAACAGACTTGTTCACAAATAAAGTTACTATTCAAATGTTGGAAGGACACAGAGCATAATGAACACACCAATAAAGAGATTATTTGCCTGTGACTTTGGAAATATTTTCCTACTGGTAATTCACTCTATTCTTTACATTTTCAGAGTCTTACCAAAATATCCTGGTCCATATTCTGTAATATAGCCCACATCATGATGTTCCCACCTGAAAGCATCACTTTTCACAAATCTTTAAAGGGGAGTGACTGTGGCTCGTTTATGGTTAAATGATGTCTTTCACACTTCCAGGTTGGTTCCTTCCTTCCCACTTCCAGATTACATCTTCTTCCTTTCCATGTCGAGATTGTGGCACCAACGATGATCACTGGAACATTCAGAAGTTTAGAAATGCATAGAATCAATGCAATGATAATGATTTAAAACAGAGTTCTGTGTGAATGCATCCTTGGTTTTGCCAATCCTACCAATACTGTGGCAATGAATACCTTTTCATAGGCCAGACACGTAGCATTCATTTGTGGATTAAATTGTTTGAGTTTTTTTCTGTATGTGTGACTTATTTGAGTGTTCATAGGTGTGAATCTCATGTCAATGGAAATAATAGAAATATTTGTACTGATAACAGATTGAATTGTTTAATACTTTATTTTACCTGCTGCACTTTATTGAGCCTGTTTTTGATTCTGTTCTGATGTCAAGTCTTCTTGGATTTAGTCTGCAAGCAATTCACATTTCGACTTGGCAATATTTATTCCTGCCCCTTAAAAGCTTTTTTTCAAAACTCTCCGATATCTATAATAACGTGTTCACGATTCCCTCCACCTTGAGAAAAACTTTGGCCCCATCTGAAAAAAAGTAACCCCAGATCATGATGCTGTAGCTACCATATTTCACTGTGTATGTAGCTTTGTTTCAGAGATGTGTTGTTTCTGTCATGAAACCTTAACCCTTATATGGAGAACACAGATTGCTGTCATTCACAGACCACAAACAATAAAAACTCAAAAGCTAAAGAGGCACTTGGCATGTTTCACTCTAGTCTTTTTTAATTAAAGAGAAATCTACATGTTTAGTAATAGCACAGTTGATTCATGTGGTCTTCTAGTATCAAATGCTGTTTTATTCTGTCTACAAACTACAGATTAATTCACAGTAACTTGATTTGTCTTATGTATATGTACAACCATGCAGACAGAAGACTAGAACTGAATTAAAAGTTGTCTCAAAAGGGTTTTAGCTTAAGGGTTTCCAGACTGTCAAATCAGATTATTGAAGATACTATACTTGCTACTTTTTTTTTTTGTTCCAACAGATTAGTTTTCTTCTGCTCAACAGTGAAACATAAATGTCAAATTAACAATGAAATGAATCGTCATTACTGTAGTAGGGGAATCTTAGTTTTTTTCTGCTTAACTCCAGTAGACTTGCTAGCCTGTCAGTGTATGATTAGGTTAATGTCATCAGTACTTTCAGTGAGCCTTTAGCCACAACAAAGCAAAGCCAGGACCAAGTTTAGAAATCAATATATCACTTAGTCAAAAAAGCCTGCAAACTGAGCTAAGTCTTTCCTTAGCAATTGCAGGGCATAGCCTATCCATTTTTTGTTGTGAAAAACTTTGCACTTTGGCTGTGGCTCTTAAGTTTTAATTCTAAAATAAGTGTAATTTGAAATTTATCAGGATACCTGTTGTTTGAACAAGAGTAGAATTATGTTCACAGCAACTTTTTGAAGTTGTTCGTTTAATGTAAACAAATGAAGACTGCATGCAGAAATACTAATAACAGTTATATTTACCAAAGTAATGGCTTCTCAGAAACAGTTTTGGCAAACCCGTTTTATGTTGTATTTCCAAAATTTCCCTAATTAGTAAATAGAGTTCAACTTTTTGTAATATGATTTTAGTTAAGATTTGAACTTCTCAGAAGGCAAAACTCAATCTATCATCTGAAAATAAAAGCAATATGGGATAAGTGCAGTTCTTAAAGACACCGTTATCCAACTAAATTTACAGGTCGGGCATTAAATAGAGACTTGGCACTCAAGAGGTCCATCATAATTATGGAAGAGTTGCACAGGCTACCACTCAGCTGAAAATGTATCATTTTTACTATTATTTGTTCATTCCACAAAACTGGAAGAGTGGCTTATAGAAAGCTTTTGCAGAAAACACAAGATAAGAATTCCCACTTAGTCTACAGACTCTCAATTCAAGACTGAACTGAGCTTGAGCAATCTTAGCATATTCATGTCTTCAAATAAAATAAACATTAATCATGTACACTGAGGTTTGTGGTTGAATAATGTGACAAAACTTGAAGCTGTTCAAATGATATGAATAATTTTACACAGCACTAAAACAAGCTTTTAAAACTCAGATCATCCTTTAGAAATAATACATATTGCTGCATTTTCTTTTACAAGTGTACTGTGACCTATAGTCCTACTAATACAAATTACAACAAAGCTATGGCTATAAGGCCTAATTGCTTGCCTTTGAAGTTATTTTACTTATTTGTGAAAGGACACACATTCTTTAGTCTCTGTATTTGTAAGATAGTTATTGATGTGCAACATCCTTAATGTTTGTACATGTGTAAGCAAATGGAATTCCAAGACGCCTCATTCGTAGATCACATATGCTTAAAGGAAAAGGAAAAAGAAATAATTCTGCACACCCAATATTTCAATCCCTTTATTTATCTTGTATAAAAAGGGAGATCATCATAATTTTACACTACTTAATTCTCTGAAGAATGGACAAAAACTCCTCCTTTTGAAGTCCCACTGACCACACACAGACAGAGGTCTTTTGGACTGCAGACATTGTTAACCTTAGGTGAGTGAATCAAAGTAATTATATGTGAAATAAGATGTCATAATTTGAAGTTGTCAGTATGAAGTGTCATTCTTGCTAGATTTATTGCTTGCGATAAGAAGCTCAGAAGTTAGTTGGGTTACTTTATTTGAGTTGAGAACTGTTTTTAAATATATGCAATTAGTGAGATGTGACATCATTATTTTCAGCTAATTTATTTTATTAAACTATTCTAAGATGTCTAAACTTGGACTTTTGAACAGCATTGTCACTGCATAGCTGTTGTCAACGTTTCTAAGTTTATCATAGAAAACTTGTGTTCCAAGGGACACACCATTATTTGGGCAATAAATCACTGAATCAAAGATCTGCTGCACAGCAAGAAGATTTGAAACTTCAAATGATTTAATTTAACCATGAAGAGAATGCTAAAACAGTCTTTAAGAGTTTGAGGCACTTTGAGATTTGAACATAGTGAAGGAAGTATTATTCATTTTAGTAACAGAGAAAAAAATTTACCATTTGAATCAATCACAATTTAGGATGAGTTTTCTAACATGACTAAACGGGAATAGGATTCATACTATAGTCTGTACTAGCTCAGGTTTCCAGCTTTAAGTAGTGGATAGTCTACTCAAAATATATTACTGCTAAGTAGAGAGAATTGTTACAGTTTGTATTTATTAACTACGTTTTTTATGACAAAACAAAGCTTTTTTTTAATTCATGACACACAGATTAGGGCTTTGCACAGTCTGAAGATCACCAAACTGTGCAAATGTTTCCCAGAAATGTCCTTACTTCTTATCTGCTGTTATTAAAATAGTTCTATTTAAATTGCTTCTCATCCAAAAATATTTATCTAAATGTAAAACATGCATCTTTCTATAAATAATAGTCTATGTAAAAAATTAAAAGATTCATAGTGCAAATCAAGTGCATCAATTCCATTTTCCACTACAATTGCTAATTGCAAAACTCAGTTGCTCCAAGTGCATCCCCTTCAGTTTCCTGTGATGATACGTTAGAATAAAAGTTTGCAATAAAATGTAGCTGGAATTAAAGATGCTAAATGAAATAAGCAGGTACATGTTATCCATAACCAACATCTACTTCTACAGTAAAGATTTATGATATTGACTTTGAAGTTTATGTGTTCTTACTTTTTTATTTATATCCAAAACTAGACTTAGACTTAGTCTGATTCAAATCTAGGCTGTTGCTGTCCATAGATAACTCTCTTCATCCTTTACAGCTCTCAAACTCTGGATACTTTCATTTTAACGTCAGTTTCCTAAGATAGATGAATCTCTATATCCATACAGAGGTCTTTACATTTTTCACGATGGTTGCTGCCTTGTCCGTGGCTGATCTTGACCTTGCTCCTTGCTTCTCTTGGACTGTATTGCATCGATTTTGTTCTGCCACAGTGCCCCCGGAAACAGGGCTGCTTGTTCTGGAGGTCTCCTGGGTGTTTTTGGTCTGATAGGTTTGAAAGGCCATATCCAACTGCTCCTGAGCGACCCTCAGGTGTCGATGCAGGCTTGCAAGGTCGGAGGGGATGTTTTCGTCTGGGCTAGTACATTGCTGCTCCTGAGCTACGTTGGCCATGTTCTGCTCATGGGGGATGAGGCTGTTGGGGATCCTGCTGGGTTTGTCTGTTTTCATCACAAGGTTGTACCCAGGAGGGGAGGATGTGATGTTGCGTGAAAATGGGTAGCCATAGGATGCGGAACGTCGGCCGCGGTTCCTCTTCATGTGAAGAGTGTCCCGAAACGTGCCAATTCCCAAGTGAAGCATTTCACACACATTTAGCACAAGACAGAGACAGCTCACCACATACATAATAAGGAGGAAAATTGTTTTCTCTGTAGGTCTGGAGATAAAACAGTCCACTCTGTGTGGACAAGGTACCCTGTTGCACACGTAAGAGGGACTAACTCGAAATCCATACAGTAGATATTGTCCAGCTAGGAAAGCAATTTCAAAAACAGCTCGTGACATGAGCTGGAGAACATAGATTCTCATCAGGCCTTGTTGCATGATTTTTCTGCGGCCATCATGTTTTGGTGGGTCTTTGCCACTGCTGCTCACAGGATCTATCTTGGTCTCCTGGACATCCAGTGCATCCTCATAGATCATTGGTTCAGCATCATCATCTTCCTCCTCCTCCAGGACGCCCTCAAGAGGCTGACTTTCTCTCCATCTTGTGTGAGGAGGCGGCCTCTTGCGGAGTCTTTGGTGCTTCCTGCGATCATCCTCAGAAGATCGAGCTATCTTGTGAATGGCATAACCCATGTACATGATGGAGGGAGTGGAAATCATGATTATCTGAAAGACCCAGAAACGAACATGCGAGAGCGGGGCAAAGGCGTCATAGCATACATTGTCACAGCCCGGCTGCTTGGTGTTGCAGGTGAATTTGGCTTGTTCATCAGAGTAGATGGATTCACCTCCAACAGCTGTCAGTACGATGCGAAAGATGATGAGCACAGTGAGCCACACTTTCCCCACAAATGTGGAGTGATTGTGAATCTCTTCCAGAAGGCGGGTGAGAAAACTCCAGCTCATGTTGCTCCTGCAAGCTTTTAACTACAATCTGAAAAACAAAAGACAAAATTAGATATTATGCCAAACCACAGAAACTTATGTTTGTTGTGACTCTTGGTGATTATTTCTTCAACTAAAACCCTATGAAAAAAAATTTAAAACAAACAAAGAAATCATACTGTCACATAATACAACAAATCAAAGATTAGGCTGATTTTATATATGTAGGTTTAGAGCCTATTAATTATATCCTAAAGTGGAATAACGACCTAAAGCGATCATTCAAACCATGTAACATGCATTAATATATACCTATCAGGGGAACATTTCATCCCAACTTTGAATTTATTTCAATTAATTTTCAAAATTATCCTGGTAGTTTCCTGTAAAGAAATGTTGAAAAACCAATCCAATAAATTCATGTCTATCAGAGTTATTTAGTTTGTCAAACTTTTCTGATTTTAAAAGATTTCAAAAAAAGGTCAAAAGGAAATTATAACCAAAATAAATGGTTTAAAAACATATTACAAAAATGTATTATAGTTTACTATTGAACCAAAATAACACTGAGATTTGAGCAGCCATGTGAACATTTATCACCTTAATTTATGAAATTACTTAACTAGACTGAAAAATAAAAATATATTTAACTGCTTATGTAAAGCCATGAAAAGGTTTATCTGTAGGTACAAAAGAGATGTAAGAATGGTATAAATGGCAATTTTAGGTATGAAATAATGGGTGTGATTTGACAAGGGGGCAAACATTTGTTGACACCTAAATGATGCAATATACATGTTAATCTCATAAAATGAAAAGGAAAGCTATGTATTTATTCATTTTGTGTTCTAGACCCTTCATAGGAAGGAAAATATAAAATCTGACACAAATTTACCTCTTTCCTTTTTATTTTTTTATTTTTTTGTGTGTCAATCGGTTTTTCATTAGTGTCTCTTTGCTCAAACAAAATACCAGTAAAAGAAAAAAAAATACACACACACACACAATACCAACCAGTCAATACATTACCAACAATTTCAATTGTTTCTTGTTCTTATTATGATCACAATCCAAACAGAATGTCAAACATATGGGATGCAAAGGTTTTCACCACAGTGAGATTATGTTCTAGATAGGACTGCTTTCAAGTGAATGCCTATTAAAACTGAAGAAAATTGCACAAAATAGAGGAGAATAGATTAAAAGACAAAGTCCTTCATCAGGCACTATAATTAGCAGTCATTGTCAGAAATGAATCTGACCCATGATCACCACACCCCTACAGCTGGACAAAAGGCTGGAAATAAAATAGCAACCATGTGGATTGGTGAAAAGTCCATTCACAGGTCAAAGTTTGATCTTGTCAGAGTGCTTTAGCACAACATCCTGATAGTTAGACACCAGAGCAAAAAGCAAAAAAAAAAAAAAAAAAGAGGATGACATAAGACTGCACAGGGTCATACGCTCCTCACGGCCAACATCACTGCTGATACTGTGAGGCAATCAGAGCTGTGAAGAGGAGACAGCTTAGCACTTTCATTCACTCTACAGAACTACAGTCTGTATGTTGATCTCACGACTCTGATACTGTACTGCCTTGTGTGAGATGCCATCCACCCAACCATCTGAGAGAACAGTAGAGGCTTGTTGCCCCAACCAGAAAGTCTCCCCTCTTCCACCAGGACTGCCGGTGCAGGAGAGAGCTGAAAATATGACGAGTTGAAAATGTCTGCTCCAGAATATCACTACAACAGCCCTGTTCAGTTCAGATACTTATATTTAAGTGTACCTTATTGTTTGTAACCTTTATTGTCTCACTGAGATTAAAAATCTCTTTTTCAAGAGAGACCTGGGCAAGAACGGTTATGGTGTTTGTTACAGCATCATCTAGCCTGAATAAAATAGATAAACAAGTGAAACCAACAGAGAAGTCTTGTTGCTAGCCAGCTTATTTCATTTATTACGTTTACAAACCTACTTGCTTTGCTGCTGTTGCACCAAATATTCCCCACTGTGGGATTATATCATTTTATTTATTTTTTTGCAGGTAAAATATAAATAAAAAAATACATGCAAGTATGATTTGTTGGAAATTTAAACTGTACTAATTATTAAAAAAAAAAGAAAAAAAAAGAAACTCTGGCATTATTTGAGAGGGAAACCTGTATTTACTTGCTCCATAGATATCAATGTGCCCATATTGGGGAAAGAAAATAAAAGTCAAGAAAAAATAAACTCAAAATATTAATAATCAACCTGCTAAGAAAAGTAAATAAATAATTTCCATCAACATTAACACACATGCATCTTTTTTAAAAATCAAATTAATTATGAGTCATGCTTTTTGTATAAATGTCTTCCTATCATTTCATTCTTTTATTTTTTTTGTATTGTTGATTTTGAAATTTTTTTAAGCAACTAATCATTAAACACTGATATAAAATTGTATTTTGACCAATTGCAGTACATTTATATAGGATGGATTTTTGTTGCACACTATTTCTTTCCACTCTTAGATCAAACCCAAGCACAAAAGCTCAGTCAACATAGTTTGCATGGTTGAGCAAAATGTATGGCTATGAAACTAACAAGAAGAAAATCCGCTGAAAAGACACACAGAAAATGCACATAAAACTTTTATTCACTACAGGCTATATAAATTTCAGCTTTTTGTAAAATTCAAACTGAGATCAAATTTGTTTTATTTACTTATTATAGATTTGTTGATATATTACCAAAATAGTTTTATCTCTCTTTTTCTTTTTATTCTAAGAATTACATTACATGATATCAAAAACTGTATCAATACATAAGGTGTATAATATATATATATATATATATATATATATATATATATATATATATATATATATATATATATATATATATATATATATATATATATATATTGAAAAAGTAGGAAAAGCATCACCACATTATTAAAAGTTTTGAATCAAATGATGATATTTAAATAAACAACAAGTATTCAAATTAAAATTTTTAAACTGGACCTTCAAGAAATACATACATAATAAAGCATACTGTATATTCATATCATACCAGTAGAATTTCACAGAATGCATTTTGGGAAACAAAATTTAATAGAATTAACTCACCTGAAAAAGTTGCACATGAATTTCCCATTCTGGAGTCCTCACTTGTCCTTCCTAGTTATTTCTGCACAGCCTGACTCATTATGGGACAATTCCATCCCTAAGCACTTGTTTTTTTCCGTCATATTAACATCCAGATAAACTAAAAACTAAAGTGGAGGCTTAATTTCCTGGTTGAGAATTTCCTTCTTATCCCGTTAGCCTAGTCTGCAAAGAAGTGAGGTCCTCGCTATAGTGGATGGATGCCTCACATGCTGGCTTGTGTCTGGTTTCTATTACACCAGTCTTCTGCCCAAGAAGGAAGTATAGAAAAAACTGAGAGACACAAAAAAAAAGAAAAAAATCCTCCTCTGGCAAATGACCCTCATCCAAGGGTTCAGACTTGAGGATATTGTACTGCAGATTGAAACGAACACCCAGTTGAGGGAACGTGTTATTCACAACACAGTCTAACGCCCCTTCCTCCCACCATCCCTTCACCCCATTTGCAACAGATGATGAGTCTCCCTCTCTCGCTTTTTCTCTTACTTTGTCTTGCTCTCTGTGCTTCTGTTTTTCCATCTGTGTCTTGGTTTTTTGTTATCATGCCTCCAAAGATGTATACACGGCAATAGCTCACTGAGCAAATGGATATGCAATTTTAAGACTTCACAAATGGGTCCTGTGATATGTTAACATCAATTTCTTTCCAATTCAGTCGCGTAGGGTTTCACAGTCGGCTACCACAGTTGCAGATTTGCAACGTCTTTATTGTTTGTTGATTACATAAGAGTTTACACAGGGTGACAGCTATGAAGAAACAACTTTAGGGAGACAAAGACAGGGACTTTTAGGTCAGAAGTGTCACCAAGACATAAGCCACCTTGCCTTGGTGTAGATCAGCTAAAACGTAACCAGCAGGTACGTTCAGTCATGTCAAGTGTCATAATATTTAGATCTTTCATCCCGGCAGATAGCCAGATAACAGAAAACCGAACAGATCACGCTCTGCATTCCCGCAACATGTCCTTTCCAACTTTGGGTTTAAACTTTTAGCTGTCACCTTGCTGTGCTGCAACCCAATGGCTAACATTATTAAATACAGTATATTTGAGTTTTTCTCACATACGTGGAGGAGTTTCTTTATCAAATGCTCTCACACACACAGTCAGTTGTTTCTTTTAGTCAGTAACGACACAACAAAGAACGGAAGGGGGGAGGAGACTAGGATGTGATTCGTGGAAAATTAAAACTGGAAAGTAATTCCTGCCTGACTTTATTCTGTTTTCCAGAACCTGCTGCCAGAAATTGGAACGAGAAATTATTTTTGAACAGAGGACAGATAAACGACTTGGTGTCTGGTTTGCATTAATGACACAAGCCTGGTTATTGTCACAGTGATTGTTTTACAGTGTTTCTTTTACACAGCCATTGGTAATCTTTTGCTGTGATATTTATATGGTTATAAAGCAAAGAGTAATGCTCAACAATTCTGCTTTGCTTACATTAATAAGATTGTAGCTTCAACAGTAACAAAATCTGTTACAGTGCCTTTTAATAGTCATGAATCTTGAACCTTTATACATTTTGTCCCATTAAACCACAATCTCCAATGTAAAGGAGAATGTAAGGGTGATAACAAATTTAAAAGTCAAATGAATTTATTTGTTTTGAGCATGGGGTGCTTCTGTTCTATCTTCATGTACTGTGCAACTTTTGACATTTTCATGCACATTTGTCAAATCCTGCAATGCTTTACATCAAACCATCTCAGTGCTGGCCTTTTGGGGTCGCTACTGCAGATGCCGTTCCCTATTGGTTACAACTTGACAAATTGGTTAGCGTCCAAATCATACAGCCATTTACTATTTATCACAAGAACAGAAAGAAAGCAGCACTTGCAAGTATTATTATAAATATTTCCCTGCATGTTTGAGTGAATTTTGGTCTAAATAGAACCCTCAGAGCTAGCCATTTGAGCCTGCAAGAACCCTTTGACCTGGGGCCTCACCTCAGAGGCAAGACTCTTCATCTAAGAGAACCGATGCAGCAAGAAAATGAGAAAGAGAAAGGCTGTTGGATTGGCCGCACCATTTGGAGTTTTGACATGTGATAAGCCCTAGGGAACAACAGGCACGTGTTTTTTAGTTGCAACACATTTGGCATCTTTCAGAAATAACCCGCAAAAAGCAGATGGTTTATTTGGTAAGGAAATGGAAATTTAGTTTTTCTTTTTAATGTTGTTAATATTGTTATGGTAACACCCAGTTACCACATCAACATGTCAAGTTAAATCATGTTTTGTTTGTTTCTGCGCCATTTCACAGCATCTGAAATGTGATGGACAAACATCGCATCCGACCGCAAGCATGTGCTGATCATTTTGCTTTTGAGTTGCCACATAATTAAAATACCACAATAAAATTTTTAATGCATCGGATGTACATTTGTGCACACTGTTATAGAGGCTAAAGCTGTTTTTAAACAGCTGAATGACCCAACTTATGTTGCCTGCCTTTAAAGCTAATTCCATGACTGGACACAGAAAGGTTGGACCTTCCTTCTGTCTAAATAACATGAAATGTGCTTACAGTGTCAAAAGAAAATGTCCAGGCATGTCTAAAATCTGCCAAAGGATATGTTATAGCCAGGGCCACATTTTCAAAAGATAAGCAAAGCTCAAAAAATGTTGCATATTACCAAGAGACAAGCATATCCACAATCAAATAAGGTGGTGCTAGCATCATGTCTCGGATTTAATTTTGTCCATGTGTAACTGAGATTCTTTTGTAACAGTGGATAAAATAAAAAATTAATTCCAAATATGAGTCGCTTTTGTCAGAAAGCAGAACATAAAGAAAGATTTTTACTTTTTTTTTTATCATCATAGTTAGATCAGTCATGCATCAAAATAAGCAAAACAATTCACAGTAAGATAAATAAGGTTTTGGAAAGATCTTGCCTGAATTCAAAGTGAATTTGTAAAACACAACAAACATTTGGGGGCATTTTGCAAGTAGAGAGGCCAAATACTGTCAATCCTACAAGATAAATTCAATTTTTTTCTGCTTCAGATTGCCTTGAAGCAAGCAGAGTAGGGATTTAAATACTGTATGCTAGATATAAAAAATATAATATTTATCTTCAAACAAGGTGTCCATATACATGGGAACATTCTTTAGCATTATTTTGTGTTTTTTGTAAGGTCAAAACTATTTGTATTTTGAGATCCTGTAAAATCTTCTCTGTAGCTTTAGTTACATGTTGTGATAATAATCTGAAATCTGAAATTAGGTAATTAGGAAACAGTAACATTTTGTTTTCCTGGAAGTGTCTTATAATATTTGAAACACAAGTCAAAGCACAACACCAGCCCAGAAACTGTTTAACTTAAAAAAAGAAAGATCTGTCCCTTTGTCCTCGAACGAGTCAGGCTGTTTTAGCTTTGGGAAACGGTTGTTGGTGCTGATAAATATTGATTGGACAGCCCATAGCCAGGAAAATATAACAGAGTTCCCCTGCAAGACATTATTTGACATTGCTCCTGTTACAAGGACTCCTATTACGTGATAGCCCAAAAATGTTGTAAATATTCATAAGGTTAGAGTTGATTTTAATACTTTACTAACAACATACATACATATATATATATATATATATATATATATATATATATATATATATATATTATATATATATATTTACTACTAAATACATTTTTATGTTTTAAGAGATGATAAAAATAATTTAAGGAAAAAAAAGTCATGATTTTATTTACAAACAGCCTTGCCTTGAGAGGTTTCTGTGAGCTGTGAGGTGAAGTGATGCAGCACTGGGGAGTGGGAGTGAACATCTCGACAACTCTCCTTGGCCACCACCAATGTCATACCAAGAGTTTCATCCACATATATTTACAGAACAAATTTGATGTGAGCAGACTGGGGGCTGTGAAGGTCCATGTTTATGTAACAAATCAAGCTCTAGTCTGTGATTTGGATGCCCCCCATTTGTCGTCCTCTTCCTCCACCCCTCACAGAAAAGAGTGACACAAGACACCAACGTGAAAAAAAAGAAAAAGAGAAAGAAAGAAATATTCAGCTTAGTGTTTGGACTCCTCCTCTCTCATCCTCTCCCAACGCTATCATTAAAGGACCCTCACAAGGCTGTGAGGGACTATCCCACAGGCAGCCTGTGAGTGGTGGCAGTCCCATCGCATTTGTTCACTTTTTTTTTCTCCTGGTTTCTCATCCGAGCATCTCCTACCCTGGGGTCGAGTGCATCCCGTGCCAGTTTTGCTAAGGCTGGACAACGCTGAAACAACTAAGATGAAAAGCCTTGAGGAGGATGTCAACAACTTTCCTCAGCCTGGGCCTCCCACGTTTCAGTGAAGCAACTCGCTATGAGTGAAAATTAAAGAGCAGTCAGAATGCTGTTGAATTATATATATTTTACTATTTAATGATATCTGAGGAGAAATAAAATTGCAAAAATAATGACTAAATCATGTCATATGAAAAATACTATATGATTCAGCATTTTTAGCAGTAGTGAATATCTTTAGGAAAAAAAATGTAAACATTTTCAGGTAATTTGTACACATGCTGCCGAGATTTTCCTTTAAGGAATCAGAGTCCAGCATATGAAATATAATTCTAACGATCAAAACATCAAAGCGTTGTTTGCAGAATTGCAGAGCTTTAATCTTTAGCATCATCTTGTCTTAACTGACCATGTCAGTGATGGAGTTGAGGCAAGACTAAAGGCACAGCAGACCTAGTCAGGGTCATTCCAACTATCACTGATGCATTATTGCAGCTCCTCTTCAGTGCTGTTGCCTTCCTCTAAAACTCAGTGAACTCCAGACACTGATAACACTGCTAGCAACGCCACAGGATTTCCTCAGATTGCTGCAGTATAGCCTTTGTGTTTGATGCACTCTGGTGCAAAAAGCTTGGACCACAACTCTACATACACTAAGTGATGTGTTGTGCATTAGCTTTTTATTAATGAGGATGTAACAGAAGGCAATTAGTTTGAAATATTAACCTTCAAGGTCAAGACTTTGTGACTGTCATAAAGAGAATAACATTAGATAATGTGGTCAGGAAATGTGTAGCACATCAACAAATTAAATGCTTTATGTGATTCCATTACAATCCCACAAAACTTGTAAGCTTGAAAAACTTTTATCTGTCCAAATTTACTCCCTCATTCTGATTAACCACCGACTAACTGCAGTGATCAGTGTTTGATACACACGGTATGCACCCTGGACAGGTCTCCCACCGATTGCATGACAAACAGACATGCGCGCACACACTCAGACATTAGGAGAATTTCAAATCACTAATTATCTCCATATGCATGTTTTTAGACGGTAGGAGCAAAATAAAGTACCTGGAGAAAACCCAGTCATTCAAAGAGGAGAACTCCACACAGACAGGCATGACACTCACCAACCCCAAGAATATAGCCTGGGACCTTTTTTGATGTAAGGCAACAATAACTGAACTATTTTGCAGGTGAGAAGCACATCTACTAAACATGTCTAGCCACCAGATGGCAATGTTGTCCGCAGCAAACTCATAACAGAGCCAAACCAAAGATGGAAATGTTTATTTTTAGTTATTAATAGGTGTGAAAGGAATGCTTATGTATGCACTTTAGATTAACAGGTGTGGGGTGGGGTGGGCATTAGGGTCATAAATCACTCTATCGATTAAATTTTGTCATAAGGGTGTCTGCATGGCTCTCTCTCACAACTATTTTGTAAACTTTTGTAAACCTTTTGGAAATGTTTGGCTGAGAACTTTAAATAATCATTAACATCTTCCAGCTGGATAATGTGGGTGGCAACACTTTAACCCCGTAGCTAGAGCAAGTCAAACAAGGCAAATAATTTTCTGGTTCAAAACTAATTTGATTAGAGTTATCTTTGACTGTTAGTTATAATATTAACTGATTAACAGCTGTTCTTTATTTTTCTTTATTATGAAACTTCAATGTAGACCTTTTTATGTATTCATCATGCAAGACACTTTGAATTGTGTTATTGCTGAAATGTGCCATGTAATTATTTTTTTGATTTTTAATTTTGTTTTGCTTTACCCTGCTTCTCTCATCATGAAACACTCAAGAGGCAATTTTTCATCCGTGGCAACACTTGAAAGTTAGTGTTGATAAATACTCTCTCCATCTAGTCTGTCTAAACTTAATGTTTACTGCAAATAAAAAAGGGAAATATTTTGCATGTGTAAGTTTTTTCTAAGATATTTATTCAAACTGCATGGAGGCAAAAATCAACACTGATCCAAATAAACAAAATAAGATACCTTAAGTCACAAAACTACAAAAATGTAAACTTTAACATCACCCTCTTAACTTTGTTAAGATTGTGATTTCATTACAGGGACACTGTTCAGTCATTGTAAAAAAGTAGCAGCTGAAGGAACAACAGACCTGGTTAGAATCATTGGTAGTAGAGTCAGACCTGTAACACAGAAGCTCTTGCTTATTCACATATACTGTAACTACAACAACAACAACAACAAAACAAAACCCAATCTATAGAGGACTCCATTCATTATCTTGATCCTAAAAAATACCCACTAGATGGCAAAATTTAAACTTTAACATCACTCCATTCATTATCTTGATCCTAAAAAAATACCCACTAGATGGCAGTCATGTCTTTTTTCAATTCGTTTTACATCCATTTTGAAACAATTGATTATCTCAGGCACTATCACCAACAGGTGAATGACCTATCCAGACTTTGTTCATTTCACCTTGTCAGGGAAATGATAACAGCGTTGTTGCTGTGGCCTTCAAAATAAATATCAGCAAACAATAAGAGTTCAAGGTTGAGGTATTTCTAAGCATTTGGTGATCTGGTCAGTAAAATAAGGCACTGCAGACTTAGGTGATACATCCAAGTTTGCCATAATTTTGGTCATTAGTACAGCATTAATTACCAATCAAAGTCATCTTGAGAAACTATGCAAAAACCAAACAAAGTACTTGTAAGCTTGTAAAGTTTGTAAAACAAACTTTTTTCTTCTCTCCACTGCACTCACAGAAGTGGGGATCACATAGTTAATCTGTTCTAGACACACTTTGTTTAAATTATTTCAAATTGCTTTCAAACCACTATCCAACAAGCTCAAAATAGTGCTGCCTAAATCATGTTGTTGTTTGTGGTTTCTTCGTTGTTGCTGCCCTGACTTTTATGTTATTTAAACGTATTGTATCAACTTGTGTATGCAGTGAAACACAAGTACTGGTTCAAATTCAACCTTTTGTTTTAGATTATTAGAGCAAGCGAAATAACCTACATCTTAAGACGGGAAGAGGGGCAGGAGGAACAGAATGTGTGTGTGGGAGAGGTAAGAGGGAGGATAATAAGAGGTTACCTACCTGTCCACATGTGGAAAAAAAACAACTCTTATATCCTTGCTGACATCCAAAGGAATCGTTTCAGTGTACTGGCTCAGTTGCAGGATGAGAACGACAATGGGTTATTTTTCATCAAAACCCCTCTCCACCCAGTACAGGCAGACCTCTCAGAAGACCAGCATGCCACCAAAAGGCCCATTGTTCTGCAGCTCATCCGGCTACATGACCGTGACTGACAAACTGTTTATTTATTGATGGCACAATCACAACCACTACAACCACATTCATTCATCCAGAAATAAGGTGTCATAGATTTAAGGTATCAGCTACTGATATAAAATGTATTCTCTTCACTGTGGCAAAAAAAAGCAATAAAGAACTTACTGTATGGAAAAACTACTGTGGAATCAACCATTTAAATAAAACTATATTATTACATACGTATGTCATATGATATTTGTATATTTTAACCAGTTAGTTTAGTGCTAACTGCTTAACCACAAACATAAATCAAGGTAGGCAAAACACTTTTACCTTTTCTTCCAGCTAGTAGCAAAACAGTTAAATTTTGCTACTTCAAAATTCAAACATTAATATTAAACTGCAAAATCTTAAACAAAAGATAGCATTTTTTTATTTACACAGCAGTATTATTTTCAAATGTAAATTTTCTAAAATATTTAAATTTAAGTTTTCGAAATGCAATTTACCCTCTGTAATTTAACTTGTATTGATAGATTTTTTTGTTGGCCTCCCTGTACTGTCTTTAGTTGGCAAATTAGTTCCTGGAAATACTTGGGACTGCTCTCAGCTGGGTAAAGTCCATTAACCTGTTTAAAAGACAAATACAAATCGAGATTATTTTCAAGTCAAATCCAAACATCCTATTGGAAGGGAGAAATTTTAAATGACTGACTTGGTTCATACGGCTCACAATTTTTGAACCTTTACTTAAATTTTACATGTTGAATTAGAGTGACCCCAGAGGGTACCTCATCTTACTCTAAATACACAGGTTCCACAATTCTTAGGTATAGATTGTGTAAAAAAAAAAAAAAAACAGAGAAAATCATTGCAACCACAATATAAGAAAGTATTTGAATAAAAAAATAGTTTACCAGACCATACTGGAAGAGAGAATAAGTTTCAAGTTCATAACTAACCTGACCTTTTTCAAGCCAACAGCTTAACAAAGCTTAACAGGTCAGCTCCTCTACTTATTTACTAACCTTTATGTAAGCAAAACCCTAGACCTCTACAAAGTGTCAGGGCTAGGGGTTAATGAGGACCCAAGTGCAGAGAGCTATGGATAACTCTTAATGAAAAAAGGAACATAAAGAAACTTAAAATGAACAACAAAGGAACCCAGTGGGAACAATGCAAATCTTACACAGAGGGAGAGAAGAGACTGCTACAGGAACCAGAGGGACTAATCAGAGGTAAACAGAGGCAGCTGGAGAAGATCTGGAAAGGGAGGTATTCTGGTAAGCTGAGGAAAGGAGAAAGAACAAAGCTGACACACAAAAACCTTTGATGAAAGGAAAAATTGAAGGTAGAATAAACAGTAAGTGTTTGTGCTTAGGGAACAAGTCCAAAAAAACAAACAATGAAAATAAGTGAACTGGCACAAGGAAAAAATTAAAAAGGCAACATCTATAAGCAAATAAATTATGAAAAAATCTTAAATGGCAGAGAGATGGTCAGTATGGATCAGACACCATAAAACGCTATGATGGAAGAATTATGATCTTAGTGTTTCGTGGTAGATTGCAACACATTGGATGGATGATGAACAGAGAACCTTTAAACCTTAGCCAGAACACTGCATGTGTTTTCTTGCATGACAATAACAAAAGATGTGTAACCAAGGCAACAAAGGAGGAGCAAAGGAAATATCAACTGATATATCCTTCGTAGTGAAAAATGCTTTTTCTTTTCACAATGCTTTCAAACAAGCAATGCTTAAATTTTTTGTGGTTGCTTGACAAGCTAAGGCTAACAAAATATGTGTGCCATGTGGTGATACAGTCTTTGATGTAGTCTCTCTTGCTGTGCCATTCGTTCCGAAGCAGATGTTTACTAGATCTTTTCGCAGATAAATGAAGGACTTGATGTTTTTATTTTTTTTTTATCTCATAAGCAAGATCACAGTTGCTGTCTTTCCTGTTTTGTGCTGCTATAACAAAGACAAAGTTAAGGTTAAGTAGGGTTAAGAATGCACTTGTAATAGCTAAAGTTAGAGTAATTATCAAGCTTAAGCACAAACGGGCTAACTAAAATAAATGGAAGTAAAGACAAAGTATTAATTTGGTTAGAAGTGCAATCTTTGTTTATTGGGAAATTATCAGATTCTTCCTGTAATAGAACATTTGTTGTATAACTTATAATAAAAAGGAATTTTTTATGTATTTGTCTAAACTCTTTTTGAAAGGAAAGTCTTAGTTAATTGTTTGAGGATGGAAAACAATGACGAGAAAACTTTGACAAACTTTTACATTTGACTTTGTGGCTGAATAAATTAACATTTTAATTTTTGAACTGATCCAAAAGAAACCGGTGTGATACACTAAGAAATTAATTTACCCACTAATGTGAGTAAGTGATTTTAAGCTTTAAATTTCAAAATTTAAAGCAAAATGACAATTGATTATATCTTGTGATGTTAAAAATGCCAGAAAAAACTTGAGTGTTCATGTAAGCTTTCCTTGTATTAACAAGAAACGGACTCATGGTTTTAGTAAGGTGAAAGGAAGAAAAAGGGTAATATTTAGGTCACAGATTTATTTATTAATAATGTCACCCATCTTCCAAAACTCTTCGCAAGAAGTCCTCTTCTTAATAAACAAAAACATATTAGATTTATCAACCTTATGAAGGGTTAAAGTTGTGTGTGAAAAGAAACAATGAAGCAAAATTAAAAATAAAAATAAGAATACAAAAGAAACACAACATGATAGTTCATTTGGATTTAAAAGGAAAACTAATCAAGTTGGAGTTTGCTTATAGAATTTGTAGCCAGGAAACCAAGGAGAGCATTCATCTCTTATTCTATAGACTGCTCACAGTTTCAGAGCTTACAATAAAACAACATAAGACCGCATGAAAACTGTTTAGAAAAAAAAAACTGTTTACTGGAGTGGGATAATTACATCTCAGCCCAGGAAATGATACTTAAAAAAATAATTTAGAAGAAGAAAACATTCTTAAAGCAAGAGTTCTTTTTTAAATAAAGGTTTAATGGTAAACCAACCACTGTTGAATGCTGCCTAACTTGTTTAATTCTTACATTTTATTCTGAATAGAAAAGAGGTCTACAAAATGTGTTAATAGAAAAAAAAATAATTTTCTGGTGTTTCTGGTGAAAAAAGAGAATGGCATGTAAAAAGATATTGAAACTTACAGAAAATAATATTCTTGATAACATTTACAGAATTGGCTTTTTCAGCAATATACAATATATTTTATCATTCTTGTTTAGCTTTTACAAGATGCCCATGCGATTAGTGTAAGGCTATGTAATCAATCAATAGTGAAAGAATAATATTCACTGAATAACTATAGCATGTTTTGTAAGAGGTCTTTAAAACCTGAGTCTGTATCTAAACTGAACATCTCTGATGGGCTGCATCGATCCAAAGCCCCAACGTCTGAAGTCAATTTCAGGAATTTCCTCATCAGGGTTCTTCAGCTCAAACTCAAAATACACCAACATGAGGAACACAAACTGTTTCAGCTCATTGGTGGCAAAGAATCGCCCAGGACACATGGAGACTCCCGCCCCCCAGGGCATGTTGTAGTACTTCACTTTCTTCCCATCTTTGAAAAAGTCAGTTTTCTTGCTGCCGTCTGGGTTCAGGAAGCGATCATATTTGAATGCATGCGGGTCAGGATGGATCTGTGGGTCAAGGTGGACCGCGCTGTAAGGAAAGATTGACATCCTGTCACCTTTGCGGATGAAGTATTCACGCCCGTCGGCCATCTTGAGAGTCATGTCCTGGAGCACAGCCCTGGTAAGGAGGGGTGCAGCAGTGAGCCGGAGGGTCTCTTCCACGGCGCTGTCTAGCACTGGCGTTTTCATGAGCATTTCACGGGTCAGGTCTACCAAGGGGCCACCGCGTTTGACTTCCTGCCCCGTCTCCTTCAAAACTTTATCAACCTCTTCCCTCACTGCTTTCATGGCCTCAGGGTGTTTCAGGAGAAAGAGGAGAAGCCAGAACGAAGAGGGTCCAGTGTTGCCCTGAGAGGCCCAGAGAAGCACAAACATGTACCTGTTGATCATTGACTCATTCATGCCGACCTCTTCTTTGGACTGCTGCATGTCCCACACCCAGCGACTGATGTTGTCCTTGGCCTTCATGTTCTGCACAGAGACAGCATCCCAGAAGTAGGACTGCAGCCTGTCAGCTTCCCACTTCTGCTTTGGTGGAAGGACTCCATATGCCAAGTTGGGGAAGAGCTGGTCGTATTTACGGAATTCATAAAACAGAGCTTCTGAATGAGTTCTGTCCTTCTCTTTGGCCTTCTCCTCACCTCCTTCAGACTTGTGTGGCACATTTCCAAATAAAGCCAAATATCCGGCTCGGAAAACGATGTTGTAGCTGTAGATGAACAGTCCGTCTTCCTTCCAGGGGTTCTGACCTGTGCCTGAACCCACGCTGTGCAACATAAGGTTTTGCAAGTTACTCATCATGGCTTGGGTCATTACTTCCAGCCCTTCCCCCTTCAAGTGCTTATTGCTAGCATTCTGCAGGACCTGGTGATCATTCTGGACAGCTTTGTAGCCAAAAACCCTGTCAACAAGCTGCTGGGCGAAACTATTAAAGTCCAGTTTCTCTCGACTCTCCTTAACAAAAGCCCCAAAGGAGAGGGGGTCCTGCAGAAATGTAAAGTAATATCCTCCAAGCTGCACCGTAAAAACATCACCATGCTTTTTCTTCATTCTCTCCAGAAACTTAAAACTGTCTCTGCGAAACTCCAAGACATGGCCCAGCCAAGGAATGAGACCTTTGTCAAGTGGGGGTTCTCCTGGACGCCTCTTTCGGAAAACTCCGAGAAGGTACAGCCCTCCAAGCAGAGCAACCAAGCAGCTGAGGAGGACAGGCAGAAGCAGTGCCATGACTGTTTCTGTTGGCAGCCACAGAACAGTGTGGAGATGAAGTCTAGGTTCAGAGTTATATAAGCAGCACGTTGCTCCTCCCATTCATAATGGGTTACAGATTTCCGGGAAAGGAGATCAAATTCTTCAGCAGAAATGGAGCAGTGAAAATATTCACTTCAAGTTTTATCTAGATTAAAGTTTATTTTTTATTCTGTTCTGAAAATAAGGAAATTGTATTTGGAACTCAGCGTCACAAAACAAATTAAGGGGCTTTTATCCTTACATGGAGAGTGTGTGAAAAGAAAGAAGTGACTCTCGAGGAAACCTTTATGTCTTGGGAAAGAATAGATTTACTTTTCTCATATAAAGAATATTTTTTAAAAAACACATAAAAGAGCATCACTTCTAATAATTTTGAAAATAAAATTGTTTTGTTATTAGTTGGAGGCTGGGTTTTCACCCCAGTACTTAACAATTTAAATAGTCTCAGTCTTGTAACTTTTCCCTCTTTTGTTCCAAATGTTCAGTGGTCTTCATAGCCAAACATTCTTTAAGTTGCATCAGGGCAACTTAAACAGAAAAACTGCAACAAAGCATATTTGCAAACTTAAATTTTCTGCCACTTCTGGAAAAATGACTTCCTCTCTGGTGGCCTGTCAGCCAACATCAATGAGTCATTTTACTCGAGAAAAGAACATACTTCTGCCATCTTAAGGCTATGCAGATTGTTAAAGAGATAAACTAGGATGTTAAAAAGTGCAAGTCTATTTTAAGTGTTATGTCAAAATGACAGAGAATACTATGCAGAAAGTGAATCAAATCTTTTAAAAAAAAACATGCAACAAGTATTCTTTTTTGTTGTTAGAATCTGAAATGAAGACGTTCACTGTTTGGGTGGAATGTCAGTGTTAAGCTTCAAAGAAATTAAACTGACACCATGTGACAAAAATTTAAAGAGAAGCAGATGGAAAACAAATGAACCAGAGTAATAAAGTGGTGGTTAACTTAACAGAGATCTTTCAAAACAAAATCTCATCTCAAAGAAGGAGCACTAAAGTGGAATAAATGTACAAAAGTACATTGACTAGAAAAAGCTTTAATCACACTTGAAAGGAATAAATGAAGTTACAGTATAAACAAAACATGTAAGTTAAAAAAAAAAAACTAATTGTTCTGGTCAGAAAGTTAGAATTTCCAAACCAAACATAAAGGGCATTTTTTTTTTCAATATTTGCATTTTATTTTATTTTTCAGCATTTATTGAGTGCATACATTAAAAACAGCCAATCAAGTGACATCATTGTTATATTAGTACTCTGTAATAATTACACTCTGTGTTCTGATTACAAAGTAAACTCAACAGAAAAAGGAAAACCTTGAAAGAATTCAGACCTTGAACTACTGATGAAACAGTCCACTGACCTTCATTTCATTCACAACCCTATCATCTTTTCCAGATTAATCTTTATGCAGTTGAACGTGCAAACAGTAATACTGGTCTTGCTTAAAAAATGGTTCCACGAGGGAAAAGCATTTTATGCTATCATGATGGCCATGAACTAAATTGCAACAATGATGGAAGCTTTATTGCATGAGAGAGCAATGTGTACTTTAGACTGCAGCAGAGGCATGTCTATTTCTGTGTTTTGTTAGTCTGTTAGCATTGCAGTCCAAAATGACAGGCAGAATGTTGTGAAATGTGGTTTAGAGAGGTTACAGGACTGTTTTTCATCAAGAACATTTACACTCGTGGGTCAGTGCCTAGACAGGAAACTAGTGAAAATGCAGTATGTTCTAAACAGGCCATCATTTTATCTTAATCTTTTAAAAATAAGAAAATGCTGTAATATTAAAAGTCTACATAAGAAGGACCCAGCTGCCCTTGTGTTTGATCAGGAGACATATAGTGCCACCTACTGGTTAATGTCAGAAAGCATTATTATGATTTTTGCTGATGTGATTGGCTGTTAGTGAAATGTACGCAATTAATATGCTATACACATATATAATTTTTAAAAACCTGTCCTCAAACATTTATATTAGCTGAAAATGTTAAAAACCATGTATTATCTATCCATCCATTTTCTGTACACCCTTGTCCCTAGTGGGGTCAGGATGGGTGCTGGTGCCTATCACCAGCAAACATTTCAGGCAGGTGGCAACACAGAGACAGACAGGACAAACAACCATGCACACACACACCTATGGAGAATTTAGAGAGACCAATTTACTGAATAGTCATGTTTTTAGAGGAAACCAGAGTACCCTGAGAGAATCCATACATGCACAAGGAGAACATGCAAACTCAATGCAGAAAGACCCCAGGCCCAGAATTGAACCCAGAACCTTCTTGCTGCAAGGCAACAGTGCTACCAACTGTGCCACTGTGCAGCCCAATTATTATTGTCCTTTTATTTCATATTTATTCACTACAGTTGTTCTGTTCTACATAAAATCCCAACAAAATACATGGATGTTTGTGGTTAATGATAATACAAACAAGTTGCAAAGAATGCAGAGGACTGTATTCCATATAAATTTGAACTCGCACTACATTCAATTTAGTGCACTTTCAGTAATAAACCACTAAGTGGAGCTGTGCTCCTTTTTGAATATTGTCACCTCAATCTTTTCCACCGTTTGACTACAGTTTGGATTTTATTTTGAACAAGGTTATCCTCTGAGATATTTGTCTCTTTTATTAAGAAGGCCATATGAAAATCTAAGTGTGATAGGACAGCTTTTTGTACTTGATATTTATAATTTCAGGTGATAAAAAATATGAATGTAATGTTAATGATGTGAGATAAATTTATAAATGGCAGAACAGCATTTTAAAAAAAATTTAAACAAAGGAAAGTATCTATTCAACTGTTCTTTGTGTAGGTTAGGAAGATTTGGCAACTTCTCTTTCACCTCTCAGCTTTAATTTACATTCTACAGTGTACATCTGGTTTCTTGATCACTCAGATCTGAGCTTGTAATTACATAAAGGAAATGCCACAGGCTCATTAGGGTTCAGATCTGTTTTTTGATGTCTTCTCTCAACAAAGATGAACATAATGCAGAACATTTCATAAAATAATTAGAAATTTCTAGGAAAAAAACATAAACTACTAAATTGCTTTAGTAAAAAAACGTCACATTATATTTTTACAATATCAGCTAATTTAGGTCATGAGAGAGAGAGAGAAAAAAAGAAAAGATAATTTGACTTGAATATTTCACGTTATGTCCTGAAACGGAGGCCACACCTACTGGGATGACTTTACTAAAATTCTGGCTGGGGGTGGAGCCATTCGCTGTCCCAGCACGCAAGCTAGTGTTGCTTTAAAGACATCAGGGAATTCTCTGTACTCTTGGTGCATTTTCACTCTGTATTATGTCTTTATCTATAACTGTCTGCTGCAATCGAGTAAATGTGATTTTTAACACATTTAACATTAACATTAATGCATACTACTATTTTAATTTAAATTACACATTACATTACAAATTAAAATAGAGTACGTTTAAATTATCAAGACTTTCAAACGTTTTTATAAGACGGTAGCGCTACTAGTTTTTTTATTTTTAATTTTCTACTTACATTTAGCATAAGCGGAACTTGCTACATCATAAAATTGCTATCATTTCGAACTGGGACGGTTGTATTTCCATTTTTTTCTTTCTAACATTGAACTAATCACGTGGGAGCGTGACGTCAGCCCGGCGTCAGAGACAGTTATATCAGCAGAGGTTTGTCGGTGCGGTGTTACGAATATTACTTCCGTGTAAACTGTGGTCGTAAGAAGCGCTCACGAAGCTCATCTGACTGTCTCTTTGCACAGCTTCTCAAAAGCAACGAAGGTAAAATATTTTCCACTCTTTACATTAAAACTGTGACGTTAGTTGGTAAGCAACCGATAATGAACGTTTTGTTTTCATTGTCTCATGTTTCCCTGGCTGCTTAGGCCCTGAATTGACGTTCAGCCTGTTTCAAAAGATTAAAGCAACGTTATTTTTTTAAACAGAAAAACAAAACATAAAATTCTGTCTACTGTAACTGTCTATACATGGACAAATTGTTCCCTACTTTAAAAATGTATCTTCCTTGCCCTTCATGTCACCTTCTAACAGGTCATGATGAGCCCAACTAAGTTGAAACCAGTAAGGCTGCAACTTTAGAATGTGTTTAAATATATCTAGAGATAAGATTCAGTAAACCAACTTTATAATAAGCTTTATTTTCTGGACTGACTTAACTGTCAAAGTTCTAAAAAAATACTGTAAAAATATTTTAAAAATCTGCTCTTTTGTGTGTGCCATAGTCAAGATGTCCTCTTACGAAGAAGAAAATGATTCAAAGTTAATGCGGAAAGTGAAGGAGAATCCCTTTGTTCCATTGGGTGAGTATGTTTTGTCCCATGATAATAGAGTAAAAAAGCTCCCAGTTGAATTTTGAAGTCTCATGTTTGTAGTTGCGGTATGCAGTTTTCAAATTGAGCTGTATATAATCCCTAGTTGTTTTGCAGGATTGGCTGGATTTGTTGGCATCGTTGGACACCAGCTGTACAAAATGAAAAATCGAGGGGACACAAAAATGTCGGTGCACTTGATTCACATGCGTGTAGCTGCGCAAGGCTTTGTGGTTGGAGCCATGACAGTAGGTATGTATCATTTATTATCTTGTTTCCTATCTTGGTTGCTTTTATATTAGCCATGTCTTTCATTTAATTTACATGAGAATATATTTACATGTCTATACAAGATAACAGAAGGATGATATCTACATTCCCAGTTCTGTCTTATTGGTTTCCCTGGGAGATGTTACACTGGTGACAGTTAGGATGAAAGTAGGGTATGATTCTTCAAACCTCATCTACATGTAAAGTTGAAATTTGCGCACAGCAGAACTTCAGTAGAGCTTATGTCTATTATAAGGCTTTTCCCAGACTTGGATGTTTCCCACAATTTTCCTAGCCTGGTAAAAAAAAAAAAGAAGCAAAAATAAGTCCTTTGTTGTACATTTTGCTTCGTACAGAGGATGAAAGTAGGGTATGATTCTTCAAACCTCATCTACATGTAAAGTTGAAATTTGCGCACAGCAGAACTTCAGTAGAGCTTATGTCTATTATAAGGCTTTTCCCAGACTTGGATGTTTCCCACAATTTTCCTAGCCTGGTAAAAAAAAAAAAGAAGCAAAAATAAGTCCTTTGTTGTACATTTTGCTTCGTACAGAGGGCCTGGACCCTTGGCTATTGAGAAATGATTACTTGCTATACGTGTTTACTCTTGAAATTCGAAATTTTACCCAATTGATAACAATTGGCTGTGGTGTGTGTAATGGGCCAGTTTGATGCTATGAAACATGGGGGAAATTGCATTTTTTTACATTAAGTGTTCCCATCACTTTTCCTGTGCTTTTACAGGAAAAGTGATCTAAAGTCTAGATCAGTTGTACAAAGGCTAGTGAAAGTCTGTTAATCTGTTAGAATATTAGCACATGGAATTTTAATATTCTTTAAATAAAATTTCTAAATAATCCATCTGAGTATTTCAGTATTGCTTGTACTGCACAATTTCCTATTCTGGCAAAGATTAGGCTTGATTTATTGTGGAACTCCATTGTTCCCTTTAGTTATCTATAGATGAAAACGACACACTTTTGCCTTATTATGTTTCTTGCTTTATCAATTAGTGATGCCTGCTGCAACTGTTTTGATTTGTTTCCATTCTCTAACTTGCCTTTTTTTTCTTTTCTTTTTTTTAGGAGTCCTGTATTCAATGTACAACGATTACATTAGGCACCCCAAAGAAGAGCAGGACACTGGAAAACACAATTGAACAGAGACTCTTACAATGAGATTTTTGTGTCTTTAATACTCTCACATTTATAGATGTCCATTCAGAGGCTAACAGATTACTAAAAACCAACTGATGGTTTACCCTTCTACAGAAAATGTTTGCCACTGCAAACGTGACTGGGGTGGATGCTTGTGATAAGGGTGGCAACACTGATGTATTTTTGTATAACGTTTCAGTGTAGTATATAAAACAAAATTAGTTGCAGATAAATTTAACAATATTTATGACCAGAATAAATCTGACTATGACCACAAGCAGAATGTTCTGGCTTTCATATTTATTTATCATTGTCCTGTTGAAAGTCAGCTATGCTTTTTATGTGGTAACTTGGGTTTTAGGCAAATTAAAAGCATTTCCATATTAATCTTTTTTTTCTTTTATATATTCACCTCTCCTGACAAAAGCTTTAACAGATGTTTGCACACTGTCACAAGAAAAAATGTTTCTCGTTATAAGTACTTCTTCTAAAATGCTGATTTTTATTCATTGAGATCCTCTGTACTGTACTGTAACCATTTGTTTTGTTTCTCAGTATTTTCTTCATATATTTTTGCAATGAGATATTAATGACACAAAAAATGATGCCAGGTTTATAAATATAAACTGTGGTGTTGTCAAACACAATGTAGCCTGTTTTAGTGGCAAACATTAATTGGTTCCTAGGGTATTTCCAGGGCTGATTATTATTGTATGTACCAGGCTATTTGTGAAAGTCTCCTTCATTTCCTGAAATAGTTTTGAATCTCTGCTGTGTGTACACTTATGTTGTGTGATTTACCTGGAACAGTAAATATTTTATATAATAGGCGCCTCAAGTTGTTCAACTCACTTTTGGTAGCTATTGTTTTCAAAATTGTTTCCTTTCTTCGTTCATTAAATCTCCTACTTCCTGTAACTAAAAAACATATTTCGTATTTGAAACATATTTAGCATTTAGTGAATTATTTTACTGACATTGCACTATGCCTCTGCTGAAGGCTATAGAAGGGCTGCTATAGAAATGTTTTCATTTGGCAACATGAACTGTCTACCTGAGATGCAGGAAGGGCAAGTACTGTCAGCATCAGAGCCTGGATGACATTCCAACGTGGAAATACCTCTGGGGTGGATTTGTCAGCATGACTCTGCAAATCTTCCAACTTTCTAAACTCTATATTGAGTAAACGGATTCAATATGAGCTTGTATTCAAACCAACTGAACTGATATGAAGAATCCGGTTAAATGTTTGTGGCTTTCTTAAATTTGAGCATTTTATATTTTTCCCCCAAATTAAAGTAGTTGCTGGTCTTCTTAATACAACACAGTATGTTTGTACTATATGTTGCTCAATCAAATGTATGCAATTTTTTTATTGTGGACAACAGGAAAATTACACATGCTAAGGATTGTTTTTTTATTGAGGTTGGTGAATCAGTATTTCATCCCATTTATTTTGTGCCATACTGTACATACATACACTTTTTAATTTTTCCACTCAACTTTCCATGCAGAACTATGTGAAAAGCCCTCTTTAATTACGTTTTTTTTTTCTGGAGAATGTTAACTACTGTCTGCTGGACAACATACAAGTCATCAGTCTAGCAGTGTGGGCAATAATGTTTTTGTAATAAATTATTTTTTTCATGTAATATTATTCAAGCTAGAATTTGTTTATTAACTGTAGGCTATTACAACTTAAAACTACCAAAATGAATTATGGAACTATTTTGTGGCCTGTCAGCGATAATACTGAATGGTAATTCAACAGAATTCCTACACAAACTCTTTGAACACACACAGTGTGATGTCATTGTAGCATTTCATTAACAAATATTTATATTTGTATTGTCATCTTCAGAAACAACTACACTTATCACTTTGACTGCAAACATTAACTTTCAACAAACATTTCATAAAACTGTTTACTGGATTTTCTTTGTTCTTCCTCAATATAGTATGTGGTATTTTATGTGTTTAATACGGTGGCTGACAGGTGCAAATGCGCAGCAACAAAGAAAACATGCGAACAAAACAAAGAACACACGCACAAATGAAATGCAGCAAACAAAAAGCAAATAAAATGCAGCAAACAAAAGAGAGAGACGCAAACAAAAACGAAAACACCCCAAATGAAATGCAGCAAACAAAAAGAGAAACGCAAACAAAAACGAAAACACCCACTACAATAACTGCTCAAACACAGCATAATAAAGGCTGCCTAGAGTAGTGCATCCCTCCTCCCCATAAACAACACTGTAAAATAATACGTTGGTTTTACTCCAATTCGAAACATGGGAAACACTCCCATCAATGCAATAAAAAGGTGTGGCTAATCTGCTGTGAAGCCTCTAATGTCCCGCCCCCGTCACGTGCATTCATTCAGAATCTGATAGTCATTGTGACATTCACTCGCTTGTTCCGACTTGTTGATGAAACCTGTGTTTTACTTTCCATTCAGACATCATACTTCATATATTTGAAAAAAAGGTTTATATATATATATATATATATATATATATATATATATATATATATATATATATATATATAAAAATTCCCTTCTCACCCTCTGCAGGTGGTCTCTTTCATCCTCTGAACTCGGGTCCTCTACCAGAGGTCTAGGAGCTTGAGGGTTCTGCGCAGTATCTTGGCTGTGCCTAGTACTGCACATTTCTGGACTGAGATGTCTGATGTTGTTCCTGGGATCTGTTTTAGCCACTGCTCCAGTTTGGGGGTGACTGCCCCGAGGGCCCCGATGACCACAGGCACCACTGTGGTCTTCACCTTCCAGTTCTTTTCCAGTTCCTCCCTGAGGCCCTGGTATTTCTCCAGTTTCTCATGCTCCTTTTTCCTGATGTTGTAGTCACTTGGTATAGCTACATCCACCACAACTGCTTTCCTCTGTTCTTTATCCACCACCACAATGTCCAGTTGGTTTGCCATAACCATCTTGTCTGTCTGGATCTGGAAGTCCCACACACCACAGAGGTGTTACTGGTTCTATATATATATATATATATATATATATATATATATATATATATATATATATATATATATATATATATATATATATATATATATATATTTCTTTTTTTTAAATTCAACTTTGTATATGGATAACTGAACATTCTATTAAAAAAACAGCTATAGGAAAATTATTTTTATTGGATGCTGCATTTATTTACTGCTGTTAGTCATTTGTGGTAAAAAAAACAAAAAAAAAACTTACGTTTACCTTTACCTTTCCAATCCAGCCTCTGCTCTATTCTGCTCTATGGCTTGCTACTCTTTGACAGGCATTGGATGCTTCTAGATTATAGCACCGTAATCCTTACATTGTGCCACTGTGTCTTTGACAGCTCGTTATGAAGGTCACTCTTTTTTAGTAAAGAAAACAGATCAACGTGTACAGCTGCTGCATATCAAGTTTCACCATTTCCAGCACGGATGTCACGTTTCTCCTAACACCGGAGACGCAGAGTCAGCATGACTGCGCACATTTAGGAGCTCGTCCTCTCGTTGACTTAAGGTTTAATTTAATTTAATTTATTTTTTTTACAATTTAAGATGAAATCTCGGTCTAAAATGTTTACAGATATGCCCGTTTATTCTTGTAGTATGAACGGGCAGTATAAAGAGCATTCTCATCTTCAGCGATCCACAGCACCACCATGTGGTTAAAATAAGTCTTACAGCATAGAAAAATAATTGGAATATTATTTAACCGGAAAAAAAAATAAATAAATAAAACAGCAGAGAGATGCCTAATAAGCAGATTCATATGTTGTGAACTATCAATGACCTTGGGTGTCCAGAAAGGCGTCTACAAATAAAATGTATTATTATTATTATTAATAACAGACGTCAGAAACCCTGGGCAACATGGCCGCTGTCATGGTGCATTTTAACAAGAGCACGCGCCTTCCCTGTTAACGCGAGATCGCGTTGAAAGTAACAGAACCTGCGTTGTTATAGCGACAGTAGCGTCCCCTTCAGAAAACTACTATTCATTTTCACAGTTAATAAAACATGCGGTTAAACAGTCTAACATCTTAACTCTTTAGCTATATATTACAGGTAAGTTATAATCTCGCTTTTACAGTTCTAGATGTCTTGTGACCTTTAAAGATTTCTGTTCGAATTTTAAAGATACATCTATAATAGGTCCCTGATTACTATGTCAGTTCTTGTTGCAGACCGGTGTTACCGGTATCTTAAGTTCTTTAACATAATTTCAGCATTGTCAGCACCTGACAAATGCAGCATTCTGGTGATAACCCATTTCATTTAGTTTTCAGTTAGTAACTCTAAAAATCACATTGGTGATTCTGTTTAATGTGTAAAAATCTCAATCAGCAGTGTGGCTATATGGGCAATGTTGTGCTAAAATGGCATAGGGATGACTTGGGGACCACATAAACCAGTTTGAACAGTTGACTGGATCAGCAAAGATCTAAGACAAATTGAACATGTGTGAGATGTGCTTGACAAGCAGATCTGATTAATGCAGGGTCTACTTCACAACTTCCAGGACTTGAAGAATCTGCTGTTGATGTTGTCCATGTCAGAGGCCACATCCATGTTGTGCCTTGTAGATGTAGGTCATATTTAAGCTATAATGTTCAGTTACTGAAGTGGAAATGAGTAAGCTAACACAATCATTTTGTCTTCTTTTAGTAGTTTCTTATTTCCACTACCTTGTTTATCATGGAGAGTGATGAACATTTGAATGACTTGCGGCTTCAGTTCCAAACATTGCAAAAACAGCAGGAAAAAAGAAAACTGGAAGGGAAGAAGAAGAAAGAACCCAGTGATTTAAGTGTGACAGGTACTCAGGATGATTTGAATCTGTCGAAACAAGTCGTTCAGGAAGACAGTCCTGAAGAAAGGCAAGTGGTTTCACTTAGTCTCGGTTTAAATAAAACTGTATTGTTTAACTCAAAGCTTAAGTAATACATAAATACATAAATTAATAGTCATAACATGATGATGATGTGTCATCTGTCTTTCGAAGTCTGTTAAAGGAGCAGGATGAGAGCTTGTTAGACCAAATTCGAGAGCTCACGGATGAAAATGGGAGGCTCTTCAAACTTCTGAGTGAAAAGGACTTTGAGATCAAACATCTGAAGAAGAAAAGAGAAGAAGAAAGACTGGCCTTTACAGGTACAAGCAGACAAGTTGGATGTATTTCACATTCGAGAGTCAATGGGGCTTCACTGTCGTCTTGTGAATTATCGCTTTAGGTTCATCAGGCTTAGCAGGAGCTGTAGCTGCCACCAAGATTGTTGAGCTTTCCAAGAAGATTAGAGAGCTAAATGCAGAAATTGAGAAAGAGAAGATTAGATCCAAGCAAAGCAGCAATAGGATCAAAGAGCTTGAGAAAGAGGTAAAGCATTTTTTGTTTGATTTATTGGATGGAAAGTTGAAGTTACAGGTCAAAACCCACAGAAAGCAACATTTTGTTTAGCTCCAGTGTGCTTTGGAGAATGCTGTTCCTGGACAGAAAACCACACAAAGAACCCTGGATAAGAGCTCGTCTGAAGACCAGGAGGTAAACTGAAACTGAGTAATGCCATTCTCTTGATGTGAAACCTGACATGATAGCATTTCATTTTAAATCACATACATTTTCTACTGAGCAACAGGAAAACCCGCTGGTCAAGTCTCTGCAAGAAAAACTAGCAGCTGCCCAGCTCAAAGTGACAGAATATCGAAACCAGGTTCAGTCTGCAAAACAGGAGCTGAAGGTTGCTCAAAAGGTAATCTCATTATTTTTTTTCCACCTAACAGAGCTCTAATTATGCTTATTTATGACATCTTAATTGGATTTTTGGGCCTTTCAGCTGAAGGCCCTGTATTCTCTGGCTATCAGAAATGGGCCTGTGTGTATTTTCTTACCACACAAGCTGCATTTCGAAGATAAGTTTGAAAAGTGAGACGGATAAAAATAACCTTCAAGACTATTATACATAACCTGGAATTTATATTTTTGAGATGAAGTCTTTAAATTTATAAGGATGTCCTGGATAAGACTGATACAGCAACTTCCATATTTACTGTCATTAGTGGTATATAGATTATTTGATTCCAGTAGCATAATTTGGTTTTCTTACTTAGTTTCCTTGTTAAATATACACCCCTCTTACTGCCCTGCAGAAATAACGCACAGTTTAAAAACAAAACAAAAGGGTAAACCATAATGTCCATAATGTACACTTCATTTAAATAATAAATGCTTATTCATACCTCATCAACATTATGTATTTTTAATGACATACTGACTGATCTCTTTTTATTCTATATATTTATGATGATACTTCTTATTATTTATTTATTTTATTGGAGGCAACACAATTTTTCTCATTAAAATTGTTATTACCATAGAATGATAATAGAGCATGTCTATGTCTACTCTTAAAATGATGAACGACTTCAGGTTTTATTGAGTGAAGTTGGAGAGGAGGTCAACCTTCAGCAGATGCTCAACAACCCTGGGAGCTTTAGAGGCCGGTCACAGCAGATTCTTGCTCTTCAAACAAGGGTAAGCTGGAAAACTTAGATGGTGACTGAACGTCCTTTATAATGCCCATCATTCATTATGAAAACTTATTTCAAGAAGTTGGTTGGTTTTCAGGATTATGATTGTGCAGGTGCCTCTCTATCAAAACAGAACATCACGGAGAGGTTTCTGGTTCAGGAGTGTCTTCTAAAAAGAAAAATGACAGTATTAGGTTGGTTGTGCGAAAGCTATAACTACTACGATCAATAGAAATAAACAGTTGAGATATGTTACTCTGCATGTAATCAGTCTATTTCTGGGTTTTTGAACTGAATTCCTGAAACTAACTGAATTTGATTTTGATGATATTCCAGTTTCAGTTTGATGCACGTGAAAGTTATGTCACAGAAAATGCTGAATTCATACAACAGGTACGGGAGCTAGAGCAGCAGCTGTGTCAGCGAAGACAGGCAGATGTCCAGAGTGTGGAGCAGGACTTTTCTGGCACTTCGGCCCATCATAAACCCCCTGCCCAAAATAGAAACCTCAACTACATCCGTACCATAGAAAAGGAAAAGAGGGAGGCATTTGAGGTACTTAAACAATAACTCAGTTTGAAAACAAAATGACATATAAATGTACTAATTATTATTATTTTTTGCTTGTTGCTTTTGGTAAATCTATAGAGGATCTCAGCTGATCATGAGGGCCTCTTGAAAGAACACGAGGAAGTGAAGAAAAAGCTAGAAGCCTCCAAAGCCAGGAGCAGAACTCAGTCCGAGGAAATCAAAACTCTGAAAATGCAGATTTCCTCCTTATTAGAGAAGGGGAAACATGACACCGAGCTTGTGGATGCCCTGCTGGTAAGCCATTAGATACAATAAAAGTGGGAAAGAGAGAAACATTCTGGGCTCTTCCTTTACCACAACCTTGTTGTGTTGACCCCTGGCAGAAACAGCAGAGCCAGATGCAGACGACGCTGAAGCAACTCGGCCAACAGCAGAGCGCACAGATCGAGAGCCACAAACACAGCCCGAGACAACAGCTGGACAGTAGGCCCCCAGAGAACAACGGTCTCATCCACAAACTGAAGCTCCTGGTAGCAGAGAAAGACGCCATGATAAAAGAGCTGCGGGAAAGGCAACAGCTTTCCAATAAGGTAAAAAAAAAAAAAAAAGCAGAAATATTTAGTGCTGTAGCAACCACTGTAAAACAGGTCTGCCTGCTGAAAATGAAAATCTGTTTTCACAGAATCTGAAGGAAGAGAGTGTGGACAGACAATTAAGCCCTAAAATAAAAAGCTGCAGTTCAGGAATCTACCCAGAAGATGGAGACAGGGTCACAAGAATTACACCCGAGTATGTTTTCGGACATGTCTGAATTATTTGATTTTTTATATTGTCATTTTATTCATGAAGAGAATCATAAAAACTACCCTCTGAAATATAATCAGTTCTGTCTTGTGATATAAGGTGCATGTTTTGGTAAACTCTAGAAGGAACTAAGATCACTTGTTTTACAAAGGATAACTAATAATTGGCTAGAAGAGGTCAATGACGGAAGAAGCAAGAAGAGTAAAACATTTGATGATTTCTCTTTTTTTTATCTGTTTCAGTTCAGTCTCTAAATTAGGCCATAAATTGGTAATTGCAACTGTGGGAGGTGAGATGGAATTAAAGTAAGTGAGCTGTATTATATATATTTACACGATTCCTCTTAAAATCAGTTATAATTGCATCAATGTAAATTAATCAAAACTATGAACCGTTTGATTGTGTTTGATGTTCTCCGAAGTCATTCAAAGTGTCCGGGTTGTTCTGCTGATGTGAATGCACCGATCACCCAGAGCAGTGCGTATAAAGTCCTCAGGATGGAGAAGGATCGCCTACTGGAGCTGGTTAAGCTTCTACAGATCAAGTAATGCACACTCTACAAATCTTTCTGTTTGCCAGAAAACTTTAAATATACTGAAACCAGTACATTTAACTGATTTCAGTTAAATATCCTGGAACTCAGTAACGTTAACTTTACTGGGTTCCAGTGAAATACTCCCTGCTCTCCTACATCATTGACATAGATAGAATGTGCTTCTACAAGGAACAAACCATATAAATGTGGACTCGACTCTTGATTTTTTTTTTTTATTGATTATAATCCAGATCTTGGCTGAGATCCAATCAAACATTCGCCAGAATGTTATGAGTCATTTTCACATCTTTTAGGTAGTAATAGTAAATCTATGGTCTAAGGTTTAATAATCTAAATGATGGACAGAATCCATTTCATTGGATTGAAGTGCTTCAGATGATTCCCATAGACAATAATTTTATTGTTGCTTTAGATGTCCAAAGAGAAAGCAATTAAATGTGTGTGCATTAAGAAATTATTTTATTATTTTATCTAAGACAAAAAAAAAATGTTTATCTTCCAGAGAGAAAGACATGAAACAAATGTGTTTGGAGGCAGAGAAGAAGTACCGAGAGGAGCGCCGCAAAACCTTGATCTTGGAGCAGCAGTTAGAAAGGGCATGAACAGATTCAAAGTAAAGGACTTTGCGTCGAGCACGGAAAGGATAAGGATCAGTGTGACCAGGTGGACGTTCTGCTAAAAAAACTGTTTTCCAAGTGTTCAACTCCAAGGGTTCCCAGGGTTGTCTACCTTGGCTGTCTCACTCATGGCTGCCATGGCTGTTCCTCAGGAGAAATAGGGCAGAAAAAAAAAAGAAAAAACAAAAGAGACAAACATATCAAACTCTGGAATGTGAATAAATTTGACCTTGTAATTGTGTTGTGAGCTGCTCCTGATTTTAAACATGAGAGTGTTTTTTTTTCTCTTCATCCGATGAAAATTTAACCACACAGCAAACTTAATGATGTGTGGCAATAGTCTCAGCTCCCATGCACAGGGTTAGCTTCTGCCCATCATCTTTTGGTTGTTTATGTTGCTCTTGTTCGCTGTCTCCTGTCTGGTCATTCAGCTGGAGGAAACACCGTCTCTGAGGGCACCCCAAAAGAGCACTCTCCATCACAGCGTCCAGCTTTATGATGACATGATGAGACAAGTTGAGCACGTTTTTTTTTTTTTTTTTCCTGGAGGCTCTGTGACAGCACTGACAAGACACTAACCAGGAGAACTGGCTGCTCCCTGCTCAGGCTCTCTTGCTGCTCAGCCCTACCTTCTCGTCACATGTGACAAACCACAGCCTGCAGGAAACAAGTTCCCTCCTTAGCCACACATACACACACACACACACACACACACACGCATTCGCAACACACACACACACAAATCGTGCGGATATCTTACTCTCACTTCAGTTTGGAATGATTTGTAATGCAGACCAGATGACTTAAGGTTAAGGACTATGGAGGAACTTTTGTGGAACAGCTTCCTGCTTAACCTTGATAGTAGCAGACAGTTGTTCCAGCTGATTAGGGAATGGCTTGACCTTGATCTGTTTCCCCCGGTGTCATGTACTCTCTGATAGTCATTTCATAGATGTAAATTGACACTTTTATTTTGAAGAAAAAAAATATATATATTTATATATATATATGCAGGTCATCGCTAAAGAGGCTGGCTGTTCACAGAGCTCTGTGTCCAAGCACATTAATAGAGAGGCGAAGGAAAGGAAAAGATGTGGTCGAAAAAAGTGTACAAGCAAGAGAGATAACCGCACCCTGGAGAGGATTGTGAAACAAAACCCATTCAAAAATGTGGGGGAGATTCACAAAGAGTGGACTGCAGCTGGAGTGAGTGCTTCAAGAACCACCACACACAGACGTATGAAAGACATGGGTTTCTGCTGTCGCATTCCTTGTGTCAAGCCACTCTTGAACCACAGACAGCGTCAGAAGCGTCTTGCCTGGGCTAAAGAGAAACAGGACTGGACTGCTGGTGAGTGGTCCAAAGTCATGTTCTCTGATGAAAGTAAATTTTGCATTTCCTTTGGAAATCAAGGTCCCAGAGTCTGGAGGAAAAGAAGAGAGGCACTTCATCCACGTTGCTTGAAGTCCAGTGTAAAGTTTCCACAGTCAGTGATGGTTTGGGGTGCCATGTCATCTGCTGGTGTTGGTCCATTGTGTTTTCTGAGGTCCAGGGTCAACGCAGCCACATACCAGGAAGTTTTAGAGCACTTCATGCTTCCTGCTGCTGACCAACCTTTTGGAGATGCAGATTTCATTTTCCAACAGGACTTGGCACCTGCACACAGTGCCAAAGCTACCAGTACCTGGTTGAAGGACCATGATATCCCTGTTCTTAATTGGCCAGCAAACTCTCCTGACCTTAACCCCATAGAAAATCTATGAGGTATTGTGAAGAAGAAGATGCAATACACCAGACCCAACAATTCAGAAGAGCTAAAAGTCACTATTAGAGCAACCTGGGCTATCATAACACCTGAGCAGTGCCACAGACTGATCGACTCCATGCCACGCCGCATTGCTGCAGTAATACAGGCCAAAGGAGCCCCAACTAAATACTGAGTGCTGTACATGCTCATACTTTTCATGTTCATACTTTTCAGTTGGCCAACATTTCTATAAATCCTTTGTTTTTATTGGCCTTTCAGTAATATTCTAATTTTCTAATATGCCGAATTTAAGATTTTCATTTGTTGTCATTTGTAATCATCAAAATTAAATGAAATAAACATTTGAAATATATGAGTTTGTATGTAATGTATGAATATAATATACAAGTTTCACTTTTTAAATGGAATTACTGAAATAAATCTACTTTTTCATCATATTCTAATTTTATGACCAGCACCTGTATATATATATATATATATATATATATATATATATATATATATATATATATATATATATATATATATGTTTGTAAGTTTTCTATTTTCTATCTAGTCTCAAGCAAATCAATTTCATTTTTTGAAACAAACTAAGTTTTCGTTAAATTATTATTTTTTTTTTTATGGCTTACCTGTATTTTCTTCCTGTTTTGGATGTGAATGGTTGCAAATAAAAATGCAAAATTTCCGTCAAGATTGCATTAACCTCTGTTAGATTCCTCCTAAAGTTGATATTCCTATTAAATATCCACACTAATCATTTCTGACTTGAAACCAGATGTGGGGGAATAGTGGTTAGAAGTGAATACAAACTAAAGCTACACAAACGGACTGTAATTCATTACTCAGAGCATATCACACATTTACAGAATAAAGTCTGTGATCAGCGATCCAAGATGTCCTGGGAAGCGTTTGGAAAAAGTAGGGAATTTATTTTATGAATTTACTGGGTTTGAATGAATTTTGAAAAAAACAGAGACAGGGTAATAGGAGTAAAATTTGATTGTTTTCAGGCATTATTGTCGGCAACATTGTTTGAACGGTTAATGCAGTTTAACAGTTTTTTCTTCCTTATTTATTTTATTCAGTCTTTCTTTCCTTTCTTCATTCTTTGTATTTGTCCTTCCTTCATCCTGTTACCCCTCATTCCTTTTTCCTTCTACATTTGTCATTCCTTCTTCCCTATTCTCCATCCCTCCACTTATCCTTTCGTCCTTCCTTAATTCTTTTCTTTCATCCTCCATCATTCCCTCCATTTCCCTATTTTTCATACCTTCTTGGTTTGCTTTTGTCCATCCTTTCTTCCTGTCTGCTTTGAGCAGATGTACTTTATAAATGAGCAAAAACGTTAACGGCAAACTTTGCTAATTATGTCTGGAAAAAAATCTTTAGAAAGCCTCTTAGACTTTCAATCCAAACGTTGTCTCAGGTCTGCTGATGGGTGTAGGATTTACATACATGCGTACATCTGAGTTATTTTAAAGTATCTGAAGGTGTTTAAGCAAAAAACAAATAGAAAATAAAACCTGCCCCGCCTGTCGACTCTGCCCTCTCCACATCACGCTTAATTTAAAACCATGGCTAACTTAGTGTGCTGATTCAAATACTGCACTATGTCTTCCAGCACCCTGTGGGAGATTGGCAGGTCCCATTTAGACCTGGTGAGAAAGAGCCACAAGACAAAAATATCAGAGTTTGGACATGATGAAGACAGCCTTTATGCTCACAGTAACAAAAAACATCTTGTGTTGAGCACCTCCTGCATGAAGGGTGAGAAACCTTTTTAGGTGGCAGTGCATGAGCAGGTTAGATACAATGGGATCTGAACTGATTTGGCGTAAATTACACTAGACGTTACATAACGTGGAGCAAATTTTTTTGTCCCTTGTTCCATGAGATTGCTGGAAGATGCTAAATGCTCTTGAGCACACCATGTGTATGTGTAAATACTGACTGATAGGAACAAGTCAAGCACTTCCAATATTTCAGTAAGCTTTTTAAAAAATTTTTTATAAAGCTTCCTACTGTTTCCTACTGAGGTTATAGTGTAATTTCAGGTAAGCTAATTTCACAGCTTAATGCTTCTGCTCTTGTTGACTTCAGTTATTTCGGAGTGTCATCACCTTCAAATAAATTACACTTTGGCAAACAATTTTATTCTTGTTTTATGTAGCTGTATTACGCAGAAAGGTGTAGATTTATTCCAAAATGCCCAATAAGCCACCAAACCAAACATAAACTTATGTAAACACAGCGTACGTAAACAGCCTCGGCTATTTGTCATTCCAGCTTTGAATGACTCCTTTCTCCATCGTTCTCCTCAGAGGTATTCCCTCGTTCTGGACCAATGCTTCCTGCAGACCATTGACTGCATCCAGAAACTAAAGTAAACAGTGCAGCTGTGAACGCAGAGGTTAAAGTTAGCAATCAGTGTACGAGGGATCTGTGAACTTTCCTCAGGCCAGAAAAACGGTTTACTCTGTGAGTTTATTCATCGCCCCGCAGCTCTCATTTACATGTAATGGAAAGAAAATAAACTGAACAGTTCTAATGTGCTCATTTACAGTAATTAGAACTTAAGTAACAACTTAACTTCTACACAAGCGAAGTAATAATTAGACTCTTACTGGTCACATTAATGTTCACTGGATCATCACTTTAAGTTCTCTTCAGGGTCTCATTAGGCGTGGTATCACTAGATGGCAGTACAGTTGCTGATGTGCTGGGATGTACCTAAGATTAGTAAGAAACTGTTTCGACATTGAGTGGTACCATGTGATTTAAAGTTATAAGTGTTCTAAAACTGTTTCCACAAAATAGAAGTTCTAGGAAAAACACAGTGACTCACAATTTCAAGAAAATATGTTTTTTTTAATTATTATTTTAAAATGTCACATATTGAAAAGAAGTGGAGAAAAAAAATCACTACTTCTACAATAAGTACCATATCTTGCAAAAATCTTCAGACCCCTTGAACTTTTTTTCAGCAATTTGTCACGTTACAACCAGAGACTTTAACTTATTTAACAGTGGGGTGACTTTTTTAACTATAAAAATCTCAAAAGTGCTGTGTGCATGGGGAACTAGAGGGAAATCCCCACTTACAACCACAAGTATTTTGATGTGTCTTATAGCTCTGCATGTGTAGACACTGAAATTTAACACCTCTTTTTTTTTTCTTTTTTTGACAAAATACAATCGCTTTGACACGTCAGTCTAAAGTGTCTGTGAACTTGTCAATCTTAGCAAAGATTTTAAAATGGGAAGAGGTCTAGACTTTGAATAGGCCATTCTAAGACGTGATATCGCTACAGTTCCTCCCGATTTACCACAGACTTCTTTACTTCTCTTAATGTCATTCTTTAGGTGGGCAGCTCCTCTTTCGGTAGATTTGGCAGCTGTATCGTACTTTTTCCACTTGCATTTGTTTGACCATCTTGGAATATTGTTTTACAACCTAACACTGCAACCACCTCTCCACAATTTCTGTCTTTCCTGGATTTCATGATGTTTTTTGTTCACTAATGTTCTCTAACAAACCTCCGAGGCCTTCACAGAACAGCTGTACTCATTCTTAGATTAAATTACACATGTATAAACTTTGTTTATTTATTAAGTGACTTCTGAAGGGAACCAGCTGCCTAACAATTTCTTTTTGTATTCTTCAAACCTTAATGTTGGTTTAAATCCAAATAAACCCCTTTAATTTGTAGTTATGTATTTAGAAAAGTGTAAGTGGTCTGAAAAGTTTTGCGCACAGGTTACATACACTACATTAAACTCTAATCTCTAATAATAAATCATCAAACATGGCTGACATAGCAGATGCATTATCCTAAGACTATTCAACAAGTCAGAATTTTTTTCTGGAAAACTTATGGCAAGTTATACGTTTTGTATTGAAGCACAATGAAAAGGCCTCTTATGAAAGCAGTTCAAATCAAAAATAAATTTAAAGCTGTGTTTAAGGTCTTGTGGAATGTTGAAAAACTGCACTGACTTTGAGAAAACCTTTAAAATTACTGAAAAGCAAAAACTATGTAATGTATATTAGATTACGTTCACTAGGTACAGTGGAAGTAGATTACTAGAGCTTCAACAAACACAGGTTAAAAAAAGAAGGTCTACAAAAATGGTATTGAATTATCTGAGGCAAACACCACTAAGGAAGTAGAGACAAAAAAACCCTTCTGGGCATGTAGTCGTTTTCATCAGTCTGACAGCAGCTGAACATGCTGGCCTCTCTGTGGCAATCATACTAGCTTGGGACAAAGCAATCAGCCTTTCTCAAGTCTGAACCGCATGCCAGACTAACATGCAGAGGAGAAGGGTCATTATTTGGCATTGGGCCTGCTTTTGTGACAGATCTGAAAAGGTTTGTCTTCCTATCCACAGTTTAATTTGACATTGAGCAAATCTTTTGTATTTCTCTTGAAACAAATAACCAAGATAATGATAAAAATGGCATGTAGGGTTCTTTTTTGAGTAAGTGAAAATATACTAGATGTAGTTCAGAGGGACTATCATTATTTTTTTTTGCTTCTGGATTGAATAAATATTGAATAAATAAATAATTTTAACACAGTAAAATAGAAATGCATCATTCCTAAAGCACCAGAACATGAGTATGCAGCACTGCTCAGCATATCAGCTGCATTTTTGCTTTTAAGACACTTTGGAGAGCAGCACTGAAGGAGCACAGAGCAAAAGGTGATGATAAAACAAAGTGATTCGGCAAGGGAAACAGAAGTTTTTCTAAAGCTGCAATCAACAAAGTGCAACTCCCCTATCACTAAAAGCTGCTATTCTTTGCATGTCATCTTTGTAACATGATTGCTACTTTTAACATGTGGGTCTCATTTGTTTCATCCCTTAAATACTTTTCTCACTGTAGATTGAACTGTTCACACCTTATGTCAAATAATCAATTTCTTTAGGAACATCTCCAACATTTGTGCTGAAGATATAATTGGGTTTGTGGAGTTACCTTTTAATATGCTTTTAAACTTTTGGAAAATAAAAATGCTCTGTTTTTGCATTTAGAGAAAGTAATTAGTTTTTATTCACTGGATGAACAGGAAATAATCTACAAAGAAAAGAGGATTGTTTCCATGAAAGTATGGTTTTTCATTATTGCAGTTGTTTAATAAGTCCCTCAGCATGTCCTGGCAAAATGGCAATGACAATTTACTCATGAATGCAATAAGGTCCACATTCTGGAAATATTTGCATCAGCACCCCTGATAACACAGACTGCTGGTTTGGCTCTAGTTTTTCTGTCATTTGACAGCTTGCCACGGAGAAAGGCAAAAATTAATTAAGAGAGACACAAGCTCTTTGCACCACGAAACCCCAAGAGACTGCTTAAATTGTTCACAGAAATAATGTCCGTGTACGTTCCATGAATGTCAATGTGCGAATGTTTGTTATAGCACAACAGATGGATACACTAATTGTAGTTAACTGGTCCACAATGTGTCCCAGTGAGTTCATTCCTTAACTGCAAAGTAAAGGTGGAGTCCAGCCAAAGAAAATGTCCAATCCAATTTAAAAGTTTAAAAACCATTAAAGGATCATTAAACTCATGATGTGACACTAACATCTTGACACGTATCTATTGTGTGTAAGTCAATACAAATGCAAAAATGATAAATGCAACATAAACGAAAGAGTAAAGTGACTTGCAAAAGCATTTACAGCCAGTTGGATTTTTCCTTTCTTTCCCCCACATTTCATACAGCCAAATTCAATTTATTGGGATTTTATAAGACACACCAACACAAGAAACCTGTGTGTAATTTTATCTTAGTAGGACAAAATTTGATTCAGACTTGTTCTTTGAAAGCCTCAGAGGTTTTTTTTTTTAAACATAAATAATGAACATTATAAGATCTAGAAACACATCAGAAACATCGGTGGAAAAGTTGGAATATTATTAAGTTGTGATCATTTAATTGTTCAAGCTAACATTAGTGTAGCATAACTTTAGACCTACCAATACATGGCTCCACGGTGAATGTATGGTGTAGGATGATATCTAATTTTGGAAGTCTCTCCCTGTCTGCTTTCTGGGCTATTAGTGGAAATTTTGCTTCCTTCCTCGTCGTCTCCTTGCTGACTCCCCGTTAGTATTTGGTGTACAGAATCTAGCTCAGCAGACTGACATGTAGACCGGAACTGTCATACACACAGACAACTTCTATCTTCCTATATTAGAAAATGGACATGTAGGTTGACTTTCTGTATTGTAACCTCAGAGATGAAACAGTCATTTCAATGTAATTTTGACAAAAAATTAAAAAAAAATCACTTAACAAAAAAAGTTGGGAGAAACCCTTTTCAACCACACAAGTGAATCTATTAAATAGGTACTTGGTACAAAGACTATTGTTTTTTTTATTTGGAGTGAACAAATCTTATGCTTAAATCAATGCTCAAATTGCACAGACAGAGAATGTTGCTGGCCTTTAGGCAGAGAGAGAAAAAGGAGGCAATCATGTGGAGAAACTTGGAGAACAATTTTTCCATCACAATCAACTCAAGAGGTTTCCAGGGGGCTCCCTACAGAGATAGTTTCTTTGAATCACTACCCTGATGCTGTAGCTCCATCAGAAAGATGTGAAGAGACAGAATTAGAGAATTGGCACCAAATTACTAGACACTTTAAAATTTCCATTACCTGTTTTAGTGGCGACTTTCATCTGTTCTTTTGAATTTTACTGCAGTTGTAAAGTTGAAACAAATTTAAATTCTATTGAATTCAGTATTCAGAAACAGTCTGGGCAAGTTTAGAAGTAAGCTAATTTTTTATCAACTCTTTTACTACAAAAGGTTATATCCTGTTGTATAAATCAGGAGTTTGTGCTAACCCTGGGAAGTGGCTTAGTTCACTCGTTTTTCTTTTGCAAGAATTTTCAACATCTCAAATTAGTTCATGAGTTATTAATGTAGATCCATACTTATCCAAGCTGGTTTAGTATTTTTCTTATATGACTAAACTACTTCATTACAATTTAAAATGTTTCCAGTATAAGGCAGTGCATTTGTGTTTGTATGAGAAGAAGAAGAGAATTCAAAAGTGCTTTACATGATGAAAACCCAAAACATCAAACTGGCAAGAAACATTACATAGCAGTGGGAAACTAAAGGAACATAAGGACAAGTTGGAATGCAGACTACAATTAATGATGTTCTTGTTTTTGCTAATCAAAGGCAGCTCTAGACAAAATGATAAAAGCCTAACTTTAAAGTGTTTCAGGATTTTTGCAGTTTTCTAGAAGTTATTTCCAGATAAGAGGAGAATAACAACTGCATACTGCTCCTCATGCTGATTCTGGGGATATAAAGTGCAAACTTTCATGTATTTTTGATGCTTATTATTCAGTGGCTTTTAAACTAACAACAATATGTTATATTCTGTGTATATATTCTGTGTGCTGATCTAGCGGGAGCCAGTGTAAGGACTTTAGAATCAGAGTGATGTTCTCTTTTCTAGTTTTAGTGAGAACAAGAGGAGCAGCACTGGTCATGTATTTTACATGTCTGACTTGTGTTTTAAAACATTACAAAGATTTCTCTGTTACTTATACATACATGTAATACACACATTTACTGACTGTTGCATTATGAAGACTATGAAGAAGCTTAGAGCAGAGTCTCAGTTATTTCAAAAATATAATTTTAATTGGACACAAGAATCACAACTACATAGCCAGGAGCCGTTTCTGTCAGTCTGAGACAATGGTTTAATAATTATTCCCAAAATCCCTTCGGCTTTGGTCCCTGATACACATTACATGTTTTAATAAGCAGAGACAGCAATGATCAGGTTCCATTGGGTTGTAAAATATTCTTTGGGAGTGAGATGATGCTTGAGGGATAAAAATAAAGAGATAAAGCCGAAAAGCCGTCCAATGAAGATAAGAAATAACTGTTGAAGTGAGCTTAAAGGGAGGGAGGGGGTGTTATTTAAACTTTACTTTTTGAGCTTAATGTCATTTTACAACGCCTTTCTCTCATCACAGAACATACAGTTTTGTTTTGATTCTTCAATGCATATTAGAGAAAAACTTGAATTGCCCAAGGAGCCACCCAGCTCTGCCTAACAGAATAACCTTTTCTCACACCTTTCTCACTTGGAGACCACGGAAAAAATGTGTAGAGGTTTGGTTTGAGAGAGAATAATAGTGATGGGATGATGGTCAGCTGCAGTGCTGATTTTTCCAAGACCCAGCCAAAGTAGGAGAAAAGGAAGATCAATGTATTGTACTTCTTTAGAAATGCCTGAAAGACTCTTTCAAAGTAAAAATTCAAGGAACTTTTATTATTAACTATAATTAAAAAAATCATTAAATGTAGCAACTGATAAGCTACTTAATTATATTAATGTACTAAAAATCAGAATTCTCATTAATAAGCAATAATATTTTTAATTAGTCTCAAATCAGTTCTAAAAAAACAACTTGGTGTCACTAAATGTGTATATTTTTAGAGAAGGATAGGATTATATAACAAAATTTATTTATTTAAACAAGAACTTAATTTTAACAGGTAAACATAAAGTTGTAACTTTTCTGCATGGAATTGAGATTTAACTTTAATAGTAATATTTGAGAATCAAAATTCAAAAGTATCTATTGGTGTCTCGTTCTCTCTCTCTGCTTTGGAGCCTAAATACTCAAATCTGAGGGAGTGTGTAAACTAGCACAGAAAGGTACATTTGAAGAAGGAAAAGCCTTTAAGGTCAAAAAGGTTTTGATGCCAGAGAACGCTCTTAAAGAAACTGCTCATTGTGTTGAACTACACTAAATGAACTAAACTAGGTGTCATGATCTGCAGTTCTGAGCTTTGCATTACTCAGCTCAGAGGAAGATGAATATTTGCATGTTTGAATGTTGTCTTTCATCAGGAAGGTAAAAGCTGCTTTCCCCTGGCAGAGGAATTGGTAATTTATTCACAAAAATATTGGTTTAGGTGAATATTATTATTATTATTATTATTATTATTATTATTATTATTATTATTATTATTATTATTATTATTATTATTATTATTATTATTATTATTATTAATAATAATAATAATATTATTGTTGTTGTTGTTGTCGCCAGTCTGATGCAGGTACACAAAAGCACAACAAGCATAGCTGACTGGAACTAAAACGTCAGACAATAAAGAAAAACATCTCACTTTTACAAAGTAAACTTGCCAATTCTTTGAAATCCTAAATCTAAATTCTAAACAATTTAAAATCAGCATCCAATCAAATCATTCTCAAAGAAACTAACACAAAACATTTTATGAAAATTCAGACATTCTAAACAATAGAGCAACTGTACCTATTACATGCTGTGTGATAAAACTGATTACATTTCTTAATCTGAAACATGACTCAGGATTTTGTACCACAAACAAGCAAGATGGTATGACAATAAAAAAAACCTTGAATCCATAAATTAATAAAGAAAATATAAGCTGGCAGCACTTTATTGGTGAAATTATGCTGACTTCCATTTTATTACATCAAATGAATAAAATTAAATTCTAAAAATATAGTAAAAACCTTGAACACAGCTGAAGCTCCACAGTGAACAATAAAAATAACATAAAAGGACAGAAGTTTTGCTCTAGCTTTGTCACTTCCCGACCAAGATAGCATAAGAAAATGTGAGGAGGAACTTTGAAAAGACAACACATGCTAGAAAGGCAAGAATACAGCAAAAAGTCTATTCATTCACTTTGAGCATCTCAGAAGGTGGGGATACAAACCTCCAAGTAGGATGACAGAGTTTGGCAAGACTGTGGAGCAAATAAACTTTTCTTTACACAAATAAAAATAAAAGAGTAAGACAGAATAATGTGATAGCTGACAGAAATATAAACAAAATTCTACATGGAAATAAACACTAACAATAGTGGCCTAAGAAAAGAAAGCCAGAGTTTGTTTTATATTTGTGACAATTGAAAGCCGGAGGAACAAAATATGGAAATAAAATGATGGTGTGAAACAAAGACAATAATATTACAATATTGTAAAATAGAAAAAGAACAACAACAAAAAAAAAACTGTAAACCAAAAAACTAAAAATACCCATAATCTGCAACATAAAAAGTCACATCATGAAAAAAGGTAACTCAACTGGCTACAGTAAACATTTTCAGGCTGAGCTAAAGCACTTACTCAGAGTTTTTTTGAGTATTAACTGTGCATCTTTAAGATGTTTTTGTTGTCATCTTGGTTCTACTTTGCATTGCCTTTGACAGGATAACCTTTGAAAAATGAGTTATGTATTCTGAGTAAGCAATCTCAGGGATCTGAAAGTAAAATGTCCTCCCGTGTTGTAATTGATTGTACAACACTGTATAACATTCCTTTAAAAAAAGAAAATACATAAGAGAATGCATGTTTAAACTATGATGGAATATGTTATATTTTAGAATAATAATATTTGTGGCTCATAAAAAGTTCACTTTTAATCAATATTTTACATTGCTTCTGCCTGTGTCTTGCAGGGGCTTTTACCATCTTTATTTTCTCATCTCCTCTCTGTGTCTAATGTCAACACTCAGGAGGAATGTGCTTGCAGTGAAAGCAACAAATCAGCCTCACACTGTGGGCTCAGCAGCAAATTTCCCATCGACACAGTTTGAAACCTTCTGCACATACAGTCACTGAAAACAGAGCAACAACTGTGGACTGATTTTGTTCTCAAGATTCAGTGGGCCAAAATAACAGCGACAAAAAAAACGTAAAAAAAGTCATGGTTCGGGATCTATTAACTGGTGCTCTCTAGAAAGATAATGAACGGGAAAAATCTTACCTGTATTGGATAACTCAACAAATATTGAACAAAATTCTCGTGATTGGATAGTATCAGTAATGCGGAGGCTTTCTATGGATGTTGGTGAGTTCAGGAAAATGCTCTGACTGTGTAGAAAGTCACAGAGTGACTGAGTCCATGAACAAGCAGAGGACAAACTAACAGAAATTTGATTAGGTAATAGAAATTGTATGACACACAAAATCACTTATTGCAAGTCAACTGATTTGGTCAATAATAAATTGTTCAAAACAGTCTTTCAGCGAAATCCACGTCACACTACACAGTGGTTTGGTAGAACAGCTTCCAAACTGACAACTGGGTTGATGAGAAATAGTTTTATACTTTGTAGCCAAACCTTCCTAATTTAAACTGGTCTATCACATCATTACAGGAAAAGATTATGTTTCACATAAATAATACAAACTTTATTTATCAACAAAAATATATATAGTTTATATTTCACTTCATACTTCTCTTAATTACTTTAAATTTCTACAAAATTTCTATAAATGATCAACCAATCAAACTTTTAACTTGTGCCAGCTCAAGTCCAAGAAAAGAGTTGTATTTAAGTTGGCATTACAAGATGGCTGCCACAGAGGACACATTCAAATGATGAAGTTCAAACTAAGTGACATAAACATAACAACTAAATATTTTTCTAGTGCATTGATGCACAATCTAATGTTTAGCACTCATTGTACAACATTGAGGAAACATTTTAAAGTGTTAAATGAATAACTTAATGTTCCCTAACAACATGTATATAATGATCATGTGACGTCAGTCACATTATAGGGAGTGGTTTATATTATTTTACTTGAATCACATTTAATAATGTTATAACTAGCCCTTTTAAATGTATAGTGTGGCCATGAGTGAAACCCACTGATCTTCTGAATATAATACAGAGGATGTGTCAGTTTTAATAAAAGATCAGAAGCAAAAAGGGAGCTGGTGGCTCTGAGGATAACTCTGTTTTGCAGAACTGATTTTGATCCGCTTGTCCCCTCAGCAGAAAAAGTCATTGAAAATTTGAATCACTACTGTTATCTTGTTGTGAAACATTTTCCCTTGATGGATATGGCCTCTTTCAGGATGACAATACATTCATCCTGTGGAATTAAAAAGTCAAGGATTCTTTTGATGAACATGAAAAGGACGTCAATCACGGGCTGTGATCGTTGCGGTCATCAGACCTAAGCTCAGGTGCACACTTTGATTCAGGCTTACATGACCATATTTATGTCACTGGATTAAGAAATAGTTTCAAGAAGAATGCCACCTTAAACTCTAACATCTTCTGAATTTGTGACAATGAGGTCCTTTAATTTTGCAGTACTCCGTTCAGAAACCATCCAGGTTTCGGGAGTCAGTTCCGAACTTTACTGACAATTTTCCTATTGGCCAAAAAATCTCCTTATGATACTTGTTTTTATAACATCATATTTTCTCTTATTTTTCTCTGACCAGCTCTGATCTCAAAAATTTTCTTTTGGCTCTGAAGGATTTTTCACGGTCGTTGTCTGACTTGAAAGTGAAGTTCTGTCTCAATCTCAAGTTTCTTGGATTCTATAAATTGGAGAAAATATAATGTTATAAAAACAAATATTATAAAAAAGACTTTTTGGCTAGTAAAAAAAATGTTAGTAAAGTTTGAGCCTGAGACTGAAACCTGAACAGGTTTTCTTCCAAGATTATTCTGAACGTCAGTGCAACCATTTTCACAAAAGCTATGATCAACTGCCCAACCTGTGCTGAAAAAAATCCACAAGCATTATGCTGCTTCATTGTGTTCCATGTTTCATTGCATGGTTGATATATTAAGTGTTACCTGCAAGCCAATAAGTTCAATTTTAGATATATCTGACAACAGTACTTGTTTTGCTATGTTCTTCTGTGCATGTTTTTTGGTAAACTGAAAAAAAACCCATAATAAAAAAATACCAAAAAACTTTCTTTCACCAGGGACTTTCTTGCTTTTCATAAAAATCAGATTTTGAAGTGTGCAAATTGGAGTTGTCCTGATGACAGTCAGCTGGTTACATTTGGTCTAATTTAGAGACAACAGTAAATGGGCATTAAATACAAATATATGTAACACATTTTATATTTGATATGTGAGGCAATTTGAAAAGCATAAAACATTTTGATATGCATGACTTTATGTTGGTTTGTCACATAAAATCCCCCAAAATGCCTATGCTTTTTAGCAATATGGCATATTGCGTAAAGTATGTATGTCAGTAATAATTTTGCAGGTCAGTTGTTCCCATTTTTATGAATAAAAACGTGCAGCCATTGTTGTCCTGTATGCTATATAAAAAAAAACGTCTCAAGCAATGACTGCCAACATCATTAAATCACTAATGTATTTTCAATATATTTTCAAACAAAAGCTGAAAATGTTGTCAACAACATTAAATTCACTTCATTTGAGGATTTTTTCATTAATGAAATTGATTCTTGTACTTGTAATAATAATAAAAAAACATGAGTCAACCAGGCAAAAATATTTTCACTAAACTAAAAAAAAAAAACAACAAAAAAAAAAACAAGTCACTGCTGTCTATGCCAATGTTGTAACAGTTACTCTTCATTTTTTTTTACTTTCCTTGGACAAGCGCCTGTTGAAAACATTGGAGTCAGCAGCAGCTCAGCTTATCATACTTTGCCACTCTGAAAGGATGAGGCTGTGGGGATTTTCACTCTACAACCTTCTGAGACTGTAAAAGTGATGACTCACAGCCATTCGCTTCGCTGTACCTGAATAGGTCGATCTCATCATGGCCAACTGCACAGCCCATCCCCCTCTCTTAGTTAACTGCCTGTCCTCAGTTGGGTGAGCTGGCTGTAAACTACACCAGCACTGCTAATTAATTAATGTCCCCTAACTGCAAGACTGGCTCCCTGCATTGTACTGGGGTAGTTTTCAGCTGGCTGCAGAGGGGATCACTCTGTGTTTTTTGGTCCGGATTGTGTTGTGGTGGGAAGCCAAAAGAAACAGCAGTGGATGGCCATCAGTATCATTCTCACTATCAATCACTAAAGGGCCATTGTGGTCCCGTCCTGTAAACGGCGCCAGTGTAAGCAGGCAGGCAGACAGAGAAAGAAGAAGAGAGAACAGGAGGAAGAAGGGGGAAGAGGGGGCAGGCTGGCTGCAGGGAGAACCAGGGGGAGAGAATGGTCGGGGAACAGTCTGGATGCCCATCTCAGCTCCTCCTGTGGGGATGGAGAACTCTGCTGCTGTCTCATTGCTTGTCCTCTGTGCTCTCCCAGGTCCCGGATCCTGAGGTAAGAGCCTGAAGGCACGCCATGTCCTCCAACCTAGTCTTCACGGATATAGGCGCAGGTGTATAGTTGCGTAACATAGCATCCATAAACGTAATTTATGTCACTTGATTGGGTGCCCGACTTGTTGTTTGTCTTCTTACTTGGATTGGCTGGTTTTGAGGGAAAATAGAAAAAAGCATGACTTCATGAGCCGGTGTGAAAAACTAAGCAGAGCTGTTGTGACAAGTATTGGTTTTAACTGTTACTTTGGTGCTCAGGTTGAATAGAAGAGAGATAAGTTGATTTTCATTCCAGTCTGATATAAAAAAAAAGCTGAAAGGTGATAAGAAATGATTTGGAAACTGAGCAGTTTGTGTAAAAACTGCACAAACATGAGTGGGAATGAGCTACTTCACAGACAAAAGCAACGTTATAACATCTAAGACGAGTCAGATGCTGTAATTGCCAAGAAGAGTCCCCATGGAAAAACAAAACAACTAGGACTCAAGTATTAGAAATTAGATTAAAAGGTAAGTTTATATGTTTGTATACGTTAAGTATTCTTGCCTTTTCTGTTGGAGGGACGCACTCTTTTTTCATGTACACAAAATGCCAAATATAACATATTTTCATTTATCAAAAGGCTATGCCCTGAACTGTTATGCATAATACTTCAAGTTTAATGTGAATTGAACAGGTTTTTATTAAAGATAAGAAAAAACGCCAGAAACCTCTAGAGGGAGTCCCTGTGGCTGCTCACATGCTGCCTTTTGAATTTTGAAAGCAAAATGACTGAAGCTCAGGGTTGTGGTAAAATACATGAAATGCTTAATAAATATATGTTGTAAAATCTTACTTTGCTTGTTGCACAGTAGCCTATAATGTACATGACAAAGAAGAACGAAAACTGGCAGAGTTTTCAAATGCATACCCAGTTTTCTCACCTCATACACACCACTTATGACATAAGGAAAGTCATTATTGAAAGGAAGCATAAGTCTTGTTCTGAAGATTTGCCAACCAGGTTGATACCCAAAATGTAACTTTTTGGTCAACATAGAAAGCTTTCTATGGTAAGGAAAACTCTTATAGCATAGCATACATTCCATGTTCCAGTGGAACATGGCAGTGAGAGCATCATGCTCTGGGCTGATGCTGAGCAGGGACAGGCAACAATGGGGACAGTTGATGGAAAGATAAATGAATCCGAGCACCGGGTGATCCTGGAGGAAAATATATTAAAGTCTGACCTTGGGGATTTAAATGTGATGTGTGTGTCACATCTTTATCTGCATTGTAGAGAAACAAACGGCTCTGCATTGAAGTGTTTCCACTGACTGAGTTACAGCAATTGGAATTTAAAGCAACAAGCAGCTTTGAAGATATAAAATATTTAAAACCTGTGAAAATGTGTAACTCTGTCTGACTTTGTGGCAACACACCAAAACCCGGTGTTCTGGCAGATACTACTGATAGGAACAACATAGTTCAGTGAAGTTATTAACTCTACTTTGGAATTTGCATTACACCTAGGTGGAACTTACAAAAGATAAAGATCTGAAATAATTTGGTTTAAACAAGAAAAAAGTTCTAATGTGTTGCTTTAATTCTGTGTCCACATCCAGCTTCTCTTTTCTTTCTTTTTTATTGCCTTGCAGTGTTTTCAGTAATTGTAGAAGACAGAACAATGGCCTATTTTTAGATCAATTACTTGGTGATTCATAGATTAAAGTGTAGAGTTTCCACATGCAGTCAAGTGATCAATAAACAGCAGTCAGGGAAACATTCTCTTGATGGTTTTTTCAGAGGGGGCGATGCTCTGCGGGGTTTGGTAGCACCGACAACATATCCTTTTGGGAGAACGTTTAATTGTTCTTTTCCAAGCTCCAGTTATAGAGGTCAGTGGTGAAATAAATGTTTCAAAATGCCTTCTACACACATCTGTAGCAAATTGCCTAGCAGCAAAGTACCTTTACCAGAGATCTTTATTAGAGACATATATAATACTACACATTATATTGGCAAAATTCTGGTTTGTGTGAAAAATTTGTTTGTTTTGTCATTTGCCTATAGCTTTTACCCACACCGCCCCCGAAGAAGCCGGACCCTGTCAACTCAGAAACTGTCGTTTTCTGGGGACTGAGATTATGGCAGGTCATTGGAATCTTTTCAGTGTTTGTGTTGGCTGTTGGTAAGTGTGCTTTGTCAACAGGTATGACTACAAGACATCTACCATTATGTAACCCATCCATCCATCCATCCATCCATCCATCCATTTTTTTTTACACCCTTGTCCCTTAGTGGGGTGGGGAGGTGCTGGTGCCTATCTCCAGCTAATGTTCCAGGCGAGAGGCGGGGTCACCCTGGACAGGTCGCCAGTCTGTCGCAGGGCAACACAGAGACGCACAGGACAAACAACCATGAACACACACCATTATGTAACCCTTACTTCAAATGTGATTTATTGGGGAAATTCAGAATTGTTCAAATGTTGACTAAAAAATTGTTTATATAGTAAAGCACAACAAAAATGCAAGGATTTTATCCAATTTCAACTTTTGGTGAGTACAGTCTGAAACTTATACAATGAAATTCTTTATAAATGGAAGGTATTTGAGAAGGTTGTAAAGTCTCAAGTTTACCTGATGTGACCAAATAAGTTTCATTTGTGTGGTTGAGATAGAACGATTCCCCTTATCACACAAAAACTATGTGAGAGTTCAGAGAACAGATTATTGATTTGCACAAACAGGAAAAAGCATGAAAAACGAGAACAAAATAAACACAGTCTTGGAGAGATGATCAGACGCATAGTTTCCAGGTTTAAAGGTCAAAACAAATAGAGGAAACTGTGAACAGCTGAAATCTAATTCTTGAGGAGGCAGTCTGACTGAAGAAGACCGGGAGGATAACTAGTACTGTGGTTCACGTGCAAACGGACAGCAAATGGCAAAACCTTCTGCAAACACATATATTGCAAACCCCAAAACACACAAACACAAAAAACAAATTCAATAAATATGCTGCAAACACAGAAAAGAGAAGCAAAAGTCTAAAACTACTAAATCAAATGGAAAAGAAAAAAAGAATGTCACATTTCTGCAACCACGAGTAATAGAAACAAAAGGAAAAATGCTGCAAATAGAAAAAAACAAAGGATGCAAACATACTCCAAGTATTCCAGACCACTAGTAAGAGTTGACCACCAAGTCATATGCGACTGGACTCTCAGTAAAGAAAAGATGTCATGATTTAATGGGATGTCCAGAAGAAAGTTGGAAGAAAGTAGAAAAGCTGCATTATACTTTGTCTTTTTCAAACATGTAGTCTTTTGGAATATTATAACAGCAACACATTTAATAATATTACTTACTACAGACTCATCCTGGTGGTCTGAAGCTTTTCTACTTTGTGGAGTGAATTGTGATTTTAGCCGTTTTCTTTTGCATTTATTTTGTTGGTGGTAGGTTTTTATTTCTGTGTTCTGTGATAGCCACATTTGTTGTGTTATGTGTGTTTTGGAGTTAACATAATTCATTATGCAGTTCATCTTGATCTTTGCTGTGCATTTGCTCCTGTTGCTCTTTGTAGTTCAGCTTCCATAGAAAGCACAGATTCTCTTTAGTCTGTTCTAAAGGAAGATGTCATAACTCACGTCTCTGCAGGATGTGTAATATCTATCTTACTCCTAAGTGCAACGTGTTGCACTTTCCCGATGAATAAGAGGTTTTAATAATTTAAATGTCCTTTTTTGTTTTGTCTTTCTTTCAGTTATTACTCTGTGCTGTATTTTCAAATGCCGTATCCCACGGACAAAAAAGGAAATTGAGGCGCGGCATGCACAAAGACAAGCTGCCAAAAAATATGCCAACACATTAGAGACAGTGCCACCGCTGAATGAGCTGACTGAGATCCCAGGATGTAAGTACCTCTCTGTAATACCATTTGAATCTTCACATGACAGAAGTGCTTTGGTAATAAAAGCAACAGCAGGCTTTAGCTCTGAAGTTGACATTAGCAGTTTAATTTCCCTTCTGTGCCATACTTCTTAAGCTAAAAATTCAACCCCTTGTGACATGGGAGAAGAAACAGCCTCTCTCAGAGGTTGTTTGTACATCTGTATCCACGGTGCTTTTTATTCAATGTAGCAGTTCATGGCTGAAATTTATTTGTTTCTGTGTATCTGCAATTTACAGAGAATAGTAGTGAACACTAAATTTAAAGTAAAATCCAGAAAACTCATTATTGTCTCAAACACACTTTCTGTTTAACAACTCTTTTATTTCACACTGTCCTCTTAAATCATATTTTTTCTTCATTTTTATATTTGTCTCGTAAAATTCTGCTCCTATAATCTCCACTTTTCCTCTCCTTTTCTCTTGTCTTCTCTTCCTCCTTTTCCTCCAGCGACCCCAGATGCCTCTGCATTGCAGACAGTGTCTGAGCAGGTCCAGACTCAAAACCCTAACAGCAGCCCTCTCTCTGGGGTTATTGTCAACGAGAACCACCCTAGCGCTCTGTCTTTGCCAGAGCTGGGATGATGTTTTCTTTTTTTTCTCCTGCTCTTCTGCTCTTATCTTCCTTCAGCTTTTCCTCTTTGGCTCAATTGTTTTGCAAAGTGTAGTGTTTACAGTGGGAGCCACTCTAAAAGCACCCTTCATCCATTTATTCAAAATGCTTTTATTCCGCATCCCAACTGCAGCTCTTGCTGAATCTTCGTTAAAAACTGCTGGTGGCAAAAGCTAAATCAATCCCTTGTTTAGCTTGACTCAAGTATCACTTCCAAAATGCTGCCAGAAAAGAAAGCATAAAATCTTCAGGCTTCGCTAAAAATTTTCAGGCTGTGCTCAGTAGCGATGTCCTCTTTAATGAAACTTTAATGAAACTACTAAGTACACATGGTGCTGCTTTTACAATAAGATTTGGTTAGAACAGCTCGACAGTTATGGATTTTACCATACCAGTTGTGCATTTGGGAGTGTGTATGTTATATATGCACAAGTTGGTAAAAGAAAAAATAAAAAGTCCTACCACTCTTTAACCTAAGGCGAATGTGAATGTGGTACAAATTGCAGCTTGGAAAGGGTTTAATTCATTAAAGGAAGAAGCTATGTAAGCCAATATGACCCTATGTAAAAAGTAATTACCCTTATAACATCTAATACTAATAGATGTTCCTGCCATTCTGTGTGGTAACAACTGCCATAAGGTGTGTTGAGATAACAGAGTTTTTTACATCCCTGTAGAAACATTTTTGCCAACTCTTTTTTTGCAAATTGGTTTTAACCAATAACAGTAGTTTTTCAAGCATAAACAACCAATTCTGATTGGTTGCAGCATTTCATTTGGATTAAACTTTAGACTTTGATTAGGTCATTCTAAAACCTTTGTTTTGGCTTTTATATAAGACATCAAAGTCTCAAAAAAAAATTGTAATCCTTTCCAAAACAATGGATACCAATGGCTTTATTTTTTCACATCTTCCTAAACTTGTTAAACATGTTGATGTTGGAGATCTTCAACTTGTCAAATAGGATTTAGGTGATTTCTGGTTTCTGAAGGTGTGGCAGAAACCAAAACTTTTAGAAAGGCAATTTAAGAAAGAGGGTTGTAACTTTCTTGCACAAGAATGGATTGATTTGAATAGTCTTTTCTCTTTAATTACAATGAAAATCATTCAAATACTGGTTCTTGTAATAATAAAACTTGTTTTAATGAAACTATATTGACAAAAAAGCACAAGCAGAATACATTTGAGAGGTGTCAAATCCATTTCCACATCTCTGTATATTGATAGATATTTCAGCAGAATTTTTTAGAAACGTAAATGTCCATTCTTCTTCACCTTATGAATAAAACATTACATATTACAAGCTGTGTTTCAATCTGTAATTAGTGTAGAATAATTAGGTCCAGGTTTGACTAGTCAAAATTGTTGTTATTGATATTTTTCTCAATGTCAAAAAAGTATTCAAAATGCTTCTTTAGTGTTTTTTAGTTATCATAAAGGTTGCATATTCTCAAAGTGTGTTTTAAAATTATCTCTGTTAATTTCTTTCAGTGTTGAAAGATCAAATGATAAAATCAAATCACTGTATTTCATATTTTGAATGAAATATAATCAAATGTGTCAAAGGTTTCCAAAAGAACACAAAAAAGCTATTTAAATTAGCACCATACCTGAAGTTGCTAATGAAATTCCAACTTCAGCAGCAACAGCAAGTAAAGTATCCCACTAGATTTACACATCTAAGCATGTCTAAATCCCCAAGAGCCTGGGGAACAAAATACCCCAGTTTTTGCCACCCCGTAGAGCGTCTCAAAAAGCACCTCTAGGTTGATTTGTGAAATTTTTCAATGTTTGCATGATATTTTTGTACATGAATTTTGAAACAGCCAGCATAGCAAAAATGCAGTGAAAAGAACCTGATTGATTCCCCATGTATGCGGCATGCTTTGTGTTAAATGTTGTAGGATGGTGTTTGTTCCTCCTCCTGTTTGTTTGTATCACCACCATCAATATTCCTAACTGTGGGATTAGATTTTAATAAAATAAATAGTTTGGACTTTGCTGTTATAATGACTGTTCTTTTACATCTGTTTTTTTAGTTCAGGTGCCATTTCTATTTGTTACTTTTAATGTGTCAGAATAATCTTATCTTCCCTGCTGATTCTGCTCCATCTTCTTTGTAGTCACAGAAATGCATTAATTGAGTAATGTGTAATTGATATAGAGCAATTACACGCTTAAGTGTTTTCCCATGATGCATGTCTGAAATAATATTGGTATCAGAGAATAAAAAGAACATGATGAAGTTACTGTTGCTCCACATTGCTTTAGTTTCTGATGTCAGCATGTGGATACTCATCCGTGGCACTATGCGGCTAATTAACCATGTCACTGGGATAAGAGGAGGGACAGTAGCCACAATGAAATGTTGAAAAAGAACATGGAGTTATCACTTATTCTGTATGATAAACTTTGCTCCAATGTTTGCCTCTGAATGACAGGAAGGCAGCAAAAAAAAGCTAAATAAATATGTAAATTTATGCATCTCCTTCCGGATTATGTCGAGATGATGGTGTGCCTGACATTAAATCGGTAACAGCATCTGACATTCCGGAAGAACTCGTAATACATGCTGAAAATAGCGTCACTGAATGTGAAGCAGTATCTATCTCACAGTGAGAAGAAATGTGTGATTATGTTACAGAAACTTTTTTTTAAAATAAATAAACACGAGATGCCAAAATTTTGGCCATGCCTCGGATTCTTTAATAAAAAAAAAAGATATATCTTTTATTTTTTTTTCTGGTTATTTTTGAAAATGACAAAGAACTATGCCAATCTCTTTCTGACAAGTATACTAACACTTATAAAGGATTTCAAAATAGTTTGATGTAATCCTAGAGTTCTATTGGCTTTTTGAGAGCATTTCATTTTTAATTTTCAGACTGAAGAACTTTAAGAGTTCTTGTTGGTGTTGAAAACTGAGGAGCTGGCATCTCTCTAAAGCCTTGAAATTATTTATCTTTGCCTATGATTTTACCATGGGCCTCCTGACTGCTTTTCTAAGAAGAAAAAGTTAAGAGGAATGTATGTTTGTATGAATACTGGGCCTAGATGTCGTGAAGAGTATGAACTGGCCTGCGACATTGATCTCAAAACTTTCTACAGATTGACAGTCTCTATACCGTCATATATTTAAACGTGCCAAGAGGAGAAACATATTTGGGACAGTAGAATCAAGTAAGAAAAATAATGAGCTTCTCCTCTTTCAGAGACATTATATCTTACATATACAGTCAGTGAGTAGGGAAAAATATGCTGGAAGTCACAAGGCTTAGTCTTTAACTACCTTCCATCTTCCTTCCTTATCCAAAATGTTCCCCACTGAATAAAAAACATTATAAAGTTTTATGTGTGTATTCTTCATTTCTCTACTTTCACCTCCACTTATACCTGCTTATTTCCAAGTAGAAGGTGTGGAGTTCCATATAAATCTGGAGACATCACTGTATTATATGTGATAAATTATTCCAGACAGTAGTGTCAATTTGTTACGGTTAATTAGTAGAAAAAAATAAAAAAATAATAAAGGTTTCATTTCTGCTTCAATTTAATAATGAAGTCAACCACGTTTTAATCGATGAGATGCCAAAAAAAAAAAAAAAAGACTGACAGTTTACAAAAGAAAGAGAAAACATGTCAGGCTTAACCTAGCCCCCAATTAGAGTAGCAGTCAAAGTTTTTAAAAGCTGTTGCTGAGTAACAAAATTGCTTCCTGTGAACCTTTGGACTGATCAAGTGGAATTTATCACCGTAGCTACATGAGTGAAGCTCCTTTCTTTAAGCTATATACATATACTACTGATATTTCCTTGCTAAATCGGATCTGGATATCTGATTGGATCTTCTTTTTATGGTGATTTGTACATAGCTTGTTTATGCAGATATATTTGCCGCAGTATAACACATAAGTCAGGGAAACAAAAGGAGATTAGATTTTAAAGACAGACATTTATTTTAACTACCTTTTGTAGCTAAAATATAAATGAAATTCCCAAATGTCACGCAAATTGACAAAAGAGCTGAACAGATTCAGCTCTTTTAGGAGGCAGAATCCTCTTTTAATAATTCTGATAAATTGATGCTTTACATGTTGGAAGATTAATATTTTAGGTAAAGATAAAGGCAAAAAATGACGAAAATTACATTATTTTAATGAAACAGTCTTTAAAACATATTTTTTTATTTTAGAACATAGTAGAAAGGCCTGGCGATGTTGTTCCAAAACTTTAAGTTAAATATTTTATCAAAATGATCACTAATTTGTAATTTTCTTATTTAGCTATTTATCTTCTAATTTGCGATTCTCACTTGTTGGCACACTTGCCGGATTCTCTGCTTACCACACTAGGACAAAGATACACAGAGAATGCAGAAAAAAATATTCAGAGGGGGAAATGTTGCACATTTAAAAAAGAATTGTACTTTGTACATCCTCTTTGGCCCAGAAACTGCAGTCTTTTTCCAGATGGCAGCAGAGTGAAAACCAGTGAGAACAGTAGCATCTCCTACAATACTAAAGACTTTCCAACTCATGTGAAAAGCCTTTGCAAGACCTTCCACCTGCAGGGTGGGACTACCCAGGGGACTACAGTGATACAGCTGATCAGGATTCTCTTGACTGTACCTCTTAAGAAGATGGACAGGCTGGTTAGAAGCTATTGTTCTGGCTTTTCTTAGACTGCAGAAGAAGTAAAAATGTACACAGAAATGCTGTGTTATTAGTCCAAGAGAAGTCTTCTGTGATATAATATGGACAGGTGTTTTTTTATGAATTATTGGGTTCTTATTGAGCCATTTGAGGCATTTTGTGTCTGTTCTTCAAGAAAGGTGTCAATACAACTGTTTCTAGAAATATCCAGGAAGAGCCAATTGCTGCTTAGAAGTCCTGATCCTTTTCTCTTACTTTTTTGCAGCTGCAAAACCAGAAGAAAAAACTGAGGTTCCAACAGTGTCCGGGAAAGTGGATGGTGAAAAAGGAGAAAAGAAGAGCAAGGATGGAAAGAAAGACAAGAGTGCCAAAGAAGGGAAAGAGGGTGACAATGAGGCTTCAACAAAAAAGAAGGGTGAAAAGGGAGAGAAGGGGGAGAAGGGAGAAAAGGGGGACAAAGGAGCATCCAAAAAAGAAGGTGGTGAAGGAAAAGGCAAGAAGAGTGACAAAGGAGAGAAGGATGAAAAAGGAGGCAAAGGAGGTGCTAAAGGGGGAGGCAGAAAATCACAAAAGTGAACTGTGATCCCGCTTAAAGAAAAAGATAACTGTTTTATATTTCACTCAGCAAAAAACTATACTTTTCTAAAATAAAGTTTGCACATTCTATTAAAAGTAAACTTAAATCCATGACACTGTCTTACTTTTTTGAGTAGAAATCAAGGAAAAGCAGCAACAAAATAATGAAATTACAGATTTATTGTCTTACAATTTACTGATTGATCAACATAAGAGATTAGAAACCATTTTTTAGAATATTTACACTGACATATACAAATGCCTTAATTACAGAGTACTGAAGAGAGGGAGAGATGTATTCAACCATATACTGCCAATAAACTACAGTTTTACACAAGGCCTTGAGACTAAATACAACTTCCACTGAGTACATTTCAACATAAATAAATGACATAAAACACACTTTTTACTTCCAGAAGAGGTATATATACACAACATTAGCTCTATGAAAATTGACCTCAAAATTCTGAAAGACTTTTGAATGGAAAAAAATCAGAACAGAATTGTAAAAAAATAAAAGGGAAAATAAAGTGCTAAAATAAAAAATTGCAAGCATTTCATTGTAAAAGCACTCAGATTCTGACTTACCTTATTACATAAGGCGTTTAAACAATATTCAAATAGTTTATACTGAATATTTTCTGCAAGATATATTCACTAACATAGAAGCCTATATTTTTGTCCCATTGCTTCAGGTGTATTTGATTTCCTAAATCTTGTAGTTGTGACAGATAAAGTAGACAGGTGGACAATGTCTGGATTATAGAAATGACGTGGAATAATTTCTAAATTTCTGCAATGCCGGTGGTGTAGTGTGTACTTCTGTAAATTCCAAGAAAATTATGTTTCTCTCAATATGGTAAGACATTTTATCATAAGACATTTTAACACGTTTGGTGTAAAAAAATACATACGTTTTGACTCCCCTTCACTCCAAAAACAATGTGCATCTAAAAAATACTGCAAAAAGGACACTTTTTTCAATGTTTCTTTTTTATTTTGTCCTTTTGAATAGTTTTTAAAATGGTTACCAGGCACAGAACTATGGGGGCCCTGGGGGAGCGGCGGTCCCCCGGCCAGGGTCAGGTGGGGTGGGGCCGGCCCGAGAGGAAGAGTTTCCAATCGTTTAATGTCTGAGTACATCCAGACAAAGTGGGCCCTCTCCTGTTGAGTAAGATGTATGTAGAATAATATAGAAGTGGTGCCCCAGTAAATTATATAGTAGGCGTTACCAGTCACTCATGGTTTTTCCGATATTTTCTCCAAGTGCTTTCTGGGTAGAAGAGACTAACAAATACGTTCTGTCCCGTCTATGCTCCCTTCATTCCCGCTGACATTCCCGCGAAAGGTACGTCCTGTAAACATATAGGGGCCCGGTCATTAGCCCCGCCCCCGGCCCGACATTGAAATGTTCTGCTACTGATATCTACCATTGTGCATTGCCATTATTTTAAAATTAAGGCTTTATTTTTAAAAAAAGAAAGTAAATTCCCTTTATTACAGACTTTGTAAGACTTTGCAGTTTTTGTTTCCTTCTAAAACGATGACTGAAGTACAGAAGTACAATAGATGAACAAAAGGAACTGAAATACATTAAACTTCTTAGCAGTTGTGATCATAGATTTATCAACAAAAGTACTGAAAAACTAAGAAATTAAAATATAAAATTAGGTTCTAATTTGAGTTTGCAGTTTAAAATATGGCTGTAATGATGGTGTATCCTGAACATGTATAAATAAACCCTCATCACAAAAGTTTATTTTAGAGGTAAAATCTGATCTAATAGTCATTAATTTCAGATTCTAAGTTCAAAACAATATCTTTAACATCAATGGCACATGCATGTTTCATAATTTCACTTTTTTAGGAGAATTTGGCAAATTGAAATAAATATTGGGCATAAATACAAAGATATGTTGAAGTTTTATATTTTTAATGTCTTTTCTCTTTGATACAATAATACATCACATGCCCTACACTGTCAACCATGCAAGTTAATTACCGAGTTTAATGTATTGTGGCTTGTGTCAGTAATTGACTCCATGAATATCTGTCACGTTAGTAAATTTACCATCTCTGTTTAGAGTTTACGTATAGTTCTGACATTCATTTAACTAACATTTTAGCGAAAATATAACACAACAGCTACAAAACATATACTGTATGTTTGGAACAACATTTAGCTCTTAATTAGAATGTACTTTTGATCTGTAAACACTGCAACTTGAATGTGAACGAAATGAAGTAGCACATTAGTGGACCTTTTGTATCCAGCATAAATGCCACTCTTTGGATTCTGGGGAAATATAATCTCATCGATTTAATTTTCACTCCACTGGAAATTAAGATTTTCTGAATCCATCTGTGGTTTTGATTTGGGTCTAATATTATAAAAACCTTATGACAACAAATCAAACCATTACTGTTCATATCCTACTTTTACTCCAAAATCCACTTGAAATATTCTCACTTTGATTTTCCTATAATCATTTGTTATATATTCCCAATGTAAACTGTGCTCTTATTGAGGTTACGGGTGAATTTAATGTAAATTTCATGGAACTTATCAGATGATTTTCTGAAACTTTTATGGAGATTTTATAAAACTTTAATTGACTTTTCGAAAAACATATTTGTGACAAGTAACATTCTTCCATAATGCCAAAATATATACATACACTGCTACAGTTTGTGAAAATTCATTGAAGTCAGGAAGGTACTCATTATGAGTCAACTCACAATACAGTCAAGCTTCTAAAAATACTCAATAATTTCATTTAAAATATTATTAAATTGTACATCAATTTATAACATGGCACAGATCTTGTAAGTAATGGAAAGTAGGTGGTAACTACTATCAAAGTTAAATATTGTTTATATTTACTTACAAGTAAATTCTAGGAGATTTAAAAGAAAAACACTATATGTAAGGTCCATGGAGGTTTCTGGCAAGTCCCCAGAAAGCACCCAAAGATTAGTCAACTTTGTATTAAAGCTTGATTCCAGAAACTACTCAGCAGGAAAAGGCCTGAAAATGTCAGTTCAAGGAAAGTACCAAGAAATTTCAATGAAAGTTCCTAGATAGTACTGGCTCCATGATCTACTGCGACCATAGTTTTTTAACAGAGAATTAGGGAATTTGTAGATTAACTTCAATTCTTCATATTTCTTCTAATTAGACTGAAATTTGTATTTAAAAAAACCAAAGCTGCTAAAAAACCCCCCAAAAGCCCCCAAACCCCAGAAAAGACAGAAAACAAAACTGACAAAACTTCATGAGTATTGAAGATTCTGGAGATGCATAATTTGCTAAAACACCACTTGAGAAGTATGAAAATAAGTGTGTGACAACAAAGGACTTCAATTACCTGAGTAGCTTGCCTTTTATACTGACACAGATGTGAGTCAATGGAGAACAAATGTGACCATGCCACAAAGTAGAACTGATGCTTTACAAATTGTAGCATTTATGACTTTTTCTATTCATATTAAATCTGGCTGAGAAAATTTCCCCACCTTTAATGTACAGTAAATGAGTAAGGCTGATGTCTTATCAACCTTATGCTTAATTTATACACATTTTCCTTGTAAGCGAACAGAAAACTACATAAACAGTCATGGCAGTGAAGTCAAAGTCAGATACTTCACTCTGATTTAGGCTTTCACACATTCTCTTTGGCAGATGGTGGATATGGTGGATGGAAGGACAAAAACTATCTGCCTTTACGAACTTTTGCCTTCTTCATCTCTCAGCAAAGCTTGAAAAATCAAGACACTCTTTTGTTCCCTTGAGCCTCCTCAGTTTGCAGTGTGCTGGCTCAGTTTACAGGAGGAAAAGAGCCGATATTTTTGGTTCATGCAATTTCCTCCTTCAGATCATCCACAGAGTGTTCACAATTTATCTTTCCTCTTCTCATCGCTATATATGCTGTCCTCTAGAGGTCACATGACCGTCTCCCTCTCCTCCTCTACAACAGGAGTGGGTTTCTCTTCCACAATAGGCCGTGTTTGTGCGGACTGCTCCTCTTCAGGTATGTGAAGTTCCTGTCCTGAGGAAGGCACAGAGTTCTCTGAGACTGAGCCATTCTTGACATACCCAGGAAGGTTCCTGTGGCCGTTTACAGGCACCGGCCCTAGCCTTGTGGTGAGATGGACGGCCAGGGGTCCTCTGGCAGTGACATTGGTTACGCTGGTGTGTGATACCATTGGTCCATAGCTGTAAGTATTACTCCCGCTTCTAGCTTTTCTCTTGAAGTCAAGGGCCAAGGTTCTTCTGCTCCATGACTTTTTGATCTCAGCTTGCACCTTAAAGGATAATTGATTTATTTATAGAAGTTTGCAGTCATGGACATTGAAAAGAATGTTTTAAAGCACAATTCTTGGAGTTCTTACCTCCCCATTGCAAAAACAGTATATGATTGCAACTAAGAAACCCTAAAAAGGGGGAAAAATGGTTTTAGGGACACTATACAAAATCAAGCAATGAACACATGCTTAATATGGCATTTAAGCTGTGTAATTTGACATTTTCTTTGATATTCACAGTCATCAGTTATCCCTGCCATTTTCTTTATCTTAATGAGGATCTTCTAAGAAATCAGTAACCAAACAATGAAAAACAGTTTGACAATCTGTAGCTGTTGAATGGTGATAACATAAACCTTGCGGACAAATCCCAGTCAGGTCAAATTGATTTATTTAGCATGACAAGACAAATAAAGGCTCCCAAAGTGATGAAATGGCATTTCCAGAATTTCTACACCAATGTCTTTTTTTTTCACCTGGAAGGAGTTGAAAAGCATCTCGTAGTGCATCTGTATCAACCATGGTATCCCGGAGACCTCTGTGTACGGCATGGCATGAAATATAATGTAGTGGACGCCGAACAGTGGCATCAGCACCAGCGTAGACTTCAAGAGCTTTCTGCAACAGAACATTTCACAGTCTGAAGATTATTTTGAAAAGAAGAGCAACAACATTAAAAATAGCAAAAACAAGTAAAGGCTTTAAAAAAGACAAAAAAAAAACAATACAACCTTTGTAATTATAGCTCCTGACACACTTTTGCTTACCCCTCTACATTTGTTGTTGTAGCTGAGCATGAAACATATGTGGGTCGAAACATGAAGAAAGACATTTAAAGACATTGTTATGTCTATTAAATGACCAAAATTCCACATATGGCCAGATATCCCAACTATTTGAAGAAAAATGTTTTATTGTTGCCATAAATTCACCATGGACCTCCTTTTTTTTGCCCTTCTAAAGTAATCCTGATGTGTAATCCTGATGTGATATTTGCAATTACCAATGTATTCTAAAAGAAAAATAGCATTAAATTTGCATTTTTAAACATGTTTGATTCCATTTTAGGCATAATAAAGAATATAACGCATGAAATTCCCATCTACTCGCATTGAAAAAGGCTTGATGTTGGCAAACAAGTCATGGTAAACCAATCGAGAAGGACAGCTTCAGAAATTCTGAATCAAATGTTTCCAAGACTTGTCCATACCTGTACTGTTGTCTGGTGTCACATCTCCCAGCATTGGTTTCTAGTAGTTTAGTTGCCAAGACTCTGATGATGTTCAAAATAAAAATAAAATTAATCTGAAGAGACAGTAGAAACATAATGTTAGGATTAGGTATAATTGGAAACATAATAAGCTCTTTCTCATTCAACAGTTGTTAGGCCACAGGTGCAGTCAAGTGGTGTACTTCCCTGCACACCATGGGGATGGAGCACAAACTGGAAGCATGTACTTACCACCACCGCCACCAAAATAGGCACTTGATATATCCATTTCAAATTGCCTGCACTTAAGTCCCAACACCTGCAGAAATAAACAACACGATGAGTAGGTAAGGGTTCAGGAATAAGCTAAAGAAGGGTTAAGTGGGTAAGCAGATTCAGAATCTCTCTGCTTCACTTTAGTGTCATAAATGATATCTGACATTGTTTCGCAACATAATAGGAATGAGATAAAGATTCAATAGGACATTGTTTTTGTCCTCCATCCTCTCTAGATTTATAACACCTCTAGACACAAGTGTTATATGGAAACTAATTATATTTTTCAAAGCACTCATATTAGAGTTCTGACTTTAATCCCCCTTGAGCTGATTTATTCCTCCTGAGATTCAGTTACATCTCTCTAAACTGATCTGTGTCATTCCAAGGACTAAGGAATTTGCTAGTTTGTCCATACTGGGAATTAAAATCACTGAATATTTCATATATTGATTCTGAATCTGATCCTTTCAGCTTGATACTGGTGCGTCTTGATCTAGGCACAATACTGCCTCTGTGCTGTTTTACAGCTTCAGGCCGATGCTTAAGTTATAAATGTCATGCTGGGGTGTTTTATTTTTCTGCCCAAAAAGACGTGGAAGGTAAAACAGAAAAGATCTTTCGGACTCCAACCCACTTAGAAGAAAAATATGTGGTCTAGTTCCACTCAACAGGTGCTGAACAGAGAGAGTGTCAGTCGGTCATAACACGGCTCAAAGCAGACACTGAAGGTGGTGGTAATTATCGGACGGGTTTTTTGCCTGATGAGTTGGACTTTTTAAGAGTGAATCATAACTTTTCTCCATTTATTTAATGTCAGCTTCAAAGCTTGACTTTAAATTTCACTTTTCAGGTTCAGGTAGGGGCCAGCAGGGGTTGAGAGCAAAATAAGTGAATTTTAGTGAATGACTAATTCTTTTTTCTTTTCTTTCTTTTTTTTGGAAATATAAGAAAGAAAAATTATATAACCTTCTTTCAGACGGCTGAACAGTGGGTAGTAATATATTACTTTCTTGTCTACAATGTTAGCTGGAGTTGCGTTTAAAAGGCTTTTAATAATAGATATTAAATTATGGAAAATGTCAGACATTCAAACAGTGACCTATTTTTAAGTCTTAATGTACCTTGACACCAGTGACTGGCCAATGGCTAATATATGATTTGCAAAGGTCATTATTTTGACCGAAAAAAAAAAAAATCACAACACCAGGTCTAAAAGAGTATCAACGAAACAGTCTTTGTTCTCCAGAACAGTTTGTAATTAAGAGATAAATTAATCAGTTTCATTTACTGATTTATTTCTTTTAATAATTTTTCGGATGTCAATTGTCTCAAACTTTTTTAAGATACTATCTAAACAAGAACAAAAACATAAAGATTTTTCTGCACCAAGTAATCAGTGGGTTTGAGAATCATTAATTAATTTAACAAAAAGTGGGGGGTTGGAGCATGAAACTCTTTTAGCAAAAGGATATGGTATTCAGCCAAAGATTTCTTAATTAACGTCCCAAGCTTTTCTCATAGTAAATCCTGGTTTGTGGCATGACAAAATTACACATATATATGCCAAATTAACCTGATGGCCTTATGAACCATGTTTGGACCTTGGCAAACAAAAAGAATTGCTAATTATACCGACAGCATCACTTTTCAGTAAATTTTGCAAATGCTCATGATAATGGGTAAATCAATGTAAAAAGTATGTGCAATGCAAATCATAAGCAATTTTCTAATTTTATGTTCCACTGTATCTTTAGTGAAAAGTGAATCATTTTTTACCTTTTAAGATTTACAGTATTAAATAATGTTCAATATAAACATTGGCCTCCAAAGTGCTGACCAGACTATAGAACATGTAGAAACTTAAAAATACTTAAACTATAAACAGAGGCTTGATTCAATATCATTAATCATCAGCTTCAATTAACTATGAACATCAGCCTTACCATATACAAATTTGACAAGAATAATAGGGATGTTATTTATGCATATCACTTACTCTGTGTCAGCAAGCGTGGCTCTCACAGTGGCCCAGATGGTCACAATCACAGCTGGTACTCCTAGGAAATTAATTACAAACAATTCAAATTTGCTTCCATGTAAGCATATTCTGAAAAGTGTCCAAATTGCTATGTTTGACAATCTTGTATGAGTAGAAATTGGATAGGACAGCATCCACATTGTATGCGCTGTGCTTATGTAATCTATACGCACAGTGTGTACAATGCAGGGACTGTAAAACCCACGTTCAGACAGCTATTATTCACTGCTTTTACTTTTATTCATAAATCAAAATGATCAATCAAGCTGCAGGAAGCAACAATGCTTCCTACAGCTTTTAACTTTTTTTCATAAATGTGAAAAAAATAAATAACTGACATTTTGTGCCTAATAAAATTTTTTGATCAAAAGTCTACTGTCTAGAACTAGTGACAATGTTCATGCAGGATCTTGCAAAAAACATTTTAATTTTCTTTTTCGTGTTACAACAATCTTCAAAGCATAGGCACTTTTGCCTTATGTGGGCACCGATTATGTGGGCACCTACACTTCTCATTGATTTACATGAATTCCAAACTTTTTACCATGTAAAAATCTAGAGTCTGGCAAACATTTCTATCCAGTCCCTACGGAAGACGATTATGGCCACCGAAAAAAAAAAAAGGTTCTGAGATTTTTTTTTTTTTTGGTGGCCCTAATCCTCTTCCATAAGTCCCCTTTACTCTTTTACATCAAAATAAAATACTTTGCAATTAGTGACCTTCATGCATGAGATTTTTTATTCTCACAGCTGTTCTGTGAGAACAATCTAGAAAGTATTGACTCAGGGTATATGAATACAAATGCAAACCATACTTTTTATTTCTTAGATTTTTTTATTTGTAAAATATCTTGAAAGTCATTTCGTTTTCCTTTTCCACTTCACAATTATTCACTACTTAGTGTCAGTCAGTCGCATAAGTGCAATATAAAAGAATCAGAACTCACCCCATCCAATCAGTGTAAATCCCCAAAGATACTTTTTGTCTGAGAAAAAAGTCATAAAAATGAGACTGTGCAGGTAAAGACCCTCCACAAGAATCCAGTAGTAATTGGTCGCCAGAAAGTACATGAACAAAGTCACCACCACCTTGCAGGTAATCTATACATATAAAAAAAGCAGACACAGCAGAGCAAATTAATCAGCACTCATAATGAAAACCCACCCATGTGAATTGTATTCAAGTCCTTGGTTTGCTATTATATTTAACAGTTGAAATTTTGTCTAGGTCTGCTAAGAATTTAGTTAAACTCCAGCATCTAACACTCAAATATCACTTGAAATGCAATAACAGTGTCAGCTTAATTATGCAACTACAAGTAACTGTCATGATTCTTGACTGGTGCATCTTAGGAGCAAACATGAATCAGTTTAAATGAACTGAATTAAAACACAACCATAACCAACTTAAAATGCACTGAATAATTATCTGAAAAAATGTTTTGCCTAATGCCTAATGCTTATGAACAGTCAAGATTTCTCAGAATTTCTGTCAGATTTCCTCATGGTTAAAGACAAACATGGCACACTCTAGCATTATTTCTAATGAAGAAACTTTTAGTTCCATGAGTTGTTGCAGAGACTACAAAATAAAAAATGATTTCATTGCCAGAATTGTTTTGTTTTCCACATTTAAACTCCTAGAATGTCTATTCTCTTTGCTTCCTTTTTTCTTTACATGCTTTATTTATCATTGTTTCCCTAACCTCATGCATTATTAACATCTTGTTTGACATACATGTTTATCGGTCCGTGGTTTCAATTAGTGCTCATCAGTCATGTTATTTGATCCAGACTACAAATATTTTTGTACTAATTAACCAAAGACATGGGCTGTTCTTCCAACATACTCAACTTGTCTAAGTATTTTGAATTCATGTTTTCGTACCCTGCTTTGACTTTGATACTACAAATAAAATCAAAGCAGCCTTATTAAGTCTAAAAGGCATAGTTGATTTTAAAATGTATGTTTATTTTTACTTTTCTCTGGCTTCTTCTCACAGTAAAAAAAAAATAATTTTCCTCAGGTGTGAATGTGTGTCTATCAGGTTGTTTGTCCTGATGTCTCTGTGTTGCCCGGCGACAGACTGGCAACCTGTTCAGGATGTACCCCGCTTCCTTGACTACTGGAGATAAGCTCCAGCCCCCCGGTGACCCTGAAAGGATAAACATTTTAGAATATGGATGGATGCTTTCTACCCAGCCTGCTCTAACCCTAAATTATTCATCGTAGTTATTAGTCATTACTCCTGTTATTTCATTAGGGTATTGTTCACTGATCACAAACATGATCTGACTGCATATTTCAATTGTAGTTCTTGCTCTCAAAATTTTATAATAGCGGATTATTTTCTGAGTTCAGATCCTTGTCATGGAAATAATTTATGTTGTGAATGTGTCATACTGCAAAAATTAAAACTGAACTAGCAAAGCCTTCATTTAAAAGGAACTTTAAACAATGTGATTTTACTTTTAATCATTTTAATGCTTTAAAATCTTTCTCTTGATACAGCCACCCCAGTTTCTTCAGAGCTCCATCACGAAATGCATACATTTTAAAGGAATGTTGTTTTGACACAGCCTTTTAGCTCTCTTTCTCCAATCGAGAGCCTCAATTAATTATAAAAGACAAAGATTTTTCTACGCCAACTTTATTGGCCAATTTCTATTATTTTGCATTTACATGAAATACATGAAAGCTTTAATTATCACAGAGAAACTTATAGTAGAAGACGTGCATGTCTGCAGGTTTTACTTGTCGCTAAATAGAGAAAAACAGCAAAGAATGTATTTCACAAATGAAGGGCCTGAATTTGGTAGGAAAGCTGATATATTGGTTTTAATGTTTTTACGTAGATGCCTTGTAGCAAGAATAAGGGATCCTACATAATTTGAAAAAAACACGAATCAACATTAATCTAGAAATAAACATATTGCTGAAAAGATAAATATCTTTCTCAATCTAAAGTAAAAATACACAAATACTTTGAAGAAATGTACACTTCTGATAATAAATTAAACTTGCTTTCTGTCAACACAGACGCATTGCAGTGTACTGACATCATGTAGACACGTCACAGATGACAAGACTGATTTAGCCATCGATTGATATGACTCAAAGTGAGGTCAAACCTCCACACAGCTGCAGCTGTTGCTGCTGCGCTGGTGTGTCGTCATTAATAGCTGAGAATCCAATGTAATCTTTCCCTACTGCTATCGTGTCATTGGTACCTTTTTTAGGACATCCCTTTGTGATTCATCTTTGATATGCTTTTTAAAGGATATAGTTTATAATACAGTTCATAGTTTTTACATATATTAGAAAATGTGTTTATTTTTTAGTTTTTATTTGTGATTTAGAAACATATGATATAAAAAAGACCAGTTTCTGTGTTAATTTGGATATTTACTTTTTTGCCATTAACCTGAATGACGTTTGAATTAATTAATACAGCAAGCCAAAATACATGCATAAAAAAACAACTTTAATAGCTTTTGTAGTTTGTTTTTGGTTGATTTAGTTAAACACAAGAAAATCTGTGACCTGTAAGAATATATTACACACATGTTTGTATTTTAAAGCAACTGTGAAAGGTAAACAGTCATTTCCCATTTTCTAGCTCTACTCTGAAAGGGGAAGCTGAGTGCTGGCTTAGTGAAAACCTGGCAGGGTGAAAGGGAGGGCAGTTCATTTTCTCCAATGCAGGAAAAGTTGGTGAGTTTCAACACATGCATCACTTCTACCTTGGAAGCAAAATGCTATACTGTAGTGAACATTGATACTCAAATAATCTGTGTGTTCAAATACATCTCACAGTTGACCGTGTATGAAATGGCATGCCTTTAATCACACATGAAAACGGTGTGTATGTCACTGCATTTATTGAAGGCCAAGGAGTCATGGGATTAACTTACAAACTGTGTTTTGCTGGCAGGTGGGGCTTCACTAATGGACTTGAAGTCCTCCAATGTGACTCCCTCCATGTTCTCCAAAGCAGATCCAGGGTAGAGAACTATATCTTTTACAAATATGCTTACAGCTCGTAGCATGTAGGACACAAATAAGTGCATGTGGATGTAGTTTCTGGTGCAGTGCAACCGTCTGGGAATAAAACAAACAAAAAAAAACCATCAGCAAGGTCATTTACTAAAACAATGTTTTCAAACAGTTTGAAAAGTTTTATAAAAGTGTGCAATAGTGTCTGAACGGCCAAAACCACATTGCATATGAACTATGCTCATCCTAATTAGAGCCAGCTGAATTCTAAGCTGACTATAACACATTCTTCAGTTTTAGGAAAAACACGGTTATCAGATCGCCATGCTCAAATTAAAGTGTAAAACAAACTGCAAGCATGTGTGCAGCAGTTGGAGAAGTATGCAAATTTTATCAGTCCCAAACACTTCCAGAACATCCTAAACATTCCCTGCGGCTTGACCTTTGGCGTCACGATCCGCTGGGCTCAATTTGCTGGGTCAATAGACTTAAAGGTTAAGTTATTACAGTAAAAAAAAAATGGCAAAGGAAATATTTGCTGACTATTTATTGGTGCCAAAAATTTTAAGACTTCACATCTACCAGAGACAGAAACGAAACTGCTGTATCCACCATCAGCTCTGTCCACAATTTCTTTCACTAAATCTCATTAATGAACTGACAAGGTGCCCTCAGAGAACTATTGATTTAGGAAAAACCAATCTAGCACACATCCCAGGTGAAAAAAAAGCCCTGAAAGCAAGTGCTAATGTAAAATATCCCTTTGCTCCCCCTGGAAAACGTTTATGAGCTCTCCTTTCTAAAAGCTGATGTGTTGAAGGGGGGACATGGCTGTTGCACTTCGCAGTCTGGTGCCAGAATGTCAGATGGGCCCCTGGGATAACTTATTAAACTCATTTGGCACGTATATTTCCTGGTGCCAGTTGGAAGGGTTCCTGAAACCTTTCTGACTGACTGTGTGTACTGTAAGTTACGTCAGTTGGAACATTAGTAAACAGGGCCTTTACATCGATTCTTGATACTCCCCGTGCCCCACAAAATAAGCAAATATGAAAAATCCGCTCAGCGTGAAACAAAATGGTATAGATTCAACCTTGTTACAGATTTTTTTTAGTTCTCCATTTCAGAAGTAAGGCTTTAGGCAAAATGAGTAAAAAATACTACAAAGCCTAGAAAAGTATTCACACCCCTTAAATCTTCTCACTACAGGCTTTTTTATTGGGAAACCAAAAACAGTACATAATTTTTAACTGGAAGATTTTTTTTTAATTGGTTGATTTGCAAAAACAAAAAAATCTCTAATATATCACTTTACAATCATACTCCTAAATTATCCAGTGTAACCAGTTGCCACTTTCTAACAGGACAACAACTCAAAGCCTTCTGCCAGAGATACAATGGAATCTTTTAGATGGAGGCTGACCAAGTCCAGTCTTTGAGAGCTACTATACTCCTAATAGTGGGACTCCTTCTCTTACTATTAAATTAATTCCTTGTGTTTAACACGTGAATCTAATTAATGGCTCATTACCAGGTCTCTGCAGAGCTGCATAAGATGTCAAGGAGGTAATTCTGAGATGCAAGTCAGGTGTGCTGGAGAGGGGATGAATCTCACAGTGGAGGATAGCTCTCGAGGATTGGACTTGGGCAGCCTTTGTTAACCGTGGTGTGAAGAAGTGTTTGCCCTCTTCCCGATTTCCTTTTTTTTTCTCATGTATTTGTCACTCTAAATTGTTTCAGAACATCAAAGCACTTTAAATATTAGTTAAAAGCCCCACAAGTACACACAAAATGCACTACTTAAAGGAAGGCGTTTATTATTTAAGGGATAAAACAAATTCAAACCTACATGCCACGCCCTTCCACCACCACCTCAAATCCTATTAAGATGCTGTGTCATGACCTCAAAAGCCCTCCTATGTCACTGAATTACAACAATTCTGCAAAGATGAGAGGGCCAGAAGTCTCCCACAGCACAGTAAAAGATTCATTGCAAGTTATCACAAATGCTTGATTGCAGTCTTTGCTGATGAGGGTGGCCCAACCAGTTATTAGGTTTAGGGGCAATTACTCTTTCACACAAGGCCATGTAGGTTCAGAACAAGAATTTGTAACAAATTTCAAACTTAAAATGTGATTATGTCTGTATTGATTCAGGTGGACTTTGAAACTGCATGCAATCATGTTGGGATTTTTATTTGTAAAAGGAAACACCTGAATCTAAATTATATTATCACAGAAAATTAAAATAAAACATTATATTTTATCCCACCCAATGGGACAAAATGTAATAAAATTCGAGGGCTGTGAGAACTCTTGCACCGCATTGTCGGCACCAGATTGAAAGTTTTTTATTCCAAAAGCAAACATTTTATTCTCAATTGTTCCTATGCAATGATGACTTTTTTCTTAGCACACATACAAAGTCTTAACATCAGAGCCCAACATGAATATAAAACAGGCTGTAAATGTCAGGCAATGAGGTCTGTGTTAATGCAAGCCAGGAGGTAGTCAGTGCTTCAGAGGTAGTCAAATCACATTCTGCTTAAAGTCAAAGTGAAAATCAAATGCAGCGTTTAGTACAGTTTGCATATGTGACGCTGTCATTATGATGCAACATATGCAGTATTACGTTAATTCCTATAAATGGAAAATAGTGTTTTTTTAAGGATACAGCTCGGTTTAACAATCATCTTGACATTTATGTGCTCCTTGCATAACTAAAAAAATCCACTCACTATTATTAAACATCAAGACTTCCTGATGATCCAGCCTTAGCTTCTCACCTGGTGTCAAAATCTGTCCCTTGGGAACATCTGAGGTTAGAAGGATAAAAGAAGGCGACTGAGTAGACTCACCGAAAATATCCCAGGATGACAACAGCCACCATAATTGAGCCCAAAGAGATGGAGTATCCAACGGTATAGATGATGTACAAACGATGGAAAACCTCCTGTGAAAGATAAATATGCAAAAATGTCAGCACAGCACCAAATGGGAAAGCACACTATTTGAAATATATTTGTTTCTTTTAAATGTTGATTTGTTGCAGGTTGTGACCCCAATCCCTCATGTTCTATGAGGAAGATTTTTTAAAAAAGTATCTTCTATTCAGAAATAATATTACAACCCATTCTGGAAGGTAAATATCAGAAGTTGATGTCATCGATAACTGAAGTAAATAATGAAATAATGCAAGTCATAATGAACAGAAGTACGACTGAGTTCATTTTAGGATCTCTAAATCTAAATAGCATTTGCATATTCCCAACATTAATTAGGGGGAATTAAATAATTTGTCTTATGAAATAGTTTTTTTTTGTCATTTTATAATTTTGTAAAAATTCTTTGTCTTAATAAATGCATAATGACAAGGAACTCAAACTTTTTATGTTGTACCACCAATCCTTATATGATTTTTAAGTAGCAGAAAAAATATATATATATTTTTTAGAATGTTGTGGGTTTTTGTTTCTTTTAACAGTTGGATCACCATAAGACTCTGACTGCCACAGATTATTTTTGATCTGTAGAGAATCAACAAAGCATAAACATTACATCTTTAACACGCCAGAGACCAAAACAAATGTGTGCTACAGCTCCAGAATCAACACATATGACTTGCAGATATATTTGTAAAGCACCTTTTATACACAGGGTAGATCAAAGTGCTTTACAGAAATAAAAAAGGAGCATAGATAAATACAACAAATGCATAAAAAGCAGGAATGAAACATTGCATTAAAGCATAAAAACATGAAATACAGCCATATAAAAAGGAAAAAAATCCTCACACTTGAGAGATATTATTCAACTTGTATGTTTTTCCTACAAAAATATAATAAAAAAAGAACATGAGTTCCACACCTGTATTTAACCCAGTTTGAGAACCACAGTCAAATTTAATTAATGCATTTTGTATAACAAGCATTTGCATCATTGTAATCAAAGTTTGTTCTTAAAACCTCAATCAATTTATTCCTACCCGGTCAAAGAAAAATGTCAAGTTTTGAAATGTGAAAGACAGCAATACAATTTAACAGCTTGATCATGCAGCAGTTGCTTGGCAGGTAGGAGCTGGTAAACTGATCCTCTACTAAAACCTCTCTACGTCAATATGCTCAGAAGCCAATGAACCTCTTGAAAGCTGTGCTGCTGTTATCATTTAGCGTCAGGATCTCAAGCCAGGAAAAACGTGTCTCTCAGTTGTGGCAAGGGTCTGCGGTATGGCAGTTTTTTCTGTGCATGCTTCACTCTGTGCATATTTATTTCTGATTAACTACTGGAAGTGCTCCTTGGGGAAAAAGTCAACTCCTGAAGACATTAAGGGGACAGCTGTACAGCGCTGTTTCTAAGCAAAACGGAGTGAGAATCAAAGTTTAGGACAGCTTAATGCTATTTCAAAAGTGCCTTTGATTTAAAGGTTTGAAGGATGTACTTCAAATGAGTCATGAATAGAAACACAACTAATACTAAATGTATCTTCAATAAAGATACAATAGCATCTAAGTGGGAAAAATGAGACTAATGGAAAGAGGTAAGAACACAGAATTTATATTAATAATGTGTTATTCAATTTTTTTTGCGAGTCTTATTGTGCCAAATATATGCTATTGCATATTTATTACTCCATGTCCTCATTACAACACGAGAACTATAATATACTTTTATGGTGCATTAAAAATAGTCATTTCAACAGCTAGTGTTAAACATTATCTCAACATTGGCCCTAATTGTGTAAAAGCTAAAAAAAGACCTCATGTCAAGAACCCATGAGGTCTCAAATTTCCATTAGGGTAAAAAAAATCAGTTCAACATGGACACAACTACATCCGTGGACTTACTCTGCTAATACTCATATCTAGCTGCATTGGAAGAAGATTAGTAATGACATAACAATAACAATAATATAGGTAGAATTTTAAAGATTTAGTCAATATCTCCATGGACAAACTAAGAGCCACAGGATTTTCAGATCTAGGTCCCAGCTTCTCATGTTATATTAAACTGACAGTTTTATTGTCATTTAAACATATGCATCTACACTGGGATTCCAATTAAAATAATGTTATACATATTAGCATTAGCTGCATCAAATTTTAAAAGATTTACAGCATGTCTAGGCTAATGACTCCCAAAAAATGTTATTGTAGCTTGTGCTTTTCTGACACTGATCACCTTTCCTCTCAGGCATTAACTTGTTCAAGTTACATTTGTAGCTTATTGGAAACACAGGCAGGAGAAAGGGATACAGAAGAGGAATAAACCTATATAAAAATCCTCTTCCGTTGTGGTTGTGATTTCTAGCATCAAAAAATGCAATCATGTGCAAACTTGGCTTCTATACTGGTGCTGCTTTTGACCAGGGAACCCCTAGAATAAGTTATTTTTAATCTCAATGAGACCTAAATAAATAAAAGTTACAAACCGAAAATACATTTGTTTTTAAAGATCTCTGTGTTTTCAGTTATATGCAACATAACCTGCGATTGAAAGAAACCAAATCTTTTGAGTGTGGACGAAAGGTGCAAATGGCCCAGAAAATCTCAGTTTTGATAAAAGTGTGAACAGGACTTTGAACAAGCCTGTGCAGAGCCCTGACAGAAACTCCATCAAACACCTTCAGGACACCTGGAATGAGCTGCAGCCATGTCGTCTCACCAATCATTTGGGGTAAACATCAGTAAGACTTTTTTAGCCTAAAGACCGCTCTCTCTCTCTGTCTCTCTCTCTCTCTCTGTCTCTCTCTCTCTGTCTCTCTCTGTCTGTCTCTCTCTGTCTCTCTCCCAAACCCCAACAGTGGTATAAAGAGAGAAGATATAAAGTTTCAACACCAACTTCTATTTGAGCAGTTTAAGTCATATATCATATCATAAAAACAAAAAGAAAGAAGACAATGCTGCATATCTGAGCAGGAATTTAGCTAATTAGATGCATTTTCAAAGAGCAACCACAGTGCCACCCTCTCATTAAGCTCATAACATAATAGTTTATTAATGCTGTGCATTAATGAAAAGGCCTACTGTAATGTGTTACTCATTTCACAGGAATTCTAATTACATGTTTTCGTTGTGTAACTGAGAATGGCTGCAATGTCTTGAGTATGACAGTTGGCCCTGCTGGTGCATGGCTGGTGCTCATAATTAAAATTAGGGATGCTGTGCAACTTGGACATGTAAGCAGAAAAGAGAAGGGTCCCACCTTTTCATGGATATAGTTGTTAATGTGGAGGAATTTAGAACATTCACTATAATTGGCCCATGTTTTGTTGACTGAGACGAGCTCCCACGTTCCATTGCTGTCACAGCGACGGTATGCCAGTCCTACATACCAGAAGGATGAGAAGAAAAAAAAACAACACATTAGGTTTTAATTATTGATTCAAGCTGCATAATCAACCAAGTCTCACAGGAGAAATATGTGAAACATCAGTACACTATCCTAAAAATCACAGTTAAAGTGCAACATGTTTTACAAGCAAGCATTTTTTATTATTATTTGTGTTTAGGACAGGGGATACATAAAATAAAACCAGCAGAAAATCATGTACAGTCATGTGAAAAACGGGACACGATCGGGACATGATTGCCTGTGGATTTTTCTAACATTGTTAGACATATAGATATCATATAAAATGTACCAAAATTGAAAAATTCAAGTACTATAAATGAATTATGAAAACATAATTTTCAATTATTTTTGTAAAGGGAAAAATTTTTATTTTTTTAATGAGAAAAACATTCTGAAAGAACCATACCAATTTTAAATCACTTATATTTAATTTGGTATCCTGCTGGCTTAAAATGAGCCCATGAATCTGGTAAAAGGATTTAAAGACTCCAAAACACCTTGAATTTGTTCACATTAATTCTCATAAATGTAAAAACAGAAACAGCACAAGTTTAAATCCAGAATCCCTAATGAATAATGAGAAGCTAACTAGACTAAATTGGTGAATGGAGACCAAGTTCAATATATGAAAGGTCCAATTTACATGTAAATTAAGAAAAGGGTTTCCTCGAATGAAAAAAGTCACAACTCTGCAGACCAAATCCTACCTTTGTGATTGAAGTCGTGAATGTAATCTGGACATAATGTGAACACAAGGTCTCCAGGATGTCCTTCAGGCCAACACACAATGCCATCCCACTCTGGTGAACAAAAACCATCTGAGGACAAAAATAACATTGACTTAAAAAAAAGACCACAAAGCTCTGCTCTCTTATGATGACAGTATTATAACAAATCTCAACTAACATACAGAAGAGCAGCAGCGCTGTTTGTTTTTTTAAGGGCTGTGTTTTCATTTTATAAAGTAGGCCAGTCGCTCGACTTGTGTGTTTATGTAAATTAGAAGCAACAGTGTAATTTGCGGTGAGTCTGACGGTAAATAAGAACTTTTTTTTTTGTCGAGTCAAAGGAAAGTAGGGGTCATTCAATGAAACACACTCTCACACTACTTCCCATTTGTTGCAACATAATCAGCATGTTCCCAGTATGTTGACAACAAGGTGCCAATTGAATCGAGTGTGTTTGTTAAGGGTTTATCAGTTGCGCCAAGTTTCCATGAGTGCTTTATTGTTTTGAGAATCATACAAGTTTTCTATTGTATAGAAATGGTTTCAGCATGGATTTCATTTGTAAACTTTTTCTGCAAAACTGGCAGCATAATAGCACTCTAAGTGGACTATTATGGATAAATTAAATTACTATGTGACATAGGTTACTTCTAGGTCTACTCATTTATCCAACTATTGAGAGATAGTCTGATAAATAGAAAGTCTGTTGATCCCAGGATGTAATAGTGGGAGTAGCATTCTTTTCTCCACAAAATCATGGCAAAATTCCCTCTCAAGGCTTGGCATTTATGTTGTCTTATTGAAAACATCTGACCACTCTGACCACTAATAAGTAGCTGTACATAAAACTTAAATGATCCCGTCTTTGCAGCAGATCCATTATTTTCTCATTCCTTGAGTGAGTTGCAAAGAAACATGTGACGCTAGAGCGACTTGCATTTTATTCGTTTGTCACAGAGAGCATGAAATTAAAGGGTAGACTTGGTGGAGCTGACTGATTCCTGTAGATCTTTGGTGGGAGAAAAACATAGTTTAGTTTCAAAAATCACTCTGACCACACATCCTGGAAGTAAAAGTAGAAAAGCTGCTTTCCTTTTGCCATAGATGTTATTACCATAAAGACCACCTACTTACAGGCTTAAATTAAACACCAAAAACACACACACACACACACACACACAAGTGTGCAATTTCCCGTAAATTTCTTGACCACGATTTAAATATAAACGTGACTACGAAGGAGTTTGGGTATTAGTGATGTCACTGGGGGTTTTAGAAAGTTTTCTTCCCCCCCCCCTCGCCCATTTGATTCCAAACTGCAGATGTCAAAACACATTTTGCATTTTCTCCTCATACATCCAGTCTTTTATAATGATCCCCGGTGTTGTTCTACACCCAAAACCACAAGCTTCAGGGCTGAGCTATTTTCACACTGGCAAGGTCTGGGGATTTGATCCCACATCCCTCCACTGTCCTCTCCAGGCAAACCTCAGTGCTCCCCCTCAAGGAAAACATTGTCTCAGCAAAGTAATGATGACTTTTGTCTATTTAAAGAATCCAAATCAAATGAAATGCTATCAAAACATTGCAGAAAAACGAAGAAAATGGTCAAATGTATATATAATACTCAGTGTTTTGTGAAACAACTCCTATACTCTGTGAACCTTTTCAGTTATTTTCACATTGCATCCACAAATCGGAATTTCATGTGACAAAATTAAAACAAAACAGTGATAAGACATGAAAATAAATATACTCAACAATTTGTATTTACTTATTTGTTTATTCTAATTAAACAACTACCATCAAACCTACATGGATATCCTTTCATCCACTGGTGCTTAGGTTGTGTATTTGAGGTCATCCTATTGGAAGTGGAACCACTTTAACCAGTTTGCATGAGATATTCTCTAACAAATCTTTCAGGTCTTCATAATAGCTGGATTTACATAGAGAACAGATTACACAAGTAAAGTTGTACTCAATTTCATGAATGCAAAAGATTTTGACCACAGCTGTGTGCCACAGGTTTGGATTTTCATAGCTGGAACATTTTAAAAGTCATGTGCTGTTTTCTTTCTGTCTTTCTCACATCTGTTATTCTATACAATGCCAATAAAATACATTAAAGTTTGTAATCATATGTGAAGAATTTTTAACAGTATAAAACCCTTTTGCAAGGCAATAAACATAAGATGAAATGTAGGAAACTAGCAATAATCTCTATCAGGGATTAAAGATGAAAAATCCAGGCAGATGCATCCTATGTGAAAGCCACAGGGAGCCATGACTAGATAAGCCTCTTCACTTCATGTACCACCAACAGATTAAAGAACTGGCTGATATTAAGAAATCTTTAAAGTGGATTGGAAAAGTTGTACTAATAGACGCGATGGAGGCAATGACCTTGGTACATAAATGTGCAGAACCCAAGAACATTATGAGAGACCTCTGTTCATAGGGAAAAACCTTTGGATGACGAGCATAGCCTTCAAGTTTCCCAGTGATCTGGTAGAAAACTCTGAGGTTCAAGAGAGGAAATCATTCCAAATGTCGAGTGCTAGCACTTAGCCAGTCATCAAAAGCAAAAGCAATGTTTTTACAGGAATTTATCAGAAGATCTTACAAGTCTACATAACGTTGTACAATAAAATTAGAGCAGAAATTTTTTCCTGCTTTCCACTTTAAATAGCTAGAAAATGCCAGATGTGGCTTTTAAAATCAAATGAAGCAAAGTCAGAGCAATTCATAAACCATTATCTTGGGAGAAAAACAAAAAATTAAATAAAAAATCCAATCACGTACTTTAAGCAAGCATGTAGTTTGTGTTCATCCAGGCATATGCCACAAGCTTGTCAGAGAAATGTTTTTCTGTTCATTAAGGAAACCATGCTTAGTTTAATTTCTTCAGTTGTTTTGTTTTTAAACTGACATGTTCAACCTTCCAAAAGAGGTCAGAAAGCAGACACATACATGCCAGATGAATCACAAACAGTGTAGCACAGAATCATTGGGTATGCAGGGTCAGCTCTCTTATACCGACGCTCTGATGTACCTTTAAACCAGAGCCCCCAGCATTAAACAGAGCTTCTTTCAGGATATTACTGCAAAGTTTACTTATTTCACTATGTGGAAGGAGTGTATTATATGTTTTATGCATTATGTGTTAATCATACTCAAACCTTCCTTTCTATTAATTATGCTTTTAGGCTTTGAGTTAATGAAAACATGATATCTAATTTTCTAGAAGTTTATAAGATCATATTGAACAACTAAATAAACTGTTTATAACACAGCAATGTCAGCTAAATGTAATTTATGTAAATAGTTTCTAAAAGGCAGCAGTTATATTTAAAACCTCATCAGGACACATATTCTAATTTATAACAGAGACACTATAGGTTCCCTGTCCATTTATTGCGTGCTGAACCTTCCTCCTGCCTGCTTTTGTTTCTTCCACCACAACCCATGACACTAACAATTATTTCCAATTTTCTTTAAAATACGCCATGTTATTGGAAGTCGAAAACTAGTGCTCAAAGGCTGTTACCGAGATGTCTGTCAAATGGCATCATCCAAGGGCTGATCTGGGATTTTCACATGCAACTCGCAGGTTTACAGAAAATGGTTCAAGAAGGAAAAATTGGGGGCAAAAATGCTTTGTTGGTGACAGAAGTCAGAGGAGAATGAGCATGCAGGTTTGAAATGATAGAAACACCACAGCAGCTCAAATATCCAGTTATAACAACCAAGGTAAACAACAAAAAAGCCCAACATGTCAAAACCTAAAGCAAATGGGCTACAGAAGCAAAAGTTCATACAGGTACGAGCAGGAATCTAAGAGTACACAGCTCATGCAGGTCCAAGAAACATTCCTAATATTACAGAAATTAACATTTTGTACATTTCAGATACCAAGAATTTGATGTAAACTTCATTAAAATATTTTGCTTCGTATCTACGATTCAGACTGTTAGCAACAGTTTAATAGCATGTGGTGCAATATTTACTTTGAACACTTTTAGCTGCTTAGAACAAATTGCGCATTGTTCAAATGCTGCAGCCTGCCAGAGTATTGCTGCTGACCATGTTCCTCTCTTTATGATCACAGTGTCCGCATCCTATATTGTCTGCCTCCAGCAGGATATCATGTCACGTAGCTTTATCCAATAAAGCACTTCCAGGACTTTATGGAACAGAAGATTTGCATCATTCGTGTGCAATCGACAGATCTGCAGAAACTGCTGTGTGATGCCGTCATGTAAGCATGGATTAAAATCTGGTTCATTTAGAGTTTAAGCATTTTTCTTGCATTATAGTCAGATTTAAAGTTGTTAGATTCAGAACTATTTTTTCCCGACAAAGGGGATATAGTTAAAGCTCTGATATAATCTAGTAGAATGTTGCACTGTTGACAAACAAGAAAGCACCATCGCACAACAGACAATATAGTCCCTTTCTATTTTTTTCTTTTAAATATAGGTCACAAACTATCACCATTACTTCTTTCCTGTCAGACATGCTTGATAACTTTGAATTTATGTTCGACCTCAAAAGGTTTTGTCTGAATGTTGGTGAGTGAAATCGGTTTAAGTGGAATGTGTTGCTCCTGCAATCAGTCATTTTCAGACAATTAAAAAAAAATTGCCTTATGATCCAGGCAATAAATACCCAGAGAGACACCACAAATGCAAACTTCTTGCAGAAAGACACCAGACAGAGATTTAAAACATCTTTACCCTTTTGGGTTTTTCTGCATTTATTAATTACGGTCTCCATTTAAACACACAGGTATTCTCTTGCATATTCTTTGGAAGAAAACTCAAAGTTTATCTGTATTTGACTGGTTAAATAAACTGACATATGCAATCTTTGTCAAGATTGTACAAAATGTAATGCTACCCGGAAGCTTGTTTTTAAAATGGTATATGCTGGAGGCTGATAACAGACAAACATCACTTGAAATGCCAAAATAGATTAAGAAAATTGGCATTCATATGATAAACAGATTGATCAAAGAACTTTTATATTTGACAGAATACGTATGCATCTTTGAACACTTGAAACAAGCTCTCCACAACTTTCAGCATTACTAATGAAGGTCAGTGCAAAACAGTTTATCAAAGGATTGTGCACCTTTGATGAATATGATGTTTAAACATTCAACATACATACATTTCACGTCAAATAATTTAAGTTAACTTTTATACACTAGTCATAGTCTACTAGAAAAAATATAGATAATTGACTCCAGTTAAGCAACCAATGTGAAGCCAGTAATAGTTTTTTCTTTCTTTTTTTTTCCTGACAATTTAGAAGATTGATGATTTGTCACATTTTTTTTTCATGACATGTTCCAACTTTGTCTAAAATATTGGTAAATTATAATGTTGAATTTTATGTCTACTGGCTCCATGGGTATCAGAATGGGAAAAATTTCATAACAATTAAGAGTAAACATTACTTTCATCAATTTTGAAAGTAATGTTCAAAATTAATGAACATTTTACATCAATTTCATTACATCACTACATTATTTTTAGAAAGAAATGATATCATATTTTCTAAAAGAAAAAACAACATCAAAACCAACAGATGATAAAATAATAAATAATAAAGGTCCTATTAAAACACATAAGACTCCCAATACAGTTGATATACGCTTTATTCGATAGGTTAGATATGGGTGTGAGGTTAACTTTTTTATTTTATTTTTTTCAAGTTTATTGGTTTTTAGACTATATATACACATCAGCTTCTTGACTAAACAAAATATGCTGTTCAATTGCTGAAGTTCTTAGTTTAAGCATGACTTTTTAAATCTAATACAAGATTCATGGCCTTTTATGAAAACCATGAAATGTTGGGTAATACCCCGGAAGGAATGTGACCACAGGGGAGAGTCAACAATAGCTTTTTTTTAAGAATGGTATGTTTTTAATTATATGTTTCATTTACAAAGAGTATCGTTTTGAGGGTCAAAGAATTTAATGCCGACCTCATTATTCTGAGGTTTCAAATATAGTATTGCAAATGACTTGGTTGTAAAACCCTTAGTCTTTGCTGAACAATCAGATGAGAATAATACAGCAACCACTGATGCAGCAGAAGATGGGGTCTGGTGGAAAATGTTCTCCTCTGGATGGCTATAAACAATATAGCTATACACAAATACACTAGAGGATTGACTTCAATTTCAGTTTCTGGAAAGGCAGAGGGGGGGAAATGCAAACAAGGGAATATCATTTAAAAACCATATAGCTGCTGGGCAAGTTCTAAGATGACTTTTGGATTTGGATATTGGTACATATCGGAAAATGTTGTTTAACTTATTCCAAAAATATTTGTCAGCCAAAGAATTGAAAAATGTCGAGGTGGCTGTTGAAAAGAGTTAGGTTCGCACAAAAGCCTGTCACTTGTTTCACTTCTCCCAGAAAGAAAGTCAGTGCTCTATCCAGATCAATGATGTATTTTTGAATTGAATTGAATTTTAACTGAATTAAAGAAGCCTGCTGGTTCTGGGGACTAGTGTTGAACTGCTTCAGATGAAGGGCCAACAAAGGATTTTACGTAAATCAAGAAAATTATGAACAATGCTGAGCATGATAAAGTTTCTTCTGCCAGAAGCTTTTTCAAATTTGTTGTAATACAAAACATTACAGGAGATTTTTCCTGGTCTGGAGATGGAATGGAGATGAATGACATGAAATTATCATTCTTAGTAATTGCACACAATCATCAGTCTTGAAACTATATATACCAATGAACGTATTGTCACAAAGTGCAATAGCACAGCTAACAGTGCCTATGTGGCGTATTCATAATACATTGAACAACAACACTGCATTTCATTTTTGGATAGGAAAATAATAGCATCAGGAGATATTTAAATATAGAGAAATGGATCTGAACCCAAAAGCATACTGAGGTTTGACAAAACGAAGATACTCACTGAAGGGTCAGAAACCCAAAAGCAAAGAGCCAGATTCTACTCACCGGGTATCTTACCCCTTGACTTGATGTTATCTTCACATTTTTTCTTAGCTTCAACCAACAGGCCAATCTGCTCCTCTCTTGTCAGCACATCATCTGCATAAACCTGCAAAAGAGAGCAATGAAGAGTACTTAGAAAAGGAAGAACTCTAACACAAACTACTACCAGTGTATAAAAGACCGAATGTCAATCAGGTGCAAAATCTTGTGGAAAATAGCTTCTACAATAAACAAAGATTATTTTGAAATATAAAAAACACACACACAAAAAGATAACAAAAGACCAAAAATGTGTACATTTAAACCATTGATATTTATATTTTACAAATTCACCAAATGTTTCTAAACAAACATTTGGTGAATGTTTATTCAACAAATGTGAAACATTCACATTTAGGTAATGTTTGAATTACCTTAAAACACCAACTAATATTAAAGTGAGTGAGGGATTTTATTAATCTGATCATTGCAAGAAACCTTGAATGGGAATAAAATTTCTTCTCTGTTCAAATCACAACCACCCTTACTACAAACCAAATCAGAACCATGAACCTTTGAATTTAAGTGACCAAAACAGGAAGAAAGAATCGCTACTGGAGCGTTAGGCTGACAGTCCGTCCTGCTAAGAAAGGATCTATAGTAGGGATGGGCAATATAGTTTATCATTAATCAGAAAATGTGCTGTTGGAATAAGAATTATGAGTTGCCTTTCTAACAGCAAACGGACTGATAATATTTACTAACCCATAAAAAGTAAGATTGGGATTGTTGGAATTGTTATTTTTACAGTTTTTTTTCCTACAATTTGTTCAATTAGGGGAGAAATTAAATGACAATATACTTTACATTAACACGTGGCGACCAGATGTTTGACAGCCTCCTCCGTCGCCTGAAGACCAGATTACAGTGACCACAAAGGAGGACATGTCAAAGCATCTGGGAGTCCAGTGCTGTATTTATTTCTGTCTTTGATGCCATATAGAATAAATATGAAAATGCCCTATCAGACAGACTCTTCCTCTTGGATAAACAGTGTTCACATGCTGTTTATAGCTGCAGTTTGTGTTGTGGTTGCTGTGTCCACTGTTTCCGTGTGTGCATGATGAAAGTCAAAACTGACAACATGTATTCCTAAAAGCTTTTTCACAGTTATGCATTTTGAGCTTTTGAGCTATGTAATGACGATTGACGTGGAGCCTCAGGTGCGGTTTTCCAGTCAAGGAAACATTTTTCATTCTAATGGGTTACACTGACTGACTTGCTGTTTGCTCGCGGATCACTTGTAGGCAGTGACAAATTTGACTGCTTTGTAGGAAGCAACATTTATTTCTAACAGAGCGTGACAAGAAAGGTTGAAAAAAAAAACATAAATATGCTCACCGGGCGCTGAAGATTAAAGGACAGATAAGAACAAATGAGTATACTTTTTAATATTGCTGTTTCGAGACTTTTTTCATTTTGTTTGGAGGGCTAAAGTAACTTTTAGAACGTTACTTTAGCGAGCAACGGAAATAAGAACCTCTGTGTTGCATCCAAAGTCTGGGGAAATTGTTTAATTAAAATAGTTTAGAGAAAATTTGTCCTTAAAAAGATAAAGATAATTTATATTTAAGACATAGCTAAAATAAGAATAGGAAAAGTATTCATTTAGGAAAATGAACAGGGACAAAATTTATATTGCAGATTCATTAAAGTCAAATTAGTTTAAAATTGTGTAGGTTAAACTAAATACACTGAAGCTATAGCGTGTCATTCAAAAGCATGATTACCAGTTAAACTGATAGAGCAACACAGAGTAGTATAGGTTAAGTAAGTGGAAGGAAAATTATTCTTAGCTTTCAAAATGTTTTACAAATAAAAATAAAATATGGTGAGCATACATTAACACTCATCACTCCTGAACCAATACATTCTAAAACCATCTCTTCTTTGAATTAGAGCTAGAAATCTTTAAGGGTCTACCTTGGCAACCTTTACCAGCGTTGATGATCCAGAGACTGAGACTGAACTTTTTGTCCTTTCTTTTCTGCATAATAGGTCAAACCCATACAGGATGGTGTGCAGCTGTAAACATTAACCAGGAATAAGCTTCAGGTGTGTCACCATCAACTCTGATCAATTTCTGAACAAAACCTCCCCACAGCACGATGTTCTCACCAACCCATTCAGGAGTGAGAATTGTGTGTCCAGGTAATTGGCAGCACTAGTTTTCCACTACGTAGAGATTTGCATGTGGACCAAAATGTAAACCTTTAGTCTATTTTCACCAAAGCTACTGGAAACAAATGCTTACATAATTCAAGTTTCTGGTTTTCATCTTCTACATGTTTGCAGTGTTCCTCACATGGATTATAGAAATATCTTGTGACTTTCTTTCAAGGATTTCTTTCTTCTTGCTACCAAGGACAGCAATTACTAATAGCTGCCCTGTGAATTGATTCTCTTCCAACTCAGTTATGGAGTTACAGAGCTCCTCCGGAGTTGCCATAGACCTCTAGGCTACTCCTTACAGAACTGATCTCCTTGGCCAGTCTATCAGTTTACACTGATAGCCATGTATTGGGAGGTTTTCAGTTTGGCCATGACTTTCAGTTTTTGGCTGGTTAATTGAATAGTGCTCCATGCACTTTGTGATTGTTTTATAACCTAAGTAAGCTTTTTACTTCACAATTTTCCCAACTAGTGTGGTTTTGTTTTGTCTTTATTAGGTCTAGGCCAGAATGACAATAACATTTCACTAAAAACACAATAAATTGCTTCTATTTTATGATAGAAATATAGCTTTACACCAATGTGATTGTTTGCATCAACAGAAAAAAAAAATCCTCCTGTCATTCCAGCATTTTCTCAGGAAATTCACAAAGAGGTTTTTAAACCATAAGCCAAGAAAAGAATGATTGAAAATTTTAGTGTTTTTGAAACTAGAAAACTTTAAAGCCTTGGTGTTCCTTGATACCTGCAACTATTATTTTGATTCCACCAAAAACAACATTATGTGCTACGTTTTCTTACTCCTGAACACGCATTACAAATAAAATACACAGAAGGTTCTGGGCAACAGAATAAAAGGTGGAGAAGTTGAAACGGTAGAATTACAAGACATTGTATATGTAGAAGATATATAAAAATGTTGGCATTGGTAAATTTCTGTATTCTGTCCTTCTGATTGCCCAAATAAATACATTAAATGTGGTGGAATCCTAAGTACATAAATTTAACATCACTCTCACCATTCATATCCAAATAATATCCTGATTTGGATGTAAAATGCAAGAACTCTGGAATATCTATCAATATTCTGCAAAAATAAAATCTATGACAATTTGGGAACAAGTACTGGCATGAAAGTCTCTGATTTTTGCAATCTTTACATGAACTGCAAAAATACCAAGCTCTTGTGGGTTTTCTCCAAACCCACAATACCTCAATCCATCAATATTTTCATTTGCTTTCTGTGCAGAAATAAGGATGTCCAGTCTGGGAAATGAATAAGGCTACAGAATGAAGACGTTTATGGCTTTGCATGGTAAACAACCACAGATGGAACAACATCTGACCACAGGCGAACAAGGATAGATACAACCTGTTTACTGGAATAACTATGCCAATATAGAATATTCCACTGACAGCTCCTGAGATATTGCCTCAGTTTTCACCTCAGTAACTTCCCAATGGTGCTTTAGGTGAAAGTTCAGTCAATTAATGATCAGTTACGGATAGTGAAATGATTCACGCAGCAAGAATGATTTCACTATCTGTAATAAGTATTTTACGACTATCAGATGGAACGCTTGTTGGGAATTAAGCTGAACGTACAATCAGAAACTGAACAAATGTACATTTTCTTTTTTCATTTTTTGTAAAAACAGCAAAAATTGATTTTTTTTTTTCTAGTTTACCCTCAACCACGAGGAAGAAGAGTATCACTTGCAAATTCAGGAGGAGAATCCTGGGTAATAAGTATGCCCTCAGATTATTTCTGAAAACTATTCCTCCTGCGCTGGCCAGAGTCCAAACCTCCAAGGCAAACACAACTTTCACTGGGAGAAACATGAACATTCTTATTTACTGTATTTGACTCAAAACACAGTCTCTTTTTGTTGACCACTTTTGGGTCTGTGCCAGTATAAAAAACTGAAAAATTATACATCATATATCTGTGTGTTTTCCGTCACCAGTCTCGAATATAAACCACAAGTTTGTTTCCCTATGCAAACTGCAGCATGACGACTTCAGCTGCAATGCTCTGCAAGAATATAACGCAGAAGGCAGAAATGTGTTCAGGCTGCTCTGTCAGTGTCGTGCCACTTAGGTCTAATAACTAATTTAAAAAATAAATGAAGCTACATTTGGATTTCAGCTTGCTTGGGCATTTGGTCACTTCGGGTGGTTTGTAGAGTGAATGTAAAGTGAAAAGCTTCACTCTGCGTGTGTTAATTTCAAAAGAAGTTGGGGGGAAAAAAGGATGAAAGAAGATGTTCTTTTTACTTCTTGAACACCAAAAATGAAGTCATATGGATAGGCGCCATTCAAACGCACAGCAGACGTTGGGTTTCTGCTACATTGCTAGCAAACCCTCACTGAGGATTGACTTTTGTTTTTCTTTTCTTCTTCTTCTTCTTTTTTTTTTTTTTTTTAATAAAAAGTCCTGGTTAACCAGAGTCATTTCCTGAAATGCTGAGCAGTGAATCAGAGAGTTAAATGCTTTGTGAGGTAGATTTTTTGTAGAGAGCACAAAACAAAATCTAGATAAGGCAGGAAGTTAAAACAGACCACAAAAACCACACAGTTCTGAAATAATTACCTACAGTCAACAGTCAACTCTTGGTTCCTCTTAATGTGGAACAAAAGGCACAGCAGTCTTGAGGAACACATCATTACCCTCTCTGACTGAAAACAAGACTTTGATGTAGGTCAGTCTTCTTAAATCCTATTTAAGGAGGTTTTTATACAGCATGACGACCCCACTATTAAATGATTTACAGTAGCGGTCAGAATATGGCTGGGTTTGAACACATTTGGGAAAAAAATTTTTGTTATGTGCATATTGGAGGCTTGAAGTCATCTCAAAGCTCAATCAATAGAGACAAAAAGGTTTACGGAGTTGCAAAGAGCAATTAGATTCTGTTGCAAGGATTTCCTCCAATGTGAAGACATCCGTCCGTCCATCCATCCACTTATTCAACATAAGATTAGGCATAAACATAAACATCAATCTTGCCTCTAACATTTTCTGTTCTTTCTAGCTAATCCCACTGGCCAGTAGACAGACTGATCTTTCTTTACTAAGGAGATCAGAGCAGAGTTTACTAGAGGCACGGATGTCTATCCATCTATTATGCTATCCTATCACTACTCGTGAGCAAGTAATGGATATAATTGAACCCCCACTCTCTCACTGAGTGAGACCCCACTCTGACCCAGAGGGAGCAATTGCAACGTGGCTCAAGGTTGGTTAAGGCACCCTAAGGAATCAGTAATTCTAAAGTAATAACTTTTTTTTCAAAATGTAAAAGATAAGGCTTTTCTTTTTTTTTCTGAATGGTTGTGTTTATGAGGGGAATATTGCAGTGGATTTCTAATGACTGGTTTTCATTTCAAGACAAACTTCACTGTGTAATCAATCAATTCATGAATTGTCTCGGTATGTAATGATTATTAAGATACAAAGAATAAAGACACACAAATTGTTTTCACTGTTCTGAAAGCATAAACTCAGATCTCAACAGTGTGACTAGAAACACAGCTCATATTAATGTCTATATTTCAAAAACACCTTCAAATAAGAACCCTCTCTGTTCACTGATTGTTCAGTGGGAATAAGTTATTACGGAAAACTTAGTTATAAGGTTGAAACTTTATTTTCCAAATCACACCTCATCACATGGATGATAAATAATGCTCTAATAATATTTACTCTGGTTGCTATGAAGAGCTTCTTTTATGCAAATACAGCTGAATGTTTGTTTTATGTACTTATTTTGGTCATCTGCCATTCTTTACACCATAGGCTAACATTCACTTCCTTGTTGTTGGCATGCATTCAAAGTCCTGTCGCAAGGGGTATTGGACTTTCCACCTAGAACTACGTTTTATTTTTTCTTCAGAAAATTGTTGGGACTAGTAAATTACAACTGTGCTGAAACTACTTTTTACCCGTCTGTCCCACTATCTGGAAAAAAACATGAATATGTTACTTCTGACATATTGTACCACATGAATGTTTTAGCGGATGAGGTCCCTGGATATTCTAAACTCTATGAGTCAGTGCCACTCCTCTTCAACTGTGCAATTTACATTTGATGATAAAAACCACAAACCACAAGACTGGTTGTCCTTTGGAAATGCCTCCAAACCACATTCTGACTTGAAGCAGCATTTAGCTCCTAATTATACCCTGCTTTGGTCGTAAGCCTAAAGAACAGCACTTTTGTCCCAGATGGAAACATTGTGTGCGTGTGTGTGCGTGCATGTGTTTGCGTGTACTTGTATATGCGACTTATAGAGGTCCACTTTCACAATATTTACCAACAAAGGGAGGTCATCTGTGGAAAGTAGATGACGTTTCCCCATCCTCATTTCTTTCTTATTTTTTTTTTTTGCACTTCTACTGTGCTACATCAGTTAGACTTAAATGTATGGTGTGGATTAAGTTTTGATTAGGATTAGGAATAGACTAGTAACGATTAGGGTTGGGAAAAATGCTTGGGTTACGCATAAATACAGCTGCTAAAACGAATGGAAGTCAATACAAGGTCCTCAGTTTGTATAGAAGTACAAGGATGTGTGTATTAGTGTGCGTGTGTGAGTGTGTGCGTTTAAACACATAGCTTTGACTGGACCGTTCCCTAAAATTATAAGAGGATAATTTTTGCATTATGTAAGCAAGTAAGGGCTGTCGCTCCTGTGCAGCAGATCAAATGCAACATTTCAATTTTTATCAAAAGCTTAAAACTACAACATGTTATATAACATTCAGATGCTTTGGACATTTTTAAAAAAATATTAACGACTATACCAAGCCAACTAAAAATACAGATAGTAGTTAGGGGTTAGGTGGTTCCAATATTTGGACCACGAGTTTCAATAAATGCCAGTGCTTATGTGACATACAGTGACTTGCAAAAGTATTCACACCCCTTGAATATTTTCACATTTTATCACATCACAACCAAAAACTTAAATGTGTTTTACGTGAACACATTTAGTTGAAAGGATACATGTTTTTAAATATCTTAACAAACAAATACCAGAAACGTGTGGCATGCATTGGTGTTTAGTCCTCTATTACTCTGGTACTGTAAATAAAGTCAAACCATCAGCCACCTTCAGAATTCACCTAATTAGTAAATAGATTCCATCTGTTTGCAATTTATTCTCAGTATAAACAGTTATTCAGAGAATATTTCAAAGATTTGATAGAGAGAATTAGTGAACAAACAACAACATAAAGACCAAGAAACACAACATACTGGTCAGAGGTAAAGCTGTGGAGAAAACAAGAGCTCATAAAACAGTATTGCCAACTTTACACATCTAATTAGCTCTGAGAATCCCTAACCTTTGAACTTCTTTGAATCTGTTTCCTAATTCAAAAATCAAATAAATACGGCACAAATTCCAACCAAAGTTGGACTGCATGTTAGATCACAATTGTTGCTGTAATATAAATTTTGTAATACAATCTCAGAATTGAAAAGTGGTAGTGTGGTAAGATATTACCAAATACTACTAAGTGCCTATTGTGCCTTGAGTGCCTTGCAGGTAAATTACTTATGTCAATAACATTCTTTGCATAATTAATAGACTTTCACTGACTTGATGTCTATTTTGTATTGGTCAAAATGCCAATCTTCAACAAGATTGGTGAGTAAAATATGACGAGGGAAAAGAAACAATAGAATAAAAAAATTTACGATTATCTGTAATAAACATTGCCATGTTTGAAATTACATGTTGCCCTGAAATTGTCTGCCAACCAAAACATGACTGCCCAAATAAACTGCTAGGAGAACAAGAGGACCATGGTAATGCAAAACATATTCATTTGTTAAAATGTCCCATTCAAAGTTCACACATAAATCCAATACACGACCTGTAATAAGATGAGAAATATGTCTCTTTACAGATGTTTTCCATCTAATCTGCCAAAGTTTGAATTATTTTCCAAAGACGAATGGATAAAAAATTCACTTTAGATTTACAAAACTGGGGGAATATATCCTGAACATCAGGGCAACTGGAATATCTGTAAATGGCTCTACAAAATGTTGGATCAGGAGAGGTGAAATGCATGCCACAATTTTGAGATTTATTTTAGTAAACACATGCAAACCACATATAATATTTCATTATTTCTTATCTTTGTTTTTTTTATCCATTACATAAAATATAAACCGTTTTGATGAAGGTGAACTTTGTGGTGAGCTGTCTGCTGTTTTTGCATTCACTTTTATCAACTCACTACCGTCACTGAACATTTTTATTAAGCTCTTGTAAAGGCAAAGCAATGTGATTTACAATCCTGACACACGGTCAGCAAAGCTTCTCCCCTGCACTCCCCTGCATAGACTATTTCAGCTTCATATTTTATTTTGACATGAAAAAAAGAAGAGGTACTGATGATAATTGAATGCGAACAGATATAAATCCATTCTGCATACAAATCTTTCGGCCTATTCAGTCCTTGTGCTGCATTGAGTTGCACTGTGTTAATTAACCCTAATGTGACAAAGTGCAAATGACTGAGAAAAACTGAAACAAAGTATTCTACCAAATGTAATTTGATGCCATAGCAACAAACTTAGAGGAACTCTTCCAGGAAGTGATAAAACTCAACTATTGCACCATCAGCTGTAAATGATGAGAGTTGAGTTCAGCATTGCAATCAGCAATGAAAATGTTTAAACATTAAAAGGTGAAACATGTAGAGGGCACCACTCCAATCAACCATTTCTCCTCTGTGAGGCAAAGGAATCAAGTCTCCTGCAGTCTTTTAAAACTAGGACAAGGACACTCTTTCTATAACACCCCCTGATTGTGACTGCCTACTAAATAAAGCAACTCCATTCTAGACTAATTAGGCACCACATAATTATTCAAGGTGTTTCTTACTCGTTGACAATACTGCATCCCTCTGTTTTGCATGCTGAAGCTCAGTGTTGTACAGATGGTCACCTTGACTATAGCTCTTGTGAGAAAAGACATTTCAGTGTCCTCATGACGAATTTAGTTAACCCCTTAACTGTCACCCTTAAAACCCATACATGTACATCAAAGGGTCCATGAGGACTCCAGTATCCTCATGATTGGTAATGTTATGAACAAATAGACTGTAATGAAAAAGTTTGCTAAACCAAGAAAGGGAAGATTAATAATTGACACTTAAGATGGTGATACACTGAACAACAAAAGAGCATTTATACATACTGAGAAGATCAAGAGGGTACTAAGGTCCTCCACTGAGCTTCAGACACCAACTAGAGCTACACATAAAGGATAAGAGAACTGGACAACTCAGAATTTGTTAAAGCTATATGTAGCACTTTTTTGCTTGAATAGTGTTTGTAAAATAATTTACCATAATGAGTTAAAGAGAGCTGTGGATTAGTGACAGTTGTGCCCATTATGCTTTATTGTTTTGAGTATCAGTTTAGTTATTTTTTTTATTAACTCCTTAAGTTGTTAAGGTTCATGCCAGTTACTGGTATATAACATGTTCTTATTTTGACACACATAGATATATTGTACACTCAAAACTAATCTCCTGCCCATGCAAAGGGACACTAAGTACCTGCTGCGAAACCAGACCTATTTATTGCAGCTGGATGCAGGGAGGGACCCAGGTGCAGACTAACAGAGATGGCAGGAAGGTATTTTCATTGACAAAGTAGGAAGCAAAAGAGCAGAACTGAGAGGATAATAAAATTTAAAAATATAGATACAAAAAAACTTGGAAATCAAATGGAAAAGAATAATCAAATATGCAAGTAAAGATAAGTTGAAACCTTACAGATCAAAGGACATGAGCAAGCCACAAGAATCGAATATCATAAAAAATATACGTATAAATATATAATATGCAAAAATCAAGCAAAACCTGGAAAAATAAATATAATATGGTTTCCATTAAAAATATAACAAAAGAGATAAAAAAATAAATAAAAATACAAAACCATATACTTAGCCATCCCCCACATGAGGAGCAGGCAGTAAGATAAACTTCCTGCAAAACTACCACCGTAACAGCATTAAAAGAAGTGAAACAAAAAAACAAACAAAAAAAACATGAGTATATAATTGTTTTCAATTAAAGTGCAAAGCAACAATAATTCCTATTGCAGTAAACATATTGTAACAAAAATATATCATTTATGTATTAGATGATTAAAATAAAATAAAAAAAGTTTTTAAGAAGCTTTTACTCACTTTTATTTTTCTCTGCTACTTGCAAAATAAAGCAACATGAGTACAACACGCTTATATTCACCTGGTTTTTATTCAGACTATCTCCCTCGATATCTGGACTGTTGTCAACTGCCAAAAACTTGCCAATAAAATGAAAAAAAATATATATATAAAGCAATTAAATAAATAAATGACCTTAAATAAGTGTGGAGAATTTTGCTCATGTAGTTTTCAGAAAAAAGATTCTCTCATTTTTTAGATGGCGATAACTCCAGATAATGATTTTTTTTTTCCTTTCTTGCAAATAAAAAAGTGCATTTCTATTTCACCAGTCAGCTTTGCAAAGCACCATGTTGATAAGGGACAGAACAACTGTGTTCAATCTGGCACTTCTTGGGTATCCCAATAAAAGGCTTTTAAACCACATGAATAGTTTTATGTTAGGTTTTAAGGTTTCCTGACATCAGTAAATAACCCTTGCATGCATTATCAACATGAATGTGTTGACACAGGCGAGTCACACAGAGGCTTATGCACTTTTAATCTACATAAACTTTGTTGTTTATTGAAAACTTTAAATATTATAAGCTTATATGGATCTGTGTATACATTTAGGTGATGCAACTAAGATGTATTTCCCTGCATATCTATAAAATCAGTGGGGAGAATCTGTAAAATAAGTCACATTGCAATCTTTAGCCAATGCAGGGTCACAGGTGGAAAGTTTCAGAATCAGTTTGCTTCTATATCACAGAAAATAACTAAATAACGTTATTACCTAGGTAACCAACCAACGCAGACTCTTGCCTTGTATCCTATCACAACAGCAGTGGTAACATATGAATGTTAAACATCTCCAGGGGGGAACTCAGAGCTCGAATAAGCATTTTCTCTTTTATTGCTCCCAATGGACTGAACTGCTCAATACCTTTACCTCAGAAACACTTCTGCAATTGAGCAGCTTTAAAATATTTTTTTTCATAGCACCCAGAATAGAGCTGTTTTACATAATAATTTCTTAGAATAATAAACATGTTTTGTTTGCATTTATTTTACTATTTATCATCTGTAAGCATTTTCTCTCTTATGAATAACAACATGAACAAGGATTTTGTGTAGTTATTTCCCTTTGGAGCCCTGGGGATGAAATCTTTTGTTTTCATGAAACAAAAGATTTTGGCTTAATCTTAAGACCTATTTGTCTCAATTAAATTAATGTAAAACAATAGAAAATAAAATGAAATTAATTCTCCAACAAAGCTTGCAGACCTCCTTAATACACAAGAACATTTCTCTGTCAAAGCATGCAGTATGAAATGCTCCAAAATGATATGCTAAGATATTTCTGGATCATAGCCCAGGCAAAATGAATGATAGATCATTAAGTGCTAAGACTTAATTAAATAAATGTTGATGTAAATAGACAAGGATAAAGATGCTCAGGCAATTTGTGTGTTAAGGAAACACAAACAGACATAAGATATACTGAACACAGTGCACTCCAACTGAGAAGACTGCAGTTGGTCTGTCAGCACTAGCTTTCAGTTTCCCATGCAACAAGGTCACTGATGCGTCTGTGCTTACACCACCTTTCTGTTTTACTGAAAATTGCTTAAAATTTCACATAAAAGGAAGAAAATGATGTGCACAGCAGCGAAATATTACCACTTAAATTGTAGTAAAAGAGCAACTTAATATGAATATTTTTCAATACTTTCATAGCACAGGTTTTCAATGTTGGTCCTCAGAGCCCACTGTCTTTCATGTTTGTGTTTAATCACCTATTTAAGTCAGGCGAGTGGAGTTAAGGAAACGCCTAAAATATGCAGTGGGCGCTGCGTGTTTAAACAGAATTAACACCAAAACGGGATTAAAACCAAACAAGAGCAAAACAAACTTCATGAACCACAATAATAATACAGACATAGCCTAACATTTCTGCACAATGATTGATTTTTAGGTTTTGAAAACAAAATATTTTTAGTGCACATCTTACCAGGACAATAATATTTTTGTAGTTTTTGTAACATGCTGTCATAAAACATGTATTAGATAGAAATCTTATATTGGTAATCTTTACTATCCTTTGTATAATGACTGTGTTTAGATTTCATTCAAATAAAATCTGTCTCTTGTATCTAATTTGTTACATTCTCAGGTGAAATTTCAATTTAAATGTCGCAAATCAACCTTAGTTATAATGTAGAAAATAGAACGCGAATGGTCTCTCTTTAATTAGGAACAATCCGAAAATAGACAGCAGTTTGTTCTCTTTTTTTTTTTGTTTTGCATGCATGCTCCAATTGGAGAGCAAAGACTATAAAAATGGGATAAATGTATTATTCATTAAAACCTACATTCAAAACCTTCTTAGAACTATATAATGATGTGTTAAATTTAAATGGGACATATCTCTGACTCTGACTTTGTTTAGTTTGCCGTGTTGCACACATTAAACAATCATTATACAATCTGATGATCTGAAACTCCACAACTCCACAACTGAACTGCACCACTTAAATAAAATGTATCTGTAAGATGGTAACTTCTTGATTTCTAAATATTAAGGATACACTGGACTGAAGCAGCTCAGTCAACATATCGACACATTTTTTATGTGTTTTAGTGATTAAACTAACTATTTAAGGCAGTCCTTCCATCATACTGATGGAAGGACTTCAGTCTTCAGGTACAGCTGTAACTGAAGACTGAAACAACACACTCACAGGGTAACAGTAAAAATACATATAAATCAATAATTTTCTTATGCACAACATGCAAAACATTTCAAATAAATCCAAATCGTATTTTTAATGTCAGTCTGAATCAATACTATGTCTGAAACGCACATCTGTAATCTCCCCTCAGTTAGAACAATCAACTTATTAAGATTTTATGCTCACTGGTTTGAGGTTTAAATGTAGTCACGTTGACATTTGCACCATAATTTGAGTGAAAACTGGCAGAGGTTTCCACTGGACTAAATATTTCTCCTGTATTACTTGGAAGTTATATCTTAACTTCATTTTAAATTCATCCTTAAACCCCATAAGCCTCAGAGTTTTGCAGTGAAACTAAGAAGGGTCTTATTAAGAAATCCAGCTTCTTCTCCGGCACAAGCAATGCAACTGGGGAGCAGTCCTGGTCAGAGTTTGAGCTGGGTCCAAATAATGTAAACAATTGGGTCACATGTGTGAAATACTACTCTTTCTGGTTGTGAAAATTAAGGGATTCATTCAGAATGCTTTCTAAAATTGTATTCCTATTGTATTAAAAAAAAAAAAAAACTAAAGGCAAACTGAAAGGTTATGGTATGAATACTTGAAATATAATATATCCTTTTACAGTGTGGCTGGTGGATGGGCCTGAGCTGGACTGTCCGTCTATGGGAAAAACCTTTGCATTGCAGAGAATTTTCACATGTCAACTTGAACAGAGACAGTCAGGAATTCCAAACATATTGCCCAAAATGAAGGACTCAGCACAATATTGACAATTTGCTATCCCATAAAAGACTCAAGACTTTTGTTGATGTAATCCACTTGTTCCACGCACTAAAACACTTTATTACCCCACAAATTTATAACACTAATTACATCAAAAGGCACAATTTCAGACTATTAAAGACTCACTGTGGAAGAAAGGAGCTTTTTTTCAATTGTGAAATACAGTAAATAGATTAGCCAGTGCCACTCAATTAAAATATGTCCTAATTATTATGAAGAAATTGAAAAGCTTTAGATGAGGCTTATGATTGAAATGGGATTTAGTAAAACCTGGATCCTTTGTCATGTTTGATGATGAAGAACTCAAAGGGATCACTGAATCAATATAAACTACTTTTATGCAAAATAAAAGTGTCAAGATCAAAAAATTAAAACATGAATGGCAAGAGAGATATGCTGGCTGGCTGCTTGAAACGCAGCCAGCCAGCATATTAAATGTTGATGTTACAGAGGTACAGGCCTATCATCCGTTTTTTTTTTTCTTTTTTTTATGTGAGGTCCAGTGGCGTTGAGTTACACATTCTTTTAGTGGAAAAGTTAAGGGAAAAAAGCAGCAGAGGTCATGGTAAGTTAAGAAAACAAATTCTTCCCGAGTCAAACACAGCAAAGGTATAACCTTAGCATGCAAGTGAAACTGGAGCCTCCCTTTACTAACACAAGTAACTACAAGTTGGACACAAAGGACCTATGAAAACCGAGTGCCATGTCACTCAATACAAAAATGAGCAGAGAAATGTGTGTTTGTATGAATAAAAAATGAGAAACCGGTGATAATCGTAGGTAGACTTTCAGCCACTGTAAAGCTCTGCAGTGTGTATAAAAGGCGTTTTCCCACAGGTTGCATCTGTGAGCTGAATCCTGCGCTTATCTGGGGAAAATTCAAGCAAACATGTAAAGTGACCTGTGACGACAGCAAGTAACTCACAGTTCACAGCGACATGTGTGTTCAGGCAGGAACATGACTGTTCACTTCTGAAAATCTACAACATACTGCAGCAATGAACCACAAAAGCCCCATACTTGTATTGTGATAAGTATTAGTACCATCTGTGCAGAAAAGCTGACCCTTTTAAATCTCTCCACTTTCTTCGCCTCAATTGATTTCCATTTTCTCTCAAACTATCCTGCGCAATCACACAAAGCTCTCAAAGCCGTAGACTGAAAACATATAATTTCAGTTGTTTTTCGATGACTTCCAGACGTGACCTTTCACCTAAGCACAGACTGCAGAAAAATATTTGGAGTGAGCTTCCTCTAACTTTACAAACACTATCAATATCTCAAACAGTATTCTCCTCTATGTAGATACACCTTTTGCAAATTATGGGGATAAAAATATAATTTTCTTTGAGGTTAATGACAGGTGAGAGAATTATGCATCAGCCTTGTCATAAAAAGCTGACTATTATTGGTTTAAGAGTCAGTCTTTGCTTAGCTAATGGGTGACCAAACAAAAACAACAAAAATGAGGAAAAATAGTTTCTCGTACTAAATTGTTGTAGAAGAATGAATTGAATCACTCTTACAGACTAAAAAATGTAAGGTTTATTGTATCTCACAAAATTGCTTTTTATTGTTGTTTTTATCTGGTCCAGGAAGACAAGTGTATTACAAGAAAATAATCTTATATTCAGCACATACAACATAAATAACATCTCAAAATATAAAATTATTATTTAATTTTTCACCTCAAGTGTCCAAGAGTATCAGCTTAAAAAAAACTGTGACTTGAGTGCTTGATGTAAATGAAGCAAATAAATCACAATACATTTAAAAGAGTTTCTCTACACTGCAATGCTATTCAGCTCCAATTTTGTCAATCTCAGTATTTCATATTTTTAACTTGAACGTATTTTCAGAGGTGATAAATATAGCTTACAGTAATTAAAAAGCTCTTAACCAACTGTACCTGGCTAAGAGCTAGCCAGATGCAGTTGGCACTGAAGTTGTGTAAATCACCTTTTAACTTGGCATAAGTTTAAAATAAGGAAACTGACCAAGTGACAGTGTGATGGCTGCACTTAAAGTCACACAAATGTGGTAATGCTCACTGCTACAATCAATCATAGAGAATCTCAACACACATTTTTTTTTGTTGTTTCTTTAAATATAGGATTTAATTTACAGAGTAACAAATGATGTTTGTTTAGTTTTACACAAACTTAAAGAAAGTGCATTATTAAAGATGTGCACACATTTTAGTTTACACTAAGTCAAGTGTTAATCTCTTTTTGGGGTGTTTACCTCAGTGCCAGCTGCTCCAGTTCTTCAGAAGGATTCAAAGAGGTGGAAAAGGGGTGGGACAAGCATGTAAAGACCTGCAGATTGGTTCATAACACAACATGGGATCATGGGGGAGGAAAAGGGATTTTCTTATGTTAGTTTCAGTTAGATTTTTGTATATTCTCTCGTTGTTGTGTTTTGTCTCATTTGGGTAAGTCTGTTTGTTTGTTTGAGTTGAGTTCAGTTACCTGGACCTCTTTTATGGGCCCAATATTCTCATTTTTTATCATTTACTCAAGTTTTTTGGGTTAAAAAAAAAAACATTTTTTGGCTTTAAACCAAAAATGGTCTTTTATTGCTCGGTCCATCACAGATACACAAGATATACGCACATAAATCACAGTGAGTACTTTGGCTACCAGCCAGTAGCAATGCTAAAGTTGGTATCTGTTTTTGAGCTGCTAAGCTGATTAAACTAAAGGGGCTATTTCAAGGTTTACTGTGCTTGGTAACCTCTAGTCAAAACACATAAAATACATTTAGCTACTAATCAAACTTTAACTTGTCAATTCTCCACTAAGCTAATTTTATTTACAGTGATCCCTCGATAAAACGCGGTTCACCTTTCGCAGTATCGCTGCTTCGCAGATTTTTTTGTGTGCAGTTTTTTTCACAGTGCATTGTGTTCTGCGTCCTGATTGGCTAAAATATACGTAATACGGACTGGCCATACAGGATGCCTGCTGGAAAAAAACTGTGGCTTGAGGCTCTGTCGTAAATACAGCCGTGAATCTCACAAAGCAGGATGGAGGAGACGCTTTAATGACACGACTCCGGATGACATTAATGCCATGATTGATGCACACGCACATCCACTGACCTGAAAACATGTTTTGTTCTTTGGTTTCAATGTAGAGTATTTAATTGTGCTCTGTAATAGTTGTAAAAAAAATAAAGGTAACTACTTTGCGGATTTCACTTATCGCCGGTTATTTTCAGAACGCAACCCCCGTCATGAAATCCATTTTTTTGTTTGATCCTAATATTGTGCATCATATTGTGACACTCCTTGTTATTAGCATAGGGAATGTCCTCTAAGCGCTATATGAAGACTGGCATTGGCCCAAATTTCTAAATGAACTGGAGGCCTACTGGGTGACTGTTATTGAAACTGGCAAACATTTAGATTAACCTAAAATAAATTTGGCCTGGAGTACTGGAACATACGAGCGAAACTACAGTGCTCGTGTCACAGCTATGGCAAATCACTTGCAATGCTGCAAATGCCATCAACATTTGAAAGTTCACTGACTAATATGAAACGGAAAAGGTTTGACATGAGAATGGAAGGAGAAAAAAAATCTCAAGCCAACATCAGGTCCATCCATGCTGGTAGCTGGAAGAGGACAGAAAAGGGGCAGCAGTATCGGTAGCAGAACTGAGATTCCAAGAAATGGCATAATTGGTGCAGTTCCACTGACAGGTGTCCAGTCAAACATGCCTAAAGACAGCAATGCTGCTCCAGGTCCCATCAATCTCTATAACTTCCAACACATACAGCGATCCATTCCTATGTGTAAAACAGTCTCATGCCCCGCGAGCACAAGCATTTACAGAGTTTTACATTACATAACACCAATATTTTACATTATTGATGATAAAGACTGTAAAAACACTAAAAAGTCAACAGCTTTCTAACCTCAATAGGGTCTCAATTAGACAATTTCATGAACAGATTTTCTTCTGTTTAAAGTGAAATATCAGCCAAGATATAAACTTTGCAATGAACTAAAACACAGTGGTACCCATGTCTGACAAGTAAATGACATCCTCCACTTTGGTATCAATAGCTTTGTTTTTTATGGACTGAGAATTGAATATGTCAAGGCCATTTAGGCACATAAATCCTAAAGAAGTCTAACTTTTGACATATATTTCATTAATCTGACCAATATATTTGAAAAAGGCCTTTATCATGACTTTAGCTGGTATTAAAATAACCTATTGTCTTATAGAATAAATTCCTGGGAGTATAAAATCATACAATAATCATGACCCTTCAGTTATACAACCAAGAAACTGTTTATTTAGATGCATGTCAGATCTCAATGCGTGTCAAGTCTCCTAAAATTCTTGACTCAACGTAATTTGGCCTGATGACATGGGCTTCTCTTTCAGAAGCTGCCAACAGAGCTGTCTAATGCCAACTGAGTCAGATGAGACTGAGAAGGAAAAGAGGACCACACCAGCAAAATGTGACAAATCGGCCCATCAAATCTTGAGCACCCTGTGCATGGCTGACTTAAGAAAAATATATTTTTTCACCATACATCTTGTTGTTATGTTCAATTGCTTTTTTTTTTTTTAAAAAAGTTAAACATATTTTTTCCTTATTTACTTGGAATGGAGATTAAATCAAGTTAATTCAGCAAATTTACTTTCGGAATTAAAGGAGAAGCGCATCAATTTTAAGTTTTTCATCAGATAATATATATCAGTAATGTCCAACATATTTTTGCAAACATTCTGGTTTGTGTTTGTTGCTATTCATTCATCAAACTAACTTTTTGTTTATGTGACTTATCTGTCATAGAAGGAGAAGGTCAGTATACTGAAAGTATTGTCAAGTACGAGTAATGTGATTTTGGAAGTTAATTACGGTTTTTATCAACATTTGATTTTTAGTTACTTTACTTCGATTCTGTACAGCAGCAGGACACCCTCTGAACCATATGTTTAGAATATTGAATAGAGTTCCTGGTAATCTGGTTACGAATAACGAATGGAAGCAGTTCACAAAGAGGCCCAGGGTGGACTAAAATGGGTAGATTTGATTTTCAAGTTCGAACTATAAATCTGGCTGGGAGCTGCAAAACAACCCCATCATCTAACACAAGTGCTAAGTTACCAGCAAGCAGAATGGCCAGATGGGTCCACTCTAACCAGCTAGCTCAATGCATGTGGAAGGTGATTCTATAAATATGTTTAAGTTACAGTATGAAAAGCAAGGTGCATTGTAAAGAACCAAGAGCCAAATTTGGCTATGTTCAAATAACAAAATAAAATCTTGTACTTTTCCTACACACTTTGTTGAGTGTTAAATATATAACAGCGGTTTAACATAACTGAGATAATAGCAGCAGTGTATTATCTCTGTAAGTAGCAAATATGTACAAAAGTAAAGTGAAATGTTGGCTCACATTGCTGAGCTATAGGGTTGGTGATTTTATAACCAAATAGATTTAGTGAATGATTGCTAGAAGCTCCTTTTGGGGATCAAAACATATGATCTTGACTGTAATACTGGCCCAGCATTAACATTTAAAGCTTAATATGTTTTGACCTTCTTCTGCTTTTTAAATGGCTCTGACCCACACATACATGAGACCTCTGCAGGTGACCTTTGATAGCAGACAGACAAAATGAGCACACTGCGAAAGTCAAATAAGTGCCAGATTGGTTCCTCCAGAAGGTTGAGTGAACTGATATCAGGTAAAAGTTCAAAATAATTTATCTCTTTCTGATTGGTAAAAAAAAAATAAGAATAAAAAAAGATTTATTAGCAGTTATGTAATTGTGACACTGTATTGTATTATAAAAAAATTTCAGTCTTCTGGTAACATTGTTGGCATGAAGAGTTTATCACTAAAAATGTTACTGTACATTCACAATGTGTTGTCAATGTGTCTATTTTCGTCCCATCTTCATTCAAAATTTCCCAGTATTGGCACAACTGCTTTTCAGTTCAGTTTATCTCACAAAGCCGAGTCGTCTGAGGCCATATGCTCAATCATCCAATAAATAGATTCTCTCAGATAAGATTGATATAGCCAGATGGTCTGGTCTTCAGTTTCTCTTGATGTGATTTTGTAAAGCTTTATAATAATTAACATCCTGCACCATAGCTCCTTAGCTCAAGGAGACTAATGACAGACTAATGAAAATTATCAAACAGGATATATTATGCAAACACTATAGGCTCCTCTAACATCCTGCATGAGTGTTTTTGTTTTTGTTGTTTACTGAACATTGCATGGTAGGCTGAAGAGCAACATTTCCAAATGAAATTAGAACACAGAGAACATGTTCTTAAAGCAGCAAAACAACACTGCACATTTTACAACATTTTGATGAGCAGTGAATGCAGGTGATTAGTTCTGGTAAGCCTTGGCTGAAACCGTTGCACTTCTACTGACACACCTCCTACACCCTAAAATGGATCTTCTTCTGCTTGGATTGAAGTAAAGCTTGTGTCAAATTAACATGCATACATGTTTGTATAGCTTTCTTGGTGTGCAGATTCATTTGCATAAAGACTTTGCAGTTATCTAAAATGGTCCCTCGCTGTGTGGGCTAAATTAACAGCAACTTTAATGAACAAGCATCCAGACAAAAATAAACAACGAGACGAGCAGCATAAAGTTCACACTGGACATTTGGACAACTTGAAAGAAACTGCCTTAAGTGGTTGATGTATAGGAAATTGCTAGGATATGCTATTGACATGATGACTTATGTCATATTTGTTTGAGCAATGGTAGGTCTGAAGTAGAAAAACCTAAGTGCATAATTCCGTTTTTTTGTTTGTTTTTTATTTACATGTTTCCTGCATAACGACTTCTTTGAATTGTAGTCTATTTCTAATTGTCTGAAAAAACTGCATTTTAGCTTCTCATTAATTGTAAACCGTCAACATCAATATGAAAGGGGTGGTATTATGTACTTTTCAGACACTACCTATATAGCATAATCAGGAGCTATGTTACTTTCAGTTGTTATAAAAATGTTGCATATATCAAACATAACTGAAAAGAAATTGGAATTTGTCCCTTTAGGAAACTCCTGCTCTTCCCAATACTCCACTTTCAGTATGTCATCACAACAATGTCTACAGCCATTCCCAGTCTGACATTCTTAGGAGAATAGGACTGAGAAGAGGCTGGTGTAATGAGTTGAGCAGACTCGCAGTTCCACCAGGTGTTTTCTAATTGCACCTGCCGCTAGTCTGGGGGAGCAGAGTGGGGAAAGTCCATTGTCAGAGGGGGAAGCTTGGCTGGAGCCTGCAGCTCTGAGGAGGAACTCTGTGGAAATGGGGAGCACTTTGTGTCTCAAACATGCTTAGAAGAATCAAAGTAACACTCCAGGTACGGTTTGGTGAGCGAATAACATTGTAACATGATACGAACTAAAAAAAAAACAAAAACATACCTGTCCTTTAAGATAAATGCACTCTATATCAGCTTTACTTTTTGAATTTAACTGCAATTGTAAACTGACTTTTTGATAATATTCTAATTCTTTAAGGAGCACTTTAAGGAGTGGAAAGTACAATATCAGCAATCAGTCTTTAAATTTGTGTGTAAATTATTTGAACCTAAAATGTTTGTTACAAACTTGTTTTTTTTTTCTTTTCTTTTTTTTATAGGGAAAAAAAAACTACCTTTACCCTATGGAGTCTTAAGCAAGCTAAAAACTAACTGGCTCTGGGATAGTGAATGGTATTGATTACAATAAAAACCCAGGGGGCTTTGACTCCTCCTTAATTGCATTCATAAATTAGGTCTTTGTAGCTGAGAGACATCCACATCCACATCCCTGCAGCCACAAAGGCCAATATAAACAGATCTCATTGAGATTCTCGGTGAAAAGGCAGTGACACAAATACTGGGACTTATGTAATCATTTACTCTCAGTGGTACTCCCATGTCTTTAGGACCACTAGAACCCCAGTATACCATTTTAATGGCCTGAAACTATAATCTCCTTCTGCTCTAAGCAGAGGCATGTGATCCTTGCAGAACAGGGATCCTTTTTGTCCATCCATCATTTCTTGTGGGTGGTGTAGTTTGATACACAGCAGCTTCTTGTTATGGAGCTGGATGCTGCATAGAAACACATCAACACTGATTTTAGAAAATGGGAACATTTCTTCTGGAGTTACAATCCATCTATATTAGAATCTGTTAATACATAAATCACTTATATGTTGATATACTGACTAAAAATAAAGGCAATCAAATCTTGTCATTGTTACATGAGGTAAAAAATAAATATTAAGATCAGACTTGTCCATTGTTAAAATTGGGACTCTTTATTTTGATGATACTGGTTCCATGTCGTAATTTCCTCTGGTGTAAATACCCTTACAATCTTCTTGGCACTGACTCGGCACAAACCAGCAGTCAGAAGTTGCCCAATCATGATCTCGTCAAGCGTGGACCACAGAGAAGTTTTTGCCATTGAGTTTGGGGCACGTTATTATTATCATGGCCAAACAGAATCCATTGTTTACATTTTCCGTCAGACGCTTGTTTTGAAACAACTTTAGAAAGTAAACCATTGTCTAGAACCGTTTATCTAAGCTATACTAAGTTTCTTAACTAGTGGAGAAAGACGTGACTTGCATCTTTACTCCCTCACAACCAAAATTATATATATGGACAACGTGAATTTATTTTGATTTTTTTGCTGTAGGGTTATCGGAAATGTCCAATGAATGAAATGTAAGAAAACATCACCTTTCATTTTTTTTTGGCCCTTTTTGACCACTACTGTTGGTTTTCGACTGTGCAAAAACAGCTTTAAGGCCTCATGACAAACCCTGTCTGCACTGGCTTGATTGTAATAAGAGGGTCAATAAATTGTTTAGTGTAACAGCAAATAAACATCGCATGTTCACAATTGCTGGAGTGGAATCTGTGGAATAACAGATAATTTTGGCCCAATGTAATCTCATGATGTGGGCCTGTGGCTTAGTCTTGGTCAGATTATGTTATGTCTGGATATGTGTGCACATGTGCACATAAAAAAACTTAGCTTTCAAGGGGTCAGTAATCCACAAGCCCCTTTTTAGGCATATACCATGATCAGTATTTATAAATTAAATAAGAAATAGATTTTTGTCCCTAATTCACAAGTCAAATTTATATCCAGATATAATAATAATAAAAAAAAACGTTAAATCAACAATAAAGGCAATCAAATTGACAGTCTGAAATGAATTACATACATTGTATGTTTTTCCCGTCTATAACACAATCCTGTCAAATTGTAATTTATATTGCCAATTGGTAAAACGTAACCTAATCAAGATGTCAACTGCTGTCACCAATTTAATTTGCAAAAACTACACAGTAATGGCTGAAATCAGAGTTAAAGGGGTTGAACCAGTGATGAAGAAAAGCTTCACGCTAGTCATGGGTTTGATACAGTAGGCTTAGAAACTGAATTCCTTATAAGAAATGATCACTGCACTTATTGTGTAACAATAATATAGTGAGTAAAATAATTAAATTAAGCAGCTTTGGCTTTGTTTTACAGTCACCATATGAAATGTGTACTCTGTCTTTTATTAAGAAATTATCACAAATTAATGTCTAATCATCTCTTATTTCTTGAAAATAGTGTTATTTACTTGCATTTAAATGACAAAATATCTTATTTCCTCATTAAACAAAAGACACAGAAAAATGGTTTGATTAAGGAGTAAGTTTAGACACTCATGTAACTACTTCTGGCTTATATACTTTTAGTGACAAACTGATTTACTACTCTCACATTAGTCTGGGGAAAGTTAGCCTGCTTCTTGACTTTCAGCTGTGAGATTTTGCAACGGTTTCTTACATGCATCACCTTATTCCAAGTCACCTCACAGCGTCTCAGTGGGATGAAGGTATTGACTTTGACTCACCCAAGGACTTTCCATTTCTTAATTCTCAGCTATGGTATGGGGTTAGGTCATTGTCATGTTGCAGGATCCAGTCCTGCCTCAGCCTCAGTATTTTTAAGGGTTGTCTCACATTTTCCTCAAGTACTCTCTACTACTTGTGTCTTGGTGAAGTGTTGTGGTTTAGGATCCCACTAAAACCACTGCACTTCTTCTGTACCCACCTGCAATGAGTGCTAAACATGTGAAATCTCTATGATTTTTGAAGACATGTCATTTCCTAATAATATTTACAAGAGCCTTCAGTAGGTCTCCTGTGGATACTTTAGAGTTTTTGGAGACTACTTTGAGCATCTTGTGGCCTGCTCTCAGGATGAACTTGCTTAGATGTTCAGACTTCCACTTGTGAATCATTTTCAAAACCTTTTGAGATCTCTCTTACAAGATCAAAGGATTGCTAAAACATTCTTTCTGAAGGACTCAGGCAGGTGTTTATTATTATTATTATTATTATTATTATTATTATTATTATTATTATTACTATGGTTTTAACTTCAGCATATCAAACTATATATCTGAGGTTTAAACTTGACAAGCCTCAATCAAAATATCAAAATGATGATGTCCTAATAACCCTTTGTGGTATGTCTGTAATTAATATTAGTCATGTCAGTGGGGGTAACTTTTAATTGGCTCATCCTAATTTGTTCCTCACCAGAAAAAAATCAGTTGCATTACATTTTTCTGTAAATTTTATATTTTGATACTTGACATTCAGTAAAATAGAATACTTAAAAGTAGATTTATTTTAGAAACTCATCACTAAGTAAAACACGGATGAGAAGATGGATGCTTGAAAGCATTTATGTCTGTTAATTATTAATATTTTCTACAACTACTAACATCTAATGAAAACATGACTTTTAAAATAAGAGTATTACATCATACCATAAAAATTATTTTTAAAAATAAAAGTGTGGGCTTAACTAAAAGTATCATTAATGTCTGCTTAATGGTTGGTATTTTCAAAACATACTTTTAACCTGACAAACAGGACTCATTAGGATGTATTTCCTAAAATATTGAATATGACTGTATTGATATATCCAAGTATGTTAAAAAGACAAAGGCTGCTGAAAGGTGTCCTGATTTGTCAATACGACTGTGTGTAGCATTTAATTCTAAGTTGTAAAACTCCATCATCACTTTGAAATTTTAAATAAGTTAGCATTTAAGGGAAAGAAATCTGTCTGAAAATGTTATAACTGCATGTGAGTTAATAAATTACAATTAATATAATTTGAATTACGAATAAATGACATTGAATATAAAAAAGCATTCAGACTTTTTGCTTTTATTTATTACTTCCCGTTGAGTAATTGTACTGAAAGCTAACAACCAGGACCAATCAAAAAAAGCAATCAAACAGACTGCAGTCTCAGCTGTTTCATCAACATCACTGAGTGAAAAACAGACTTGGGGAATACATTAATGAGGATGTTTTATGCCTTACTCTTTCAGACACTCTCACGCATTGCATACAAGCAGACACAAGTGGGAAAAAAATTAGAATAAGTCATATTGGATATCAGTCAAAAGGCATGTGAAAAGGAATTTTAATATGAAAGCCCATTTTACAAATACACCCCCAGTTCATTTCAAATTAGTGAGAAAATATCTGCTGAGTCTAATTACCAGAGACAGATTGAAAAGAGATTATACAGCACTGTAATCTGCATTCTAAAATTATTTTACGGAAAATTTGACAGAGATGAATAAAGCTTAAGGATATGTTATTATGCTGGGCATAGAAATATGCATTTTAGCAGCTTTTACATGACTGCTTTAGAACAAAATAAAGGTTATATGTGTACCATTGTTCTGTTGGATTCATTTTGACAAAGCTGCAAAATTCAAATATGATCCCAAGGAGTAAAACATATGTTGTCCAGCATCTACTCTGCTTTTAACTGGGAAAGTATCATTTGAAATATTAATATAATAAGTATTGTGGGAGTTCAACAATATGATTCCAATTTAACTTCTTTATCATGGTTTCTAAACCTGATTTAAAGAAGATTAATTTTGCCCAGACCATAGCACAAGCTGACATTCTTTGCTATTACATACTGTCCATCTAGCCCTTACACAAAACTTGCAGCAAGCAGATTCAAATCCACTCCGAGTATCCAGACACATGCAAGTCATCACGGAGGAAAACACAGTCATGAGGTAGAAATTAAATCCCCACTAAGGTTTCCTGAAAGCCCTGCTTCCTCCTAATAAATGTAATAATAGAGTGAGGCAGCCTGTCACAGCGAACAAAGGTGCTGTGAGCTAATGCTTCGTCTGTTGGCTGTCACTGCCGCTGTCACTGCTGGGATATAAAACACAATAATGGTTACTGCACGACTTGTGTCGGTTAATTTAGATAAATATGCTGCAAAGACGCCAATGTCAAAGTGTTTTCCGACATTTAGATTTCAGCTTGTAATCTCCAGAATTTTCTCACTTCGATACAGAGTCCCTGGAAGGCCAAATCTTGGAGTTTGACAAGTGGATGTTTCAACTCAAAAAGTCTCGTTTCAGCTTTCAAAAGCCAGACTTTCCACTCTAAGTTTAGATGCCCGCAACTTATTTTTTTTAGGGCGGAGGGAAAGACTGAGCAAACACCTAACATAAAAATGGGTAAACATCATTCACAGACAGAGCCTTTTAGCATTTAAATGTTGAACCAGCTATAAATACAGTTTCATTTTAATTGTTTTCTTGTGCCATCTATGGCACTGAGCTCAGAGGTCCACTGTGGCGCAGTGATGAACCACATCACTGGGAAAATGCACTGTACCTCAGAGCCTGGGCAAACTGCCTGTTGAATGCACAACAGCTTTAGCCAAAACACACAAAACCAACACAGTGTGTTTCTCTGCCTACGCTATGTGTGTGTGTGTGTGTGTGTGTGTGTGTGTGTGTTGTGTGTGTGTGTGTGTGTGTGTGTGTGTGTGTGTGTGTGTGTGTGTGTGTGTGTGTGTGTGTTGTGTGTGTGTGTGCGTGCTGCGTGTGCAGCAGACTTTATAGATACAGCTATGACAATATTTAAAAAGGCATTTATAAGTCATGGTACCCTGTGTTAAAGTAAACTACACAAATGGGAACTTAGACTGCAGAAATGAAGCACTTTGACAATCCCAATTCAGGCAGGTGAGAGCTTCAAAACGATTTTGTACCAATAATAGGAGCTTGAGACTCCTTCACTTATTACTGGAGGAAGAAACCACACAAAGTGGAACAAGACTGTGATCACCAGTCACAGGCAAGTGCTGCCTATTAGTCTTGAGTAAATATACTACAGTTTCACTCCATCATTGTCCTTAAAAATAATTTTAATGAAAAAAAAAAACAATATACAATTACTTTAATTTAATTTTAAAAATCAAGTTTTTCCAACTCCTGTTAAAATAACGCAACATGTTTATTATACTCGTAAAAATAAGAAAACCTTACCCATATTTTCTTTCTTTATGTTGTTTTGAATCTAATGCTTAATCAAAAACAAAACATGAACAGCCACTAAACCTAAATGTTGATGTAGTGCTAATAGCACAAAATACCACAATCTTAGCTGGTTTTATTAGTCAGGCTATCTACTCAGATAGCTAGCCTGCAGCCAGTTGCTTAACAGACATGCTGCTTGCAGCTTCCCCACAGTGGTTTTAAAGCAGTGTTGGTTAAGAGGCTAATACAAATTATCTACTCATCATCCCAACTGTTAGTAGGTTGGAAATATTAGTCAGCAAGTGAACATTTTGTCCTCAAAGTTGATGAGCAAGAAAAGTTGGCAAGTGTAAAACGGGCCAGTTTTACTGCACGTTTATTAAAACCTTTTGGGTTGCCATGAGCTTGAAAAATGCTTAAACAAAATAAAAGTTGAATTGAGTAGTAGTAAGTTTTCAGGGGAAAAAAACATGCAACTGAATTAAATTTTACATGAGATTTCAGAATATCCTAAACAAGTACTCCCACAATTTATAAAAAACAAAAAAAGAAAAATGAAGATAAGCTCATATGTGGATTGGCTGGACATTTGCAGGTGCAATAATGAAAATTTTTCACTCTGCATTTTATTTGAAAAGAAAACACATTATTGCATATAGGACTGTGTTTTAATGTGTTTGATTTTCATATAAATTACAAACAGGCATATATCTAAAAACAATAAATAAAACAACATAACGTTTTAACCATTTCCTCCATGCTTTCTTTATATATGGTGTATTTCCCTGTCTGTGTTACATTGCAACAAATACAGCTGACACACCTTTACGTTTTGTGTGTTGCTTTGTATTGGTGACTATATTTTTCGAAGTGATGTTTTATACATATTCAAGGGTGCTCTGGGAAAATAGTTTTTCACAAGCAGAAGGCCTATAAACCCTAACCTTGATCCATACTATTATTCTATTGCAATTTGCATGAGTGAGAGAAATGTGTATAATAGAGTTTTAGTCCAGAAGTCCCCAGTCACTAAAACCCACACCTCGACACTGGTAAAAAAAAAAAAGGTATACAAGTGTGAAATGAATGTCCATTTCACATTGATGCTGACATATTTTTGTATGTCAGCATCAATGACATGCAGTACAGACTTAGTAAATGACACTGAAATCATTTGAGCAAAAAGTCAATTTCCTTTTTTTCTAATTTTGGAGGAAAAGGTTTTACTAGACTCCTATTCATAATGGGGAGATTTATTAGAAATTAAGACCAATGACAACACCAGCAGTGCTTAGGGTTGCCTAATTAACCCTTCCCTAAAATCTAGTTAAATACTCCTCAATATCCCCAATGTAAAACACATGCGGAGAGAATCGCAGTTGCTGATACTTTGCCTTCTCTGTGTTTGACAAGCTGTCACTGCGCAGAGGAAGCACATCTGGACCTCCACGCTTCACATGTGCAACATCACAGCAAAACGACGCTAATTACGCTGCAAGACAGTAAATGAATGACTTACCAGGCAAAGGCTGCTGAGGAGTGAGATGAGAAGAAAGTCCAGATTATGGAGTTGAAGAGAGGATCCCATCCCTGACCCTGAGGCAACTCTACCTCCAAGAGTCATTCAAACACACAGCTGATGGAGCTCAGAAAGCAATTACTTAATCGACTTAACTCTCTTCAAAGTGGAGCGTGATGCGTCTTTTCACTCCATCTGGCCCTTCGACGCTCCTGGCGGCTTGTGAAATCATAACTCTAATCGCCCGCTCTGCCCTCGATTTAATTTCCTATAATCTACTATACGGTCCGGTTCAACCCGCTCGCTTTATTTCTGCGCATCTGTCTTTTTTTTTTCTCTTTTCTTTTTTTTTTTCACTTCTGAAATTACATCCACATGTCAGAACTATTTATGTCGCTCTCTCTCTCTGCGGTGGGAAGTTCAAATGATTCTTTGTAGGGAAGAAACCAACGTTGTATTTTTAGGTCTTTTTAAATTTCCCCGCAGACTAACTTAAACACTTCAGTATGGAGCTCTGTGCCTACTGGTTTCTTCCAGTTTCCCTTCCCGGATCAGACACAAATATAAATAAATAAATATATATATATTTTTAATGAAATAAAAAAAACCTCAAATTGTCTCACTCCATCACCAGAGTCTGCTGAATTTCACAACTTCACTCCGTTTGAATCATGCATTCATTCAGCGCACTGATCACAGACAGGCTTCACTTTTCACATTTAAAAGTAAATATTAACAATATTATGACAAGAGCGGAGAGTGAAATTCACAACTTCTAATATAACTGTGTTTAATCTGCGTGTTTAGACTTCATAGATAGAGTTTCGCTTTCCCTCGTTTCTTCCCCACCAAAATGCTGCAGACGATTGACTGAAAACGTGTAGCGCACTAAATAAAAGCGTGGCAATCTAAAACAGAAAACTGAATGTATGAAACTCCCAAATGAGACTCTGTTTACATAAGACGAGACAGAAACGCCAGCTTAGACTCAACAATCTTTACTTACTATCGAGAGAGAAAAGAAATCACCATAACGGACTGATAATTCGCAAAAACGCCTGAGTGATTGATGTTTTTTTTTTTTTTTTTTTTTTTTTTTTTTGCGCAGAGTCAAAGCAAAAAAAAAAAGTTGAAGTTTCTCGTGTCGGGAAGCGTCTCCAGTCCAGATGTGGCAAAGCGGCAGGTCGTGCTCAGTAGTGAGTATGTGGATGGAAAAGGGGGAAGCGGGCTGGGGGCTGGAAGGAGGCAGGTAGGGTGGAGCGTGAAAGCCGCTTATTGGTGCGCTCGCTCTTACGTTGGAATAAACCACGACTCCCCAAATGACATATTTTCTCACTCCTAAAACAAACTCCACATTCAACAGATCGCAGGGTCGTTGCCAAACCGCTTTTTCCCCCTGCAGTCTCTCAAAAGTTGCATCCAGTTGGATTGGGTTACAGTAACATAATGCAGCGGATGAAGCGGCATATGATGGTGAATTCTAATGGGTGAAAGGACTGTAGCAGCATTTTAAGTTTATGAAGTAGGCTAAATAAAAAAAAAAAATAATTTATTTTTAATATTTTAAAGTCACTCTCTTATCGCTTGTTACAGCACAATGTAATTGTGGAAAGTTCAGTTGGACATTCAGTCTGTTTCATAAGTTGAATACAATTCTAAAAAAAGTGTAGTAGGACTGTGTAATGTCTTCTTATATTCTTATACCCTTTAATAAAATCCAGTACAGCCTACTTCATTTAATACACTAAATTATTAAATGGCAGTAGTATTTAAACTCTTAGCAAATATTAGGAAGGGTATAAATGCTCCACAGAAGAGCAACAGAGAACTTTGTGAACTGTTTGATCCATTGTCCAAAAACAGAGCGAGAACATGGCTGTTAGATCTGTCCTCCACCAAAAGTGTTGTAAACTGACGGGTTTGTGAACTGTTTGATTCTGGGCTAGAAATTATAGCTTGAAAAACCAGAGTGTGCTTTTAAGAAGGATTATAGTGCTCTGGTCAGAAGAGGACTTTGCAAAATGCTGTGCGCTTGTCACCATTTCCACAATGAACAATGGCAGCATCATCCTGGGGGCACTCTTTTCTGTAATGAAGACCAGTCAGAGCTCATGGAAAGATTAATGGAGGTAAAAATCAAATCAAAAATTAGTCAAAGCTGTAAAAGATATAGCTGAGGCAGATTATGACTTGACATACATCCAGAGCCACAATAGAATGATTTTATGTTCAGAAAATAACTGAATGCAAAAAGTAACAATAAATGGCATATTCTCCAATTTCTTGTTTTCATGTTATGTATTCATTCTTTTTAGCTCTACACTGCTGTCTTTTAGATTACAATGCACACGTTAAAATGGTAAATATAAATCTAGCCATTACATAATCTCTCCCTATTACAACTTGCCATAATTGTCATCAAAATTTTAGCCATAGATTTAATCAAAATATCCCTGCAGAGTATGCTGTTATATTAAGAACATGACTAAGGAAATTGACTGTATTATCTGTTCACAATGACACAATGATTTGTCATTCGAATGACACTGACATGTTCATTGACACAGGTATTCACTCTGGAGAGATGAACTGAGGATTTTGTGAAAGAGACTGGCTTTTGTAGGTAATGCATTGTGATTTACTGTTTGTATGAATTGTTTCATGATGCACATTATATTTTACAAATGTAAAGGAGGATCTGTTTCTCCGGGTACTCCGGTTTCCTCCCACAGTCCAAAAACATGACTGTCAGGTTAATTGGTCTGTCTAAATTGCCCTAGGTGTGAGTGTGTGTGTGCATGGTTGTTTGTCCTGCGTGTGTCTCTGTGTTGCCCTGCGACAGACTGGCGACCTGTCCAGGGCGTACCCCGCCTCTCGCCCGGAACGCCAGCTGGAGATAGGCACCAGCACCTCCCGACCCCATCAAGGGACAAGGGTGTAGGAAAATGGATGGATGGATGGAAGGAGGATCTGAGAAATCTGACTGAGAAAAACAGTACTATCCAGGAGGGGCTTAGCCATTTCAGGCATCTCAGTCCAACAGGAAAATTGTGAGAATGACTTGGTTTTTTTTTTCTTCTGAAGTGCCCAAGCTGCTTTTTCTTTTGTTGGCTCTTTAATTCAATTGCCAACCTCTAAAATGTGTTTTAGTGTTTGTAGCTGAGCCCCAACTGTGTCATTAGAAACTTTAAAAGATGTTTTGTACTGAATCATTGAGTTCAGTAACATATTTGGAGAGCACAGACTAAGTACCCCTGAGGAATGCCTGTTTTAATTTGATTGACTGTGTTTCTGTGTGTCTCGGTTTTAGTGTGCTGTGTACTGATATGCAAAAGTAGAAGGTCAGAGAAAAGGTGTTAGGTGAGCTTAATGTGGCTCATGACAAGTTGTTAAATTCACTTTCTTCAAGACAAACTGTGCTGGTGAGAGATGGCAAGATATTTGCAGCTTTTGCTTACTCGGCAGAAGAAGATTTCAATGTATGACCCAAAATATCTTTAGGTCCAACATCTTTGCATGTGTTTAATGTCCTCATATCATCTGTGGACAGTTTCATCACCTTTTTTCTCAGTCAGGGGTGTGAATTGATTCTCAGGTATTTTAATTGGAGAGCTTTATTCATAAGGTACTTGGCATGTTGTGCAAATAGTTCAAAGATGTGATTGACTGTTCCATGCAGAAGATGCATGATCCAAAATTTATCTGTTAAAAAGTTGAAATAGCACTCAAATAATTAACAGAGAAACTGTGTTCATGACATCACCTATTAATTAATTAATTTTTTATTGGGGTCTGCCTTCTTTTTTCTTGCTTACTTTTGAAAGGTTTTCCTAAAAGGCTAAATGTGCCTTTAAGCTAATTACTGTAGCTCCATGCAGCTCATGTCATGTTTTTTTACAGACTCAAAGCATCTCTGATCTTTGACATCCATCTGGCATGATTAATATCCAGCCTCCCCAAACTGTCTTCATTGTAAGGAACCATGCACTGCACTGACAGCAGTCTATATATCTCTATCTGTCTATTCTCCTATACGCTATTATTTATCATCTTTCTCATATCATTTATCATTGTTCTGTTTCAGCTGGTTGGCAGTTTCTATCTGTGACAAGCAACAAACCACATCAGAGCTTATTACAAAAAGACACATTTAAATACATGTACTAGTGAACATGGGGATTATTACCTGACCCATTTGTGTCAGGTAAGGATCATTTTCCTAGACATTGTCTGAAAAGCTGTTATCATAAACTGAATTTCATGCAGATTTATTTTTTTTTATTTCACCTGAATAATAAGATTCAGCTGTCAGTGTATTTGGGACCAATTCCCCGGATGTGCATAATTGGCAATGTTCCAGGAGGTTTGACCCAGGTTCATGTGAAGAAAGCTAGAACACTCTGGAGATTTCTCCCCCTGCTTCATCTGCTGTCATTTCTGCTACTTTGAGATGACTTTCACCGTCCTGTATTTTGGCAGCATCAACTCATCACTGTTGATCTTTTTGTATGTACTAACATCTGCTTATACTAGTCCCTTTCTAAAAAAAAAAGATGTTTTTTTTTGTGCTAGCCAGTCCTGTGTGTGCGTGTGTGTGTGTGTGTGTGTGTGTGTGTGTGTGTGCGTGCGTGCGCAGTGTTGGGAAGTAACGACGTACTACTACTTCGTTACTGTACTTAAGTACAATTTTCGTGTATCTGTACTTTACTTAAGTAGACTCTACTTTTACTCCACTACATTTTACAGTAAGTATCTGTACTTTCTACTTCACTACATTTCTACAAAAGTATCGCGTTACTCGTTACATCCAAGTCGCATTGAGCTTTTTTGTCCCTTAATATGTGAAGTACAGGGTCTTAAGGTGGCGCCGTAAAATCCAAGCAATAACGTCACTTACGTGTCTGTTGTCACCCATCGACTCCACCTTTACTCGCCTCTATGTGCAGTGGTTTCCTCTGAGCGGGAGAAAATGTCTGTCTAATCGATAATAGCTACATAAATCATAAGATATGGCGACATGTAAAATCAGCAGCGCTTCGCTTTAACAGACGGTGACTTCGTCCAACTTTTAGCGTCACTTGGAATAAAAGAGTAAAGAAAGGTAAGCGCTGTGGACGTGATGTTAGCTAAGCTAACTGTACAGAGACTTATGTTGCATCCGCGATGAAAAAAGGTTGTCATTTATGAGCTGAATTATTGTGTGAAGGTGTTGACTGAGGTGTGGCTTATATGGGACAACGCTGTGACCAAAGTCTGCAGTGATTTAACATTCAGGAACGATCCGATTCTTCTGGACGGATCTTTACTAAGCCCTAAGGCCTGAAGCCTCACTGAGAGGCTTCAGGCCTTAGGGCCTAGTTCTTGTGTTCACTGCAGTAGCTAAGACATACACATATTTATTTAATCGCAGAATAAGTAAAAGTTGAACTATGAACATAGAGCAGCTCATTCATTGATTTCGTCTCCCACTGCGGTGGCAAACATCGCAGTGGGATGGAGGGTGAGGACAGTCACGGTTCTCCTGCTTGGTTACTCATTGCGCTGTTGAACAGTGTTCATAGTTGAACATTATTTACCTTTAATTGAAATGTTTCAGTTGTGGTTTCTGACATGGGCAATATGGGCAACAGCCCAGGGCGTTATTTTTATAGGGACAGCATGAAAGCAAAACAGAATGAAATGAGTTTTAATTGATACTGGTTAAATATATTTCAGCTCTAAGTATTTAATATCTAGGTGTTTTTATGGGAATGTGGATCTTTCAGATCAATCTGAGAACCAATTTTGATAGGTAAACTTAATTTTATTGTGTCATGTAGCACGGGTCTTGGTCTCGGTTCGGTGGTCTTGACTACAACTCTGCTACATGGCTCCTTGGTTGCATCTCCTCCCCTCAACACCTTCTCTCCTTCCCCTTTTAGCTGGATTTCTTTCTAAATAAATGTCACTAATGACGTTTATGCTATATTAGGACAGGAGACAAGATGTTTTCATCCCTGACATTATCACATATCACATATCTAAGTCTAAACTACTGTATCTTACAGAGAATAAACACAATAAGAACATGTTTAATCTGTGGCATTGCTCATTAAAATGGCACATTTCTGATGTATTAAAATTAAATACGTTCGGCACACTTAAAGATATTAGCGATTAGGTTATGTATTCAGCAAGTACTTTTACTTTTAATACTTAAGTATTTTTAAAAGCCAGTGTTTTTTTACTTTTACTTAAGTAAAATGTTAAAGTGGTACTTTGACTTTTACTTGAGTACATTTTTGACTGTGTATTTGTACTTTTACTTAAGTACATTTTTTGAGTACTTTCTCCACCACTGTGTGTGTGTATGTGTACATATGTATTTATATATACAGTTTCTAAATGATGTGTTTAACTTCTGGAAAAATACTCTATAAAACACTTGTACTAATTTGTTTATAGGTATTCTCACAGGTAAAATCTTTGATTTTTCCATGTATGAGTTAAAAAACAGGACAAATACAAAACTTAAATTTATGCACATTTATAGATTTATATGTCTACGCATTCATTTTTATTGACAGTAGTCCCACCTTACACATAACTCCTTGTGTATCCATAGCAACTAAAACATACAAGAACCTGACACAGGTTGTTTGACATCATCATGACATCATCATGTTCTCATCTATGATGTCATAAAGGTTCAAAGGATCATCATCATTTGGAATAAAGAATCTTCAGTTTGGCCTTCAGCTTCCGTGGAGAAACATTTTCAGAGAGGAGATTTTACATCATTTCAACTCAGAAATAATGCTTTCGTTTGGATGGACTCTGAGCTACTTGGCCTCTAAAGGAGTCGACAAGCTGTTAGGACATCGCAACCAAGAAGCCGCAGAAGATCAGGACGAGGATATTAGGTGGAGATATTTTGGGTTTGAGGAGCTGATTCCAGAGGAACAGAGCAACACAGACATTTCCACCAACATCATCTCCAGCACCATTTCAGGGGTGGTGACCAGATTAACAACATTCACCCCTGAAGACACCGTGACTCTGGAGAGCATCTGTGGAATAAATTGGGAAACTGGCTCTGAGGACGCAGATGAAGAGCAAAATGACATGGACGCTTCCACCAACCATGTCAGTGCCGCTTCAGGGGAATCGACAGCTTCAACAGATTTGACCCCTGAAGATACATATAGACTGGATTTGGAACCAGGCCTTGGGACACAGATGAAGACCAGAGCGACATGGACGCTTCTGCCAACCTCGTCAGTGGCACGTCAGGTGACTTGACAAGTTTGGCAACTCATGAAGATCCTGTGGCATTGGAAATCATCAGTGAACCCCATTTGGAAACTTGTCCAGGGGACGCAGACACTGATGTTTGTAGCAGTGCTGATGTTCCCCTGGAAATAATGGACCTGGCCGTCGAAACGAGTTGCGATGGCCAGGAAGAGGCGATGAATTTTGAACCAGTCTCTTGAGGATCCATTGGGAGAAGAGGCGTCTTCTGCTGATGGAAACTCAGAAGATGGAGTTAAAGATTACGCAGACCATTTTGACGGCATGGATGCTGAAGATGTGGACGCCGCCTCAAAGGAAATCCCTTCTGACACAACTGCAGACCATGTTGTGGAACATTCTGAAGAGGTTTCTGAGAATTCTTCAGAAAACGAATCTTCTTCAGAAATTCTTTCAGAAGATGACACAGATTTCTATGAAAATGATAACAGGAGGGATTATTTCTATTGGGGATCATCCACCATTTATTGTTTGAATTTAGAGAATTACGTGCCACCTCCTGATAGGATTTCTGAGGTTTCCACCTCAGAAGAGATGTATTCAGAGGAAAGCTCAGAACATCTTCAAATTGAGCCACAACATCAGGAAAGCAGGGATGTTGAAGAAGTGGATGCTTCCTTTGAGGAAACCCCGTCTGAAAGCAGACATGCCGAAAATCTAAGGTCACGGGTCTCCGAGTGGCTTCGCCAGCAAGAGGAGAAAAAGCTAACTAGCCCCAACCAGTTCACTCTGGGCACCTCTTCTGGAGTCGTTGGAGGGATGCTGGAGAGCTTCCCTCCAAGAGACGTCCTTGTTCTGCTGGGGGACTTCAACACTCACATGGGCATCACAGGGAGACCAGGAGGCTTGTGGTTGGAGGATCAGCCTGCTTGACCTGAACCTGAGTCGTGTACATTATGAGACTTCTGCGTTTATCACAGACTGTCCATAATGTTCACCTTGTTCAAGCATAAGGCTGTCCATTTGTGCTCATAGCACAAGGACACCCTGGCCACAGTTCTATGGGAGACTTTTTGGTTTCCCATCTGATCTGTGGCTGCATGTCTTGGACTCTAAGGTGATGACGGTCAGAGCAGAACACTGACCAGTCAGTCCCAGTCAAACCAGAGAGGCCCAAAAGTGTTGAGGATCCTGGCAGAGTCATCTGTGAAACAGAGCTTCAAATTTCACCTCTGGAAAAACTTTGAACCCATTTTGGAGGAAGTGCCTGTTTTGGGGACAACCCCAAAATCAGCTCGCAGGCACCAGAAGGGAGGTATGGTCTCAAACCAAAGAGAGAGAACAATCAGGTCTTTGTGGACGGACACCTGGAATCAGCTGACGGAAGCAGCTCAGGCGGAGAAGAAGTTCCCAGAGCCCAAGGAGAACGACTATAAATTACGGTTTGTAGGTCATGAGGTTGACATAGTGACCCATGACCGGAGGCGGTCGCTGTTCACCGGAGGCGAGAAGACGGCGGTGGACGGAGGCGAGAAGACTGCGACGGACGGAGCCGAGAAGACTGCGGCGGACTGAGGAGAGAAGAAAGCGGCGGACGGAGGCGAGAAAACTGCGGGAGATGGAGGCGAGAAAACTGCGGCGGCAGTCTTTTTTTTAGTCTCTCAATTGAAGGTTTAGAAGAAGAATTTGACTTTTGTTCACCGACTTGAACTTTGGCTCGGCGGACCAAACCATCACTGCCTTGAACAGTGTCAACCACACGTCCTAGTTGCCACTGATTTCTTGGAAGGTTATCGTCTATGATAATGACAATGTCCTCCTTCTTGAGATTGTGTTGAGCTGAGTGCCATTTCTGTCTCATGGAAATGTTAGTCAAATATTCCTTTTTCCAGCGACTCCAGAATTGTTCAATGAGATACTGCACTCTCCTCCACCTCTTTGTGGCATATAGGTCCTCTTTGACAAACACTCCAGGGGAAAGGAGAGCAACCTTAGACTTTATCATAATGAGATGGTTAGGATTAGATCATTTATCCATTCCGCCCACCGTGACTTTATATCTTCTGGGAGAGGATCGTCCCACCCTAAGCCTCTGTGACAAAGCTCTTGAAGAATAAGTTTTCCACTAAGGGTGAATGGAGTAATGAATCCTAACAAAGTATTTATTAAATCAGGCCCAGTAAGCAGTGTGTCATTAATCGAAACACCATGGAATTTGGCTGAACAGTTAAAAACAACTCAGCTTATCTTATCAGCAGAGCCGATTTTCATGTATGAATGTCCTTTTGTCCTCAACACTTTTTGAAGCGAAAGTAGGACACCCGGTGATGCTATGTGCTTCACTTTTACAAACATAGCAAGGTGATTTTGGTTTACAGCTATTTGTATCTCGTGTCCCGTGACTGGAACCTTTTTGTTGTGTATTTGTGTTGAACGTTTTGGCTCTTTTTGGGGTTCTGTCTTCTGGAAACCTGAAATTTTCCCCAAACAGTGGTGAGGCGATGGGATTACAGGCTATTTTTGCCTCTTTGCTCAAAAACTCTGTGAAGCATTTAAAATCTGGATAATCACCTGATCCATCAAGTTCCTCTACAACTATTCGACTCCACTTATGAACAATCCATTCAGGCAATTTTTTGAGCAATTTATGGTTCTCTTCACAGTCATTGAGGATAGCTAGTCCCTTCACATGTGGAATTGCTTCTTTGCAGCCTTGGAGGAAGTCAGAAAAATCATGTAGCGCAAGTGAGTCATTTGCGTTGATCTTTGGCCATCTTGCAAGCTTGTCACGGTAGGCTTTCTGTATAATAAACGCGTTTCCATACCTGTCTTGTAAGACTTTCCATGCTTCAATGTATGCACTTTTTGAGTCTCGATAAAAGAAACCTTCAACAGCTTTGCGTGCTTCTCCAGCAAGATAATTTCTGAGATAAAACATCTTCTCACTTGCTGGGATGGGCTTTCTGTCAATAAGAGTCATAAATGGCATCTTCCAATCAGTAAACTTCAAAGGATCTCCACTAAATACTGTGGGTTCAGGGACTGGCAAGCGACTCATACTTAATGAGCTGGTGAATGCTTCAGCTAGATTGGATGTTTCTGGATTTATTGTCACCTCAGGAGCTGATTGGTAAGGATGGAATGATGCAGCAACTGGATTTAAGCAGGGTTTATTTCTAGAGAAGACGGGACTAGTTCTGTAATTAATATCTTCAATTTCTTCAACATTGTTTTCACAGTGTTCAAATTCCTCATATGTTCTCACACGAGCCACTGCTACAGCTATTTCCTTTTCTTCTTTTAACCGCTGCAATTTTGCTCTTTCTTGTTCCAGCTGTTGTTGCATTTCCACTTCCATTTGCTTCATTTCTGACAGCATTTTAGACTCTTTAAGTTTCCATTCATTTTCTAATTTTTGGAGTTGTGCTTGCTGTGCTTGAATTTCCTTTGTGGCCTTTGATTGCTCCACTTTAACAGCAAGCTCTGCTAGTGCATCTGCCTTACTGTTAGATGAACTGGAATGTCTGCTTGAACTCTCTGATGGCTTTGATGAGTTTATGGTTTCAGTTTGAGTGTGACCAAAGATGGATCCATATTCATCTTTGTTTAATGTTTCTCTTACTCTTTCTTTCTCAAGATGACTATTATAATCTTTATCAATAGTCTCTATACGATTGTTTATGAGGTCACAGATTTCTTTTGTGAGTGTAACACAGGCTTCCATCTTTTTGACAATCTGTGCTGTGGTGTTATTGTTACGTAGAATGGGTTCGTACTGCAGTCTTACAGCATCATACTTTGCTTGAATGCTTTCCTGAAAATCATTGAGTTCTTCTAATGTACAGAGGGCCTTTAGTTTTTTCCTAGTTTCTCTTGCTACCCACTTCCAAGAATCATAATCTTTGTGAAACGCTTTCTCACGTTTTTTGTTCTCTTGGATCTTCATCTCTTGGCCTTTTTCTGTTAGTTTTCTTTCTCTGGAACTCAACGGCATGGCAACAGGATATTCTATTTCCTTTCTGTAACTGCTTTTTAACTGTCCCTTAACACTACGCCAATTCAGTTTTGCTGTGAGCTTGTGATTGTCCGTTTTAACTTTATGCTTTATCTTGCCTGTGTGAGATCATTGGTGCGAGAGGAGACAGCTTCACTGCAGAAAGATCTGGTCTCTTGCGATGAGTTTTCACTGTAGCGGCCTCTCGGACTGAACAGCCAGACGCAGGGAGTTTCAAACGGGTGCAATTTAATCTCAACCTTTCTTTCCATTGACACCGTGAAAACTATATAAAAAAGAATACAAAATCGTTGTATAAAACCAACATATCAATATTCAGTTATACAAAAAAGAATACGTTATGTCCTTTAACTCGTCAACATACTGTTTCATTTATAAACCACGGCATTCTACTATTTCTTAAATAAAGCCATAACATTTCTTATCACAAATCACAATTACATATATTGATACCTCATTCTGCTTTCCGAGGGCGCTATTTTAAAGATTTTCTCCGGCTTTCTTTATAATCTAACGTTGTCTTATCTCGCAGGGTGTTGCTAGGTAATCAGAATAAACAAAGAAAAAATCTACCGTTCTTTAGAATTAATACAAACATTAACCACTAGGAGTCACTGTTGGACCAATGAACAAGGAGAATTCTCCAATTAAGCAGTTAGTCATTTTCAAATATATACATATATATATATATATATACAGTATATATATATATATAATATATATATATATATTATATATATATATATATATATATATATATATAATATATATATATATACACAGTCCAGTCACATTAATGTGACCATCGCGCCATATATATATATATATATATATATATATATATATATATATATATATATATATATATATACTGTATATGAATAAAATAATAAATATATAAAGAATAATATATTATCAAAATATGTATATATGCTTTTATTTATCAAAAAAAATTATAAATAAAATAATAAATGTATAAAGAATTTTTTTTATCAAAATATGTATTTGCTTTTATTTCTTATCAAATATATATATATACATATATATGAATAAAATAATAAATATATAAAGAATAATATATTTCTTATCAAAATATGTATATATGCTTTTATTTCTTATAAAAATTATATATGAATAAAATAATATATAAATAATAATATATTTCTTATCAAAATATGTATTTATGCTTTTATTTCTTATCAAAAATATATATACACACAGCATAAAAAGTGTGTATATATATGTGAGTGTGTGTCTGTCTGTGTGTGTGTGTGTGTGTTGCTACTGTGGTGTGTGTGTGTGTTGCTACTGTGGTGTGTGTGTGTGTTGTTACTGTGGTGTGTGTGTGTTGTTACCGTGGTGTGTGTGTGTTGTTACCGTGATGTGTGTGTGTTGTTACCGTGGTGTGTGTGTATGTGTGTGTGTTGTTGTTACCGTGGTGTGTGTGTGTGTGTGTGTTGTGTGTGTGTGTGTGTGTGTGTGTGTGTGTGTGTGTGTGTGTATTCATCTTTGGTTCATTTAAAAAAATTGCTTGTTTTTCACATTTGCATTTCATTTATCTGAGCAGGTTTATATTTCTTATAATCCGAACAACAAAATTAATTGCGGTGTTATTAGAAACATTGTCTCATCAGATTAGCCTGTTCTAACTTACCCTCTGCCAAAATGAAGTCATTTAATTTAAGATGATTTTTTTCTTCCTTCCTCCTGTTTTCTTTTCCATTTACTCTCTTTCTGATTTATAGTGTGGAAATGTCATGAACCTTATGGTCAATGTCTGTCCTTTGTCTCAGAGCAAGTTCCAAATTAAACCTCCTGAGGAGCTATTTTCAGCTGGATTCAGGTCAACTCACATTATTCTTCTTAAAAACCTTGTGTTATTTAGACAGATCACCTCAGATACTTCAGAAATAGAATAAAGGAACAAAGATCATCAACAGACTTCAACTATGGCTTTTTTACTACACATATGCTATGCAACCATAGGCGTAGGAAGCAGGTGGGACAGGGGGGACATGTCCCCCTCCAATATTAGAGACAGTCACATTCGTCCCCCCCAATAATTTCCCTGCAATTGTGAAGAATTTTAAAATTTTCCACTCGCATGCTTTTATTTTAAAGGCGCAACACAGCGCATTTAGGAGAGCGCTTCCTCCCTTCTCCCCCTCTTAATGGACCTTACCCCAGCCGAAGGTTTTCATTGGCTATTGCCCATTTGACGTCACAGCGCAGCTATACTGATAGCTATCAAAAATAGCTATCAGTATAGCTTGAGTTTGTGTTGCCATCTCACAAACTCAAGCTAATATACATTGTGGACTAGCAGACCGACAGAAAGTTTTTGCGTCAGGACTCAAAAAACAATGGTTCTCCCTCAGTGGAGTATCTGTACAGGCGATGTCAGGCTGATCATGTTTGTGGAACTAAAATTCACAGATTTCCAAAATCTGAAATGGAAAGCCTCGCTTGGATTAAACTATTTCACGACTGCATCTGCAGCTCAACTGTCATAGGATCAATAAGAACAAAGGATTGTCTGCTGCGTAAGTATTACTTTGCTTTCTTTGTGTTTAGTGAATAAAAATAATAGTCAATAATAAACACATCCATTATGAAAACCTTTTAGCCAAGTACAGCATAATGGCAGCATTGATACAACTTCTACATCCTAAAGCCTGTCTGTTACAGCCTTACGCTAGCTGAACAGATCAATATTCAATGTGTACCATATCTGACATTCATTAAAGATTTTATTTCACCTGAAAAGGCTTTTTACTAAACTGTAATCGCTAGCCGAGCTCCGGGTGTTAGCCGAGTACTGAGTGCTAGCAGCTGCTCTTCACTGTCCTATCAGAGCAGACCGAGGCACATTCGAACATTTGCAAACAACAAAAATCACTCATTTCAAAATCACCCTCAAATTTCAAATTTAAGTTGTTTAAATTCTCATTCTGTATGATAAAAACATACTTTTTATATTTAGTTCACATTCTGACACTGTACATTACTGTAGTGTCTGTTGTAAATCCATGCATCCATGCAGGAACATCAGGCTGCAGAGAGTCAGAGGGAGGCAGAGACAGAAACACATATCTGTAGATATTTATGTTTGTGACTGAAAATGCTTTTTGCCTCGGTGTTTTTATGGATCATGTTTGGTAAGTTATTGAATGCAGGGCTGGAAAGTGAGACTGAGTTAAGTGAGGAGCTTAACTATGTCTGTTATGTCTGTTAGAAGTGAAAAGTATTTTTATTTTGTAGATCAAACTGTTGCACTAATGTAGAGAGTTGTTCAAGAAGAACAAAACTTGGTTTTTAGATTTTATTTTTGTTGGCCAAACTGCTGTATTGAGTTTAAAACTGCTGGTTTTAGAAAGAGGTAGAACCAATTCAATTACCAGTCAATTTATATCAATGCATTTTGACCAATAATCTAACGTCTTTTAACCAATAAGATGTATCAGAATCTGGTAGTCTGTGTGTGCTACCGGAGTATGTAGCTTGCTAGTTGTGAGGCAAATTCTAAAGTGAGTGTTCATCCTGGAATGACAGTCATTATGGTACGTGGATGCATAACTTTAATCTGATTATTGGATTGTAAATAGTAATGTGTTAGATTACTTGTTACTGAAACCAGGGTCAGATTAGAGTAACACATTACTGATGTGTTGATGGGACAATAGTTTATGACATTTCTGCTCAAGCTATTTACTGATCTGTCAAGTTTCCGATATGCGTCCCCCCAATGACAGACTCATTCCTACGCCCTTGTATGCAACCATCAATACTGATGCTATAATTTATTTAAATCATTAGATTATCTCAAAAATATATTTTTTGAATTATTTTATTTGAATTTCCCTCAAGTAGCAAGTGAATATTTTCTCCATTCTTTTTTTCATAATTAACAGGGGTAATCTTTTTTGATTGCCTAAGTTGGAGATTATTTGGTCATTCTCGTTGCTTGTATCACAATATTGACAAACATTTTATACAATACATGAAGTATCATTTTCTAGGAAGACCAGCAAGCAATAGCTGATGTGGAAAATAACTATCCAACATTGATGGTCAGGGTCCTCAAACAAGCCCCAAAGCCTTAAAAAAAGTGGTGGGTATATCCAAAATTACTCCAGGAGAGTAAAGGCAACTCATTCAGGAGGTCAGAAAAGAGCCCAGAACATTTAACACATTTCAAGCCTCAGTTGGCTCTGTTAACGTCTGAGTTTGATTCAAAGAAAGATCCTGGACAAAACTGGCATCCATTGAAGAGTCCCAAAGTGATAACAAAGATTATCAAAAAATTAAACAAAGGACCATCTCTCATTTGCCAAAAAATGTTAATGTTATTAAAGACTTTTGGGAAAATATTCTGTGGATTGGAAAGACCAGAATAAATTTTTCGGCAAGTTATTTACCCACTACATCTGGTGTATACACAAAACTTGTTCTCAAAATACAGACGTTACATGGTGGTGATTGTAGTTCTTCAGAACCTCAACAACTTGCCAAAATTAATGGGACTATTAATTCTGCTCTCTATCAAAAAATCTTAAATGAAAACATCCAGCTATCGATTAGAAACCTTAAGCTCAAACTCTTTTGGGGTATGCAGCCAGACACTTGTCCGAAAAACACCAGCAAGTCGACTTGGCAAAATGGCAAAAATCAAAGTGAAGGTTTTAAAGAAATGTTGTTAAAGTCTGTTGTTCAAAGACTTAGATCCAATAGAGATTCTGTGTTCTGGACTTAAACAGGAAAGACAGTGAATGAACCTGAAAGTTTGTCTAATTATTGATGGAAGTTTAACAAACTCAACTGTGTGTAGACATATGGTTATAATAAAACACTGTTAGTGTTCTCTAAACACTGTGAGCTACAGAGCAACTTTGAGCAATCTGCAAAGTTATTTCATTTATTCACCAGGTGCTGTGCACTGAAATATGATAGAGCTGAGAGTACAGCAGAGAGCGGTGTTCACAGAAAGCCCCATGTAGTTTTTTCTTCTTTTTTTTTTCAGGAAACGTTCCTATATAGTACCTATCCATTATGAGATACTGCTCAACAAAGGAAAACAGTGATAAACAGTTGATTGTTTTTTTCCAAGTTTTCATAAAGTTTGCTATTTCCATGTTACTTTTCCACAGTGTTAGCCTTAGCACTGACCAACATTTGAAATAAGCTAGGATCTGTGATTGTGAGGTGTTGTATTTGCACTTCTGTCTTGCAGTGAAGACAGTCACTGCACATAGGTATCCTGCTGCTCTGCTCAGTCATAGAAAGCTTCCTCAAAGAACCAGATATAAATGAAATATTTCTTGTCTCAATTTAAAGAAATGAGAACAAGTGTTGGAGCCCATGGACAAAATAAAATGAGGCTGATATTAAACAGAAGTACAGTCTTGAAGATGTTATAAAATGTGTGATTCAACAGGGTTTCCAATCATATTAACTTGTCCAAAGCTGAATAAGTATTCACATTTAGGGAAAATAAACAACAACCTTAAATTAGATCTCTTGGGCGGAATGACAGTTCTCAGGGTTCATAGTTAATTTGTGACCAAGGGAGGGCAGCATGATTCAGCTGTTGTTTCGGCTGCTAGAGAGCACAGATGCTTACGAGGTTTGACAAGGATCAGAAGGGTGGCATCCTGAGTACGTATTGATGAAGCCTGTTTCATTTTATTTCTTAGAATGGTATATTTGACTCTGAAAAACTGTGTCGGTTTTAATAAGAGATACACTTTTTGATGGAAGTTTGCAGAAGGCTGCTCAGAACAACTGTATCTAGAACATGCATATGTTTCTGATACTGAATTCACCATTAGAGGTGGGTCTTACATGAATGGTACCTTTGGTCAGCATCTCCTTCTGACACCCCACATCCAAACAGGCATCTCTTTCCCCAATGATGGCATTCTGCAAAAAAAAAAAAAAAAAAAAAGAATTGTGACAGATAGAGAATGCAGTTTTTTGTGTGTGTTTGCACAAATAGATAAATGATTTTATAAATCATAAATGAAGAATCACTGAGTAGTTATACTTAATTTGAGGTATGTTCAGGGGTGAAAGTAAGGGTGTATGGCAGGGTACTGCGTACCCCTAAAAGATTTAGATCAGGTACGGTACGCAGTACCTGCAAGAGAGGGGAGTGGCTGTCTGCTGTAAAGAATCAGTGGGTTCACTGTGCAGCCGTGAGTTCACCCACTAATCAGCCTTGACTGATTAGTTTTTCAAGAACAATCTAAAACACGACTTAATCAGTTATTAAATAACTTTTTCCCATTTCATATTGTTTCTGAACTGTTCGTGCTATAGAGCAGGGCTCCAACACTTCAATCGCTGAGGGTTTTGAGTCTCGGCATTAGGTGACAAACTGAACGGCGCCAGGGCGTTAAGAACGTTCTCCTCTGGGTCCTTATCAAAACATTTGTAACTTTATTAAAGAACAACAACAACAAAAATCAACAAAACGTGTTCAAATTAATGATCCATCAACAATAATAACCTCAGTGATTATTGTTTCAACAAGGTGTTGCGCAATTCTGTGCGTTTCGGTTCCATTGCCAATATAACCAGCAGGGCAGGAGTTTAAAACTAATCAACCACCGCTGTGTTCAGGAAGGCTTATTAATGATCGCAAAATAAATATCAAGCCTGAAAACCTGATATCCGGACTGAACATTTTTAACATAATCTCTGGTCGGCTCCTGGAGCACAGGAGGTTGTCATGGCAATGGGTGTGCTTAAATGGCAGAGGGAGACGGAGAGTAAAAATATGCGAGTGGTTTAGAGTTGATCACCTGTTCAGGTTGTTTTACCTTTGTTTACCTTTGTCTTGGTTCATCACAGCCGCTGTAGTTTCTGAACGTTCAATCAACGACAAACTTTTACTAATTACCTCGTTCTTTGTGAGTATAAGTCATTTACAACAAACAGCAAACACGGTAAATATGTTTCATTAAGTTTTTAACAAACAAATGGCTTCTACCATGATAATTATGTGAAATTAAATTAATTGTCTAATATAAAAAATAGTTTGGTGCTGTTGGGCCCGTTGACGGTACAAATCAGGAGAGCCCAGGTTCAGTCCTCCAGATTGCGCATTCATTCAATGGCGCATTAAATTCAAGTCTCCATTACAGACCAGAGAAAACTGAAGAGAATGCAACGTTGTGTTAATTCATTTGAGGAGCCAGAAGTTTATCTTGAGGAAATAAATGATGACACAAAAGTTAATTAGACTGTAACATACGCAGTGCGCAGCTCAACCACTGCGGAAGTGGCTACGCCGCTGCAAAGAGTTAAAAACCGCTGGAACTAACTCATCCAGCGGATTTAAGAAATGGAGCCTGTGGGTCCACGTTACCCAGGAGAGCGGAGTTCTGGAGAAGCTGCAAACTTAACATCTGTCCGTTTCGGAAAAGCGAAAAAAAAAAAAAAATAAAATAAATAAAATAAACCTGGTAAAAGCCACACCAGACCACGAAGGGTAAAACACTCACAGATTTCAGTTGATCTGTTTGATCAGCGCAGATTTTGCAGATGGGAACCAGGAGAAAGTGGTTCAGACCCCAGCGGGGGAAGTGATGCTAATTTAAGTGAAGTCGCTTAATTTAATTTATTAAGTTATTGAGGCCTCAGCCAGTGGTTTTTGTCACTACAGAGAAAAATGTAGATACATTTATCTGCTTAATTTGTGATGGGATCTGGATTCACGGCAAATATTAGCTAAACCGCATAAAATGCGGCTAAATAGCCGATGATTGTAATTTCACAGATAAAAATAGTACATGACCGATTTTTTTTAATGTTGTCGGTCAAGATGACGGATAGCAAAAAAACGTCTAGCGCGACCTGCCGCCCTGACACCAACTTACACATCTTCATTCACAGTCTTACTTGTAAATCGATTTTTCTTTTCTTGGACATTTTGATGTTAGCTTGTCGATGTCATGGTTTTATTCGCTGGTAAAATCAATAAGCAGCTTGAGGTGACTCTGCCGCTCTCTAGTGGTGAGAAGCCATAATGTTGGCCGGTAACAATCACAATGCATTTTGGGAGATGTAGTTTGTAGTCAATTCGTGCTCAAAACATATTTTAAGTCAATCATGGGCCTATAAAACACTGGGGGGCCACATAAAATGACATGGCGGGCCACATGTGGCCCGCGGGCCTTGAGTTTGACACATGTGATCTATACGATTGAAAATGAGGCTCTAACATTCACAAATGACAGTGAAATAAAATCCAGTCCAACATCTGTTTTGAGGTGATTCCTCTGGAACCTGTTGGAGGAAAAATATCCCAACTACAGAAGATGAGCTTTAACCTAACAGAGCTTTGTGGTTCCTTCTGTCAGTAGAGTCAGGGTGAGGAGGTGCCATGCTAGGAAGAGAAGTGGAAGCTGCAGGATCTTCAGAACAAACAAGTCATGATGCTAGGCTACTGATTATCCCTCTGTCTGGACACAGGATCAATAGAACCAGTTTAAAAGATAAAATGAATGGTTATATGCCAGACATGGAAAACTGGGATGCACTCCATGCCATGATGTTCAGGATTTAGGTCTCATGGCATCTCAAGGTGTCAACATTACAGCCAGTGGGCTGAAGGAAATACAGCTTTATTATGTAGCAATTCAAGAGCTACCTATCTATCTATCTATCTATCTATCTATCTATCTATCTATCTATCTATCTATCTATCTATCTATCGAGAAAAAAAATATATATATATATACATATATATATATTCTCTCTCTCTCTCCCTCTATCTCTCTCTCTCTCTCTCTCTCTCTCTCTCTCTCTCTCTCTATATATATATATATATATATATATATATATATATATATATATATATATATATATAATTTTATATATATATATATATATATATTTGTATTTTATTTTTACTTTTTTCCTAGAAGTTTAAATCTACTTTTCACCCCTGGGTATGTTCAATGTTAATATGTAAGATTTGGAACTACAAATGACCACATACAGATCAGACTCTCAACTACTCCAGTCATCAGGGGCCTCAAGGTAAATTATTGATGATTGATGAATTGATGTCAAAGCTTATAGTTCTATACTTTAGATTATTTTCAGTGGAAAAGTCTTGAAGTCCACTCTTCAAGGACTGGTGTCCTACAAACCTGACTCAAATAGCTAAATTTCCTCCTCAGTATGTAATCTATGTAGCCCTAATGCTAATTTCCTAATATGTAAGGTCAGGTGTGTTGAAGCAGGGGCACAGTCGAACATTGCAGAAACATAAGCACTGACTTCAGGATCATCCATCTGTAATTTCTTTCAACAGTATCTTCTTCCAAGGCTTATATTATCCGCCATCCCACACCCCTACCGCCGACCCCCAAATTTGTTTAAGCACATCAATTCTACAAAATTAATTCCTGCCAAGAAACACTGCGTCAAAGTCTGTGTTAAACTTAAGCCCCTTCAAACTGACATGGGTTCTGCCTAAGCTTTGCAAACTGCATCCTACAATAAGTCTAAGTTGGATAGGTGGCAGTTTAATTACATGCTCGCTCACTACGGTGCACTTACTGACTTGTGCGTCTGACGACACGCTAAACACATCAAACAGGAATTCATCAGGTGCCTCAACTACTGCACAAATGTTAAGACTGATATGGGTACCCTGTAACCTCAGCTTTTGTGAAGGATTTCTATGGAACTGTGTCACTCTGGATCCACACAATCTTTTATTTATTTTAATATGAGAGAATGTTGAAGTTTTGAATCGATATTCATAACCTGCATTAAAACTTTCCAACTGAATTTTTCAGCCTGAAGTTTCTCCCCTCGTCTCTGCCCATTATTTTTCTTCTACGGCTATATACTATATACACTCCTATAGCAGATTCAGACATTTACAGATACAATTGTTCAAAAGTCATTTGTATTTGTACTGGGATTTTCTCTCAAAGACAGCACTATTACATTTTGGAAGAGACTTTAGAAGAACCCCTGCTATTTTGAGGTTGTCATTTAACAGCAATGTATCTATCCACTCTTCTTTCATCTGCACTCAAGGTCATCTAATGTGTCGGAGTAACAATTGGCTTTGTCCACAGTTTGGAGGCCCTCCAAGCTACATACCAGCTAGACAACAGACCGACTCTAAAATAGCAAACTGCACAGGTCTTAGATGTTTTAGGATCTTGATGTTATGCGACCGGTCGTGTTGTAAATTCCTGCTGCTGCCTGTCAGTGATGGACCTCTCTACAGTAAAAGGGAGTTATCAGTGACCTACGCAAGCTTAGCCCCTTTTATGCTCAGATTCTCATAAAAGGTTTCCATCTGTGTCTGAGTGTCAATTACATAAGCGAGTTTAATCATCTAATTGTTTCAAAAAATGAGAAACCACCATTGCTTTAAAGGGAAACAGAAAAGTTCTTGGTAAGCAGCAACTGAGCACAGAAATGTCTTCACTATAATATGATGATGATATCAGATAATCATGTGTTGCAACCAAATTAAGCACAACACCACTTGTGAACACATAGTATGTCCAACCTAGAAGAATGACAGCTACCGCAGAATGCTGTGGAAATATATTTATATATTTTTATATTTAATAAACCTTTCTCATTCTGATTCTGACGGTGAAATCACCTGCTGAAGGGTTCGATCCATAAGCATATTATCTTGAACTTTTTTCTTACCTGTTGTTAGGAATGTAAATTGAGATTACCAGAGATTAATTCCTACAGATGATATGTTTAAAACAAAAGCACATGAATCACTACATATGCACTTTTGCTTGCTGAAGAGTTTTACAAAGTTTCAGATTTTTTGCTTGGTAAAAACAGCATGTAATTTAATTCTGATCAAACTATATGAGTTGCTGGTATCAAAATGAAAATGAAAGCATTTGTGAATACTTCAGAAATTTATTAAAAAATACTTTTCTATGGCTCTATCTGATATCAGCTTTAATGAAGAGCCTCTGTGACTAAAGCAGTTTCAGGTTTTGTCACAGGGCCTCACCTCAAATTGCATGTGAACATTTGCAGTGGCAGCGCAAGAATAATTTGATCTGAAGTTGAACCTTTCCAATGCATCGTTGCCTGGTTAAGGTTTGCAGGTCTGCGTAAAGGTGAACCTCTGTCCAAGTCACAGGACTTTTGCAGCTCCTTGCAAGTTTTTCTTTCAAGACTGTCCTGTATTCAGCTCTTCTCCATCTGAACAGTTTCAAGTGTTGCTGGAAGCCGTCATAAAATTACATCTTAACCTGAACTTGTCCAGTCTGGAAATCGTCAGAGCTACGGAGACAACATGGAGAAAGAAGCTTGACCCCTATGACTCAACACGCCAGTAAATTAGCATTTTAATTAAATGTTTGCTTGAATTACTTTTACTTGTATGTGTGTGAACCACAAAAACATCAGACACTTCATCTTTATTTGAGTGGTAATGACAATTTCACAAGAACAACAATGTAAACTTCTATTATTTTGACACTGAGCGCTAATGTGACTTATTTAACAGTCTAAAGGCCCAGACCAGACAGAAACAACATTCTCTGACCCCTATTTTGAGGTGGATTTAAATCTGAGCCCTGTAAATCCCTCTGATCATATGAGATAAACGACTATTATCATAAAGACTTGTGAATAACCCTCTCTCACTTGAAAGTTTTAATGGTAATCAAGAATAATTGCCATTCATTGTGCTTCATTGTGGGTGAAGGAACTTTAAAAAGAACCCTTCCGCTTGTGTTCAACAATTATCGTTTTCTTCATCCCCTCCTCTCTAATAGCTGCCACACTTCATCAAACAAGGTCAGCGGTTGAAGATTGGTGAATATGCATGAGGTCTCACTTCTGCTGATTAAAATAGCCAGTTTAATAGAAGGTTGTTGTCCTGGGATTCTAGCTAATGTAGTTTTCCATTCACACACACACACACACACATACAGATAAAGACACACTCGGAGAACAACAAACGTTTGTCTTAAATAGAAGCACAAAGCCATATCCTTTTATAGTCCTCTCCCTGTTGTTCGCTGCCTGGTTGGGCACGGAGGGGGTGGTGGAGGTGACACCTGTGGCCAGAACATAAAGGGAGGCCCTAATCACCCACCTCTGCCTGCAGTGTCCAGCATTTTGCTGCACAGTCAGTCCTGAGTGCTTCTAGAAATGGCCCCCAAGAAGAAGGAAGAGCCAAAGCCTGCTGCACCGGCGGCCCCTAAACCCCCAGAGCCGGAGCGCCCAAAGACTCCTGAATTTGACCCAGCAACAGTAACGGTAAAACATTTTAAATTAGAAATACAAAATTGATTTGATGATTTAGCATAGAATCACATTGTTCTATTTAGACATAATAATGTTTTCGGTTGACTTAATTTTTTTTTTTTTTTGACGAACATCAGAGACCCCAAGTGATCTAAACTTGGCACTGCAAGCCCAATATTTTACTGCAGCTAATTATCCTTATCTCTGTCATTCCCCAGCTTTGTAGAATGTCTCCTAAATTACAAGCACACAAAACCAAATGGGATATTTTTATTGAAGGAAGCTGTAAGCCTGTCTCAGTATTAGGTACAGATGCAAAGTAACTGGCGCTTTAAACATCATGGAAAATATACTTTATGCTGACTTGGCCCCTTTCTGAGAGGACGAATGTTGGTTTAGGTCGAGCGAGCCGCCATGTTACAATAGAGTGTGGTTAAAGCCACAAAATATGACTTTTTTTTCTTATTTCTGCGGATTGCAGACCACCACACTATTTGTTACAGGGAAACAAGGGTGGAAAACTGGTAAGAAAGAAAAATATATATAATTATAGCCTTCTTGAGCTATCTTAAAACATGCTTAGATAAGGTTTGGATGTTTTGTTTTGTTTTTTTTTTTCTCTTAGCTTCTCAGAGACTTTGTGGTTTGAGGTTTTGTAGAAATCCAGACGTTAAACATAGGCTTGATGAATCAACATGTACAAACACTCTCTTTAGAAATGAATATCTAATTGAAATTGTAATCCGTTCTCAATCTGAAAATAACAAAAAGACAAAAAAATGAATAGTTTCAATTATTTTTTTCTAAAGTGGGCTATTTCTTTTTCACTTTGACATTTTAAACATAACGCTTTCCCTTCATTAAAATAAAGTGCACCTAAAAATAAACTTCAACAAAGTCCACAGTAGCGTATAGAGTTCAAGTGGTAACAATGGGCTGATTCAAGGTCACTTGTAAATTATGACCTGCTGAAACAATGAATGCCTCCTGTCTCACAGGATGGTGATGTTTAAGTTTGTTTTGTTCTGCACTTTAAACAACAGTTTTAAATTTTATTGTATACCTCTACTGATTTTTAGACTTTGAGAAACAACTCTTTTAGACACTTAAAGGTTAATAAAGTAAGTTAAAAATGTAGAACTGTTTTTTAATTAAGTCCAACATTCTAATGTTATTTTGATTTGATTTGATTGTTTTATATCAGGGAGGTCTTTTTTATTTTTCAAATTAATATGCTGTCATGATCTTATAATTGAATTGTCTGTAACATATATAGAGATAAAAAAAATAATAATGTTACAAATAATTATGAAATAAAATATGTTTTACAATTTTGGCAAAAAAAAGGCAAATGTGGAACATTGAGCAGAAATAAGTGTTCCTTTTTTAGCTATGTCATTTTATCTCTTTTACATTTTAGTCACTCACCAAATGTACCTAAAATAAGCTGTGATGAATCCAGCAGTATATAGTGCAGAGTGAATATGTTAAGGATGGAGGAATTAGTTCCAAGGTCACATAAAACCACTGGATTATAGTGAAGAAAGGTGACCTCAACTGCTTTTCAAAATAGAAGAAAGAAAAGAGACTGCTTTTCCCCCATTGTCCCCAAGTTTGTGTATTTTTTATTTTCAATGAACGTTTTATTTGCCCCGCTGAATGATTAGGGTTTTCTAATTGCTCTGTTTGGTTTGTCTTTTCCCCAGCTGGAATTTACACCAGAACAACTTGAGGGTGAGGCTTTAGAGAGCTGCTGCTTTGTCCTTTGTGTTGCATGGGCTTGGGGTTATTTATAGAGAGAATAAATGGTTGCACTCGCAGCACAGTTCTCAGTGTGTGAGAAACATTTTGCAACAGCTGGTATTTCGCCAGATCAAACATATGTCATTTTTTATTTTTAAAGAATTATTTCCTATTCAAGTCAGTGTCCTCTGAAACATGTGAAGTGCACGCCAGCCAAAACAGAGCGGAACCCTTCAGGGAAGCTGCAGTGCCTCCTTTTATCTGAGGCATGCCATTATAGATAATTACTTCAGAAAGATCTGCACATGCTCTCAGATGACACAGAAATGAGCAAAAAAAAAAAAGAAAATTCAGAAGGAATGTTAGCTATTCTTTTTGTTCACAGACTTCAAAGATGCTTTCCAGCTGTTTGACCGAACACCAACCAGTGAGATGAAAATAACTTACGCCCAGTGCGGTGACCTGATCAGGGCTTTGGGCCAGAATCCCACCAATGCAGAGATCATGTATGTCCTTGGGAAGCCCAAAGCTGAAGGTTGGTTATATGACAATTTTAGTCATTATTTTTTTTGTTTGTTTCATCACATTGAGGGCAGCCATCTGTTTTTTTTCTTACATCTATTAGCTACTTTCTTTAATGTTGAGAAGTCATCCGGTCTCAATGGTTATTAAAGAGAAACAGTCAGTGACTTATCAAAATAATGAAATTGATTTGAAGCATTAATTACACCCACTGAGTGAAATGATTACAATTTTGTTGATAAAAATCTAAATAAAGAATGAACAAGGAAACAGTAGTCAACATCTAACTCTACTGTCAAATTTGTGGAGTTAGATGTTAACTAATAAAAAAAATACACTAAGGAAAACAGTCATTCCTAAAAGGGGGCGCGGGGTCATCCTCTCCTGGTACCGGCTTTTCGGGTATCCAGGATCTTTAACTTTGGATTCAGAACTCAGTGACCTGTTAAAGAAAGTTACCAGCTGATGATGAACATGTCAGATGTGCAGGAAAATAAAGCAGCATATAATGTAAAACAAACATTTCTTGCAACAACTGTTGGGTTCAACTGCTCACTTTACTCTGTTGGGTCCAGAGTAAAGTGAGCAGTAAAATCTCTGTACATGAAAGATTCAAATAAAGGTTAGATCACCATAGAACATTGCCCAAAAGTAACTTTCTTTCGTAATACTTTCAACAGACATGCAGACCAAGATGCTTGACTTTGACCAGTTCCTCCCAATTTACCAACACATCTGCAAAGCCAAAGACCGTGGAACGTTTGAAGACTTTGTTGAGGGTTTGAGGGTGTTTGACAAGGAGGGGAATGGTACAGTGATGGGTGCAGAGCTCAGACATGTGCTGGCAACCCTTGGTGAGTGGAATTGAATTAGTTAGCAGATTTCATAAGACGGTGGCAATAATGATGCACACTGAGCTGACAGTGTCACTGCTTTCAGGTGAGAAGATGAGGGAGGATGAAGTGGAGCAGCTGATGCAAAACCAAGAAGACGCTAATGGGTGTATAAATTATGAAGCTTTCGTAAAGTACATCATGGCATCATAAAATAGCCATTTGAGCCTTAACGTGATTTTGGTGCTACATCACAAGACACACAAAAAGCTAATTGGAGTTAGAAAAAAAGTGATTTTCTTCATTGCTAAGCAAGTATTTTGTCACCTTTTAAACAGAAGGAATCTATATGTCTGTCAAATCCACCTTGAACAGTTTTCATTTGCATGTGTCATGAAAGAAAAATTCATAAATGCTTTGTCTCATTTTCTAAGTCTCTTCAAGCTGATGCCTCTGTATATTTTTCAGATTATGGTACATAAATACATTTGTTTCATTGTGTTATGTGTTTCAGAGGAATCAATTGCAACGTTTTGCACTGTTTCGTCAGAGGACAGTCTTTTATTTTTAAAAATGAGAAATATTAAGAGATTGCCCAAAAAAACAACTTATATGTTAGAATTTTAAGTGTCACAGGGGAATTAATTATCCTAAAATTAGTGAATTAATGAATGTCTGTAAACAACTTAAAAATTACAAATATAAATGTTCTTAGAAGATCTGGTATTACATAAAAAAATAGTATCATCATCATCATCCAAATGACAACGTTTTATTAATTATCCAAAGAACAGGTAGAGAACTCCCATTTCTAGCCAGCAGAGGGAGGTGTTGATCAATATTTCTTTATGAAGCAGCATGATTACTTTGATATATTTTGATGAAATTTAAAATTTTTTTTTTTTTTTTTTTTAAAACGAACCTGATCAAAGATCAAAATGATGCTCTGTGATTAGTAGAAACTTTTTTATTTAGCTTAAGAGAGTTTTGTTTTATTTTTCAGGTTGCTTAGCATTAACAGCTTCTCACATAATAGTTTCATCTTTTTCTTCAACTCCTTCAGAAATCTAGCTTTGTTTAGTTTCACATCCCTTTCATTTGCAGAAATGATCAGCAATTCATATTTAAAACCTAAAGCTGCTGAATTTTTAATGCACCAATCTGGCAAGAAATACTGGATCAATTAATGGGCATCTACTAGCTTTTTTTCAACGTTTTTCTTCTTGAGCAATGGTTGTGTAAAAATATAGAAACAGTGAATGGGCACAGATGAAGTTGCTTTTCTAAGATAATTAGTCTGTGTTTTACTCATGAGGGTTTAACTGCAGTTCATCCGTTTTTTGTCTATCGGATCATAAGTAGGATTTTTGGGGAAGCCTCTATCTGCACTGCCAATAAGCAAAAAGACTCTCATATTCCTGTCAGAGGTATTTCCTTTAGTCAAGCAAATGATACATTTTTCATTCAAAAACAATTTGTAGTCTGCCATTACAGACCTGTTTTATTTGATAATTTACTCTGACATATTAATTAAATATTAATACAATGAAAATCAAAATATTTATTTCATTTTCACTAAACGTAGATGTTTCAGCTGACTTCTACCTGCCAGTTCATGTTAAATCACTCCAAACACTCAGGCTCATGTTACACTGAGGCTACAATCCTCAATGTTTCCGACTGGTGTTTGATTCCTGACTTGAATTCTCTCCCACCTTTTTGTCAAGATAATATTAAGTAAAGCAGACTGATTCCTTAACATTGTTCAAACCAAAAAAAGATGCACAAACAAGGCGGAGTTACAATTTTTACCACCAAACTCCACCTATACCGGCAAAGTCTTGTGTTTTTTTACGTGCCACCTATTTTGATGCTGTCTTCTCTGTGAAACAAGGTCAATATTCTGATACAAGATTCTAGAGAAAAACACTGAACAGGAAAAAATAATATGTATATGATGTGAGAGGATAAAGTAAAAGCCAAAACAGAACACTGAGAATCTAATCAGACTGAGAGGGACAACAAACTGATGAGTCGGAGGGAAGCTCAGAGGAGATGGACTTGCATGGTGATGAGTACATAGATGATCCACAGCTGTGTGGAGTTAGTCTGCCAAGAATCCAGAGCTCCACCTACAGAGAGAGGAAGTGGTGACCAGGGTTCACTGTCATAGACAAATACGGAAAGCGGAAAAACAAACAAGACAGGAAAGACCACCTACTGCTAGAGGAGGAAAGTGCACATTTCTTCAGCTATGATATTGCAAACTTGCAGCCAGTTTCAGTTTTTGTAATATTTAAAGACAGTTTTTGATTCTTTTGGGAGGTAAGCCTGGCAAAATGACAGTGGATATAAAAGTCTGAAAAAAGACACAAGCTAAAAGTTCAGCTGGTCCCCAGCTGAAAGGTGACATTTTGTGTGACACAACACACAAAATCTCTCACAAAATATCTTGAATCATTTTTATAAATATACAAATTTTTATGTATAAAATTTAAGATTTTATACAAGATTTTAAGATTTTTGTTTTAGTCCACTTAGTTGTCATAGAACAGATTGTTACTGCATCTCTTCTCCACAGTAATCTTTATGTCACCGCATAGATTCTCTCTCAGATTTAGCTCTGTACTTAGAAATAAAGGTAACACTGTATTTGAAGGGGTGTGCATAAGACTGACATGACACTGTCAAAACATGGCATAACACATGTCATGAACATAAAGAAGTCTTTATGAATGTTTATGACAGTTGTCATGAAGTGTAATTCAGTAAATAATGACACTTTTAATGTTGCTCTAAAAATTGCATTGAAAGTCCATTAAAAATGCCAACTTTGCATTAAATTATCATAATTTACAAAATCACACAAATATGTTCAAATAAGGTCATAACTGTTAAAATGCAATTTGCATAAATGTGATGTAATTTAGGTTAGTTAGTTAACAGTAAAGGAAAGCCTGACATCTAATGTTCCTCTTTCATTATGCTGACAACTATCAAGAGTATTAGTTGATTCAACAAGCATTCATTACAGCGTATTAGAGTCTTATCTCTTTGTCTGAGGATGTATGGCTAGATTAGTCCTGAGGGTTGCTGGCAAATGCTGCAGTTTCTGCTCCATTTCACTCCAGCCTGAAATGTATAAAACTACATCTAGCAAGCGCTCTTTCCTATGCCATTTTTTTTCCATCACTAGTTTGAAATTATTACATTTCAATGAATAATTATTCACAGTGTTCACATATCATACGACATGCAAAGTTAAATTTTTCCTCTCTGCCAGAAGAGGAATGATTTGTATGTGAGCAGTGGAAAAAAAAACAGCTGAATTCATTCCTGTGGAAAAGCAAATGAAAAATATCAGTGCAATTTGTGGAAATGTCAGATTACTTAGCATTATTGGGCATAGGGCTGTCTGAGATGCTCAGCTGCATTCTTGTGTAAGAATAACACTATCCCCATGGTGTTTCAGTATTTCAATTGTCACACAATTTTTTTAAAACAAAAAAGGAATAACATGAGCCAAGAGCTTTTCATATCAGAAAAGCAACAATTATTCCAACTAGTGTTAAAATATCAAAATCACATGATCTAAAAGATATATTTACATGGATTTTGATTTTGGTTCATTTTAATTAAATTGAAAATACTTTATTCATTCCAAAGAAATTTAAAAAATCCAAGACCCATTAAATAAAATACAGTTAAGTCCTAAATTACTCGTACAATCAGGTAACTATGATGTGTGTGTGTATACATATATATATATATATATATATATATATATATATATATATATATATATATATATATATATATATATATATATATATATATATATATATATATATATATTTGAATGTGTGTGTGTAACATGATGTTACAGAACCCCCCCCGCCCCTTTAAAGCTAGTGATCCGTTATTAGAACATTTGTTGTAATATCAAAAAATAGTCTTCTATTGCTTATTGTGAAAGGTATGAATCGGTTTAAATGTGTATGTTGTTCAAAAATGAGTAAAAATCAAAGGCACAATAACACAGAATATTTTATTTTAACCAATAGAGACAACTTCCTTCTCACAAAAATACATTTCTTGTTTTGTAAGGCAGTATGGGTGGCTTCCTTAAATTCTACAGATCTGACATTGTTGATTACACTTCATGTTCAGAAATTGATGTAAAAAATCATGTTAAAAACAGATTCATTAACTATAATCCACTGACAATATAAATATGTAGACAATAAAAACTGTAAGTTAGTAAACAAAGGTTGTCTCTTTGGTGAGTTTAAATAAATGTTTAGTTTTTTTTATAAGATTATTTCACATTTTTAAAATAGTAGCGTCATGTAGTCCTTTAAACTTTATGTAACCTGTAGAGATCCTGGAAAGATGTGCTGTAGTACAGCTTCACATGCCGTGACTATGAAGTGAAGCAAATATAATATTTACAACAGATCAGTCTGGGGTAGAGAGTTTCTACACTAACCACTATCAGTGTAGGAAGAACAGAACAGCAATAACAAATTTGCTTTAGTTCAACACAAGTTAACAAAGACAACAATGAAAAGCACATTTTTACATAAACATGTGGTTACATTATTATGTTTTATACAAGCCATTTAAACACAGTTTTTGAAAATTAATTTTGGTCAAACTTTTACCAAATCCTACAATGTATACTCCAGAAAGTATGGTGTCTCTCAATAAATTAGAACATTATCCAAATATTATTTTATTTCACCAATCTATTCCAAAAAAGGTAAAACTACATAGCTTGATCACATTTTAGATGTACTTCAAGTGATATTTTTTTACTGATTATCCCTTACAGGTAATGAAAGCCCAGTTAATTAAAAAATAATTTGAAAGCATGTTATCTTAGAGTATTATCTAATAATGGCTCATATGAATTCATTTTATAGCCTTCACAGTTATTGTCAGGACTGCTGACATGACAGTCGTCCAGTAACGGGTCACAAATGTCTTCCTCAATGAGGGCAAGTCAAAAAGGATCTTTGCTAAATAGACAGGCTCTTCACAAAGTGATTTATTCAAGTATTTTACTGGAAAGTTTATTGGAAAGAAACGTGTGGTATTCTAATGTACTAAGATACACACGTATAAATTTAGTTATTTAACTGACGTACTGTGTGTGTGGCATCAAAATGACAGAAAACTGGTAAGTTTGCTTGGAGTATTAACAAAAATTCAAAAATTAATACACTTATTTTTAAAAATCTATTTTCTACATTTTCAACAACTCTAGATAATTATGCAGATGACCTGATGACTCAGGCTTAAACATCAACAGCATTTTAGATAATCAGTAAAATACATGCTTTTTTATTTTTTTTAATCTCTTCCAAAAATAAAACAAAAAAAACAAACAATAATTCTCATCCTCTTTTAATCCCCCAGCAAAAAGTTTTTTTGGGCAAATACCTAAGCAGACACATGGCTGTTTCCATGACTTTGTGGGATAAGCCTTGTGAGACGTAAAAGCTGGCATTACATTGAGAGAATACGCTGACCTGACCGAAGCGCGTCTTTAGGGATGTGACTGGTTCCCACTCCATCAGGCTTCCCTTCTTCAGCAGCTAAAGCTTAGTTGTGACACTGATTATGAGAAAGCCACGAGGATTTCATAAAGCCAAAAAGAATTTAATCTGCTTTCACTTCACATGCACGACAAATCCGTGCACAACACTTTGTGCTCTATATGCAAATATTGCATAAATGGCTAAGAATCACTTTCACTTCTTAAAATAATAACTATAATTTTAGATTTGCTTGTCTGGACTCAAGATTGAGGAACCAGTGGCATCAAACATGTCCTGAAGTAAACTCTTCTTTCTGTCGGTTCCCTCTTGTTTGTTTTTGCACACAGGAGAAATAACAGTGTCGGGAACAAATAGCCAGAGGAGAGGTGAAAGTAGAATTGTGTGAAGAAATGCCCCGACAACATGTAAAGCAGAACAGAATAAGACAAAACTTTTCTCTTTTGCCACTTCCATCCAAAATAACCGTTTTCATTGTTTGTTTTTTTGTTAGTTTTTTTAAGAAAGTTAGATTTTCTTAGTTTCTGATCATTTTCAAGACAAATGGTTGTTTTGGCAGACAAGTGGCTGCATTGTGGTCATTACAATTCAAGTTTTATCGATTGCACTCTTTCAGCATAACAAGAGAGTGGCCTGTCTATGAGTGGATGAGTTGCAGATCCTGCTAAATTCTTGTCTTCCCATAAATAACCACTAAGCAGCTATTTGACAGAAATAAAAAACCAAAGCAAGACCTGCTCTGTTGGTGAATGGTGACTCGTCTTTGCTGCAAAACGCTCTTCAAAGAATTTCAAATCCTGTACTTTACATATTGTACATTTCCATAAACAAATGCATCGTCTAGCAAACTAATTCATGAGCATTTGAAGCCTCAGCAGTAAAAAGGAGTGTCTTGTTGATTTGGACACACAACACTAAGCAGTTTACTGTGAAGTGCTCAGCCTAATTTAGAATGCTGGACCAAAATCATGAAGGCTGTTGTGTGGATGAGCATGTCAGAAGGGATAAAGTTTATTCCCACGCTCACAAAGCTGTGGTCTGCTTGATGCTGTGAAAACTAATCCTGGTCGGCGATGTGGGGATGGACATGGCTCGTGCCACTCGCACTCGAAGAGCGTGGTTGTCCTGCCAGCGGTGCCACCGTTTCCTCACTGCAGAACGGACCTGAAATGTTGAGCAAACACAGCAGGTTATAAGGATACCACTATACATCTTCCTTGCATAAAAATGTAAAACGCTGACTTATGAACCTGAAACACATTTAAGGCTAAACTGAACTTCACTGCATTGTCAATGAGGATCTAATTGGAATTTGCAATTCACGTTGAATTTGTAAGTGAATTTGAATGTATCTATAAGATTGGATTGATTATATTATTTTTTTCTATGAAAATTACATCTTGTTGTCTTGCAAAGTGCCTTGACATAAGATTTGCTGTGAATTTACATAAGCAGCAATTTCCTTTTCAAGTGGAACAAACAAGAAAAAAATGAAGATTGAAGTTGAAGGTTTTAAAAAAGCAGACAACTGAGGCTGAGGCATCATGTTATCCTGTTTATCCACATTCTTACCAACATTACCGATTTAGGACAAAATAATTTCTATATATATATATATATATATATCACTTTTATAATTATAATCTTTCCTCAAGTCAAGTCCATGCATGGAACTCCAGACAAAGGGAGAATCATGGTTATTTCATAGTTTTCTCATTTCTCAATAGTCACTCCAAAAGACCAAACTACACGTTTCTTCTTCATGTTCTTCTAGCCCATTCCAGGCTTGTTCAGAGTTACTGGCTTGTCTCTGGTATTCTTTGACAGTTGTTTGATCTATCCAGCTCTGAGGGAAATTCAGATACAAATTCATTGAACAGGTGTGATGTATTCATGTAAAAAGTGGAGATAAGGAGTTCTTTAAACAATAAATAGTTATGTTGACTCATAACTGCTCATGAGAGTCAGCATTCTAGTTGTGCTAGGCAATTAAATAACACACAATGTCATAGAAACCATTTTTTAAAAATATCACACAATACTGATTATTCATAAATACAGTATATATTATGCTGCTTGACACCAAAATGAAACCACCATATAATTTAGAGTCAGTGCATTTGTTTGTGAGCAAAGACACAGCAGGGGATCAAATAGTTGTTTTCCTCACAGTGTGACATTGCTATTGTTTACGAAAAAGGAAACTGAGAGACCTTTTTTAAAAGTGAAGAACTGTTTAATTTCTGTCTCCACAATTTGGTAGAAATTAATAAAATAGCAAGCTGACTTTGAACTCTCACATTGTACTAAATTAGATGTTAATATTTCTGAGCTTTTCAATGTGCAGTGCATAAATATAATCAAATTTAAGTTCTGGCAAAATACAGAACTGCATCAAGCCACAGACTGCAGACCTTTGGTGTGGTTCATGACAGAACCGTATATCAAAATTGACCAAGAATAACATCAAATTACAAATGCTACACATAAGACTTCTGAGAGTAATGTCTTATCTAAAGACTAATTTTAAACGAGCAAATGCAAGATAAAGGGAATTCACTGTCTCCTGTACAATTAAAATCAGACTTTTGGTTGTAAATCCTATCAATTCGGATCTGAATTGATCAGATCAGAAACTTAGCAAAACAAAACACGCTCTGCTTTGACTGGTAGTCTGCATATGAGTGACGGACAATCATAATCAGACAAAAAAAAAAAGATAAAATCTAACAATCAATGCACAACTCCATATTATCTCTATAAAAATGAGAATTAGCAGGCTGAGAGAATGAGCTTCAGCTATTTTCATGTTCCTAATCTTTCAGTGTCCAGTGTCCTTGCAGAACGTCTCTTATGAACAAACAGAAGTGGTGTTGACCTTGCTATCTAACTGTTTTCCGGAGGGAAAGCATGCAGATTTATCAAAACGTTAAACTTTTCTGTTTGTATTAACTTCTCCAGGGAACTTACAAAAAGTATTTTTATTTATACCACAGTGAAAAATAAATCTACATAAATATATATTAATAACAGCAAGAATTATAAATTGTCACATGTATATATAGAAAATATTTACGTTAACAGTTTGTCACAATGTGTTAAACATTGATAAATGGTGAGTAGTATTTTTTAGCGTATTATATAAAGATTACATAAATTAAATCTTGTAGAAAATGTTGAACTAAATTAATTTGAGTATAAAAAAAAGCAATCACTTGCCTTTTTATCTTTACATTTTAACATTTTGTTACAACGAACAAATGTTTCCAGCTTTAGATTTAAAAGGTATTTCATTACATTCTATTTGAATTCCACTCTGTGTGCAAAAGGAGATCTTTAGAAACATTTAAAACTTCAAGCAAGCCCTGAAGGCTGGACTTTTTCTATATATATATAATTCTCAAATTTTCTATCTTAAAACTGGTTTTGATTACTGTCAGACAGCTATTGGCATTCTGTGAATTTGCCTTTATTTTTGAACAGATGATAATTGCAGCACTTGAAGCACTTTTCCATCATGTCAAAGGAGAAACATTACAGAGTGATCAATGTTTTTTAAATATTCGGACATTACTGACTTACCTCTCCATTTAGAAAGCAGTAAAAGACTGACACAAAGAATCCCTGTAGAATAAGACACATTATAAGCATAAGTAAAATATAAGACCATATCTTTTCAAATGCTATAAAACAATTCAGGTAAAAAAAACAAAAAAGTTATGACCATTATACTCCAGAAAAAATATGATTCACCAGCCCTCCTTCTATTTATCCATAGATAAAAAAAAAAATAAAAATACACCAATAAAAGGAATAGCTACAGAGCAGAAATCAAGCCCACGTGGACTGGCTAATCTTGACATGTGAGAGTACAGAACATAAGGCAGGAGGGACGTAGACTGTGTAAGCACAGCCAGAATGCTAGCTCAAATTATCTTCCCACCAGAAACTCAAAAGCGGCTCAAATAAATGATGCAACCCTGGCAAAAAAATAACACAAAAAAAACTCCACTCATGGTTGCCCACTGTTGCACTGTGTGAAAGAAAATCATTCTCACCTGGAAAGCCTGTAAAAAGGAGTTAAAATAGATGAAAACAATTTGAGAGATGTCGTCCTCCCCCGGATTGACAAAAAACAGCATGTATGTGATCCCCAGCAGAGGTAACAAGACGAGTGTAGCTTTCACAGCTTTTCTGCAAAGACAAGGAATTAACATGAACAGCAGCTTCTTTTCTATTTTTTTTTTTTTTTACTTACAGAAATATCTTACTCCGGGAATCATATGACAATGTGCAGAAAAAAAATTCACAGCACCAACTCACAAGATAGTCAGAGACTGTGTTTTCGTTGAAAGCCAATAACGACTTTTCAATAAGTGACTTTTAAACAGCTCCTTCCATGCGATTCTTTGAATATTTCTTTTTTTGTTATGAGGGCAAACTTTATTACATTTTATTAGTGTTTTGGTGAGACACCAGTGCAAAATAAAGTTAGAGAACAATGTTTTTTTGAAAGGTATGTTGTCCATTTGTATTCATTGCCCACGGGTCCATACTTTTACTCACCTTTTACTAGCACCACACCAGAATATTTCTGTGGTACATTTCTACCAGACTTGCAACCCTACTTGTACCCACGTATCTTAAATCATAATAGCTCAGGCTCAGACAGATTGGATGCAGTGATGGGAAGTTCAGCTCTTTTAATTAAATGAATCTTTTTGCACTCAGTGTTTTTGTGAGACGCCTCATACTTGCCTAATTTTATATATTTATTCTGTTAACATGTTGAAGTAGCAATTATTACTTTTGTGTAATATTTTAATAAAACTTTTAATTGCCATTAAGCACAAAAATAAATTAACACTGATATTTTGCTTTGCAGGCAAATCTACCAAACAAAACCTTATTTTTATTTTATTTATATTAAACTGCTGCCAGATGTTGCTTCATTTATGGGTGTCAGTCATATTTATGAGTTTTTTTTCAATGCAATTTCCTCCTCACCACTGTCTACTGACTGGGGTGACAGAAAAATTCTCCACCTGACTGCCACATCTGTCCACCTCCCTGTTTTCACATAATAGTATGATCCTTTAACCTCACATATGATTGGCCACAATCTTATGTTACCAATTAAAACTGAGTTCTGCTGAGTTCATTTGAGTCAGCTCTCCTGACTCTGGCTCTTCATGTTGCTTGTACCATCTGCTTCTCTCTCCGGGGTTGTTTAGCGTTTTTAGTAGTTGAATTTTGATCAGTTGTTTATCTGTGTTCTGCCTTAGTTATGTTTTGTTTTATTTTTAAATTCTGAAAACCACTTCTGCTTTTTCTTACACTTCACAATTATGACTTACTTAGTGTTGTTACATGAAATCCACTTAAAATACATTATAGGTTGTAATTGCACTGAGCCAAAATGAACGAATGGTGCTGCATTTCTTTAGGGTGTATCACAATTATATGACTCTCATTCAACAGCAAACTAACAATGCTCAACTGTAGGAGGGCTTTTAAGTTTTTTTTAAACAAAAGAAAAATGTAGTGATATGAATGTCAATAACAGAGGATTGACATTTATATCAATCCTAATGTTTATTTCTGATAAACACTAGAAACAAATGTAAATTCAGATTGGAAACAATTAGGAGATGACATTTAAAAGAAAACATTTTATGCAGATTATGCTTTACATATTGCTGTACCATCAGCTTATCTCTTCAGAGCCCACAAAAACAAACTCCTGTCACAGCCAGCCTCAAAACCTTGAATTTGAATATAAATAGTCTGAGCTGTGACGCCACAAACACTTTGTTTTCTTCAACATATTCCCATGGGAAGTCAAAAAAAATGTACGCTGATAGCAGCTGTTGAGAACAAGCGTTGCTGTTTTAGCAATCAGGCACATGAGAGGTTTTCCACTTTTTTCTAGTGGTTAATGGTGGGACTAAATAAAAGAGCCTTTTTGCAAAAAGCACTGTAATTACCCCAACCTCACTCTGATATGGGACTTAAGCATGACAGACACATCTAATCCAAAACCTTTCTACTGTGTTCACAGCATTAAATCCAAACCTGATGCCTGCCATTGGTTCTTTGTAAGGTGACTGAACCATGAAAACACAGCTGCAAACACAGAAGGCAAGAAGATGAAGTGGGAACAATTATTATGGCAGATTAGTTTGATCTTAGCTGTAAAATGACAGAAATTCTTGCAGCAATTTTTCAAATGGTAAGATGTCAATATTTTTTTTTTTTTTTTTTAAAGAAAGAGGAACATTTTGGGTTGCATCCCTTGGCCTTTGATTATTGGACGCAGTGAAGGGTTTTGACATGGGCAGGGTGACACTCGCTAGGGGCAAAATGAAACATAAATCTAAAGCAAATCAGTTTGACTCTAAGGATGGTTCTCTTGCGTATTTGTCTTACTGATCAATGTGAATAGGCATCAGTTTTTTCAGAAACATCAGCAAACCTGAAGGCAAGTTTGCTGTGCAGCTGTCAGTGTATGATGTGTTTATGTATTAATTTGCAAGTAGAGAAGAAAACAGGTGATCTGGAGTTTTAATCCCAGGAGTCAACATTTGCAGTTTATAAATAAATAATCCATAATGTGTTCTAGTGTACAGTCTGAGCAGAACCATGTTTATGATGTATACCACAAAGTGCATATCAGAACCAAAATTAACAGTTTTTTTTTTTTTTTTACATAAAGCCAAAGAAACAGAAAGCTTGACAATTGACACATGTATACACAAAACCTTCTTACCTGTACTGAATTGTTTCTGATGTGGTTGAAGCTCTCAGTTTGGTCATGAGAATGCGTACTATGTTGAAGAGGAAAACAAAGTTTATCTAGCAAAAAGGGAGAACAAAACGTAGTTGAGCTCAGTGGTAATGACCTGGCGTGAAGAACACAGAGGACAATTATCTGGTGAGAACAGACAGCTCAGTGAGCTGTTGGGAAGCTTACTGCACTGTCTCTAAGCTGTGAGAGAACAGAGCAGCCCAAGTCAAAGCACCACTCAAGGCAAAGCAGGGAGGAACACGATATATCAGATCCAAGGTAGTTACAATAATAATACATGATTGTAAGGGTGGTATAAAACTGTCCCACAAAAAGTTGGGTTTTTTTTTTTTTCATTTTTTGGAAATAGTAAGATTCACATATAGATACAAAATATTTATGCCATACAGGAATAACTTTTTTTTCACAATTTTATTCATGGGTCTATTTTTGAAACATCTCACTCTTGTGTTAAAAAATGTGAGAAAAAAAATATGAGCCACAAAACAGAAGTCGCAATGTTGTTTTGCAATGCAGACACGGCTTCTACTTTAAAAAGGCTCTACCACACATAGAAGATGATTTAGTGTGTTGAAGAGCATGGTCCTCAATCATGTCTGTGCTTTCTATGACTACAGAAAGCACAGAGTTTGTTTTCTGACCAAAATTCACTTTCTAACAGGAATTTATAAAATTGCTGTATGCAAGCAATAAACAAACTGGAGCTGAGGGAGAAGACTACAGCACAGCTTATGCAACAACACAACACAACACATACAAATGAAGTGAATATACAGTTAGACCATTGTTTGTGAGCATAATGTTTGTTGGGTAACAAAGTGCTTTATTTTGATATGTTAATACTTTTGATACAACTTCTGTCTACTTTCTTCCTAAAAATTTAGCATAAATTAGGTGTGGGAAAATGTTTTTCTCCATGTGGTAGCCAAATAATCCTGGTGAAGAAAGAAAACGATTGAGCACAGATCCTGTCTGAGGATTTTAGCTTCCTCGCCTTCTACCACATGTGTAGGGGTGGCTTAATGTGACTTTTTAGGGTCAAACAACATCCTATGAGAGACCTGACTTCAGATCGAATTGTAAATGTTAAGTGGCAAAACAGTGTACTCAAAATAACATGTCAAAAACTACTTACTGCAATTACACTGTCATGAGTAAAACACTGACTGATATGAGGAGAAAGGCAGACTTACAAAAATCAGAGAATTGCTGCTCAGGATAAAATATTTTTGTGACAGTCGTTTGTAGGATAACAGATGAATGTCTATGCACGTTAGAATGACAGATGTTCAGAACTGCAGCAGAAATTGTATCTGTAGAAATATTTCCACATTTTTAGTTTGACCACATATAATTACTTTGTCGCAAATAATTATTTGTCACTGTGTGGTGAATATAGGTTGACATTACTCTTCAAAGAGCACTTTAATAATCACCTGTTTGTTAGGTCCTACATGCCATAACAATCACCTACATTTTTTCAGACTTGCTGCCATATTTTAATATATCATCAAATAAAACATCGCTTGAACTCTGGTTAGAGCTTCTTTCATTACTATCTTCTTTGGTGGACTTTGTGTTATATGAAGTGATGCCTGGGTTTAATGTTGCAAACATAGGGCATCAGCCTGCTGCAACATTTTCTACTGTGTTCTCAAGTGATTTGGGTGTGTTTCTCCACATAATTTGCAACTTCCAGTGTGAAAGTAAGTAAAACTCTGGTAAGCCATCCCAAACAAAACTCACAATAAGAAGGTGTAAAAAAAAAGTGCTGATGGTATTGAATTTTTTCTAGTGCAAAAAGTAAATCTTCAACATGTTGAAGATGCTACTGACCAGAAGCACAAGAATAATTGGTCCCTGATAAATGTAGTCCATATATTTCCCAGGCTCTTTACCAAACCAGCATCTGTTGAAAGTAAAAAAAAATACAAAACTAAATGAAGAAATGTACATTTAAATAATCTTAAATCTAGATGAAAAAGTGCATCAATATTTCCTTTCTTGTGTCATGTTAATGCAAACAAAAAATACTTACTTTTCATTTTCATAATACAATTTTCCAATAGCCCAAGCCACAATTATTGGACATGGAATGCCTGAAATACAGACAGGAAAGGTGATCTAAGTTACATATTTTGTTTAAACAGTATGTTTGCACTTGTTCATTTTAAAAGTCCTCTTCTGACTTTTGAAGTAATGATCTCCATTAATCTCAAACAGTAGCAATGAAAAAACTATGTCAGAATAATCAGTTAATGGTGATGTTAAAGAAAAGCCAACACGATGAAAGCATCTACCCAATTTCCTTCTCTGAAAGGGTTTCACATAAACTGCACTATACAGCTGAAGACACTTGACAGACATGAACTACATCATGGGAGCTAAAACTAATTTACTCAAACTGATGATGGATCCAAAGTGTAAGGAAAACACTGACGATGCTATGACATAGTAAATATCTAAGAAAGATTTCTGTTATAAAACTGTCATGTGCTTTAAACTTTGCAATATTATGTTTGACTCCTATCTGTTTGAAATGGTAAACAAATAAAACATTTAAACAAATCTGTCAAGTGTCACATGAGTTGAACTTTGAATGTTCATCAACTATTCTATGCCAGGCACATCAAAGTTTCTTCAGCTGAGCTTAAACTTGAACAATTATTTATATATTTTTTTCTCTTGAAAGAGAAAAAAAGTTTTTTTTTCATTACAACAAAGTTGTTTATTTCACAATGGACTCAAATAAATCATGGATTTGGTTTGAAAGATTCATTTATTGTTTACTAGAAAATATGTTTCGATTCAAAAGTGTCAAATTCAAAAAGTGTAATAATTGGAATTTTACAGAATAAAAAGTAGTACATAGATGAGATATGAAAAAAATATATTGAAATGCTCTACCAGCTTTACATGTTTTCCCATTCTCCCTTGAAAACAGATCAAATTAAGTCAGAGTGATTGGAGAACATGTGAAGATGAGCTGTTGACTCTTACCACAGATCCTCTATTGTGTGAGTCAGGACTTTGAGACATTCTTGCATGTCTATTGATGTACCAGCTTGGGGTACATATATCCTGCTGAAAGGTGAACCTTTGCTCAAATCTCAAGTGTCTTCAGAGGACGCTAAAATGTTTTCTTCCAGTATTGACCCGTTTTCAACTCAAACCATTTCCCCAAAAGTTCTGATTAGCTGTGCTGTTCCTGAAAAGCATCATTAGAGCATTACACTGCCACTGCTTGCTTTGTTCCTTACATGGCTTGTGATCCCTTATAGGTGAGATCTGTGGAGTGATTGATTTATAGTTTTCATGTTGACACATCTGTGGATCTGTATTCAGTTACTAATTAAGACAGCTCCAGAATTTATTTGGATGTCTTGGGTGTTATTTATTAGTATGTTGATAACAGTTAATTGCCACACTTGTGTTTTTTTATAAATATTGAAAAACACAAATCATCTGCTTCACTGTTATAAATTTTTTCAAGACATGTAGTTGCATGTGACAAACTGTGAAATAATTCCAGGAATTTAAGTGCTTCTGTAAGGCACTCTAATAATCTAATCTATGTTGAACATTAACTGTTTCAAAAGTAGAAATATATTAAATCAAAAATTATCTGGAAACCTAAGATCTACCCTCCTTTCCCCAAGCACGGCTAAACAAGTATTTCCGACTTGGTTCCCATATTTCCCATTTGACATGTAAGATGTAGGGAATGAGCAAATTAAGGCAGTTGAAGTGTGAACAACTCTACTCGCTTGAGTGTTGAGGCAGAAATAAGAGTCAGCTGCCTACACTTGAGCAGTCAAACCAGGAGGTGTGCTTCAGCTGCATTAACTCAAACTACAATAATTTATGCATTTCTGTCAGGTTGTGGATGGTAAGATCCATCAACTTTGTGTAGTTGCAAAAAGCTTTGATGACTTGCAGTGGCGCAACTACACATTTTTCAGGTAGATGCGGAAACATAAATCGGCGCCCCCCGACTGTACAAATGTGTCTGTAGATTTCTTATGTCAACTGATTTTAGCATCAGACACCATAATGTCTAATGACGACATTGCTCAAAGTTAAACCGATTTTAAAGAAGAATAAGATTGAACTTATTGCTCATATAAAGCTGTACATGCTTCACAGTCAAATAAATCTATTTTTACTTGAGGTAAAGAACAAAAACAAAGTTGTTGTTTTTTTTTTTAGTCAGTGAAAAATTCTTCACAGGAACCTCAAGAAGAGAACTTCTGGAAAGACCTACTACAGCAGTTACATGCCAGAATAGAATAGAATAGAATAGAATAGAATAGAATAGAATAGAATAGAATAGAATAGAATAGAATAGAATAGAATAGTTCACAAATCAAGTTTACATTTCAGACAAAAAGGATGTTTCTTGTATTTATAACTATAGATAAGTCCCCTGTATTATGAACAAATGGCTTTTGATGTTTGGTGGGATGGAGGAGATGTTGATACCAAAATTCATCTTTAAACAATCGTCTCAGACATGTCTCCATTCTAAACCTGTATGTTTCTTTACTGAACATTGTATACCAATATAATTTGAAAGCCAACTTGGTCAGCTTTATGCCATAAAACCAGGAGCATACTTACACCAACCAATGAACAGAAAAACCCACTTTCTCAGTTTATCAGTGGAATAGGTCATAACAATAGCAGTGTGAAGATAACATCCTTCAACAAACATCCAGAAGAAGTTGGTCACAACAAAGTAGTTGTATATTGTCGTACTTAATCGACACCAAGGCTGAAAAGAGAAAGAGACAGAGTTATCCAAAATGAATCAAATTATAACTATGAAACCATTTTATGTTGTACAGACTACTGCCATCAATAAACATTTGTAATTTCTCTCTCCTATTGTGATTGCTATTAGTAAAAAAAATTGTTTATACCTCATTTTTGTCATGGATATTGTGGTCAATCAACTGAAGCAAGAACCACATAAAGTTCCTCAATATGAAGGTGGTGATCAAATTCCAGTGGATAATGTTTCGAAGACACCGTATGCTCCTACAACATAAGCAACATGGTGATTTTCAGAAGAGCTAACTTACGAAAACATGCATGGGGTTTGAAATTTGTATAAATGGTGACACTTTATTTGAAGGGGGGTGAATAAGACTGGCATGACATTGTAATAAACATGTCATAACACCTGTCATGAACATGAATAAGCCTTCATGAATATTTATGACTGTTGTCATAAAGCGTCATTCGGTAAATTATGACACTTTTAATACAAAGTTGACATTATTCAAAATGTCTTTGTTATGACAACCAAGAAATCATTACTGATATAAAGTTGTTATAAAAGTATTATTGATTGCACTTTAAAAATTAGGTAACTTTATGTTATTAAAAGTAAAGTTTAAACAGTAATGATTTCTACGTTAATGTCAAGTTGTCATAAAGACATTTCGAATAATGTCAACTTTGTATTTCAAAGTGTCATAATTTACCAAATGACGCTTTATGACAACAGTCATAAATATTCATGAAGGCTTATTCATGTTCATGACAGGTGTTATGTCGTGTTTATGAAAGTGTCATGACAGTCAACCCCTTCAAATAAAGTGTTACCATACAAATTCATCAGTGCACGGCTTGTTTTTTTTTTTGGCATTCATCTCAATTACCCAGGAACCCAGGCAGATTGTTTCTCCTTGTGCAATATGAAGTTGTTTTTTAAAAAGCAAAATATGACAAATTCAACAAGATTTATTTTCTGTGCTTCTTAGAAAATGGGGGAACTGAAACTAATACATAATAAAAATGGCTTTAAAAAAAACTATTACTGAAATGGCTTGAAACTAAAAAGCTAACGACTTTGGTATGACATGAACTCCAGCACAAAGGTCTGATTTCCAAGACAAATTAAAGTCAGTTCATGTTTGGGCAGCTACATTAGCAGCAATGTCATCATTGCAACTATTTCTGTGTCAGTAGACACAGAAATAGTTTTGAAACTGGAATTGAAATTGATTGCAATGAGTATATGCTTTGTGGGAAATAAGATATTGAGCTGGTTGGATGCAGTCTCACTGAATCCAACATTTCTCTCAGGGGATCGTGTAACAGATGCCATAAGCCAGACGTTGGTGGGAATAATGTCACAATTTACTGAATTTAAGGTTTAGGGAGCTCTGTTTGTGGAGAATAATGCTCTCATGGATAACTTCTTAAATCATTGTCAGACTAAACAAAACAATGAAACATGTTTCAAAACAATAATGAAACATGTTTGATTGTTTTGTTTAGTCTGACAATAATTTAAGACACTTGAAAGAAAATATTTAATTTATATTTGTTTATTTAAATATTTTACTGATTTCCTTTTGTACAAGTTTTTGTCAGACATTTACCTAAAGCGTTACAGGCAGGATGTAAAGAGGTCTGTCTGGTCATGTGACTATGTGATTATCAAATTTATCCATGGAAAAAATCAATTTAGCCAATAATCAGGCACTCTACAACAATCATAGCTACTTGTGTGTGTGTGTTTTTTTTGCAAGAAATAATTGCCCACCCCCTGCTTTAGCATAAAGTACCAACATGACTCCTGGCATGCCTGGAGCTGGTATGTGATGAAGGAATTACGGTGTGAGTGGGACTAGTGTAACAGATGCTTGGCTTGCAGTCGCATTACCAAGAGTTTATGCTGCAGTTCTCTCACAGAAGTTTTTACAGACTATCTGTGGCTCAAAGGAATTAAGTAAATGCATGTATCAAAGAAGGATTTATAATCTGCCAAGTGCTAGTCACAGCTGTGTATGGACTGAATTGATTTTGAGTGTTGATATAAAGTAAAGTTGAGATACTCTGTTCATTCTATACTATAAATCTGCGCAAAATACCCTGTGAAAGACAATTCTCTTTCTATGCCCCTCAAATCAGTTGCTAAAACAGTTGAAGAGACAGAAAATATGAGGGCCTGAGGGCTGTAGTCTGGCTGAACCTAATGAATGCATGTTAGAGAAATTAATCATGAATTTGGCAGGCAGCAAAGAGCATAGTAGGTTTAATTTCCATGCAATTATACTTTAAAATTCGACATCCCAAAGTGTTGACATACAATCTATTGTTCAAATGTAGTCAAAGCCCTTGTGTTTGATTGCACTCAGTCATGCCTCCAGAGATAAAAGCATATTCATTCAAACTTAGATTTTAGGTCTTAAAATATGGGTCACTCTATCTTGAAAGCTACTTAAAATTTAACACATAACCCCTTCATGCTATATATAGCACAGTGTTCAAGAAAAAGGTCAAAGAGTAGTACAGTCCATATAGAATGATAAAATCAATATTAATTAAGCGTTACAGTAGACTGGCTCAGCAAGAGATAAGAATTTTCCTGCAGTTACATAATAATTAAACTTTAACAGTGAGAAAAGGCTTCTGAGGCTGCTTGCATTTAAGCTGGCACTCACAGCTGCCTTCAGGACAGATGTGTTAGAAAATATGCATCAGGTCTGGGACGAGAGTCAGCTACCGAGTCGAGCTGCAGAGATTTGTTCATCCGACACGAGCAAGCTAATGACAAGCAGCATTAGGATGCAACATCAATTTCAATGATTATCTTCTATCTGGGCTGTTGCACACAGGAGCCCCATTTCAGATTATTTCTATACTTGCCTTAAGCATAAGAAGAGAATAAAGGCCACGATTAGAGCTCCCACAGAAATACAGTGGCCTAGGTAGTTGATGATCAGAGCTATCTTGTAATGCATGGGATATTTTCTCTGAAAAGGAAACACACACATTAGTTATTATAAAGTGAGATGTAAAAAAAGAAGTTTTACAAATGCAGACCTTGTTAGATCACTAACAATTACTAAGGAGTACAACTGCAGATCGTTTCTTTGCCATATGAATAATAGGAAACAGCAAGAAATCCATAATATATATGGATTGAAAAGCAAATGTCATTGACACACTTCAGATGTCTTGGCTTAAAATTATTAAAGGAAATAGAGCAAGACCCAGAAATACTGAGACTGGAGAGAAAATTAGAGGTAACCAGGTCAAGGCACAACACAAATGAACAGCACTCTTTATCCTCCGTCTTTTAAACAGGCAGGACAGCATTTCTGTTTGTTTTGTGAGGGCTGGTGGGGGGTGGGGGACATCTGCATCATTAAAATAACACATTTCAACGAGCATTAGTAAGTGGCAACAATATTTTTGAGTATTCATCTGTGATAGCAATCTGTGTTTTTATAAGAAAATGAGAAATTGTTTTTATGTCGCCACACTAACCTTCTCCTCCAAAATGGGCTCACAGTTGGAGTAATTGATCTTCAATGCCCATGTACCATTATCCAGGCATTCTCTGTAAGCACTTCCTGCAAAACAAGAGTAATGAGAGTCAATGAAAATGCATTACATACAAGAACAATTTGTGATTTTTTTTTCCAACAAAGGTGGCTTACATCTAAAGAGACATTACATGTAGAATGGAAATGACCTGGAGGGTAGGAATTTTAAAAACAAAAAGATGACATTCCCTCACAAGCACTTTTTCTGTGCTTGAAAGCACAACCATCACCACTGCCAAGAAAATGCTGCTGATATAAGGTTGGACCCTTCCTGTCCCCACCCGCATGTCTGCTTTATCATACATCACCCAAGTTCTACTTCATGCTTCATTTACTTTATCTTGGAAGGAGAAAGCTGAAGCTCTTTCAAATGTGCTCTTTTTGCAGTGCATCTTCATTTATTGAAGAAAGAAAATCTTACTTATAATAAGCCTTACTTTGGCTTTATCTAATATTCAATCAGAAATCCCCAGGTGATACTGATTTTTATATTGAAAAAAAAATAGAAACTTGAGAATATTGCTTAAATCCTAAAAATCGAATCAGCAACTTTAATTTGTTGCTGAAAAACCTACCAAGCTGCTCATTTAAACACGATGAAACAGCAACAGTGGATGTTTAACCAATCTATTTAAAAATAAAAGACCTTTGGTAAGATTTCAACTGATCCTTGACTTGCTGGCTCGCAATTACGCCTATCTTTTGGTTTACATTTTCCAGACCTGAACAAATTAAACAGTGAGACCAGCCTGTCACAAATGGGCTTTAAACAAGGTAAATACATGTTTTTTTTAAATAAAATTGCTCTTTTGGCATTCTGTTAGCAGTGTTTGAGCTCAGTTAACTGAAATGGAACTGGGTTGTCATTTTATGCAAGACCCACATTTAAAATCGCAATGTAGGTTGTGGGTTATCAGGGTTATTTGGGGCAATGGGGCAATTACCATCCTGAAAAGCTTTAACAATCCTATCACTAATGTTTTTGCCTCTTTATACGTTATCATTGAGGATAAGACTTGATAGGGCAACAAAACAAGACAGACTGTTTTAAGCCTCCTTTCTGTATCATGTGACCTCCTCGTGTGTAATTTACAAGAGCAGTTGTGCCAATAGTCTTTAAAATTAACAACAGTCAAAGCAATGTGTTAAGTTTACAAAGCAGGACAACATAACATTACGATTATCACAATCTATAAGCACTGCAAATGACATGCATGTTACACATCATATTCCATAGGTAAAACTTTGCCTTTTCCCCCTAATGAACCAATTTGCTTACAGGGTTAAGATCTAAAGAGGACTGTACTGCATTCCTGCATCAAACTCCCCAACTCCCCTAATCCTGCCATATGCATGTTTGTCTGTATTAGTATGAAATGTTGATAAGAATGGAGATGTGCATATCTAAAGAGTATTAAAGTATGTTTGCAAGTGTTGAGTTGAATACTTTTTTTTTAGATTTTGTAACACACAACTAGAGCAGCTCCCTTTCATTCAAAAAAACATGTGCAATGTAGACCAGGTGATGCTAACAATACCTTTATTTTAGACTGCAGATGCATGGCAATAATGGTAATATTTACAGTTTTGAAAGCAATTTGAAGTTACTCATTCAATTCTGATTACCCTAAAAAAACATCACAGTACATTAAATTTGCATATAAATATGACAGGTAATCAGCAGTAAACATGGCATTTAACACTACAGTGAGCCAAACTGGTATGAAATACTTATTCCATGTAGGGTGTTTATAAAGTGCTTCACTGGTACACTAAACATTTTAGTTATTTCTTCAAAGCTCAGTTCAGAATTTGGTTATACCATCTATGTGATGCTGGCACCGAATGCCAATTGAGCAGCACAATTTTTATTCATGGCAGGGATATGCAAAGCTTCTTACCGTCAGTTGCTTGCATATCTTTTAAAACCTGCTTTTCGTAATCAACTTTGAACTGAATATTTCATTTTGAAATTCCTCAGAGCACATTCAGTGAGCCTCTTATCTGCTTTACACTAAATAACAGAGTTGCTCTGAAACACAGCAGCAATATGCATGTAAAGGTGATTTTCTGCCTCTTTATTCTCATTAGATAGCTCAAGTGAGTATTTCAATCTTTCCACTGAAGATACATGGTCTACTTTCCCACTGAAGCTCTTTTGATATGCGATTTTAAGATTAATGCTCAGTACTAAAGGGAATTATACTTTTAAATAAGCAAATCACAAATTTATGATGTCTTTGAGCAAATTAATTCCTGAATTACTGCTGCAAAATACATAAAGGGATGAATAAATAATTTAATCTCTTTTCTACATGTGTTTCCCCCCATGGGATGAGTTCAGTTTAGACAAATCTGACCCAGGTGTAGACAGTCTTATCCTGAATTACAGAGACTTGTTAACACCAAAGCAGTACGCTGGAACAGGAGGAAGCGATCCACCCCAAGCACCTTCAGGAGCTTTTGAAGCAGGGACGGCAGCAGAGGATTACTCTTTGTATTGAAATTAGTGTTACATTACTTGATATGTTGTCAATGAAAAGCAATGACATGGCTACTTGAAGCCTAAAAGAAAAATAAATTATTTTTAAACTATATTGCCTTGATTATACTCTGTTTTGTGTCTCTTTTATGAAGGCAAGTCAAAAATAGGAGACAGGCAAGGGAACTTGAAGAAATAATGCAATCCAGGAGACAGATTAAATACACAATAAGTCTGAAAACATGTTTCTGATGAGGTGCAACATGAGGTGGAATCAATTTGTAGTCAAGACAAATAATGTTTCAATCAGTCTCTCATAAAGTCAACTATTTGTCAAATTCAGTACATCAACACTATGATCTTTTTTTTCTTCAACTCTTTTCCCGCAACAAATTGTCGTTGTCTGAAGCTGATATGAAACCGACTGTCATGCAACTTTTTGAATCTACTCATCTAAACAACAATTTGGATTTTTCTTTTTCCAAAACATTTTAACAGATAAATTTGTGCCTTGTATCCTTCAATCATTTGTGCCCAAATTGTAGTCTCTTTTCAGCCACACACTTATCCAACAGACATGCCTTGAACTGGCATGTCAAATGTCCATGTTCTACATCCACACAGAGCTCCTGTTTCCAGCCAGAAGCACTAATAGCACGTGGGCGCATGCCTCCCCTGGCTTTCCCTGGTGATAATTCAGAGAGGAAAGTGGTTTTCAATCCATGTGTCAAATAGGACAAGCAGAAGTTTGGAAAGGTTATATTTCTGCAAGAACCTGAATATGTGCATCTAAATCCTGTTATTTTTGCACTAAACAAACACAATACTAACACAACTGCTCTTGCACAGTGTGAATACAGCAGTTAGATATGTGTTAGCTAAACAGTGAGGTAAGATTGTAAGCTGCAGTCTTTTCAGTGCTGGGACTTTATATTGCAATGTTGAATGATTAACCAAGAAGTAGTCTTATAAGAAATACACAGAGCAGTCTGCTGGAAGTGGATGATGATGATGATGATGATGATGATGATGATGATGATGATGATGATGATGATGATGATAATGCCACATTTGGTTTACACTTTTTTAAACATTTTGTTTAAAAAAATAATTCTTATATCCATAACAATCCCATTTTAGTTGGTTCCTGATGATTAGTCAAAAAGACTTCTAAAGAGATGTCATCAGAGTTTAAATTGTTTAAATTTAAGTTGTGCTTTAGATCTCCAGTTTTACAATTCCTCAATTAATTTTGACATATCAAATTTTTGTGAATATTATTTAGTGGTACAAGTAACCAGTTCCTCAAAAAAGACAACATAAACCAGTGCTTAAATGACCATTTTCTTAAGATAGGGCATGGAACACAGCTGTTTTATTGAATGTTCCATTTCAGTGTGACTGAAATAATCCATCTTGAAAAGAGTTGTACTCAAATTTTCCACATTTTTGTTCCAGTTTCAGTATCACATCAGTAAAATCCAATCCGCTATCCTCCTGTGTTTTCTCAAAGTCATTAAAAAGAACATTGCAGCCATTTTTGGAAGTAAACGTAAGAAACAGCCTAATTCCTGCATGGCTAAAATAATCAACATCTGCGACATTGAAGGTAAAACCCAGCAAGTCACACAGCAGGTGTTTTCTGCCAATGCTAGGATTTAATCTCCTTTTACTTATCAAAACATATCTGATATCTGCAAAGTTAAAAGTGATTTGCACCTCCATGACATCTGAGCTACAAGTTCTCTGGCACTTAAAGCAAATATGCTGTTCTTGTGAAACAAGCAGCGATGGTGCACACACTGGGCTTAAGAAGCAGGTTGTGATGTTCACTTCTGTGTGTATTCCACTGAGGCAAGACTAATTCAAAGCATGAGTGCAGGAACAATGCACTTCTGACAAACCATCTGTGCATTGTGCATTAACCCTTCTGTTATATTCATTTCTGACATATACCAATAATGTTCTTGGGTCAGTTTGACCCGTGGAGTGTTAAATCCTGCAATAGTGTCAGAAACCAATAAAGTCTTCCAAAACATTTGTGTCTGATTATTAATTCCAACCCTAACCATTTCAATCAATATTTGTGCAATGATGTTTTTTTGTTTTGTTTTTTTGATCTCTCACAAATAAATAATCAATGATGATAACTTACTCATTTACTCGTGGACATAAAAAAATTAATTAACATAAATGTAGATATAAATTATGATGAGGCAGTTTTTCTCTTTTTAACTGTGCTGTTAAGAATCCAGAAAGAACAACATGTTAATTGTGCAAAAGTGCATAGCAGGAAGAGCTTTGTGACTATCAGCTGATGCAGAATCTCCCAAGAAAGTCAAGCTGCTTCACTTTTTATACATGAACAAATATGCTGTCACTAACAAGCACCATATGAGTGTTCAAACAAAAGCAAAAGGAATTTTCAGTTAAGTGGATTTGGGGTTGATTGTTTGCTCCTGTGTAAAATGTGAGCAATAATTAGAGAATCTGAAACCTTACAGAATAATTTACATAATGTGGAATGAATTTACAAACTGCTGCAGAAATGAGGAACCATCCATGCTGCTCCAAGTTGGATGGATTTTACTTATCCTCTTAGGTAGAGCAGAGCTGCTCTATTTTAATGCATTGAATTTGCCCAGTTTTTATTGTTCATTTTCATTGCTGTTAATTATTATTGCAAGATTATTCATGTTAAGGCAGTAAAATAATAAAAAAGAGAATTGAATAGTGACGTTTTTCCCTCAAAGGACAAACTACCACTCTTGTCTCACAACAAATTACACACTTCTCTAGATTTTGCTGAACAGTCTGTAAAATTGAAGCTTGAAACTGAATGAGGTTAAAGTGGCAGTACAGATTATCATCTCAAAACTGAGGACTGAAAGCCCCAGTAACCGGCCCACACCTGAGCCAGTTACTGCCGTGATATTCTCAAGCCAAATGAAATTGAATTTCATAGGCTGGGTACTGAATAAACTGGGGAATAGCAAAAGCATCGGAATCACACAGCTCACTGCAGCTTGACATTTTATTAAGACAGCAGGAACTGGAGCAAATCTGCTGTATGATACATACCTATTTCACAGGCTACACAGAGACAGAAAAAAAAGATTATATCAAAAAACTAAAATATTACTAGAGAGTATATTAACAAACATTCACCCATTTTATTAAACTGTCTCCTGTACTATATCCACTGAAATGGAGTCTTGACAAAAGTTCAGTCTGGAAGACTCTAAAGTCTCACCAGGCTCTTCAATCATCGCCTCCCTCACTGCAACCTGGACCTATCAGCGCCGGTCCAAGCCAGGCTCCAGCCAATCATCGTTTGGGCTCCAGTTCAAAAGGACCTTCACCCATGGTCTCCTCTGCTCACCAGCAGCGATCGACCCACCTCCGCCCCATCTCCACCTTCTGCTCCCGGCTCTCAGGCCTCAACTTCCTCTGACCGTCGCCACCAGTACAGGCCACGGGTCTACGTTCCTATTCTGCAGCAGAATAGGAACGCTCGATGACTGTTCATCGAGCTTATCGAAGTCCAGCTCGACGTCCCCGGCCGGGGCCTGAACGCCAAAGAACTTAGTGTTTATTTTTTATGTTTATTTTGTCATTAAACTCTTTTAATTGCTTTTCTTTCTCCGTCTGAGTCTCTCCAGGTTGAACTGCCATCGGGCAGAAATCTAAGTCCAGTACATCTAGTTAGAATGATTAATCCCCATTTACATCTCGAAGGTTAAAAAAGCAGGTTTTATTTCTTGAATCTTATCTTTTATAAGAAACTATAAAGGGCTGCAAATTGTAGAAAAATACTGTTCATTAACTTTTTGCTACTGATGCATACTGCATATTAGCATCAACGCCAACAAGGTGGGCTTGAAGGTTAACATTAGTAACTTTCACAACATTATTGATTTTCCTCCATTCCCCTTTTGCCTAGTCGGTCAAATCACTGACTTGATTTAGATCTTTTTTAAGCATTTCAAATGTTTAAGGCAGAGATCACAGGATCCTGAACCCACTGGCAAAGAAAAGTCGGCCTGTGCAGAAGCAATTTAAAATTGCGTGAAAATCAATACATGCCAGGGAAGATAACAGGAAGAGAATTGTGAACCTCCACAAGTCTGATTTATCCTTGGATACAATTTCTAGATGCCACAAGGAGCTCCATTCAACTGTCAAAAAAATTATATGCACGCATAAATGCCCTAGTAATGACTGATCATGATACTGTTGATCAAGGAGACAGGTTTGGTCTCCCAGAGATGAGTATGTTTGGATACGAAACATCTAAAAAATAAAAAATAAGATAAAAAAAAAAAATAAGTTTAAAAAAATATTCAATACATCTTGTGAAAATCCTCATAATGAATCAAAAGCTGAGCTGCATCATGTACAGCAGAGACATTCCAACCAACAACAGTTTTGTTTTTCACCAGTAATAAAAACATGTTTGTTTCAGTAGTTTAATGTTTAATCACTTTCTGGACAGAGAGACTAGCAGCAAAAATGTTTTACACTAAGAATGTATCAATCACTCAAATTATTTTGTAAGATATACTTAAACTACCAACAGATAAAAGAGAACATGAAAATGTTCATTTTGAATGCACGATCCTTTCTAGTAATTTAAAACAAGGATTCAGTGTTTCTATTTTTAGAGGGAGACATATATGAAAGTACGGAGAGCCATTTCAGCCAAAATTTAATAAATAAGAAAATAAAAGGATAAATTAAAAAGAATAAATGAAAATGGAAAAATTGAAAAAGCACCGGGATTTGGTTCTCCATACAGATCACTGCTGTTTCCGGTGAAAAACAAAAACAGTGAAACATATTGTTCACAAGCTCCAAATCATATGCTAACTTCATCTCGTAAAAACTGAATCATCTTGCCAATGCCATTTATTTCAAGTTATAAAGGTTAGCATTCACTCAGACACTTAGTTAAACATGAAACAATTCATGTTTGACTCTAAGTGTGGCAGCCCTTAGCTAGCCTCTCTAGTCCTTAGTTTCATGCAGTGCTGTACTTGAACAGTTTTGTTTTTATTCACATATATTTTGGTAAATGTTAAAAGCTCGACTTACTCTTGCACTGTATTGTGTTGTAAAGCAGTTGTGACAATTTCTGCCTTTGATATAAAATCAAAAACTGACTAAGTAAAACTAAATGTGAATTGGGAGTCTGGAAAAGTTCATCTGTAAAGATACGACTCATTTCAGCATTGCTTTTCCAGGACTAGTGTCAGGATAATCTGACAGCCAGTGTCACCACTTCAGGTATGAGGTAAAAAATACATTATATGAATGCAAATGCTGCAATTAAATTTTGAATATTCTTCAAATCACTAACAAAGATCATTTTAAATTAGCAGGTTGCTATTAAATAAATGTTTATTCATTCTGGAGACTTAAATGGCAACAACGCATATTGTAAAGAAAGAAGGAAAAAATCTGACCTACTGCTTTTAAAACAGTAGAAGACATCCAGTGAGTCACACTGCAAAGAGAAAGGTTGATATATATGACTCTTCATCTCTATTTAAAAGAAAAAAATCATAAAATGAGAAGTCATAACTTTTGTGCTTTGTTTGAAAATGGAATGAAAAATGACTGTGCATAAATTCAAAGTCTTTAGTTTTTTAACTGCTTTTCATATGATCAATATTGTTAAACTGCAGGGATGTTGGGATGAAATGGAACAGTGTCATGAGGTGTGGCAGAAGAGGACAGGAATATAGGCTGACAGAGAGAGAAATAAATGTATTTACTTAAACAAAACAAAAGGCGCTGCTAGGCAAGAAGTCACAAACAGAATGTCCAGAAAAGGAAGGAAACGCATATAAATCTTGACATGAGAGACATAAGAGAACAGACTCAGGGTGTAAAATGTACTTAAAGCAGAACAAAGCTACAAGAAGAATGTTATCACCTCATATAATAGAAAGCAACACAAGAAGCAATATAAATTCAAAACATAGAAAAAACCTAAAAGTCTATTTTTATTAGTCAATAGACCATGAGTGACATTACACTTTGAACCTTGTATCATGTTTGGATCACAGCTTCATCATTAATTGTGTTGTCAATAAAATCCTGCAAAGTAAATTTAAAAATGTGTATAAGAAGTGGATGAACGAGGGGAAGTTTCCTATACTATGGCATTAAGTTAAGATTAATTTGAAAACAGTTATTGGACAACGATGCACTAAAGAATTAATTGGTACCTAAAGAAAATAACAGCAATAAAATGAATGTAGTGTACACAAACATCATATTTCACCTTTCACCTATACAAACAATTTTTCTCCAGCTTTAGTGAAAATGCCCGTGCTGCACTGTTAGACTCTTAAGTAGCTTCCACACAGGTGATGTGAAGAATTCAAAATTATTCCTTTTATGACTTTAACGTTTTAACACTTTGCATGAATAATCTATGTCCAACTTTCTTTTACAAGTGAATACTCTTATTTTGCTCAGTTAGAAATTCACAATGTTTTAAAATGGTCCATGAGTGGTCATAACTTCAAACCCTAATACATTTGTTAGACTACGAAGCTGTATTTTTCCTTAGCGGAAGGATTGAATGTTTTAAACTTTGATGACGCCTGGCTCCAGAAACACACATAGTAAGGAACCAAAGAACCAACTCAGGCAAAGAAAGACGAAATCAGAGATTAAAAGCCATAAAGAAACCTTACCTGGTTGAATAAAAGACTGCACTAATCACCCTCATCAGATTTAATTGAGATAAATGTTGCTTTCATTTTAGGCTGTGTTACATTTGTCTTTGTAGAGTAAAGTTCTGTAAAAGGAGAATGACCGACCAATAGCCTACACCAGAACATACAGCCTTAGAGTGGGACATGACATGAAAACAAATCAGAGAGATGGAGGTGTTAGAGCCTCCATATCAGGAATACAAGCTGGTTCCCAGAATGTTTCTGGACCAATTGATTGCAATTAAGTGTGACCCCCTATTCATTGACTTTGAATTTATCTTCTTATTTTCACCCTCAGATTAAAGTGAAATTAGTCAGCTAACCACTTCCCTGAAATTGCTCAGGGACCAAAAAGCCTCTTTACACTTGCACTTAAATCATCCAACCATTGTCTTTACCCATTTGTCTTTGGGTTGCTGGTGTGAATCTCCAACAGAAATCGGGCAAGAGACGGGGTTCACCCTGGACAGGTCACCAGTCCATCGCAAGGCAACACGGAGACACAGGAAAAACAACTGTGCAAGCACACACTCACACCTAAGGAGATTTCAGAGACCATCTATCCCGACAGTTATATATCTTTGAGCTGTGGGAGACCTAGAGAGAATCTACAAATGCACAGAGAGAACATGGAAACTTTTAATTTTATTACAAAGCAGGGTTGCTTTTCTCTATAACTACCAACAATAAATAAAGTGTGTTTATCTTTGAAAGAACAACCTAAATAAAGCTGTACAAGTACATATAATTACATTTAAATCCAATTAAAGAAACACTTTAATGGAAAATTGTACCCTAGCATAATAAATGAGGTATTTGTTAGTTACTTCATGTGTGACTTTGGGTGTTGCAAATGTAACAGAAAGTTATGTTTAAGACTGTAGTTCAAAAAATGCAAATCATTTTTAGTCATAGGTTATACAGCAGCATGAAGCTGTTTTATAATACCATGTTATTGTGTTACGTTGCCTTCACGCTGTCATGATGGTTCCATTTTTGGACCAGCACATCTCGACTATTCCTTTAAGATGTGATTTCCTTTGCTTTTCTCAAAGGCCAAGCAACACTTTCATGCTGCATATGACAAAATGACAATTTCCATTAAGCTGACTAATAAGGAAAATATTAAATTTTGTTTTGTTTAAATTAGTTTTTTGTTTCACATATTAATCTTTAATAAAATAACTTGAACATGTCAACATGACTCCAATGTGACATAAAACTCCTTTGAAGTCCTCCAGTAACCCACGTTTGATCGGATAAAACTTGGCAGCTACACAACTTCACAAAAAAAATGAAAACACAACCTCGTTCTTGTCACATTCACTTTGCTGTACAAGACCCCGTGTCAGATGGGATGATCTTTGACTCTTTGGTATTATCAACACAAATTTTGACTAGATCACCTACAAGAAATTGGGCATTTCATGATTGTATTGAAAGTTATGTTTCTGTAGATTATTACTTGCGCAATAATAATTATTCAATATCACTAAATGAAAAGCTTCCTTGTTGTTCCAATGCTGAGGTTTTTTTTTTACAGTTTCCAATTAATTATCCTTCCTTAAAACCTCTTACAATATCATTATCACCAAAGTCCCTGTATAAAAGAGAAAAAAAATAACTTATAAAACATAATTTCAAGTGTAACGATGCATCTTCCCTTAAATTGCATTTGGAATTTTTTTTTTGTCTTTTCATCTCTGACATTTTTTTAAGGTCCAGAAGTGTGAAAATCGGACGGATATTTACCAAACCGAATCAGATGTTCTGTAATCAGACTCCTCTGTGAAATCAATGCACACTCATTGCTTCTAAAAAGAGCACAGCCCCAGGGAAGGAGCAACTCTAAAGAAAGACGCATCCTTTTTCTGTGTCTTCCACACACAGGCAGACAGGGCTGTGCAGGAATGTTGTTGGCATATTTCTGCTGCCAAAATTAGTCATCCACATCTACAGTAGACGCTTGTGATACTTTCAAATATGCTTTAACTTAAGGGACATACAAGATTTGGAACTGGTGCTTTAACTTGATGGCTATTTTGACAAAATCTAGAAAGAAGCCTGATTTTAGCATTATTTTTATAGATCTACTGCATGCCTCAGTGCCATTCTTTTCCTCCTCCTACATCTGGCAATTATTTCAGTTGGAGATGCTGCTACCCAGAGCAACCGGGCTGTTAGGGAGCTGTCTGCTAACAAAACCCCCGGCTAACATCTGCTGAGGATTTCGAGTCTGGTCCTAGGGGGTTATTGTAAAGACTCTGACAGAAAGTTGCTCAACCAAGCAGCAGCGAGATCAATATGATCTCTTTATTTTACAAGCTCCATGCAGGTCAGGAACATTTTTCTCTGAAAGTGTTTTTGGTGTGTCCATAGATGCTATTCTGCAAACAATTACTTTATTGGAAACAAGGAACGACAATACGACGGCAAATACAAAAACACCCTAAATAAATCGGTAGTGCAATAATATTACTGGATTGTGAATTAACAGTGCGAGGAATAGCAGGTTTTTGGCTATGCTTGGTTCTCTTCATTTATGTTCTTCAGACTCTGAACCTTTGTAAATCGTCCTTTGGAATGAGTGTCCTTTATGTTTTGCAGATCTAGAGATTCGGTTTTATGCCCCTCCTCTCCAGAAATGATTTTAAACACAGTCTTGTCATATTCTAAATGGAATGCTGTCATCTGACGCCCATCAAAACTTTTGGTTTCTGCAAAATTATTTGCATAGAAATATGATCAAGATCACAAAGATGATCAGATTTGTGAAATCAGATTTGTTGCTGTTTGTGTCAGAGCTGCAGAAGTTACTGATGAGGTGGTTAGGCTTCATTGCCTCCATGACGGATATGTTAGATTGTAGCACTACGCAACCATTACTGATGATCAAAGCTGAAGCTGCAAAACACCCATGACCACTGTAGAATCATTTGAGGAGTGCATGAATGCCTTTCTCATTAAAGATAAAAGCAAGATGGTGTGAGTTCGCAGTTTTTCTTCTCTGTTTTGCCAATAGTGCAACATTTTTTTTTAAGTTAACTTAGACGTGCTTCCTTCACCCACTTTCACGGTACATGTTGAACAACAATTTAAAGGCAAAAGAAAACAAGGATTGTTTTGTTTTAACTGTAAACATATTCACAACCACAAATTTCAGTGCATTCAGGGTATATTTCAGTTTATACCAGGCCTCTCTCTTTTACCCAGTCCGAGAGGAGTGAAAACTTTCATACACCCTTGAAGAGGAGGAAAGATCTATGTTTGACCCTTTTATTCCACTTCAGAAGCTTCACGTAATCGGTGGAAAAAATACCCACGAGCACAACATGTAAGCTTAACATTCTCTTGCATTTTCACAGCCCATAGATCCTCTAAACATGTGTACACCTAAATAACCCTTTACTGAAGCATTTATGTACCTGCAGTGGGTCTGCTCTCCCAGATTAGCTTAGTAAATGTCTGACATTGAGATTTATAAAGATGAAAATCCAAAGTAACAGAAGGTAGATAAATTCAGTCAAAGGTAACAGTTTGCACGGGTTTCAGAGGCAATTGGCTGGAAACACTAGCGACACGTGTGCAGGATGGCAGTGCATTCAAACTACATATTTGTTTGTTATTCCAAGTGAAGCAATTCAAATAGTTTTAAAACCAGAATTTAAATTTTGTCTCGCACAGATCAAGATTATCTTCATGACAGACATACCTATTGGTTTAACGTTGAAACAAAATTAAACCTCTGAGAATTATGAATCAGCTGGGATTTTATTTGTATGTGGTTCGCAGAATAAATTCTTAAATTCAAATTAAATGTCAAGGCAGACAAGTGCAGTGTTCAGAAAGCTTCAAATATTACCATGCACATAGAACTAATGCTGCTTAATTGGAAAACTAAAATAAATGAATATGATTGGAAAAGCTGTCTCTAAAAGATGGGTAATAAAACTGAAACCTAATATACTTGTATGTTGTATGTTATTTTTAATCAATTTATTGAATTACATTTGTTTTACTGTAAACATATATTCTTCTTAGCTTTTAAACTGTAATTTTTGTATAATTATCAAAAGTCACAATTGTTACATTCCACAAGAATGAGTCAGCCTATTTAGAGATGTCCAAGATGATTTATAGAGAGAGAAACAAAAATGCAGACATTTTTGTTTGCATTATTTATATGTATATATATATAAATGTACATATAATATGTATATTTTTATACATATTATAAAAAGCAAATTGCTTTTTATAATATGTATAAAAGCAATAAAAATATAGATCACATACTAACATATAAAAATAATACGAAGAACATTTGTATCAACATAAGTAGTGTAACAATATTATTGTAAAGATTTCATGGAAACAAATGTGCTTTAAATTTGTTTGGGTAACAGTACACTTACTAAAATGTCTTTTGTAAAACCTCCTTACTAAGGCGCGTATTCCAGAAGGGAAAATTAAAATGTGTTACTGCTAACTTATCTTTTTCTTTTAGATTATAAGAAATAACTTTGATAATGCCCAAAGCCTTTTGGGCATATTTGAAAGGTGTCATTTGAATCCAATTGTTTTTAACCAACAATTATCTCATCTACAGAATAACTTTGCCTTTATTTTTCCATTTTTTGAGAAAATTGAATTTTAAATGACTAAGTAAACCAAACATTCTCCCTGGATCAAGTGGCAAAAAGAACAAATAATCAGATAACTGTATCCATCTCCACATGTCGTATGAATTGGTGTGAAAAGAAGATTGGACAGTTTTCAGTCTGCTTCATCTATTTAGCAAAGAATACTAATTTGCTCTTGAGAAGGGCTGCATTATCTCCACTGAAGCACTAATGGAGCCTAAGGCAGAGATGTTTTAGTCACAGCTGTGTCTCTTTAGGCTTCTTGTTTCTCAGGATGGCCTCATGACATGTTAGGTAAAACTGCAAGGGCAAACACTTACTTCCCTGCTTGCTGTCAAAACTTGCCCCTTGTAGCAATTCTGAAGACAGTTGGCGAGAACATATGAGCAAAGGGCTTTGTGCCAAGTATGGCCTTCAGTGAAAGTAGAAAGCTAATCGTGGAACATAGCGTGTCTGGATAATGAGAACACATCAAAACAGCATGTCATCACGTTTCATAAACCTTCACCCAACCTAAAAGCATACAACAGCTTTTTTTCCTTTTTTAATCTGACCATTGTTTAAGTTAAAATAAACCAAAAAATAATTTGTGTTCACAAAAAAGAAACATTTCTTTTTCTGTGTAATCTAAATATAATACATGTTAACCTATGTTAGCTATAATTGTTTTTAAAAACTTATTTCACAGTCTTTCCCCAATTCTTACAAGTGTGACTCAAAAAATTGTCCTCAACTCCTGCTTAATTTCTGTCCCTTGTTTTGCTAATTTCATGCTTATTAATAACAGACACTGACAGACAATGGGCAGAATGTATGGGCTTTTACAAAACAGAAGACATTAGTGAATATTTACAGTATTCTCACCAGTTCTGCTATCTAATCTGTCTGAAACATATTTCTGTCGATATTAAATGTAGTCTGAAAAATCTTTGGAAATAACTTTCAGTAAAAGAAACCACCACTACGCAAAACTGCTTGAAATTCATTGCATAAATACTTGTTCATCAATGGTGGAACCTGCAGCTGCAGTTTTTGAGATGAGTCATTTGGGGCACTTGCATATAGTGGCAAAGACTCTGCTTGCTGCTAAGAATAGGGAGGTTTCTCAAGGACTGCACTACATTTTGCCTATAGACCCCACAGAATATCAGATAACTGATTAATTTGAAGCAGGCTTATTCTGGACTCCATTCATGCAAGAAGCTCCACTGTGTGCTATCAGACACTGCAGGTGTCCAAGTCCTTGAATGGCCTTTCAGATTCCCCTTTTCTAGCTCCCTTGTGGTTTGGAGCATAAAAGTGATGTTACTATGGCTCCTCTGTGGATGGCAAAGAAATAATTGAGAAGTGAAGTTCTTTCCAGGTTTTCTACATGAAAGATTAAGTGTGTGCAAATTTTCACAGGTTCCCATAGACCTCAATATGTTACCTAGCTACACCTCTACTCCATTTGTGTAGACGCACTTGTGTATTTTGGTCTTTTATTTTAGAAAAATCATCAATCAAATCCTTGGTTTTGTTGACTTTTAGCATTGGGCTTAATTAACTACTTTCCCCCCGTGTGAAAGTACTCAGCGCCCTTTCTGAGTTGATAGATTTTATTACAGAGTTGTCTATGTGTCATTTATTAAACTTTAAACAGAGGGCGACTGAGCAAACAACCCTGGGGAATATAGCCAGGCAGCTCTGTGCTGAGCACCAGAGAGAAGTGCCTCTGCTCATCAAGCCTAAAATCTCTCTGTGAGGAAGTTCAATATCCAGCACAGATAGTCCTACGACTTTCATGAGGTAGATATTAAAAACCTGTGTCAAAATCATTATTTCCAGGATTTGTGATGATGGGATATAGGGCAGGGGATATGAAACTCCCTGTAGGTTTGTTTGCTTCGAATGCAAACTGGTCAGGATGGAGGCTGGTCTGAGCGTTTAGTTTGATGTGCCTGGGGATAGGGCTCTAAAAGGATCTCATCAGAATGTGGTGATCCATTTTTCAACAGCTGGAAAAGACCTGACACTATAAGCAGAGAGCGATGTGGTGCGATGGTCCAAAAAGGGGATGTGGGAGGGTTTCGCAGAACATCGCCTTTGGTATTTCTTCCATTCGGTGGGACATGAGATTGTGGGTGGAATTTGTGTGAAACATTTCAGAGGTTTGTTTGATTGCATTCCAAAATCATAGTCAGAATACTACACTGTTTTTCTATTGTACAAGTGTTCATGACCATCATCAGGCAGGTAAAATACAAAATAATGTGTAAATTCTGGCATTGTGAAAAAAAAAATGTAGGCAGAAGAAACTAATTTATTGATCTATTTTTTAACGAGATAAAGCTTTTGAAATTATTAAGTAGTGTATATATGTCAGAGTAATGCAAAGCACTTCCAGAAAAAAACATATTGTTTACTGTATTTTCACTTCACCTTTATATGCATAGCGGAATCAGTGAGATAGGGACTGCGTGGTTGAGGAAAAATACTCGCAAAAGTACATTTTGTTCAAAACATTGCCGAGTTAAATGGAAATTGAGTAAATATTATTACATACCTCTGGACGCATTTATTCTGCTTCCTGAGTTTTGACTGGGGTATATGTAAGCAGCGGCAAATACTTTTTCTGATGACATGTAGACAACTAATGATTAATTCATTACAGACCCTGCAATTAACTCAATACTAGAGTCCCACCACTAATGAAAGCATTTTATTATAATTAACCAGTGACAGTTAAGATCAAAATCCAATTGATAATTTGTAGGAAGGCTATAAAATTTATGGCTATACATTTTCTACCAAATTTGACGGAGCCTGAGCCATTTTACAAGGACGAATGGGCAAACACTTACTAGACATGCAATGCTGGAAGAGATGTACTCTAAGACTGTAAATGCACATTAAAATGACTCTGGTCTTGACGAAGTGGAGCAGCAAATGCTTAACAAAATTTACAAATGTGTATCCTTTTCATTCCACTTTACAATCATGGGATACCCTACATTGGTTTTTAAGAAAAAAAAATACAATGATATTTGATGTTGTAACATGACAAAATGTAAAGAAAAAAAGGCAACAAGATATTAATACTCTGGCAAAGCATTGCATATGAACCGATTCAGGAAGGTAGACAAGACCTTTCTTTCAACATCTATCAATCGCATTTCACAGGACGACACAAAAACCAAAGGCTAAGGGTAACACTTTTTTTTGGTAAAACTGTCTACTTAAATGTCTGTATGATTTAGAAATTTGTGTCACGCTCTGTAGAGCACTGTGTCATGTCCGCCTGCTGTGGCAGTTGTAAGCAGAGCCAGAGGAGGCTGGTGCTGATTGGGCCCCATAGGGGACTTTGTGTGCAGTGACCAGTGAAAATGTTGTTACATGTTTGACCTGAATTTGCTGAAGGACCAACCTCTTGCCATGTCTAACCATGAAAGGGTGTATCAAAGGTTTCCAAGTGGGTAAATTCACAGCAGGAAAAGTATTTCATACACAGCTGTGGCACAGCTACTTTATTCTGAGCAGTCACAGGAAAGATGGGTCCACTGATCTCTTCATGAAACCCAAACAGAAAGCCAGCCTGTGTAGGTGCAAATATATAACATTTGGAAATGACCCATTGTTATGCAAACAGCAAATTGCTCGAGTGTGATGAAAGTAACTTATATTGTGTACTGAATGGTTATAAATTTAAGATTATGAAAGCACATGCCAAAGGGTGCAGGTATTTAAACTTATGTTAATTAAACCAAGCAGAGAAACTTGGAGAGAAAAAATAGAGATGTGTGTTTCTGCAACACTAGTTAATAATTACAATGTTCAAAGCCAAGAATTCCCCTAAAAGATTTTTCCCTAATCCTTCAGTGAAAAAAAATACCATTCCCCTAAATAATCTGTAGGTTTTGCTCAGACATGCCCAAATATAGTGGCAAATGATAAATTGAGTTATCATTGAATCCTATTAAAATACACAGAGAAAAACTAATGTTAGTCCAGCACTGGGGTCCCTACTTCCAGTCTTCTCGAGACTGGAACATACGAGACATACATCGAAAAGACGAAAATGAGGTATGCCCCGAAAAAAATCTAGATTTACACAACACACACTCCATAAATTGCAGCTGCACCCCAAGGTTTGCATAAAGATTCTGCCGCCAGTTCTGCCCTAGCCATATCCACATTCAACCCTAAGTGGTCAATGCAAAGTACCTCACTTTAGGAGGCCAATGACTCGCTCCCTAGTTGAGCGCGCACACAGATGTGACCTGTATTAAAATGTGCCTCCTCTGCGCTTGGGGGGCTTTGCAAAGGGGTTAGGAGTCAGTGCCTGAAGGGACAGTCACTCTCCTCTGTTGGTTATAGCGGCAGAGCACATCAGTATGTCAGGTCTGAATAGTTTGAATTTCCTTCCTAATTCTTCCATTTAGAAGGTCTCCTATCGTGCAGAATTACCCATGAGTGTCACGCAGTGCAGCTAAGTACCCACAGAGCAGCTAAACATCAATTTGTCACCCATGACAGGTTCTCAGGTTTCCAAATCTCCCCATTTTGCTTCAAAGGTGACAAAGCTCCCTGATCCAAAGGTGAAGGTTTTGGCCCAAATCTATGGACTTGCTTTAGGAAAGTTGCAGGGTGCGCCCTGTCAAATAAGAGATAATACACTACACATGAATGGACATAAATAGTTTACACATATATTAAAATGGGCTTAGACACAAGACAAAGTTTAAAGTGACCAAATGTATTGACACATATTTCATAGCGATTGTATGGTATTCAGGAAAAATAAGTTGTACATCATCACCTTCTTAAAATAACAGTTTCAGTTATTTTTTGCCACAAGTTTTTTGTATTTTTTTTTGCCAAAAGTTTTTTTTTTTGTTTTGTTTTTTTTTTTGTCAAAACATCTTTTGGAAATAAAGAGATGAGGATTTTTTTTTTCTTTTTACCAAAATCACTTTTGTCAAAAAATTACTTGGACTATTATTTGAGGGAGGTGACCACATGGCATATAAATTAACAAAACAAGGCTCTTGAAGGAAAATACTTCATGTATTTTAACAAGAAAATTACACTTACAGTACAGCAAGAGTCTTTTTATTCTAACTAGAAGTCTTTAAAGGCAATTTCAGAGAGAATAATGACAAGCTCAGATTTCCACTCCTCATTTTTCCTTGGGATGTGTATTTACACATCAAAATACATTTGATGGAAGTTGTTTCCATATGAGAGAATACCCAGTGTCACAGTTCACATCAGCATATGCACCAAACAGTCTAAACAAACAAACCTAACAGAAATATCCTTGATTTACATTTTCATTCGTAATTTCTCTGCTGTTCAAGGAATACATCAGGGTGAAGCAATCTTTTGGGCACAGTCTCGTGTTATATCTTGAACTGGCCCACAACATCAACACAGCAGTGTGAACCAAACCCTGGCAGATACAGACACGACTGGATAATTCAGCAGAGAAGACGTAGGCAGACAGATCTGTCACAAAACCTTGGCATAACTGTTGATCCATGGAAATAAAAGCCAAATTTTCTATTCAAGACACAAAATGTTAGTCAAAATACTGGTTCATTTCTTCTAGCAGAACATCCTGGTGACTTCGGACCACCAGTTATGCATCTCAGAAAAGTATAGTTACCCCTTGAACCTTTTTTTACATCTCATCACATGTTAACCAAAAAGTTCGACACATTTCAATGGGAAACAATTAGAGCCATCAAAACAAGAAATACACAAATGTAAAATGCTAGGAAAATTATACAAAGTATGTAGCTATAATGCGATAAAACTGGAAAACGTCAAGGCTCCACATATGTTCTCAAGCCAGTGTTATTTTTGTTTTTTTGTTTTTTTGTTACCTTTAGGTTTAACCATCATGGCTATCTCAGTTAAATCATCTCTCATTTCCGTGCCATCTTTACCCCTGACAGTGAAGCACGCACTCATCTTCACTGATTAAAGATAAAGGTTCACTGTCCTCTCGGAGTCGGAGATGCAGAGCAACCCTGATAAGTCTCAGACTTTATTAATCCTGATAAGAGAATCAATACATTTCTGTTGCAGAAAAAGCAATCTGAGCTCCGAGTTATGTTGACAAGGATTGGACATAATGTGTGGACAAGATGCAACATGTGTCATGTATTTTTTTTTTCTTAAGTGATAGACTTGAAAGAAGTGAATTCCCTAAGTAAATTGTATTTTTGCCAGTTTGAGTAAGCACAAAAAAGCCAAACAGTCCACAAAAATATTACTTTAATTTTCAGCCTTCTGAACATGCAATCTTGCCTGGGGCTTGACAGAAGGCAAATTACATTAATGTGGCAATGCAAAGACAACAAATGTTCTGAAATTGCATGTGAAAATCCAGTCCCACTTTAATGTTCATTTTATGTAGACAGGAGAATTACATAAATGCAACCCCTCCACAAAAACAAGACCGCCGAAGTTTAAAAATGCATAAAGCTCTTAAGACACTCTGCATTGACATTAATATTAATATGAACTTGCAGAAATGGTAAAGAATTCATAACCACATACCTGAACAGGCCTGTTAGATATGTAAGCTCACTAATTTTTCTGAAGGAACTGATGCATTTTGCTGACTTTGAGCTTATATTCAGAAGCACCAAGGTTTTACACTGAATAATTTGAAAATTCAACAACTGGGAGTTCAAAGCACAAGGGATTGCACTGAAAATATGAGAGTAGGTCAACTTTCTTGTGCACGCAAATCTGTTACCTTAAATGTTCACCTATGAGACTCAGGAGGTAAATGAAGGAGAATCTGTTCTTGGTTGACTTCTTGCTCTATACTTTTAACACAACAAAATGCATCAAACCTTGGATTGTGCAACTCAGCTGTCTGAAAAGGATGACTTTGCTTGCATGTGGTATGTTTTAAAGCATTGTGTTAATTAACACCTGCTCTTGGGATGTGAGGTCCCAATTCTATTCTTAGTCTGACCTATTTTGTCATTTTACATTCTCTCTGGCAGCAAATGAGATTCACTGCGACCCAGCAGGATCTAAATGTTTCTGGAGTCCTGTCACTTTGTTGTAGAACCTAGAAGCACCCTGCAGATTGGCATCAGCTGTGCAATTAGGAGTTCTATAAAGGTTTTTGCTGCTGGGCACAAAAATTCCCATTAATCAAGTGCTTTGCACTACTTGCATTTCCAACAGTAACACCAAGATGCATTTCTCTTGTCCTCATCCTTAAAAATTTAAAATCCTCCTAATTTCTCTCATTTCTGAAATCTTCATAATGATTCACTGAATATTTCATGTCAGGAACTGTAATGCAGCAAAAATGATTTTGAGGCAGAGTTGAAAATTTATCTCACGAGAGTGAGACTGAGAGGCAGGCAGTTTGCACACCCAGATCTCCGCCCTTGCCTTGTACTCGACACCCATTGCACCTGACCTGAATGTCCCTCCCAGGTGGTGGCCCCATGTGAAAGGGGCTTTTAATAGCCTCATTGAACTGGGTACCATGCAGCCCCAAGACCTAAACATTGGGAAAAATATTTTTAATAAAATACATTCTGTGTAGAATCAGCAAGAAGGAGCTTCCTCCATTAAATGGCTGAGCTCACTCAGAGATGGGATAAGGATCTCCATCATCCAGAAGAGCCACTGCTCTTCCACATTGCATGGAGCTAGTGGATGTTTCAGCATCTGATCAGAATATTTCCTAGGCACCTCCATTTGAACTTGTTGGATGGACTATAAATCCCTTCAGGCCTGGGAACATCTTGAGATCCTCCAGAAGGAATTGGAGAAAGTCACTGAGGGATGTCTGGGCTTTCTTTCTGGATCTCGAATCATAGCTGAGCTAAAATATTTTTTCTGTTTTTTACATTTATTAAACATCCACAGTGGAAAAGAAGCATTGAACATTTGAAAAATGTTCTTCATTAATATTTTAACGGAGCTATTGACAAGATAATTTTGCCAAATGTCATAACAACCCAAGTCAACCTAAGATACAAAACAACATTAATCACTATAAGTGTGATTGAGTGGAATGACCCATGGAATCATTGCTTCGGATAAGATGTAAAAGGCACAAAAAAACAAAATAGCAGAAAATGCCAGTATTAAAAAGCAGCTCTGCTTTCAATCTGTGCAAGTTCATAAGGCCTTTTATGAGAATCTGAACAACATTGTGTATAAAGAGAGGAAGTAGGAGAGAAGAAAAGCACTCAGTTTGAGTTTGCACAACAGCAAGTTATCTTTTAACTGGCACTTTCACTTGTATTGTAGTGCATTAACAGTAATTGAGGGTCTAAACCTTAATTTATTCAGGTAACCACAAGAAGTTGTGTTCATCTGCATATATTTATTTGTGGGTGTTTATGTCTAACTTGATGTCACCCTTCTCCTTGTCTTACAGCATTGGTATACAATATACAACCATAGAAAAAAATTCAGATTCACAAAAACTCTGTTGAAATTTAAGTCCATCCATCTCGTTTTTCTTGAAATCTGTACTCGTCTCCCCGAGCTTGCTTAAACAAAAGGATGTTAACAGAAGGATCAATCTCCAGCCTTTAAAACTGTTAGGCTAGCCCGAGGACGTTTTATGATCTCATTTTTTTCTGTGGTTGTTATGTATGGACAGCAAATGGAACAAAATGTATAGAAAATCTAAAGCTTTGAACTGTCTGTCCAATCCTTTACAGGTTTTTGAGCATTTATGTGGATTTTTGACTGAGCAACTGCAGGTAAAAGGAAATAGAAAATCTCCTGGTAAACTCCATCAGGACTATCTTGATGGTAAAAATGGATGTGTTCAAGTCAAAATGTTTGTTTGTATTGATGAAACTATTCAAATATATAGAAAGACGATCAACTGCTGTAAAATGTACAGTTTATTTAGTGCACAGTTTATTTGAGCAGATAAACAACCTACAACAATAAAGAGCAAAATGAATGCTAGACAATGACAGAATCCATATACTGGTTATGTGAATGAAAAACAATAACACTGCTATGGCCCAGTCAATATTGAAACAAACTGAAAACCTAAAAAAAATCTTGAGTGCAAGGAAGGGGGCACCAGAAACTTCAAAATTTTGGTAAAAAATTACACTTGAGTGTAATGTGATTAGATTCCCCATAAAGGAGTCGCCTTGATGGTGCCATCACAGTCAATGCATTTCCAGAATAATGTTTAATACCAGCTCCTAGTGCCATTCTACCTTATGCATTATTAATGGACTAATTTGCTTTTGTTGTTGTTGTTGTTTGTTGCATGGGTGGATTACTTGGGTTGTTACAAACATCTGGTGTGAATTTTACATCAGCATCCATATTTAAAATATACTTATGGAGAAAAACATGCATGTGTTCAAAACTCACTTTTCCTACTACATGTAAAACCCAGAAAGCAAAATTTTTACAAATAAATGATTTGTAATATGTGAAGATATATATATATATATATATATATATATATATATATATATATATATATATATATATATATATATATATTAGATAAAGCTCTATATACGACATCTGTACACTGTGGAGGGTCCCAGAGGGCTGGATGTTGTCCAAATTGACATTCAGCTTGTGTGGGGATTACACTCTGGTGATGCAAACAGCACACGGAAAGGGCAAATCCAACCAGCAGGGTCAATACGAGAACTGTCTGGCTGTGAAGAGGCGATTCGAACCACAGCTGCACTCATGCCACCTGTCAGGAGCAAAACTTCACCCTTGAAGCCCCTCTTCAGCAATAGAACGCTGCCTAATTTGTGCCAAAAAAAGTTATTTCATCTTTGCTTGTTGAAGCTGTTCCTAGCACATCAATGAAACCCAATTTGAACAGTGAAACACTACAGGGATACCTGCAGTTTACTGTGAATTTATAATTTCAGAATGGTGCCTGCCTCGTTTGCCTGTTTAGCACAGACTGCGTGCATGTGTGTGTGCCAAACAGTCCAGCCTCACATCAAAATGGAACTGTTATGAAAGTAAGTCACCGATGACGACCAGAAAGGGGTCGTGTCAAGAGAGAGCACCTATGTTTACTGAGGCCAGGGGTCAGAGAGAGCATGAATACTGCAGGCAGGTGAAAAAGAGGTGTTTTCATGGGAAAGGAGCACTCCTGAAGAGTTCCCATTGTGTGCTGCAGATAGGCTGTCAAGTAATGACTGTTTGTTTGCACACAAACACAAAGGTGTCTTTACATTTACCAAATGTCCCGTTTTATTCTTTGCAGTTAGTTTGTGTCACTTGTGAGCATCAAAAAAAGCTGTTTTCCATTTGTTTGAACAATCTGCAAATGCTTTTGTACATCCATGCAAGTGATTACATCCAATTGTCTGCTCTTTCCGACATTGTCAATTACTTACGTCATGTTGATCAAAATGTATTATATGGTTCTTTGTTGAATCGTCTCAACCTCTACAACATTTAAGAATAAGTTCACAAAATAAGCCTTTACATATAAAATGGCAGAAGAAGTTGTCATAATATGTGAGGAATAATTCTATACATTTCCCAGCATACTCTGAACAAATTATAGTACAAATAGTAAAAGTATAAATATGAATCTTGCAAATTAGTCTCCCAGAATTAAAATTTACAAGTGTCATCAAAACCTAAGCCATAGTTTGCATCAACATATCATTCTACTGTAAAATGTTATATTGACAATACAGTTGACTATCTTAACTATACACAATGGCACAAGGACTTGTCATTCCAATGGCACTGACACGTTCTTTGACATATATTTACTTTAAGAGATGAGCTAAGGATTAAGAGGCTGGTTTTTGAAGGTAACCCATGGAGTTTTACCATTTGTACAAACTGTTTTGAGAAATGCACTTACTGTTTTGCAAATGTTATGGATGATTCAAGAAATGTACCAAAGCGACCGAGAAAAATTGTAATTAATTTTACCTACAGCTCTGTCATGCACACAGAGTAAAAATATCCCTGCACAGACTCATCTATTTAAAATAAACAGTAACTACATAATTAGTATAATAAATTATGTTTTCATCATTAGGCTCTTGTCTTTTTCATAAACTTTAATTAGATATGTTGTTGCTTGTGGTGAAACTATCACACAAAAAAAACATGATAATAAACAGAAACTAAATGTCCCCAATAATCAACTAAGAATTTAATACCACACAAGAGAAATTTAGCAGAGAATCACCTGAGGAAACTATATCCTGACTTCAAAATAAATGAAACAGCTGGAGCATAATTTGGGTTAATCGGACAATATACAATCGCATAGGCTCATTAAAAGATGTGGCAGAGGAAATTATGGGAGATTACAACAGTTTGCTCATGGTAAGCAAGGAACCATGACATTTGTGAAGCTCAAAAGAGACCTCAAAGCTGCAATATGTAACAGCTTTGAATTGAAAGGTAACGCAGTGCAGCCATGTAACATGGACAAGGAACTATCAGCAGTGTCAGGCAAATACAGTGCCTTCCAAATGTATTTATATCTCTTGAATTTTTTTCTTTACTTTTTATCACGCTACAACTACAAGCCTCAGTGTTTTCTATTTTGATTGTAGTTTTATTAAGCAATGCAAACCAATACTATTATGAGGTTCAAGAAAATATTTTCAAATATGATAAATGTAAATTAACCATATTTTTATGGTTGATAAAATTTTATTTTTGATAAAAATATGTTTGTGTTCAGTCCGCCAGAGTCAGTTCTTTGGAGAAGCACCTTTTTCTGCTTTTGGGACACCTGTACCAGCTTCAAACATCTACAGGGAAAAGTATTTCCCTAGTTTCCTTTGAAAAAGAAGCAAAGCTCAGTCACATTGCATGGAGAGCATCTGAACATCAGTTTTCAAGCAAGTTTTATGTCTGACTGTCCCATTCTAAATCATGAATATTCTTCAAACTCAGCCATTTTACTGAAGCTCTGGCTGCATCTTCAGAGCTGCTGTCCAGCTGGAAAGTGACCCTCCATTCCACTTTCAAGCCTTTTGTAGCCTGTAGAAGAGTTCATCCATTTAAACTAAATCCAAACTTCCAATCATCTCTGACCAGCTTCTGAGTCTGTGCTGAAAGGAATCCCATAGCGTAATGTTGTCACTACTAATTTTTATCTACACATACCCAGAAGGAACCAACGCATGCATCAGGAAATCACGAAAACCTCACACATAAAAGAATGACAGGCATTTGGACACAGAATCTTCTTTTAGATAAGGCAGTAGGGTGAACAACTGTGCCATTGTGCAGTCGATTGCAGAGTTTAATCCCAAAAATTGTAGAATGCATGCCACACTTTACAGATTTTCTTAGTTTTTTTTTTTTTTATATCAAAATCATGTTCTTCCACCTCACAATTAAGATGCTCTATAAAAATAAACAGTAGAATATATTTAAGTTTGTGCTGCAAATTGCTAACATGTTACAAATGTTTTATTGTGGCATTTGCATACCTTTGCAAGAAACGGTGGATGTTTTATAGTGCTAGCTTGCTAGTTTTCTTCTAGTCTCAGGGATAAATAGCCTCATGTTTTGGCTACAGTTTCTCACCCTCCTTGAAAATGTATGTGAACATGACGTCAGAGCCCTGGTTGATTAAAGCGACAGAAATAATCCAAAACCCCCGCTTCACGAAACAATCAATCGCAACAAAATAGAGCATCCCACCCTCCTCAACAGCCTGAAACAACATCAAATTTCCAACCACACTTTTACCTCCTGCAATATAAATGCCAGGATGAAATCTCAACACAACAGAACACAAGAAGAGAATTAAACTACAGCACCGACATCACTGCTGTCGATACAACAACAAATATATATTTTTTTCCCTTTTAATGTTGGTGAATCTGAACCTACATATATGCTTTGTTAAATGATAAAAAAACAGGAAACACTACATTTTTGGAACAGTACATGAGTGTTATTTTGTAAAGTTGAGCTCGTGGCTTTGTGGGTCTCATAATTGGTACTGTAGTTACATAATATGACAGTGTCTGTGCTCAGAGAGGATGTTCTCAGCTGCTACAAATGCTATTAGTCGATTGAGCTCACAAGCCTGTAAATAAACACCACCCACTTGACATATGCTGTTGAATTTAGCAAACACATATTACAGCTGAGATTCACACACATATGATGTGGCCTTTTAGCTGTCACTTTTAGCTCAGATTTGATATTCCACTGAAAGCATGGGGCTGCTTTTACTCCCATTTTGACCTTTATTAGGTCAACTTACTTGAAGCTTTTTAGTGCTTCCATTTATTTGTTAGAGCAGTGGCCCATGAAGAAGTTATTATCTCTAATTCCTAATTCAGTTTGTAAAATGTGTAACATCATTGCATTGCTGCGATCATTTGTGCTGACAGCGGCGCGTTTTACATAATCAGCTCAAAAGTTCCTCATCCATATGCAATAGACGAGGTGCTGACTTTCCTATAGTTATAATTTTTCACCTCGTTTAAATTTGAGTTGCTCTTTTTCAGAGCCTGATTGAAATATTGATGCCTGGACAGTGTAGAAACTCGAATTTATTTTTCAGGGTTTGCTTGTCATTTAGCATCTACCAGCAGTAATGTGAGAGATCCGGTTGTAAATCCACTTACTACAGTTCCACAGTGGGTAGATTAGGTAAGATTTAGCTCCAACAATTTATTACGGTGGCCGTGAGGTGCAAAGCAATTACAAATTACAAAATCACTACAACATTAACGAAAACACTACAACATTAACGCAAAGCAATTACAAATTACAAAATCACTACAACATTAACGAAAACACTACAACATTAACGAAAACACTACAACATTAACGCAAAGCAATTACAAATTACAAAATCACTACAACATTAACGAAAACGCTACAACATTAACGAAAACACTACAACATTAACGAATCACTACAACATTAACGAAAACACTACAACATTAACGATAACACAACAACATTTACAAAACGGAAAAGGTAGGTCTCAGTGGAGACCTAAGAAATCGCTGATTGGACTACAGCTCGTTAGAAAACGGAAAAGGTAGGTCCCAGTGGGGACCTAAGAAATCGCTGATTGGACTACAGCTCGGTTTACTTTTAAACCGGAAGTTATTCTGGCTTTACGTGTTTTTTTTAAAACATGAATGTACTTGGTGATCCACACATAGACATAATATAAGGATAGACGCCTCATGCACCGCTCTCCCCTATTGTCGCTGACTAGATTTAGGGCGGCCATCTTGAAGCGGTAGACCACTCCACTTAGCCTTATGTGTTTAGCGGGCAAAATAACATATCAGCGCATTTAATCGATCATAACACACTTTTTTGTCACTGGAAACTATATTCAGACATCTATCAAAGCTAAATTTATAAATAATTGTATTATTTAAGTATGTTTTTAATACATAGTTCAGCATTTTTAAATATGATTAGTAGCTATAACAATAGAATAGGAATCGATATCAGAAATATTCTGATATCGATGTATGATGAGCATATTACAAAGCACACAGCCGTGAATAATTTATGGTGAACGGCTGTGTGTATAATTTATCATAATAATACATAGTTATACAACTATACAATCACAAATAAATAATGATTAATACTGAATAATATATATTGGATGCATGTTAATATGTATGTATGTATGTATATATATATATATATATATACAGTATATATATACTGTATATATATATATATATATACACTGCCTATATAAAAAAAAATCTTAGATTGTAAACAAAGATCAAGACAAATATTTCACTCCACAACTGTCAGTTAACATCTAATTTGTTTTATAGAATTACACTTACATGCAAATTAATTTGCACAAATTTCATTAAAAAATATATGTATATATACATACATATAAACATGCATTTAATATATATTATTCAGTATTAATCATTATTTATTTGTGCCATTATTAATTAATCATTATTTATTTGTGTTTGTATAGTTACATAAATATGTATTATGTAGTGACCATTTGTCCAAAAAACTTAAATTCAAAAATCAAAAAACTCAAAACTCAAAGGTGATCAAAACAAAAGGTGAATCAAACTCAAATAGTCACCTGATGCACATGGATTCTTGTTTATGCAGCAAAAAGAAATCAAAAGTATGGTTCTTTGGTTTTATTTGCAGATCGGGCCAAAGGTTACAGGTTTCTGCTCCCACTCCTGTACCTGTTCACTGACTGTCAAAATGAAAACCGATGTGACTGATTAGCTGGTAAAAAAACCTTGTGACCACCACATGCATAATAAGCTACCTAAGACCCACCTACTTATACCGTGAAATACCCACATTCCAATCTGAAATTAATTAACTAATTAAGTGAATTACTAAACAAAAAACTTATTCTAAACAAAAATTAAAATAAAAATTCTAATGATAAATCAATTAGAAAATCAAACAAATGCTAAGAATAAACTAAACAATTTAAATTCTAAGATTTAACAAAACAATGGGAAGAATAGCTCCTACAGGTATATATATGTCTATCTTAGTTGTGAAATGTTGTTTGTGGAGCCTGACATCAATAATCCATCGATCTGAACAATAATATCCCTGTTGTTTTGATTGGCAAAGTAGGAGGGACTATCGCTCTAAGATGGCCGCCGTATTTCCTGCGCCGGAGCAGCCAATGCGGGGTCTACTCTTATATTATGTCTTTGCTCACTCAAACGGAGCGTGCCAGAATAACTTCCGGTAAACCAAAAGTAAACCGAGCTGTAGTCCAATCAGCGATTTCTTAGGTCTCCACTGGGACCTACCTTTTCCGTTTTGTAAATGTTGTTGTGTTTTCGTTAATGTTGTAGTGTTTTCGTTAATGTTGTAGTGTTTTCGTTAATGTTGTAGTGTTTTCGTTAATGTTGTAGTGATTCGTTAATGTTGTAGTGTTTTTGTTAATGTTGTAGTGTTTTCGTTAATGTTGTAGTGTTTTCGTTAATGTTGTAGTGATTTTGTAATTTGTAATTGCTTTGCACCTCACGGCCACCGTAATTTATGGATCATTTGTTTGAAAACTTGGGAAGAACAAAAAGAAATGCAACTTTAGATTCATGTTTATGATTTTAATTTATATAAATATTCATTTTTAGTGGAGGTGTCTGTCACTAATATGTGTTAACTGTTTCTGGAGTCCTCCAGTTCATAGAACTATTTTCATATCACATACTACTTATAACCAACATGCTCTGTTTGCACACAGGTCAACAGTGAAAGCTCAAAGTCATGTTTTCTTTCATCAAATCAACTGATTAGGCAAAATTGACCCAGCATGTCAATCAGTGGCCAAAGAATGAAAAACAATACAACGCATACAGACATTAAGTGAACCACAATTCCTAAGAGCCACATGCAGCTCTGGGGTTGCAGACTCCTTACCCAACAGATGAGAACTGTTATTCTTATTTCAATACAAATGAAGCTAAAAGTGCAACACCTTACGTATAACAGGGGTCAGGTCTAGTTCTACAGAGGCAGTGGCCCCTGTCGGCTCCTGTCTAGAACCGTCCATGTCAAGCTTCACACAAAATCTGCACACTGAAACATAGCTGCAGCAGCAGCAGCATGTTTTTCTTAAACTGGGACAGGGAAGCTGAGAAGATAGATGGAGTAAAATACAGGGCAATTCTCAATGAAAACATTTTTAATACTGTAAGAGACTTGGGACTTGGGAGGGGGTTCAGCTTCCAGCATGACAACAACCCTAAGCGTACAGTTAGAGATGCAATATAATGGTTAAACGGTAGTCATGTGAAAGAATGAACCTGTCAGAAACGAAGGGTATATTGCAGGGATCAAGAGCCTTTACAGTCCAAAGAGCTATTTTTGTGTTTCAAATGTTGCGTGACAATTAATGAAAAGATTACTTATTTGATAAATATATACAATAGAAAATGTGTTATTTATGATCAAGAACCAATTTTATTTTTAGGTTATATAATAAAATAAATGTTTGCAAAGGGTGTTGATATATTTTTTGAAAAATTATTTAAGAAAAAGCAGATATTGTTCAATTTATTGCCACAAATTAGATCCAAAAACAACATTTCTGATAGTTTTAGTGTCATCCTGTTGGGACATGCAATGCAATTATTCAATGAAAAATCTAAAAACTGCATAAGAGTTTGAAGACTTAAGAGTCATTATAAATTACTTGGAGCTTCAGACTCCTGATCTGTGGTAAGACATGAAAATTGGTGCACATAGATGTTCTTCATTTAATATGACCTTAAGCTATTTTGCAAGAGAAGAATAAGCAACCATGTTGATGCCTTGATGAGCAGAAAAAGACCTCCAAAGATTCTCAGCTGTAACTATTGCAAACTGCGGTTCTGAAAAATTATTATTTTAAGGTGACTAAAGACAAACATGTAACACAATTTTTAATTATCTTCAAAGCCAACTATAATCTTCTTCCTTTTTAGAATCATGTTTTTTTATGATGGACAATAACAAAAATTCAATGAAATGCACTGAAGTTTACAGCTGTAACATGACAAAATGTGACAAGAGGTATGACTAATAATTTTGTGATTTACAATTAACTTTTTAGTTTTTTATCAAGAATTGCCCCTTAAAAGTTGCATGAAAAAATTATATATATTGCAAGCAGCTGTTTCAACAGCAGGTGTAATAGGTTACCATCAGTGGTGCTTTACATCAGAACAGAAGGAGGGTCAATGAAGCAAGAAAAGGTCTTTGTTAAATGACCTATTTTTATGTAAATTGATCATCGCTTTATAAAGAAGCCCACTTTTTAAAATATTTTTTAATAAATAAACTTTTTTTTTTTGCCTTCGATCTATGTAATCAAACTCTTGCAGTTATTGAAATATCTTACTCGTTGTGTTGTACTTTACTCCGTTGATGTAAGCAGGGCACGGTCTCTCCACAATCCTGCCAGTGCTACTCCGCGGCCAGCAGGTTCCAATCTCATCAGTAGTGACATTGCAATATAAACCTTAGGGTAGGGCAACATATACAAAACAAATAAATTAAACTCTTAGGTATTTTCAAGGTGCAACACCACAAGAAAAATCAGAAGAAAAAAAAAAAAAAAAGAAATCCATCTTACCATCAGCGCTCAGCAAAGCCAATGAAGCGTTTTCATAAAAAGTGTCTTGAAAATGCTCTATCAAACTACAGTTCAGCTCCTCGAGCTCTCCCAGTATGATATCATAAACAGAAGCATCCATCGTGGAAGCCGTCCGCTTTTCAGTAAGCTGACGGGACCGGTTTGAAGTTGGAGCAGAGATGCGCGCACTGAGCCCAGTGCCGTTCCGTTCACGGACATGCGAGACGTACGAGCAGGAATGACAGGAGGAGAGCGGCTGGTGCTGATGCGCCTTCTGGGAGCGCGTCCCTGCACGGCCAATCAGAGCCGCGCTCGTCCGCTCCGTATATCCGTCCATGGTGAAAGGAGAGACAGACAAGAGAGTCTTGCTCACTGATCTGACCACATCAGGGGCGGTTGACATTTCACACCTGCAGCGCAAAGTGTCAAGTTTATTTAGCTCGCGGTGGAAAAAGTCGGAAACATTGAAATGGAAAAGTGTAGGCAAAGCATCCGCTTGGTGGGCAAAAGGTGAAGGTGGAATTGCCTAGTATGAAAAGAAAGTCATTGATATGCGTTAGATGTTAAGTTACTTTTCAATATTTTTTCATGAGATATACACAAGGTTGTCCAAAGTCAGTCGAGAGCATGTTTTAGTTTTCTCAAACACACACCTGGATCGAATGATTGTTCGTTAGCAGGCCTCTGCATTGACATATGCCATGGCAGTAAAACACGTGGGATACCGGCACTTGACGCCTGACTTTGAACAGTTTCATGGCTGTTGAGTATTGCTAACTACTGTATGTTGCTGATTTGATCTAATTGAATATGGCAAGTCTTCAGTCAGAAAGCAGGCAGGACATAAATGTTTACTGTTGAACTACAGGTTGTAGTTGTACATCGAGTCATTCTGAGTATAATGCCCAGATATTTTATTTATGTTCATATTTTGTTCTCTCCCAACCATCTTTCAGTTTGTTACTGTACATTTCTTGTTTGAAATAATTTTTTGGGGGGGTATAAAAAGAAGTGAATTTGAGGAAAGAGCAGAACAGAAATGTCTTGACAATGTAAACAATTGTCACCCCCTTCAAAATCTGAGCATGAATAGAAACATTCACTTGAAGTTTTCTTAAGTCTATAAATAGAACATCAACACAGATGTTGAACTTTAACCGAAACTTTAGAAAACAGCCAATTAAATTTGTGCTTTAGAATTTATGCATAGAAAGTCACCTGGGGGAAGATAAGAGTGCTACATGTTTTCAGATTTAGCAAACCTGGCAAAGTGCTAATCAAAAGAATTAAGTGTCATTAATGTCCACACAACTGTTGATAATGAAAATGTAAACAGAGTTCAAGGAACAAACAAAATCCAAATGAGGCAAATGCAAAGAACCAGTCCCAGAGACATGGAGAATGACTAAAGGATCTAACAAGTACTGAATGGACAAAATACTGAGGGAAGTGACTATTGGGATAAGATACAGGTGGGAGTCAATTTATTGGATACATGACAACTGAGAGGACACCAGGACTATGACAGGCTGGTAAAACACTGAATACAAAACATGAGCTAACAGAGATCTGGGAAATTGACACACGAAAACTAGAAAAGAGAACAAGCCAGAAACAAAACACAAATCAGAATAAAAAAAATCTCCACACACCAAACAAAAGGAAACAACGGAACACAAGATTAACTGGCACTACCTCTCCTTATTCACTACCTTATTCAGACTGTCATTATTTTCTCCAAATTTAGTGTTCAACTTTAGGAAACAGTGGTTAAAAAAGATTGGATTTCAAGGCATACTGTTTGTAGCAACGTACAAGTAAGTGTGAATTTAATTTGATTGCAAAAAAAAAAAATTACAGTTTCACATGTAACATTTTTCCCTAAAAAATGTCCTTAGGCAGAAAGACTCATCTTTAAAACAAACAATTGTGGCACTCATTTTGATGCTGGCCAAGTATTGTCATATGTTAGTACATAATGGCCAAATCAAACATGTGAATATCAAAAAGTGAAGAAAAAAGTTCCTTCTATTTGAATATAAGCAGATATTCTCTGTTCAGTGCATTTTTGTGTGTGTGTGTTGTAAATTGAATATAAAACTGTAAACAAAGGACAATTCACATACAGTATAAATTCATGCTATCTAGAGCCTGAAGCATTTTCCAATAAAATGTGTCTAGACTAGGAATGTATATCATAGCAGAGTTTAATATCTGTTTACTTTTTAAATCTGAGACATGACCTTTATATGAGAAAGAGGCTCTCTCAATGAGTAGCAAGTCGTTCTATGTCTCATTATTCTGCTTCATGCTTTTAGATCACACAAGCAAAGATCTGTCAAGAACCTGAATGTTGACTTGACCATGTGATTTGTAATTTCACTGCTAAGAATAGAACCCCCAAATGTTAATTAATTCCCTCACTGCTCCTACTAAATATCACACAGCCTTCCCTGATGATAAAACAAACTTTCTGTTGTATTCTTTTTTCTATTGTTCCATGTTGAAAATAAAAAAAAAGTCTTTATAGGAATGGCAGCATAAAGAAATAATTTATTTCCTCACCTGAAGACAGCTGGCACAAAATACTAATAAGTTCCTCATTTCCATAATGATGGTAATTACCATGGCATCTATCTGGAATTCTGGTTTTCTCTGTAAGTTCACATTTCAAAATATGTTTTTGAAACTTGAAAATCTAAGTCAATCCACACGACCGGTAACACATACTGAACAAAAACAAAAAGAAAGTTTCTATTAACAAAGTCAAAAACCTGCAGGATTGCGTTGAATTCGGCAAATACCACCTTTCAAAAGCATAACAGCATCAAAAATCAAGCAGAAGCATAACATGTTCAAAGATAGATGGCAAAGAAGCTAAAGAAAAAAACACAGCTTAATCACCTTAGTCACACATTAACAGGTTCACAGAAAGGATCTAAAAACACTTGTCTCTCTTAAGACTGGACCAATTGAAAGACTTGTATTTTCATATATTTCAAGAATTTCACACAAAAGGTCTTGTTTCAGACTCTACAGTATGTACCCTGAGTGCACTTTGTGATGCTTTCAAAGGTTTCAAGTGTGAGGCCATTTTGAAATTGCCTCTAAATACTTAGAGTTTACTTTTCTAATTGACTACTTCTGCTTGTTATTCATGGGAAATAGCAGTTGGAAATGTTTTATTATTTATTTATTATTATTATTATTCGTTTTTTCATATATAGAGTATGGCTAGTTGTGGAACACCCCCTGGTAAGACAAAAAAAAACCACTGTTCCAATAGTGAACAGTGACAATATTTAATAAAGTTGTTAAAAGTGTAAAATCTAACATTGATCTTTTCTGTGTTTGAGGTAAGTTAATCGTTGTTGATGTCCTAGATAATTACTGATCTTGCAGTCTTCTACTGAGCCAAAAGGCAGGTACGTTGGGGTAAGAAGGAGACACAGGCACAGACAAGACTAGTGCAGGACTTGTGGGTATTGCAGGGATTTCCAGTTAGTAGTTCAAACCAGGACACAATCAGAAGATAGGGGATCAGCTTCTATGCTGGCTGGAGGTAAATCTCAGGAAAGTGCTAGTAAAACACAAGGGAAAAAAGTTCTTATAAGAAATAAGGAGCACCATGTTACTGTATCAAGAGATGGGCAATCGGGCAGCAACCGAGGTCCAGCTGGTCTTTGTATGGTGTGACTTGATTAGAGCATGAGCTTAACGTGAGGAAATCAGTCCAGCGAGAGTGGCTCCACCTTCAAAGGATATCGCCACAAATAAATTGTAATGAAGAAAGAAGAAACAAACCCCAAAAAGTTACAAATTGAACCCAATAAAATGAATTCTTATCACACACAGTGATGAATCACAAATACTTTGTTACAGAAGCTGAAATAAAATATGAGAAACTCATTACTTTTACCCTGTCATAAGTCCTCATATTTATCTTAAATATTTAACAGCTGGTACTCTTAATTGCAGATGTGTGTTTTTCAGTGTCACCATATCTAGAACTATCTAATTCTTATGAACAAGTTTTATTCTTGCAGGTTTCTCATGCATGTCTTTAAAATGGCACAGGCAGGAGGTCAAATTCAATCTGTGACTCCAATTTTTTTCCATTTTATAGTCCCTCAAATTTGCAGAGAAGGTGCTGTTTTCTGCTCAGTCGCTCAAAGGAAAAAGGTAGAAGGCATAGAGTGGAGGGTGGATTGTGCAGCAAATGCTCAGACTAAACCCTGAGGATTTTTAAAAAAAACCTGGCAGAGGTTAGACCAGTGTGCTTGTAATTTGAGAAAAGTAACACTCTTTTACTGTTTAACAATGGAATAAGAAAGGTCATTAACATTTTATGTATTTCTTTAGAAACAGTCCTGGAAACCAGTTTTTCACAGTTGATTTAAGTACATTTTATGTGAACTTTAAGTGACAATTTAAGATGAAATGAAGGGAAGTTCATAAGAGTTGAGATGATTCATCCTTTATGTGTGACCTTTGAATGTGGACTTATGAACATCTTATGACAAAAAAGTGAAGTTAATCTTTGTTCCATATGAATCTACTCAACAGTTTAATGTTTTCCTGAGTTTTTTATTTTGTATGGGGTTTTGCAAGGATTTTGATAGCTCAAAGTTAAGAAGGTGGCTTCATTTCCCTAAAGAAAACAACAAAGTGTTGTATTTTATGACTGCATAAATATTGCAGAATTGAATTGTCTTTATTAGAAAATCGGCACGCAGCACAACTGCAAAAAAGATTGCATTGTAGAAATCACAACGTTTTACTTTATCAAACATCTGTGTTTACTCCAACTGGACAATGAAACCCATCTACTGTTCACTGTGATACAATAATCTAAAGTAATGCAAGTGAACAACAGACTGTAAATTATACAGTAAACCAGCAGCAAATGATTGTACATAACATGGCACAGCACATAAAAAAAAGAACAAAATGATCCTGTGAGTCAGGCTGAGATGCTTTACTTCACTGCGGGGTTTTGTGAGAGCTACTTACAGCACTCTGTGAAATGACAGCCGTTGAATACATATTCTCATGCGCTGTCGTGCAGGCCTGAAGGTGAGTTAATCAAAGCTTGGCGGCATTTGACATCTTGGCTCAGAAATCACATACCGAGCAGTGCTCAGGTGGCATAAGTGATAAGCCCTGTTCTTTCTAGTCAATTGATTCCCAGGTTCATTTGGCTGAAGATCTGACCAGTTCAATTTGGTTTATTTGTGCAGCTGATGCCAACTGTGACATGCTCTTGTGAGTCCCTGTCTGATGAAACGCCAAAACATGCAGGTGAGCAAGGCTCAGATCATGGGAAAAAGAGAGGACAAATTGTTTGAAAAGGGAAATCTAAATGTTTACTGTGATGTTGCCAGAGGTGGAAAACTTTGATTCACCCATAGAAAATTCTGTTCTGAGCTTCTACTCTATTTATGTAGGCAACTATACGATGCTGAACATTAAAATTCCAGAGAAATTGATGGCTGCAAACAATACTGGAATACAGTGTCTTGCAGAAGCAATTATATCTTTGCCATGCTACATTCAAAAAAGAAGTACATTTTTGAATGTTTTTTTTTCTTTGACCAACTGAGAAAAGTCCATAATTTGCAGAAATGTCCCGCTCTGAGCGGGACATTCACCGAACTTTCAATGCTTTGCTGTCCTGGCTGAAAAAAGGTATAACCAAAGCATGCTGCTGCTGCTGTGCTGCTCAATCACACAAAACTCTAAATACAGTAAATTCAAGTTTATTGTTTCTGAAAACATTCATGTTCATTGAGTCTGAATATTTATGTAAGGAAGCTTCAAGTGGCCAGAGTAATTTCTGTAAGTAGAATTGTAGAATTGCAGACCGTTTTATGTGTTATAATATCAAATTTCCACAAAAAATATGTTAAAGAGAGCAAACCAAAAGAGAAAAACACTATTACAATCAAAACTGTACTTTGGCTCCACAGGACTGGAAGTAACCTGCAACTGTGATTAAAAAAAAAAAATCAGCAAAGATCATATTGAGAGCATGCTAACTAAAGGTAAACATCTGCATCTTGGGAAAGGATCAAGTAGAATCCTTTAAAGGGGTCACAACTTAAATATTCATATCTGCATCTGCAAAAACAAAGTTTTTGGGGGGTTCTTCCATGTATTAGCTGTAATATCCAAATGGTTTTATACTTTAAGATGACAAATGCACTAAGATGAATCCTAAAAGTGAAAAGACTTTGACCCGTCGATTGAGTCTGACCTAAGTTTACACTGCCAACATAAAGCACCCATTAAGCCGGTCAATTCATTTTTCTTGTTTAAAGAAACTTTCATCTCTGAGTAGCATTAATAACCTCTCTGAGGGTTTTAGGCAAGCAACTGTTCTACAATTAAACTGCTATACTAAATGAGCTGTTGTCACTAGTATCTTTGCTAATGACTGCCTACACTTCAAAGCGAACCCAGCCTCGAAGCAGAGCCATGACGAATACAAGGTGTTATCACTGGCAGCAAACCGTGCTTCGAGGGTGAGTTAAAAGCTCTGTATCTTCTCAGCATTATTTGAAAAAGCAGGTCATTAAAAGGGGTTGAGCCCTGTGTGAGATGCTGCAAATTCTGATGCTCTATTACAAATTAAAGCATAGTCTGCACTATCGATGCTGTCTCAGTGTGTGACTTTGAGGTACAGTAAATGCTTACCTGCCATGCTGCAAGAAAATATTTAACTTTATATATGTATGTTGTTTACATATATTACACACAGTGCTCTGCATTCATTTTTGCCTTTTTTATCTTCTTAAAAAATACTGACTTTTGCATATTTTATTGGGATTTTTGTAGCATTCAATTGTTAGGTGTAAGAACAATTGAAACTGTAAAGGTGTAATGCACTGTACATTTACATAGAATGGTACTGATTCTAATAACCCGTCAAGACAAAGCAGCTCAAATAAACTGGCGGCTAAGCAGCAAAGAAAAGCAGTCCAAAGGTCTGTGGTAAGTTTGGAGGAGATTATGCGGTCCACGGCTTAGGGTGAAAGAATCCATCGACAGGACAGCTATTTGTTCACTCCACAAATCTTACCTTTATGGAGGATTGACAAGAAGAAAGCACATGCTCTGAAGAAAAGAATAAGAAAAATCCAATTAAGGTTTGTCACAAGCTGTGTAAGGCACAAAGGAAGCATGTGAAGAAAGATGTTCTGGTCAGACGAGACCAAAATTAAACTTTTTAGTCTATATATAAAGCACTACATGTTTTGGAAATATAGCACATCACTCTGAACACACCATCAACCTTATTGAAACCTGGAAACTGGCAACTTCATGTTGAAGGGATTCTTTTCTTCAGTGAGGAAGGGCAGAGAAACAAGTTGATGAGAATGTGGATGGTGCCAAATACAAGACAATCTTGGTGGAAAACATTTTAGAGGCTGCAAAGACTTGAGAATAAGGAAAAGGTCCACCTTCTAACAGGATAGTATACCCTAAACACCCAGATCAGCCAGGACTGCATACTGTTGTTAGATTAACCCTGTCAATTTTAAGATCTTAATCAAATTGAAAATCTGTGGAATGTTTTGAAAATAGATGTTTTCAGATCATCTTTTTTTTATTGTGACTAAGTCTGAATGGTTTGGCAAGGAAGAATGAGGAAAATATCTATAACAGCTGTGCAAAGCTGATGGAGATGATGACCAAAATACTTAGAGTGACTGCAGCCACAACTATTTCTGCCAAGTGTTATGCAAATGGAAATGCAAAACAATCCTTTCACATTTTTAATTTAAACAAATCTGAGCACCATGTGTCCTATCCCCTCTCCCCACAATTCCGCATTTGTGTTGGTCTATAACATCGCATTCAAAGGTTAATAATACTTTTGCAACACACTAAGTCAAAGAGACGTAGCAGTGACTTGAATTTACTAAGAAAGGCTGACATATTTTTGCAAAGGATGTTTTTATTTTAGAAGTGTCAGCAGTGAAATGATTATTATTATTCAACGAAACAAGATGGACATCTGGCCGCAATTTTGGGGTATGAAGTGAGACAACAAGACCATGAATATAAGCAATTAGAATCCAATTTCTGTTGGTGAAATGAAACCTTCTGTCACAGTGTATGCCTGAAAATCCCTCTTGTTTGTAATCTCAACCGAAATTCATACTCAAATCTCAAAAATGTGATTATATTTCAAAACAACATTAATTTATATGTTCCAAATCTGTGTCACATTTGCATCAGACACATCATTTGACACATGGCCCATGTTAGGAATGTTAGGTGCTCCAAAGTAAAGCAGTACATAATAGACTCAAGAGTTATAGAATTTCAATTGAATGCCATTTGACGCTAATTTGGATTTAAAACCAGTTCTTGTTTGAATAAAAATAAAATCAGGTTTGATCTGGTCTCTGTTCTTGTTGGTCAGTTTTCCTTATCCAAGATGAGGTAATTCAAGGATTTTTCTATTTCAGTAAGGTACAAACGTCTCACAGCATCTCTAGCTTAAACAAAAAAATACTAGCTATATTTTTGAGAGGCTTAACAAACCAGCAGCTAAGCAGAAGTTTAGGGTTGAGTCAGGACTTATTTTAGGGATTATCTACTGGTCAGTCTAGGGAATTAAAACACACAGAATATCATATAAATCCCCCTTCAGTGATACAAATTCCCAGATTCATCAAGTGAGGATTCCATTAGTCTTCCATTTTGTGTTGTAACACTATGCAATATCCTGAAAGAGAGAAATGGTGTACTTGATCAGCACCACATTTAGGTGCAAGTTATCTGTCAAGATATTGTCCACATGGATGGCATGCCACACTTCTATCCAGCTGCTCATTATCCAGTGTCTCATCGACATAATGAGAAAAAGCCACATTTTTCACTGTTCTGTGTTCCAGTTCAAATAATTACAAACTTGTTGATGTCAGATCGGTTTATCCCATTTTGGTCGACCTTCTGATCACTGTGGATCTAAAATAATCCAACAGGAGTTGCAGCAGTGAAAGAAACGTGACCCACCCATCCAGCCCAAATAGTTTGGTTCTTGTCAAAGTCACTCACAAGTCTTTGTCTTCTTGTCACCCGCTAACCTAAAGGGAAAATATTCACTGGCTGTCTGATATGGGTCATCCTGTCAGTTGTCATAATGTTTTGACTAATGTGTACATCTCCGTTAGAGGCTGTATCAAGAAAACATCAAGCTTTGAACTCCTAGATATAAAAGCATGCATGGACGTGTGGATATACAGTATTTACTTCTTCATTGTTTCTTTTTCTGTAAAGGAATTGTCTCATTCTTATAATGTGAGTCTTAAATAAGTGAATGAAATTACAATTTATTTACTGAATCTTTTCTTTGTCTTTTGTCTTGTAAAGAATCAATTTGTTTCATTTTCTGCTAGTTCATGGAAAGTGCCAGAATAAAATAATCTGAGCTCACTTTTCATCTGCCTGCCTATTTGGCTCTGGACTTGGCTTCTGTTTGGGTTCTAAATATTTACAGTCTTCCCTTCACACAGAGTGATTTGATTGGTCATGGAAATGTTAATTCACAGGAATTACTGTATATGCCAAACCATTTTGGGGGGTTTATAATGAATGTTCTGAAAAGAAGAAAGTAGAGAGAGGAAAAACATGCATATTATTTTAAACAACAGAAAGACAACAATAGCTCAAATAACAACTCATTATCTCCAAGGTATGCAGAATACCACATCTTGACATTTTAGAGCTTAAATCAGATAAACTACAGCAGCAGGATTCAAGATTCTTATCTTGAATCAATGGTTCAGGCTGGTGGTGGTTTTATTGTATGTAGGTTATATTTTTAGCACATATTGAAACTCTAAATACCCGTTTAGCATATTTGGAGGGTGTTCCAATCATATAGTTGTTGTTCCCAACTATTTCTATCCCATTCATTTCAGAATCTGAGCATTTCCATTTCAATTGTACTGATCTTCTGTCTACTTACAAAAGGATAATGGGCCACATCAACAACCTGAAAACATTTTGAAACGGTTATCTGTCTTCAAAATTTACCAGCTCTAAATCAAACAGGACATCTTTGGAAATTGAAGGTTCATATCACAGATGTTTTCATATTTAGCACCCCTGTCATCATCAGTATTTCTGTGTCTCGTGATGGGGCTTTTAGTTGCCGTTGTACCTCTAAGTCTTCTGAGATCTGTCCCTGTCACCTTTGCATATCTATCCATTCATCAGAATGTCTTCATATCATTGTAAGGTCACAGAGGCAGTAGCGCATATCTCTGGAGTGAGAGGTGAGAGACTGGGAACACTATGAACATGTCACCAGTCTGTCAAAGAGCAACACAGAGAGAAACAATCATGCACATGCTCCTAAGATGGGTTGATTTGCTCTAATTTGTTGCAGCTCTGGCAATATGTTAACTGTCATCTTGCTAGAAGGTTAAAGGTCTCAAGTGATTTGCAGTACTTGCCAGTTTGTTTGTTTGGATTTTTTTTCAGGATTTCCCTGCATTTAGCCACATCCACATTCCGTCAATCCTGACCAGCTTTCTTGTAATTATTGAAGAAAACATCTCTAAAGCAATCATTAAAAGTCTTACCAGATTGCATTAGTCATCCAGGCTTAGATGATTAGAGCTTAGATGATTTATTAGCTATAACAAAAACATATGTTTAAAAGCTTGTCGAAAATAAAATAAAATCTGACCATGAAAAGTTAAAAGGACAATTTAAGTGCCTTTTTATTCCTAAAGCACAATATTGAACATCATTGTGTGAGAAAAGCAAATGGCAGCATCCTCACTTTGAAGGGTCCGTCAGATAAACAGATGGTAAGGGGGAAAGCCCATGGAGTTTAGACACTCCAAGCTGAGACGTGAAGTCACTCAGAATTCCTCATTAGCCACTGGGAAGACTCAGTAAGCAGCTGATTTGCATGAAGACAAATTCATATGTCAGGTCTCTATTTTCTTCCTTCTTCACAGAAAGACATGACTACTCAATATTGTCAATATTATGTAATCTAAATACAATTAATGAACAACTCTGACAGATACCTTTTGCACAGAATATGCCGTACTGATTATTTTAAATGAAAAGAAAGGCTTGTATTGCTTCACAAAGTGTTTTCTTAGAGGTTTTACATTTTTTATATGCTTTAAATTAGAACCAAGTTTAAAAGGGTACCTGGGGTGACATTTTGCATTTCATCCACTATATCCTGAGGACATACCTGACTTCAGTTGCTCACAATTATTCGCTACTGTGTGTAACTAATTTGCTCAAGCGAAGACTCTTAATGTCAGAGCTGATTTAACATTCCTGCCACTGCTTTGTTAATGTTTTCTGCAAACTCAAGAAAGTACTGAAAATCATAGAGCACGGACAGGAAGAAAAAGTAGGACTCACTACGTTTCCCTTAAGTAAAAAAGCAAAGTTAATTTTGTGCATGAGATTTTCATTCAATACAGTTTAAAAGCATTGCTAACAGCACAAATGAAGCTCTGTTTCCTATTTGGTGCACTCTTCAATGCTTCCTCATTTCACAGCAATCAACCTCTGTGGTATTTCATTTACTCCTGTTTGTCTTTTGCCATTGAAAAGCAGGGTACAAGACTTTACTCTTTCACTCATCTAAAGTTAATTTGAGCAAACAATTTTCCTATAGGCTTGATGTAATTTGGCTCAATAAGTAGCGCATTTCTTCTTTGAGCATGCATATGTAAAGCCAAGAAGTCAAGCACTATGCATTCTGACATATAGTGTCAGGAGAGGAACGTGAAGAGATATGCTTTTGTTTCTAAGAAGTTCATTAAATCAGTGAGCTTCATCACAGTATCATGAGGAAAACAAGGACACAATACCTTCCCAAAACCACTTGTCAAAAAAGACATCTTCCTTATATATTGTTTCCACCACCATCACATGTTTGTGATTTTTTTTTGCTCCTAATATACAGTAGGTCAAAGTTCAAAAATTGCATTTCAGAAATATTGCTTTGCTTCCGATAGAGAACTTTATGCCAGCAGAATGTGATTCAAATATCAAATACTAGAGGAGTTTTTAGTTCAGCTCATGGTGCTTTTCAGTCAACAAAACTAGAAGACAGACATGAGACAGAAAAGATCCTAACCAAGCGGTGTCCCCCCGAGTGTTGCAGAAAGTGCTTCAAACATTCACTGGTAAAGTATCACTATGAGTTAAAAGCAAGAATCTTTGCAAACTTCACCCTTGGGACAAAGGTCAATTTTGAGCTTTTACAGCTGCTGCATCAAATGCTACAATTCTTAAGTAGAGCTGGTATCTTTGGCTTGTGGGATACATAATTAAAGCAAAACAAATTGCTCTTTGGGTGGAATTTTCTTGCTTTTTACTCTTAAAAAGATCATCTCTTATACCGAGATGATCTTTTCAGACATCACCTCTGTGGTGCCAGTAATGATGCAGGTTACTTTGTGTATTTAGAGAAGCATTTTATTCACTGAGAGGATAAAATTGGTAAGAGTGTGGGTTTTGATGTACTGTGAACAGTTTAATATCTCTGTGAAAGTTATTAGGCAAAGTTCCAGCAAATGTGCTAATATTTATTTCATGTACACAGGCACAGCTGTCGGTTGTTGTGATTATGTATCGTAAATGATTAACTAAATATTTTGTTCTGTGTTCTTATGTTCTGTCACTTTCAAATAATTCTTAACTTGTAGTCGATGATTCTCAATTGACTGCTTGAGTTTATTTCTACAAAAGATTGTGCCTTCTTTTTTCTATACATTTTAAAATATGACTTTGAAAGTTAGTAACACATTGATCAAAGCTTCCTTTTGCTCCATAGGACAATATTGTAAAATTCTGAAATCTTAAAAAATTTCATTGTGATGAGCAAATATTATGGAAAGTTGGTAAATCTTGTATTTGTAAAGGAAAACTGTATAATTTTGACATTTTGATCTAGAATAATAGCAGTTCCACAAATACCTTCAACAAATTTAATCATAAATCAGCTTAAGAGTAACTGTAACATGTGGCACTTTAGTGCAATTTGTCTGCAGCAAATAACAATTGGCCAGGGGTGTTATAGATACATATGACAGAGAAAAAATATATTTTACTGATTGCCACCAATCAGTAAAATTGGTGGAATCATCATCTCAATTGTCTGCAGCTCATAAATTGCAACCTACTGATAGAGGCTGGGGTCTCTAACATCTATAACTCTGGTAATAGAGGTGACAGTTTTGGCACAACCTGTCATATAGCAAGAGAAAGCAATTCTGCATTGACTTTACCTTTGACCAGATGTTATTATCCAAGAGGCTTCTCCTTGCACTTGACTCAGAAATGAAAGCATGCAGGCAAGAGTGTTGAGGCACTTTTAAGAGGATTTTCTGTACAAGTCACGATGGCTGTTTGAGAAACTGGAGAGGTAAAAATAAATCTGAGCAGAGTTTCAGAGAATATGCATCCTCACTTTGTCATAATGCCAGAAATGGAATAAGACCAAAGTGAGCATGTAAAACTCTTTCTTGCTCTCTAGTGCTGCTTTGATTAACAAAAATCTTTTTATCAAATTCTTATTAATACTCTGTTCTACCATGGCTATGGAAAAAGCCTTAAAAATCCAATGTATTTATAATGAATCAGCCTTAGGGTGGTAGAGACGTCTACTGTACTCACTATTATGTATGGAATTCTTTTAAAGTTATTTAAAAGCTACACAATTGAATGCATTTTTGGAATTTATTGTTTATTATGTTTTATTTTCCATATTATTTACGCAATAGCCATCCCTCCCCCAACATTTTTTTTTTTTTTTTTTGTATTTTGTATTACCGGTAGGTTATCGTTGAATAAATTAAGCTCTCTCTCTGAAATTAGTTATAATGTTTTTGCTATGGAACAAACATTTTGATCAACAATTCACTGTAAGTTCATTCATAACTGCATTTAGCAGTACCAGGCCTGGATACCAACTATGATTTATTTATTTTTATTTTTTTAACCAATCTCTTTGTGTTGTTCCTTCTGTAATATCTCAGTGTTTGTGGAGAGGATATACTTTTTAGTAAAAGTTTGGTCTTTATGTTTGTTTCTTGTCTTTAATCGTTCCTAATCCTTTTTCTGCCTGAGATACTCTCTTAACACTCTCTTTAGGGAGTAAGGGGAAGATGTGTGCGTCTACATCATACAATTATTAATAATACTTGTTTCCTTCCAGACAAAGCCATAGCTCCCAATCATCCACCCCCAGACTTCACCTATACCTCACTCCTATTATTTTCACAGTCTCAAAGTGCAGAGCTCTTCATGGTATTCTTTGTGGATTATAATGTGGTCCTGTGGCCAACTTTCTGTTCCAGTTAGGTGTCTAATGACCATGTACATGTTTATACCTTAGATCTTGTTCCTATCCCTAAGCTGCCTCTCAGCACTGATTCACCCTCTGGATTTATCTGACACTTAGCAACAACATGATGTGTGGAAATCAAGCCCACACAGAGCTCCAAGAGACCATGTCATAAAACCTTCACTGAGGTTTCAAGAAGCTTTTTTTAAGTCCAGTAACATGATACAAAAAGAAAAGTGAAGAAATGTCTATTAAGCTAACCTTCAAATTGACATAATATACATCCTTTTTTTTACCACTGGAGAACTTTGCCCTTTAGCCTCAGCAAGAACTAAGTTCAACATCCCAGGCATCATGTACTCTCGTAAAACTGCACTAACTCCTAATCAGGCAGCAGATAAGTGCTGCCTGAGGGACAAAGGTCAACAGTCACCTGTAAAATTTAGATAATTATGTCTGAAATAAAGGTTTACGTGGGAAATGAAACACTTGCAATTAAAAGAGACTGACAAGAAAATATACTGCCTTCAAAAATATTATTTTGTTTCTTTTTCAAATTATCATGCTACAATCACAAATTTAAATGTTTTTTGAGATATTGTGTCACAGATCAACACAACATTATGTATAATGACAAAGTTAAAAATGCTACAATTAAATAGTATAAAAGGGAAAATTTGGGTGCAATTAGGGTTTTATTTAATGTCCAAGTTAGAGATCAGCTACAGTTCACTGAGCAAACTCTTTCTGAAAGACAAAAACGAGATTTAGACGAGGGTTGCTTGATTTTAACGACATTTACTCGTCTTGGGATAAAAGTCGAACAAGAGGACTGTGAGAACAAAACATGTAAGGGGAAAAAAATTCAGAGGAAAACTGCACTTCAATGAAAATCAAGTTTAACTTAAGCCAGGAGATAGTCAGCTCAGCATAAAAGCTGGAAGCAGGGTAACGGCTTCACCTCCTTTTTTTGTGTGGCTTAAATAAATAAGCTTCGTCATGGTAATTAACAAGCTTTGAAGATGCTGGTAGGCACCTGCCAGCCTAATTGTGTCTCCAGGTCTAATGGAGCACCGCTTCAGCATTAGGACATTATTGCTTTTGGTGCGAGAAGTGCATTAACAAAGGTTGGTTTCAGACCGAAAGGCTTCATTTCTGTTTCACAGTCACAAACTCACCCATCAGACATGAAATATGCATTAAATATAAAATTAGTAACCAAGACAGAAGCTGAACGTCAGCTTGGTGAGATTTAAGAAGAGCTGTAAAATATATATATATATATATATATATATATTTACTACCTTAAATGTTTCAGATTATGAAACAAATTTTAATAACAAAAACAAGTATCAATGTGTGACCATAAAGTGCTGCATAAAAGTGCAACGACCTGATAACAGAAAAGAAGTGCTGGGTAAAACATTTTATATGGGTGAATGGTCACCAACATTCATGCTGTTTTAAAACTGAAACATAATTAAGATATACAGAAAACTCAGAACATAATATAATATGTAATACATCAGTCCACCCCTGCTGTCCTACTCCCGAAGGACCACTGTCCATTTCTTATTTTTGTCCTGGTTAGAATTACACATGAGACATCGACTTTAACCAAGATCAAAGGTGGCAAAAGTCAGTATTGGATCAATGTTAACCAGAAAAGGTTTTTGAGGTTCACATCGCTGGATCTACAAGACACACTGCCCAGGAAATGGGCAAATCAATTCCTTTATCGCTGTATTCAATACACTTACTCCGAGATGTGAATTGGCGATATTATAAATTAGCTTAGTAATCCATATCATGTGGCATTTTATGTAGAATAATCAATTTCATCACAAATGTTTTAAAGAATGCAAAAAGAATGCTGATAATGTTTACATACAGCTGCATGAATAATGCTGTTTCAGTCACATTGGATTCTTGCTATTTACAGAGAAAATCTCACTTGGTCTCAGTTTCACAGCTCAGGATAATTTTAGCTCTCCTTCTATTTATCTTCCCCCTCTAAGTCACACAGCAACATGTGCTGGTTCTATTGATTTTTCTGTAAAAAAAAAACAAAACAAAAAAAAAAAACAAGGACCTATGGCATGGTGCTCTCCTCATAATTGAGCAATTTTGCCTCTACTGTTTGCACATACAAGCAGCCATTTCAACCAATTTATTGGAGAGTTTCTCCATTTTAGACCAACTAAATTGCACTAATTGAGTGATCTGAGAAAAAAGACCATCACACAACAATGTGCTTTCATGTTTATTTCATCCAGAACAGCAGAAAGCCAACTCCATTTCTGTGTGATCTTCAGTGTCATAAACTAGTGAATGAAGAGAATCCAGGAATCTATAGTCCATACCCACGTATCTGTACAGGGCCGCAGAGGGGCTGGCGCCTATCCCCAGGGATCAATAACAAAGACGTGGGGTATACTCTCAAATGGTCACCAGGACATCACAGGGCCACACAGACAAACAATACTTAGGCCATTAACCTAATAGTTATGTTTTTGGACTGTGGGAGGTAGCCCACTGTCATGGGCAGTCAACCCACACATGGATGGCAAGAATATGGAAACTCCATCAAGAAAGTCCCCAGGCCTCAATTAAAACTGATGACTTTCCTGTTGCAAAGTGACAGTGCTGGCAATGTATAAAATGGACAATGCATATAAATTGTAACTGCTCTGTTTGGTGAAATAATAACATTGTAAAGGTATACTTCAAGATAAAAATTAAAAGAGCTACATGGTGATAGCAGAAACAGATTCTACATCTTATCTCAGGGAGAAAATCACAATTGTGGTTCTTGTTTCAATGCTAACTCAGAAAATAAAGCAATGGTTTAATAGTGGGGGGGTTTTATGTAACACAAAAAATGATTAATGAAAACATTGCAAAATAAGTCTTTGCCTGGATATGGTGTAGAGTTTGTCTACATTACAGCCTTTCACATATTAACAGAGATGAACAGAAGTCTCATCTCTAATCTGTAATATTGATCTGTTGCTGGTTTTGACTGGACAGAAAATACTATTTCTAATCAAAGTATACATTTTAAATGGTCATTTGCTGGTAATTTATGAACTAGATCAAAGATTACAGAGTCAGAGCTAAGATTTGCAACAGAGACGGTTCCATTGAGTAGGAAAGTCTTTTTATAGATACATTTGCATTTCTCGTTGCATCTGCCAATTCTTAATAAGCAGAGCTTGTTACACAAAATAGCAAACCATATGTACTTTCAAAATTGTAACGTTATTTTAATTCTTTGTGTAATGATGTCTGTTAGCTGTAACTTGGCCAGCTCATTCATAGAACATATCTTCATTCAAAGACAGTCTCTCTACCACTGGTTGAGATCTTATGCTAAGAACCTAAGGGAGAAATATGAGCCAGAGCTTTTCCTCGAGCTGCAAAGGATGTTTGGTTTCCTAAGTGCCTTTTCAGCTTTTTCTGGGACCAGATTAGCAATAAGCAAATCCTCATGACAGCTGATGCACCCTGGCAGAGAGCTCTTGATGTACACTGTCAGGTAAAAGTCATATCACAGGAAGCTCTGCTAATGCTTTCCTTTGAGATTTCTCTTCTTTATTTAGATCGTGGGTCATCAGGACTTGCGGTCAGTTGTCATTTTCTCCATGACAGAAAGTTTTTCATCCTCCCCCCAACCCCTTTTGGGGTTTCTGTTTGCCTCCTCGCTGCCTGACAGCCCTTGTAGTAAAAACCAATAAAAAAGTAACATGTAGGCGCGTATCCTAGAACTATATTATAATAAATATAGAAATATATTTTATATATACTAAAGAATAGCCCAAACCTTGGACTCTGACCTTTTCATCTTGAAAACCTCTCTGCTCTTCTGCTCACTTTGAAAAGGTAACATGCTACGTAACTTTCAAGGGCTTTACAGATTTTTTAAAATTATTTCACGTACGTACAAAGACTGGTTTCAAAAGATTTTTTATGATGTGAAAAGCTGTAGATCACACACTGTACAACTACACCTGACCAGAGACAGTTGCTGCACAAAGGAAGCAGAGGAAGAAAACAAGCAATGCTAACAGTCGGCTGGCTGCTGTCATTCAGTGTTCCAAGCAAGTAGTTTATCTAGGCTAATTTAACAAGTAAGTACCTTTTTGAATCACTGCTAGCTCATTTTGTCCTAAAACTAAGTGACCTGACTTTGCCCAGTTCCAGTACTTAGAATTTCTTCTGTTTATCATCTCACTTATTATTACTGTCCTGCTCTGCTCTGCACTGACAGCTCTTTATGTACCAGTCTATGTTTTAAAATGAAGTTGGCAGACAGAGACTGTCACTCAAATTAATAATTTATTTCCAGATTCTGCTAATGTGAGAAGACACACAAGATGATGTGCTTGCTGGCGCAGATAGTACCTGGCATCAGAACTGCAAAATGAGCAAAATCAAACAAATGGGTATTATAGTCCAATATGTGCCTGACTAGCTTTCCCTTTTTGCACTATGTCAAATAAAAGCAGATACATGAATATGAGTATTTCTTATTTCTTAAAACCCATGTTTAATGTTTTATTTTTTGCAAAATGACACCAGTGTTTGTTTGTTTTCCATGAGAATAAATTAAAATTAGATTTGTCAGTTGCCAAATGCCTTGTATCGTACTTGGTTCATTTTCAGGTCACAAAAAGATTAGTGTAAAATATGTACAAGACAACAGGGTTTGGAGCCTTCTGTGCTGTCATGTTTTAGTGAAACGTTTCAAGAGGATATTAGTTTTCATTGCTGAAAAATGTATTTCTACAATAGGAGGAAATAAATGCAACAGGCAAACTTCAAAGGTATTATGTTCCAAGAAAATCTCCTTTATTTGTTCATGTATAGCCGAACACAAAATAAACATTTTGTGAAACAACATCTTAGGTTTGTTTTTCCTTTGTCATTGGTTTCCAGCTCGCTGTCTGCTGAAATTAGATGCCATGCATCTAATGTTTAAATTATGTTTTGCATTTTCACCTCCCTTTTTTTATTTTATCACCTCTACATGGTTCTGACATCCATGAAAATGTTGTCTTGGCCCCAGATATTATTTGATGTTATTTTACTACTAACCTGTCGATTTTTCTTTCTCAAAGTTTGAAAGAATATTCAAACAGGATTATTGGATCCTGTTTGAAGAGAAGTCAGAGAGAGAGAAGTCCGAGCAGCAGTTTGATATTTCAAAAACTGTGCAGGCGTAGCTACGTCCACAGGTTTCCTTAGAGAGAAATAAAGAAATCCCTGCTGAGATCTAAGATGACGGAAATTTAATTTGCTTCCACAGTATTACATCAGTTAAAATTTAATTTCGGATCTTTCTATAAGACAAAAAGTAAAAAAAAATAAAATAGTGTTAATTGGAAATTTATCAGAAGCTTTAATATTCCTTTTGTTCCCACATCCCTGTCCCTGCATATGAAATGTGTCTTTGAGTTAATCTGCTTCATTCTAAATCTGTTACTCATTTACGACTCTCACAATATCCACTGCCACATTCACTCGTTTCTCATTTACAGTTTTTAGAGCTTAACCAGTTTATCTTATGTGGTTGTCTTAATCCCTTCAGGCTTGTCTATCACAATGTTTTTCAAAGGTAATAACGTTACATTCTTACAGTTGTTTAAACACATTAACAAATTCCACATGGCAAAAACTGAAAGGAGTTTTGAATGTGTATTTCCTGGAGCTTTAAATGAGGCTGGAGGTAAAATATATATTTTTAAGAGTTTTTCTTTTTTGGTTACTCTAATATTTCTTGTTTCTTTCTCATAATTTGAAACAACACATCCATTTCAGATTGTATAAATTATTTTTTTTACAGAGGAAGATCAGTGATTCTAGTTTTTTACTATTTCTTTTGTATTGAGAATATTCATTTTAATGTTGTTGTCAACGATGTATAAATGGACTCAAATGAAAAATACATATTTGCAAATAGCAAGTGTAATGGTTTGCAATGAAAAATACAAGAGTGCAGAAATGTTAGAAAACTCCTTTTTATTAGCTTGAATAAAACAGCAAATTTGCTCCTATCATGTCTGACAGGAGGTAAAGGTCAAATGCCCCCGGAGACGTCTAAAGAATGGAAATTGAAAGTGAGGCTTATTCAGTGAATTTCATGACACTGATTAAAGTATTGTGCAAGTGGCTCAGAAGAAGCCTGATTTGCAAACACAACAAAGAGCAAACAAAAGTTGATTGATGGGAGCTGCAGTTCCATTTCTCCCCGTGGTGGTGATTTATTGAGCAGTTTTAAAGCAATCACAGAAGCAGGGGGATCATGAAAGAGACGACACGCAAGCTCTTAATTAAAGACTTCAGTGTACCTTATGTTTCTTTGCAGTATTTCACTGTTGTTTGCTGAGCTTACTTGGTGCTTCATGTGATAGATCAGCTAGAATATCACTGTTCACTCATAAAAAATGTATATTAGTATTTGCAGTGCTTTGGACTTAGGCTATTTAAACAGCAAGACATTTGCTAATAACTTTTTGTATAATGGCAAAAGCCATAATGCACCGCTGTGTTGGGCCTCACCATGACTCTCAGACAGCAATTCTAAGTGCGACTCAGCCAGACAGGACACTTAAAAATTGGGTTTCAGAAACAATAACTGAGAATGAACTATTTGGCTATTTTCTGGTGCCCTAACTTAGTAATTTTGACCTAAATTACTAGTTTTACTGAATAACTAGCCAAAACTAGACTCCTATTGTACAACACTCAACAACTGAACAGCTATATTTAAACTGAAATAACACAGAGCAGGATCATATTAAAATGACTTTTAAAGACAATTCATTTCACTTTTCAGGTTTCTTTTCATACATTTCTAAGAAAAATATTTCATTTTTCATCATCAAGTGGGTGCAGCACATATTGTTTGCATGGCAGTGTACTACTTCAGAAACTACTTCAGAAATTATGTGTAGAAAGATTGTCAACGTAAAGAAGGATCAGCAATTTTTGCCCCTTGACAAATAAAATTAGATCATATTGTCACACATTGTTTTGTCTGTATATCACTATGCTTTCTATTTTGATCTATAGCTGTTGCATGGCTACAAGACTTCATAAGTGAACAAAGTCTGTAAAGCGGACTTCAATGGTAATATAGTCATACAAGGAGATGTGGGCAAACAGGTGTCCTACTTCTGTTTACTTATATCTTCCTCCATCACTCACTTTCTCAGCCGTGATTTCCTGGTAGGAGACGAGAGACGCTGAGGAACAAAGGAAGCAAACATCAAGGCAGTCAAACAGCAACACAAACTGCAGGTAAAGTTTAACTTCCAGGGACAAGCAAAACAAAAATGAAAGTAACACACACAGTAGGGGTGTTTTTTATTCAGATTTTCTCATGAGTTCTTCTTCTGGTGATTATTAAAACTGTCTGATTATGTAAACTCTACTTGCTGGGAAAAATGCTTTTTATTAAAACTAAAAAAAAAAAAGTTATTTGAAATGTATTGGATAACAGAATCCAGCTTTGACCAGTTTATTTGTTTTGTTTTGTGAGTCAGAGACATCCACCCTGTTATTTTGGTTGCTGGAATCATAAATTCTTGCCCTAATCTTATTTTTTTCTGAATGAGATTATCATGTTTTATAATCTCATTCTGTTCACAGTAATAACAATTGACTGTGAATTGCTTACCGTCCTCAGCTACTCATTCTTTATATTTTCTTGAAGAACATCTCTTGTCCTTTTTTCATTGCTTTTGCTATCTTCCCTTCATATGTTACTCTGTTTTTTTTTTTTTTTAGTTTTTGCAACCTCCTTTTTTACCACTTTGTTACCTTGTTGTCCATAATATACGGATACCCATTCTCAATTTGACTAAGTCCTTTCATAATAAAAATTGGATGAATGCCCATGCTTTGTAAGAATGCTGTTAATAATCCAAATGAGAAAGCAGTCAGCCCACTAAACAGGAAAAAGTGATGTCATCATTACTTCATAATTTACTTGATGTAAGTATTACTCTTTTACTTTGACGAAAACCCAACTGTGATTCAAGCAATTTTCTATATCTGCTTTATCCATCTTTAGTTACCAGGGAGACGCAGTCTAGCTCTAGCAGTTACTGAGGAGGAAGTGTAGTTCATTTTTGGACAGGTCATCAGATTGACACAAGACAACAAAGAAAACCACAGGACGTGCATCTGAACAAAACACAATTAGGGTAAGTTGATCAACACTTCAGGCACAATTTGAAACCATTTTTAAAGCACAGTTGGTAGAAAGTTGGAGCACCCAGTGCGAGAATTCACTCATGCAGAAGGAAAACATCCAAACTTAAAACAAAGAAGGCAGGTTTCAAACCCTGTAATGTAGTTATTAAACTTAAATAGATTTCTCTTCCCTACAGACAGCTGTCTCAGTCAAAAAATTGGAGTAATGTCCTCTATTTAAAAAAAAAAACACTACTGCTTCTGAAAATCCAGCTGAACTGGTTTTATTGATAGATGCACCTATACAAATATAGACATATATGTTGAAATGAATAGCATTGCCCTGTATAAAAGTTACTAATAACTAAGTTGGTTGACTTCTAGTAAATACAAAGATTTTCACCTTTTTTTCTATCATTTTGATGCTATTTGATTTATTGTTGCACAAGGTCCTTTGTGTGACTTCAGACTAAATTCACCCATGTATGAAAGAAATCAATTAAAAATCCATGGATGAGGTTTCAAAAGCATTGATCCATCACATTCTGTTTGGTGCCAAGTGTCTCCGAGGAAATATTGAAAGTGTTTTCATATGGAGAAATTACAGCCCTTGTCCTTGAAATCTCCAGACCATATTTTGTATGCAAAGATGCACCTTTATTCTGAAATTCAATTAAGAGTGTATACTTTAATGCATGATCCATAATTATGGTTTGGAGAAGCCTCAAGTGACTTGTTAATAAGGTTTTGTGCCTTGAAGACAAAAAAAGTCAATCATAATTCTTTCCTTAAATGACATTAATGAGAAATAAGTCACAAGGGTCAATCCTGGAGCCACAAAAGAGACAAGAATGTACTTATTATCATGAAAATGCTTCTTTCAATAAAAAATGATCAAAGCAATATTGGATTGAATACAGACTTACAGCTTCATAAAAGCGCTAATCTGATTGTTGCATAATTTATTTAAGGGAAGATATGTTTTGGAAAAAAAGCCCCTTGGTATATTTAAATTATGATGTGGGTTGTGATGTAGCTCAGTCTGTTAGATTGATTGATTACTAAACTTGATAGTTTGACAGCAAGCTGCCACTCCTTCTCATCATTCTTTGCTTCAAGTAACATGATGAATGAGAACTAGTCATTTGAAGGTATAAATATGGAACTTTATTCTCCCTGAAGCAACTAAGTATCTCAAATAACACAAAAATAATTGTTTGATCGTGTAGCAATTAAATGTATTCATGTGTTGTTTTTTTAAAATCAAAGTCAATTGTTTTTAATTGAAGATTTATATTAACTGAATATTTTTGATTAATTTGTGTGAATTCTTCATTTGGGGGATCTGTTGGGGAAGTGTTGGACTGGGGGATTTGGTTTGTTGAATCATATCCTCTGAACACACTCCTCTGCATGTTCTAGATGTTTTATGACAAATGGGTTACATGGATCTGTATTTAACAGGCTTCTGTGGAGCTTCATGACAAGCTGTTGAAGTACATTTTCCCTTTGATTTACATTTTTTAATGAGACTCACCAAAAATATATATCTGATAGATCAGGATTGTGAAATATTAATATAAAACAACTTTGCACTGCACTTTGCAGGGAGATGTCTTAGGTATCTGACGTCTGTCACTGTTTCAGACACAAAGAGTCTGATTAAACTCACAATTATGTATTGTGTGGATACCTGCTTCAGTACTTGACTGACTTTTTCTTAAATGCACTCCTGTTAGTCAAAGAAAATTAAAATGATAAAATAAGATGTAATTTAAGGATGAAGATTCAGAGTTGATCATCTTCATAATCAAAAGCCCGGCTAATCTCTGCACAGTTTCAAATGAATTGAAGCCTTCCACCATATAAAGCATCATCCAGAGAATTTTAAATGGTCATTATAATAAAATAGGAAAGTGCTAGCTGTCAAAAATCCCCCACTTTCCCTTGAAAGCTGTTAAAAACTAACAATCTTGGACTTAATTAGAGAGCAGCAGTTATCTCCAGCTAAATACATACATCAGCAATTTTGTAATATTTCAGAAAATCTTATCATCTGCATAATTTAAGAATAAAAGTCATAGCTGAGTTCATTTGCATGTGAAAATATCTCCTACTTCAATTATGGTGCAAATACAGTGGGTTTAATGGAATTGCATGGAACAGTAATGTGATAAAAGCACTAAATGAGGAATATCATCAGTAAAGGACATTCATATGCTAACTAGTCATGTGTTGCTACGGTGGTTCCTGGAGCTATATGAGGCCTTTAAGCTTGTGTCAGTGCATCAAGGTTTAGCAATTTCAAGTTTAAGACACTGATGTGGAAACACATCATACACAAACATTTTTGCCTCTGTAATGGAGTCTCAAAGAAATAGGTGGCAGCTGTGCAATCGGCCACTTGAAAGTAAGTATAGACATTATAAAACGTCCTGATGGTGGCAGTTATTCACCCAGACTGTCCTTCAGCGCTCACTCAGCTTTGAATGCTGATATTATCACCCAGCCAAACTGGACAACTTGACATTTACTGGACTTAGCTCTATTCAAATTGATTATGGTTACCAAATGAGTGCAGAGTAGATATGCGTTGATTAGAATCCATCAGAGAGACAACTTGTTAAAGTTTTGGGTCATGTTCTGATAGGAAGTATAGAGACGACTTGTCTGGATTATGCTATTTGCTTCTGTTCGTCTCCCCAGCCTTCAAAGTGTTGTGTGAAAGGAATCTGTTTCACTAACTCTGATTTGTGATGCAATAAAATATCTAGTGAACGCAAACATTGGCACATTCATTTCTTTATGGAAATATTTTGTTTTAAACATCTTAGCATATGAGTCAGTTTTACCTTATTATTGCCCAAACCAATTTTTAAATCAAATAATTAAAAAAAGTATAATTGGAATATATATATAAGGAATTAATAACAGTTTAGATAGTGAGTAAGATGTTTGGCTCAGAGCCACTAATGGAGCTGTTTCGATCCTCTGTTTGTCTTTTGGATTTTATGATGAAGCCGGCTCATTACACTGCTTCTCACTCCATTGTCATAGCCACAGTCCAAATAAATATCAGGCCATTAGCATAATGGAGTTCACTTTAGTAATCAGCTTGGTGGATGATAACATTAATAGTTACAGCAATGAAACTGGGCTAAAGCCAGAATTATACCCAAATGTCATTTGTAGAGATGTATTTAACCACAGAGTGATCAAAACCTTGGAGTGAAAATGCAAAAGCACTTAATAAACAATCACATTTTTTAGGTTGCTGTAAAGGAAAAAATGATCTAAAGTTAGATCACCGCTGGTCATTAAAGCTAATGATAATGTGATTATAGTAGCCACTTTCTTATTAAAAATGTATTGTAGAGTTAGCATAGTTTTGAATAGAGAGCTATCTATAACACTTTAAAATATCCACAGTGGAGCTAAGTTTAACAGTGTGTATTATGTACAGTCATTTTTAATTTGCGAAGGATCTAATGGAAGACTGATCCTTTGTCTACACCCTTTCACTCATAATTTCTATAATTCCTGTGCTGTACCTTATTTTAACACAATTTAAAATGTTATTTCCTGCTCCACACCTCAACTAAATATTCAGGTAAAATAGTAAAGCTATTTGATTTAAAAACTACCTTTAAGCCCTTTAAATTTTATTTCCTTTTTTTGGCCTTAGAGAAACTTGTGATTCCTTATTATATAACATATCTTAATATAACATGAACTATTATCTTGGTTTAACTGATACATTAAAATAAAACCAAAATTGGCAAAAATTTATTTTACTATCAAATCTTTTCAGAAATAGTTAAACCAACTTGATGTTTGCATGTTTTTGAGCATGCTTTAAAGCAGCAGGCCCTCCTCCCAGAACCCTGTTACGATAAGTGGGTACAAACAATTAATTAATGGATGGATTTTATAAAATTTACAGTGGACTTATCATGTCAACAAAATTTTAGTGACTCAAACCAAATCACTGAACTCGTGAACAGTCTTCTGACGTCAACTAATTACAAATCTACTGTCATCAGAGATAATACATCTTTTATTAGTTGCCGTTATGACTCTTTTCATTATTGCTCTCTTCAAATGAGATCAAAAGAGGACAATTGTCTTTGACCCCATGTAATTAATTTGATTGGTTTAATTCTTTGGTAAAGAGATTCCATTTATGCAATCAACAGTTTATAGTAATGGTCAATCATCTGGGAGCCTCTTTCTGCAACCTGCAGGAGAGTTAGAGCTCAATGATCTGAAACCTTATTATTAATTTGCATTTACTCATGAAATACTGTTGGCCTGTTTGCCACAGATGTATGTTTAGTAGATGATATGCCACAGGTAGTTCGCTTTCTGTTCTCAAGCATATATTGTGCATTCTGGATGTGTCTTTGTCTCTCCTGAGTGACACGGAGGTGTGAGCCCCCTTTAGAACAGAAATCACTTTCTTTGATAGAGAACAAAGGTGCTGCATTTTTAGCTGATTGGGTCTTGCCTTTGACCAAATATATTCCACCAAGGGTTGAATATGAGAGTCAAGGGTGAAGAAGGTTTGAGAAATTACCATCTTATTTTTATCCATGTTGATTTGGAATTATTTTATTTTTCTCATTTTAACATTGATTCAAAATCATTCTTTATTTTTGACTTTAAATCCACTATTTCCATTTACCTTTAGCACTACTTTGGATAAGTAGAACACAAACTAAAAAGCACTCTATGGTAAAACCTACGTGAAAGGCCTTTTTTTTATTAATGCATTGACTAGCATTTTAACTGGGTGAGGACATCAGTGTAGAAAACACCGCACACAAAGGCAAAAGGCAAGACCAACATGGTAATGTAAAATTTGAAAATAAAAATAATATTTTTAAAATAAAAATAACAAGAATGATAGTGACAAAGACATTTTTGATGTAATGATTAAATCGCTATTGCCTTCATTATATGTACCGCCAATGGCTTTTTGTTGTTTGTGCATGTATTACATCACTTGACATAAGTAGAGGTTCGATTTCTTTCAATAAAAAATATATCAGCAGGTTTGTGTCTCTGAAATTCCAATATTTTTTGCATATAGAGCCATAAGCTCCTCTTTAACCTTAATTCCTGTTTCTAATGTCTAAAGGACATCCATTCATCCACTATCTAACACGCTTATGTTTGCAGGGTTCATGAGGGGGTCTGGTGCCTATCTACAGCAGTCACCTAAAGGACATTCAATATTAAAAAACATTAAACATTACAAAATAGTTTGTTTTAAGTCAGCAAGTTCATTTTTGCAGACTGTTATGGCCAAATTTATCATTTGATGCACAGTGGTTTAAGCACAGCCAAACACCTTCACACTATTTGTAAGACAATTATTCATGGGCTGTATGTGAAAGATTGAAAGTGACATCCTCCATTGATTTGAGCAGTAAAGCCATCCTCCTCAGATTAACAGATAAGATTGACTTGATTGGCAGGTTTAGTTTGTAATTCATATCAGGTCATCTTTTAGATTTCAGAGGTGAAGAGAACCTAAATGCAAACTGGAGCTTGAGAAAGAGAGGATAATATGTAAGCCTTTCAAAACCAAAAACATGAATTACAAATGGAAGGACCGAGTGTGACAAGGACAGAAACGAGACTTGACATGAAGAACAAACAGTGTAGATGATGGACAGTGCAATGAACAACTGAAAACCAGGTAACTAATTATTGATGAAGGAGTACAAGAGGGACGTGGGACAGGCGTGATAATTATCAAAGCAGGCTGATCTATGATGGAAGAGAAGAAATCAACACTGACAGAACCAAGCCATGAAACAGATGTAGTAAATGGAAAAATGACCAAATTAATCCAAACTTAACTTATAAAACAATAAATATGTAGTCATGGAAATCAGAATGAAAGGGCATGTTAACTTTATTATTGTCAAGTATTTTGCACAACATTCATGCAACATTTAAAGTGCATTAAATTAAGAAGCAGGGATAACATTTCTTGAAAAAAATGTTGTCTGTATCCATGAGGTTTGTTATTATATCCAATCCACCCTAATCATCATAGTTTGTTCTTTATTTTATTTTATTTTATTACAATAAGCCTCTTAGAGGTATCCGAGCACTAGCACTTAGAACACCATTAGTATCTACAGTGGGAACAGAAATGAGCCACCAGGAAAACACCATCTGTCCTAAACGTGGCCCTCATCTGGGTCAGGGAGACTTCCAGATTCCACATTTTGACTGAGTAGGTGTTGTCATTCCACACAGTTGTGGATTGGGTGGGCACTACATTTGGACCGAATTTATTCTGGTTCCACATGAGGTTGGGCGATCAAGAATCTCTCCCCTTTTGTGGTTCAGCATGAAATTCCTAGGATAGAAGTTAAATACTTTATAAGGTTGTTTTTTTTATCTCCTTGATGGACATAAAATAAATGGAAATGTGAGAGGAAAGAGACCCAACGGCACAAAGATTTTTTTTTCTTTTTTTATGAAATCATCAAGAAGCAGAACCTTTACAGTTTAAACATACAATTAGTCACAGCAAAATCAACCAGACCATGTAGCAGGGAGATCTGAAAAAGGACACAATCATGCATCCCAGCAGAACAACCGCTCAGTCAATCTTAACTAAAATGAATACTGTACAGTTACTAAAAATAGCATACTGTGTCTAAAAAAATGTGCGGTGGTACAGGGTAATAATAATGTTCGAAATATGTGCATATTTGTGCATATTTGTGCATAAAAACAACCATGGATAATTAGCAAAAAATTAAAAAATAAATAATGTGCAGACAACAGCAGAAATAAAAAGTTGTGCAAATCACAGCAACAACATATGTTTACTGAGTCTGTTGGCAACAGTGATGAAAATGAAGTAGTTGGGAGGAAAGATCTGTGTTAATATTCCTTTGTCCATCTAGGATGCAGCAGTCTATAATTGAAGGAGCTCTCCAGTTTTGCAACAAGCGTCATGCATGTAGTGATAGATATTGGCCAACAGTGATGTCATTTTATCCAGAGGTCTGCTACCTGCCACCACCTATTTATATATTTTATTGACGCAATTTATGTCTTGATGCAAAGTTAAAATGACCCAAAGATTTCTGTTTTACAAACATCGTTCTCTTCAATAATTATCCAGTTGAACAATCCTTTGCCACTCTCAGTATGAGTAAACAATTTTATTATCAAAGATTAAGGTGACTTCACTAAATTGCAGGGGCTTTGTTTGTGTTGAGTGGATATTGAATATGCTGTAAAGATTTTTGTAATCACTTTATTGCAGCAGGTGATTCAATAACACAGGTTCTCCAGTTCCTGCATGAAGCCCCCACAGGGATTACACCATGCTGAGTTCAGATCGGGATAATTTGCTGCTGAGCGTATTCTCTCTTATTATCATCAATATGACAAAATAAATGAAGGCACAGAGGAGGCATGTGGCAATTTAAAATCAGTTTTAGTAGTTTCAGTTTCATATCGAATATTATTTTAGCAAACTGTCAAAAGGGCAATTTTCTGTTAAAAAGGGTGATTTTATCACGCTGCTCAGCCATAAAAATCATGAGTGCAGTCCCCTAGGAAATCTATCCTGATAATACGTTCCCCCAACAGACCCTTATTGTGTATTCCATCAACAGTTTCCTTCGTTATATACTTTGTCAAATATTAAATCCGCTGATGACATTTTATTGTGAATTTAATTTGAGCTTTCAAAAAGTTTTGGTGAATTCATGTGATAGTTGCTTTTTTTATTTACTTTGCTTCAAATTTGATTTATAATATGGTTATTTTCTTGAGGATTCACACCAACATAAATCTATTTTTAAGAAGGAAGTCTTCTGTTGCTTCTTATACTGGTGCTCGATCTTTAATTTACAACATTTTTCACTTCTATTTTACCATTTTTTTACTGTTAACACTGTGCCAAAAAATAAAAATAAAAATAAAAAGAGTGAATAGGGGGAAAATGAAGTTTTATGTTATTGTGAACTTATCGCTGCAAATTTCAGTTTGTTTCAAGATAAAGCGGCTTTACCTTTGGTGACTTCCAAATCTCTGCTGAAAGGACACATAATACTATAATGGATACCAGGAGCTAATTGAGGTTGGGGAGGTTTTCCTGACCTCTCAGTCTTTTCTAGGGCAAACCGGCTAGTGGTCAGAATGTGAGTGTGATTTTTTTTTCACTTTAATAAAGCACATCAGCCCTTATCCTCATATCTGATTTGGTGCTTCATAGGCAGTGAAACCTCAGACTATGTCAGTTTAATATTTTGCAAACTGACATAAGAGAAGGGAGCAGACACACCCATTATGAGAAAGACAGGAAGACAAACAGGTGGGGCTAAAGAATGTAAAGAGTAAAAATTGAAACATTGCAGGGTGAAGCCAAATGCACCTAATTACAGGTATTTTCTTTAGTAGAGGGACCAAGACCATTAAGGACTTGGGACCAAGCAGCACTGCTACAGCATGTTAGCAAGCACTGCCTACAAGTCTCACATAGTGTTTGGGATTTTGGATGTGTTCAGGAAACAGGGTGCTAAAGGCAGCCTATCAACAATGTTATTAATATTAATTTTGATCAATCAATATCAATCCATCCACCTCACAAATATCCTTTGGGTTTTCATGATTTTTAAGCCACAATCCACAAAATGTCAAGAAATACAGCCTTGATGTATTCCAGTCTATTTGTAAAGAATCTATATAAAACATGAGTGTGCTCTTCTGAAATGAGTGATAAAAATATAACTTTTTTCATGATATTCTAAGTACTGAAGGAACAAACTGCTGACATGACAACTGGACAGCAACCGTCCAACTAACAATGAAGGATGAATAAATGTGCCATATTTCCATTAGGAAGGCTCGCAACTTGTCTAATGCCTGTGTGGAAAGTAAAAAGCCTTTTATGGACCTCTTCAGCATCACTGGTTTCATACTCGCTGCTGCTGAAGAGCCTTTCAGAGCTTGTAAATGCTTTAGAAATATTCCCCAGAGTCAGTCTTACAAAAAATAATGCATTGTTGAAGAACCTCTGTATCATGTGTCATTGTTTACTATAAGAAAAATCATACAGATAATTAACTAATTAATTTCTGTTGTTCATCATCACCCTAGTTGTCAGTTATGATTGTTCCAGATTAAATGATTAAAAGATTAAAAGTCAAATTTTGTATGGTCCTATCTAATTGTAATTTAACAATTAAATAGTAATGCATTTAAAAAGGACTACAGTCAATCAATAAATATATCTGTCTCTCTGGACTGTTTCACCATGTTTGTTGTGTTCTGCAGGATTTTAATCCTTCAAACTACATGGCTACAAATACGCCACAGAGTCAATGGTGTAAGCAGTGTTTTGTGAAGATATCATTGTAATCATGCAATGTGTGTTTAATCCGTAATGCAGTTATAATACATTTATTCCAATCTTTTTTTGCATTGTGTGTTAAACCCATTATTTGAATTTTTTTTCCCCAGAAAAAAAAGAACATGCCATTTCCAGATTTGCTCATTGCCATCGCCATCAAAATAAGTGCATGATGTGGAGACAACTAGCTCATTGATGAATCGTTTTCACAGAGTATAGCAAAGAAAAGAAAAAAGAAAAGCAATCTGCTGTAGTTTCAATGAGGAAATAGCCATTTACATTTTCCTTCACTATGGAGATCCCTGCTGGAGAATTGTTAGTTTTACATCAGACTATGCATGCAGAGTTAATGGGTTTATATGCACGTAAGTGGGTAAGTATTTGGCAAGACAGCTTTTAAGGTGATTTTCAAGGCTTCGTATATGGTGGATTAGTGTCAGATAGAGATTATCTACTCGTCAGGAAGCAAACGGGGGGCAGGGGAGAGAGGGTTGACAGATCAGATTATTTCACTCTGGATTTAGATATCACTAGTTTGAATCATAGTGTTAGGATCATATTTTTGATGTTGCTGTCTGACTCACTTTAAACATCATTTACCTGACATTCACTTAAAAATGTTAATATTTCTAACACTATATGGAAAAAATCTACTAAAATGCAGAAACATTTGTTTCTACAAGCCACCAAATTAGATTTAATAAACAAGATATAAAACTATATCACAATCTAAGTTCTAAACACAACATTAAGTGATGAAGTCACGCTAGAGCTCTGAAAGACTTTGTCTCTGAAACTAAACTGGTTGTATACAGATAAAAAAATCTATTTCCATCATGGTTTAAAGATTTTAAAAACTTAATTTAGAAGTTTGCATACATTACATTCTTCACATTCAAATCCATATTCCCCAGAGGGAAAGAAACTGTCTTTTTTTCATTAAGAAAATGGTATGTTCCCTTAAACTGTCATATCTTCTGACAGTTTTTCTTTAGTAGTGGTTTCTACTTTTCAAATGTATCATTGGTTTGTGAATTAGAGTGTGTTCATGCTGGAAAAAAAATACCTTTAGGAGAGCTGATGGATGTATGGATGAGTGAATACTTATCACTTTTCATTAAATGCATGAACACATGTTCTGGCACTATTATGGCTTAAAAGTTTTAACAACTTAATTTAGAAGTTTGCATACATTACACGCTTCACATTCATATTCATGTTGCCTGGAGGAAAAGAAACAATACTCTACTATTGCGACCTGAAATGCATAGTAAGCCTTAGATCAGCCCATTAACTACATTCACATGCACACTGAAATAAATATTTGATTTTCTCTGAATTTCCATGTTAACTTTTAAAAAGACAAGTGAAAAGGTAAAAGTGTCAATGAAAGACTACAAGTTTCATCTGTCCAGATATGATGTTTACAGCTGCATAAAGGAAACACACACACAGTTTGTGTAATGGACATGAATAGCATTTAAAATGTTGGGAGGACCATTAAAATGGACATAAACATCCAGTAATGCCCCCTGCTATGAAAAGCAACAGCACAACCTGAATGGTCTCCTTTCATTTACGAATGTAACTGTGGGAGATGGACATTTAATCCTTTTCGAAAACTGGAAATCCCCCTCTCCGCTGACTGGTTTTGGATTACTATAGATGGGTGGCGTATAGAACATTTACTGCATGTTTTTGTAAATAACATGCCTGTCTGCAAATATAGTGAGATTGAGCTGTGCATATGGAGGCATTGTTATTTACTCTCATTACATACTCATCCAAATCAAATCCATAGCCTAGTGTTAATGACAAACATGCAAATATGTTTGCACAGTTTTCATTTTATAGTCCACACACTTTGTAACTTTACACCTCTATTGAGCTGAGTACCTAATCATGATGGATTGACAATAAAGCCACGTTCTTATTCTTCTCATTCTGATGTAGCATTGTTTTTGATTTGCTGTATTGTTATCCTATGGGAAGCCCCAAATGCCAATAATAATCATCTGCCTGATTAACTGCAGATGGTGCTTGTAAAATTAAAAATCTATACAAAACCCTGTTAGACTGTATTTCTCACAGTGAATTAATATTTTTCAACCACAACCACTGGAAAATCACTATAATTTCTAAATTTTAAGTTAAATAAACATCTATTTACATTTGCACTAATATTTTTATACTCAAAGGATGTATTTAAATTTTCTCTCCCAAAAACAGATCTACGGTGATGTTATTTAATGATAATTCATTTTAAACTTAGCCTCAATAGAGCCATAAAAAGTAATTATAACAGTATCAAATAAAATATACAATACTTTAACATATTCTTTTTGCAATTTTTTAATGAATTCAGTTGCTCTGTAAATCACTGTAAATTTAACATTTATATTTTTTTTTACTCTATAATTAATAAAAAGACAGCTAGAGTTATAAAAACAACTATTTTAATGTGTAATTTAAAGAAACTAAATTTAAATAACAGAAAAGAATTATATATCTGCTTTTATTCTGAAGAGTGGGCATCATTTGTACTGGACAACAACACCTTATTGTTAGAGATTTTTTGGTATTATCATTTTGTTATTACTTATTTATATTCAGTCTAATGTTAATCAACAATAGTTAATATAGATTGTGATTTTTAGTTTAAAGTGGTCTCTTACTTCTGTGTCTCTGAACTGACTTGAAGGCCACGTCTGCCTGTAAATCTTTATGTGAAACAGTTAACTGTCTGTTTCCCAGACCTTAAATTACGCTTCCACAGGTGTCGTCTTATCACTAAATACTCCCTACTTTAGAAACTGCCTGTGTGCAGTGATAAATATTGTCTGTGCTGTCCTCCGTTCCCCATCCTCCCTGTTTTTGCTTGATAATAAAAGACAAGCTGTAACCAAAGGTTGGTTAGAACGCTCAGTGAACGGCTTGTAGAAGCCGTTTGTTGAGTCTTCTCCTTTTGCAAAAGCATTGTCATAATTATTCACATGCGTTGTCTGTGGTTCTTTTTAATGAAGGTTCAAGAAAATACCCATCACTTATTGAATCAAACATTTTTAACACAAAATTCCTTTAACAGACTCAGGTATAAACTAAAAGAATTTGACTGGTATAATAATGATATACTTTTCAAAGGCACTGAAATTCTGCTCTTTATTCTCAGTCATAGGCTGTATGTAATGTCTGCAAAGCAATTCGACACTCCAGGGTATTTTCTGACAGCTTTGCCAGTGTTCAAAGAGAGCAAAGTCAGTCTAAGTGAAGGGCTCTCCTGCTGCAAACATCTAAAACAAGGTTTTTCAGGGGAGCGTAGCGTCAACACAGAATATACCTTTTGTCTCAATCACTGATCTCACTTCAGTGGTTTGTTCCTCTGTTACTGGCTGACATGAAGGTTTCAGCCAGTAACATTATAATCCAGTCTTTCAGGATCTTTGCAGACAGACTTGAAATGAGGGAAATCATCTTCACAACCCAATGCTGCCAGAATAATTCAGCTCAGCTTGTGGCACTAAATTAAACCCAGCTGGAGAGCTTTGTGAGGATTGCTGATTTGATCTTGTTTTCAGTGGGATTTTAATATGGAAATAGAAATAATAATAAAATGGAAAGAACATTTTCCGTCATAGGACATAACATGCATTTAAACAGTCAGAGTGGGATTTTAGCATAACCCTGGTGTAAATCAATATCTTTGGCAAATGGAAGACTTGACATAAATGTCAGTGAACCATATATGAAACATATTTACTTTCCTAATGTTCAAATAACCCCTGGAGACATACTTAAGGGAAAATCAGGAGCCCTTAGGCTGTACTCATTAGTACTGTGTGTGTTGATTTAAAGCTAAATGTCATTTGAAAAAATGCTGCATTCAGAAGCAACAAACATTTACTTCAGAATCAAACTGAGACGAACAGCGAGCCTTTTGTATACACGGTGGAGATGGCAAGTGGAACATTAGTATGCACTGGTTAAGTCTTTCATTACAGGTATAACTTCATATCAATTTCAATTTGTATAAATACCAGGATTTTCAGCAATATAGTTAGTACATCATTCTGACTTTTTTTAAACAATTTATTTTAAAGATGGGGTTTTACTATCCCCATCTGTAAGCAGTCATTGTTATCTGTGCAGGGTTGAGGGGGAACTGGTGCCTACCCCCATCGGTCATTACCCAGGTACAATCTGGACAGGTCTTTAACTACAGTAATTAAATCATGTTTATAGCGGTAATAATGTTTTCAAAATGCTGAGAGTTGTAACCCCACCATGAAGATATTTAAGCTAATGCTGCTGTTACTGTCTAGAAAAAAAAAAAACATTTGTTAAAAATACTGACTATCAACCTCTTCCACAAATCTGCCTCATAAATTTGACTCTGTAAACCAGAGTCAGATTTACATTTTGGTAGCTACCTATTGTTTTAAATCTATATCATTCTCTGAGATAAAAATTTGGATTTTGTAAGACATTAAAAACATTTTTACATGATATTTTAAAATAAATCTATAGCTTGTTACTTAAAATATATTTTTATGAAAATTAAAGCAATTTTCTTTGTCTTTCCTGTCATCTATTGTCATTTTTGCAGGAATTTGACTTTTTTCCAGGAGCATGTCAACACGTAGCTTAATTAATCTAAGTCAGAGATCTTCAACTTCAGTCCTCAGTGGCCGGTGTCCTACAACTTTCAGACTTTTGTTTCTGCTTCAACAAGTTAAATAATTAGGTCATTAGCAGTACTCTGGGGAACCTGAATACATATTGACTGACAAAGAATTTCAGCTATTTCAGGTGTGTTGGACCAGAGACTCATCTAAAAGTTGTAAGACATCAGTTCTTGAGGACTGGTGTTTAAAAACCTCTGACTTCAGTAATAGAAAACTCTTCAGTTCTGTTCTACTGAAGAGGAGTCAATGTTTAATCTAAGCTCAAGTAAAAATGTACCCTATTCAAACTCGATGTTTGTAGATGGTGTCTCATAGAATCCCTATTAGAGACTTAGAAAAGCTACATTTTATTTGAATTGCACACAAAATCTGACCTAAATAATTGTTCTTAAAGAGTGACCATTATGTGTGGCTTAAGGACAGCAAAGAGTTAAGAGAAACCCAGTTAAATTAAAGTACTTAAAAACTAATTTTGTTTCCTCAAAGAAGCGGGGGAGGGAGGTCTCCCACAAAAAGGTGAGTGTTGTAAATTAGCCTGACAAAACTGACCAGCTGCAGCCAATTCTAATTGACCTGGAAACCTTAAACACAAACACACACACAGTGAATGGAGGCCTCATCACAGGTCACACAAATAAAAGCTCCCAAAATATACAGATATCTCAAGTGTGCAGATATCAGCGGGTTGTAAAAGTAATCATACCCTTGAAGTTTAACATATTTTCCCACTTTACAGTCACAAACATTAATGTATTTTGTCAAATCAAATTTCTGGATTGTATTTAAGAGCATTACATTAAAAGGGGAGAAAATATAAATGCACAGCATATTTTTTTGGGGGGGAGACAAATATTGTGAAACATCTATCACTATTCTTTCACTTTACAAAAATGTTTTACTTTGTTTTGGTCTGTCACATAAAATCTCAATAAAATCCTTCTAAGTTTATGAATTTACCAAATAGGAAGAAGGTTTATGGTGTGAAACTGTGTTCACAAGACACTGCGACTCTAGGCTTCATAATCTTCCTCATGTTAACTACCATTGTCTAATTATTCAAAGTGTTATTTTTTTATAAACTTCTAATTTAGAAATAAAATATGTTAAGAACAGTGCATTATGTTGATATTTATCTTTCATGTATTGATGTGGAGTTACGTGAGCACTCAAAAGATTGGTGTAAGATATCTTTATCATTTCCTTGGATGATAAAGATATGTCTGAAGATCTTGATAGTGACTCACATAATCCCTTAGCTGTGCTTAATGTGAATACTAAGGCTCAGAAGTAGCAAACTAAGCTTTGTGCTCAGACAGGCTCTGGGGTAATAGCTGGAGGATAAAGAAAGGTTTTTAAGTTAGTTGAAATTTTAAACTGATTTTGCATATCCACCCTCTTGCACCCTGTTGCTTTAAAATATAAAAGTTTCAGACGTTAAATGGTGTGTGAATGATTTAATTATTTAGATCCAACTGCTGAAATATGCATGAACTAAAATGAAACCTATAAACATTTACTACTGATCAAAACTTTCATTGTTCACTAGAGGGCAATGGTGAGGTTAGAGAATGAGACTTGGAGAGCTGACCCAGGAGTTTATGGGCTGTTTGTTAAACCCATGTTTTAGGAACATGTTGCTTGTGTTTTGTTTTTGTTTTTTTCCTTCTTTCTCATAACATGCAAGGAAGAAAATAAATGATTAACTTGGCGCTGCATGCCACGAGGAGCTGGGTAATTCCTACACAACAAATTCTGCAGAGTTAAATCCACATGATGCCGAGTCTATGTGGTCCTTATCAGAATTGGTGTTAATTTAACTTTTTTAAGAATTATTTCAACAAAAAAATTAAGTCATTTTAACTCTTGAAAAAGTTAGAACTACTTAAACTATTTTTGAAATAACTCTGTAAGAGTTAAATTAGCACCAATTCTGATAAGGACCACATAGACTTGGCATAGTGTGGATTTAACTCTGCAGAATTTGTTGTGTACAATCCGAACTGAACCAAAAGCTGTTGGCAAACTTCCATGAACTTGTTTTGATATTGGAAGTAATCACAAAGCATAGTGTGAAGGAAGTTCAAGCTCTGAGCTATTTAAAGTGTCTGCAATGTAGTAAACAATGAATTCCATTCAGGAGGACAGACTGTTTGGAGCATTATGTTGATTGCAGGGGTGACGGGAGTCAATCAGACCTATGTCACGCGGCATGAATGTGTGAGTTTAATAGTATTGTATCCCAGAGGACCTCCATTTACGTTGCAGTGCAGACCCCACCTTGTTAATGCTTCTCTGGGCTCCAATGGTCAAACCATCTGGTAGGAAATTAATCTTTCTAGAATATGCTTCAGTTCACAAGGGTCAAGCAATTTTAAGTTTCTGACAGGTTTGAAATATACAAAAAATATGGATAATCTTCTAATATCTCTTTTTTATTTTGCTATTATGAACAGCAAAAAGACGTAAATGTGGCCTGCACGTAAAGGGTATGTTTCCACTGCAAGGAACCTCCCAGAAGGCAACATTCCATAAGTGTTAGAGATAACATTTTCCAAGTTCCTAGAAGTACTAACTGACTTATCAGATAATTATGAGCATCCAAGAAAGATACTAAGAGCTTGAAACAAGTTTTATGTTTGACCTGCACTCCCAAAAGACCTACCACACCAAGTTTAGTATCAATCAACCTGTGGAATTAAGGATGGCGACTTAATTTTAACAATGCTGTAATTTTCTATGTGCTACAACAAATCCTAGCTCTCACATGTTGTGCATGCTTGCAGCTTTGCTTTTACATAATGCTTTTTCACGTGCATAATAACTTTGATAACAAATCCGCACCTCACTCGTTGTATTGTCTGCTTCTGAACTTAGGTATTGTGTCCACTCTATGACTCTTCTCATCTGAGCCATCAGCAGCAGGATCCATTTCAGCATTGTTGCAAAAAGGTTAACAGTCTAGAAACAAAAAGAGGCCCTCACCAAATGTTGATAGCTGCAACTAAATTAAATTCTAAAGTTTGAGTAGTTGTGAAGTGATGAGCTACTACCAGCAATAACTCAGGTGATCTAACACTATTACAGAAATCAACAAGCACAACTTACACAGCAAAAATAAATACACAAAACTCAAAGGTACATCAAAACTGTTTGTAAAAAGGACGAAGCAGGTTAAGTTTTTGCAAGGGACCTAATCGCAACTCTGTTAAAATATATGGACTATGCTTAAAAGTTCAGTTTGAACATGAAAACTAACGTTTTTAAGAGTTATACCATTTATAATAAAGGCAGAACATTTCACATTAATCATAAAACATATATTGTAGATCCAAATGATCTATTTGTAGATCATGCTCATGATGAGTAGATGTAAACTTTCAACCAGAACCACAGCTTTTCTTCATCTTTCACATCATCTTTGCAATTTTTCCGACTAAGTCCTTACAGCACAATACAAGAGGATAAAAAAATGCAATGCAGTTTTTGGGTAGTTAAATCAAAGGAAATCATAATTTCTAACTTTTAATTTTACCCATCCTGTCTTTCAATGGCAGGATACTGGGTTGCAACAACATGAATCTCATACCTTCCTTATTTTGAGTTCATCAGTGTGTTATCCTAATATTTGTACAAGTGCTTTGTCAATAGTAATGTTTCCTGTCCACCCATTTCACTTTCCCAGAAATATCAGAGTAAATCTAAATGGTAATAAAATATTCTAAAACAGACAGAAGGGTTTGGATTCAAAGACAGAATCTCAAAAATGTAAAGTATATCACTGGATTTATTTTCTATAATTACTTTGCACAATATTTCACTGTGGAATTTAGCTTGTAAAGCCAGTTGTACAAGTTGTACATTTTCCTCCTCTAAACGTAACAATTAATTTATTAATTAAAAAATATCCAGAATTTTCCAAATCAAACAATATCTTGTCTTGAACCAATATAAATAACCCCTCTAATCACAAAACCTTTCTCTCTTTATAAAGAGAACGGAAGACATTATTTTGCTCAAAAATACTGATACAGTCCTCTTATTCAATATTCTGTAATATTTGTACTGAACGAAGGACCAGTTTACTTTAGAGTGTTTGTTCCTCCATGTGAAAATGCAGCATTATCTGATGTGAAAAAATTTGTTTGCTCTATTATGCAAGAAAACCTGATTATGGTTTTATCTGTCCCCTGGACACAAAAGAATGACATAAGTTCAACAAGGACTATAGTTTGTGAAAGAATGTGTGACAACAGTTCCCTTCTCTGGCCCCAATTGCATTCACAAATCAAATCTTCAAGTTTGAGAATAATGATTTGTTTATTTCTTAGCGAAAAATATTTTTTCTGCACAGACATAAAATGTTTTCACCAGCCGATACAAAGTGGCGAATGAATGCACACTGAGACAGGATGCAACACTCCTATCGGACCAGCCAGAAGAAAACAAGTCAACCAGTCCAGTCTGGAGCGTATGTTTTAAACTTGGCCAAAGATACAATGACTGGCCCTGTGCCAAACGAGCCGTGATTTGTAGACAACATCTGCTGCGTCGCTACCTTAACCCATTGTGTAAAAGGATATTTTGTGGAAAAGAAAACTGATGTCACTGCAGCCTGTGGATGGACACATCAGTAGCGTTGGGTGCTTTGCTTGCAGAGACCTCATCCCTGAAGTAGTGCCTTTAAGATGCGTTTTGCTTCTCCTTAACCCTTGTGTGTAGAAATGGGGTCCAACTGACCACAGACACGTAAAACTTGTATCATTTGCCATAGTCCTCTACATTTGCCTCATTACTCACACACACAAGGGTTAAGCTGAGTGATTTTTTTTTAAAAAAAGAGCTGAATTGGAGTCCTTCTAATCAAAGTGGTCTAATGTATTTTGTTTTTGTTTCTTGTAGTTGTGCTCATACTAAGAATGAGTCACTTCTTGGCGATGAAGGAACCGCCACAGAGATTTTCAGATATTTTGTCTTTTCATGTGCATCTTAGACACAGAGCTGTGCAGTCTGAGTCTGGTGAGTCACATTTGATACAACAGGGCTAAAAAAGCCATCTATATCTTTTCTTAGATCTTCTAAACAAGAGATTTAGGCTTTAGCACTGTTCAACATCTTGGCAGAGTTCTCTCATTAGCATAGGGCTGAAACAGCCTCCTGCTCATGCAATTGATCCCATTTCAGCGAAGAGGCCCTACACCCAACCTGAATCTATAATAGCTTTTATTGCTCTCCATGGGAGCTTTGCTGAAAACTGCAGCAACAGAGTGGCATAAAAGACCCAAGAAAAAGACCAAGTGTCATTCTGCTATTATTTTTTTCCTTTTTGGAAAAAGAAAGGTGAGCCACTCTTATAAAAGACACTCACTTTTTGTCTTGTTTCAAATCATAAAGGGTGGTGCACAAATAGTAAGATTTTTCTAGGATCCTGCCAAAAACAGTCTTATAATCAGATATTTTTTAACTTGAAAGCCTAGACATAAACTGTCCTACATAAAAGATATATTTATCAAAGAGGTTTTATTTTTGTGTTTAATTAGATCAAAAGGTGTGACAGTTTCACCAATGGCGTTAAGAATTGACCAATAAAATCTCAGTGCCGGTAATTATTTACCCACTGGTGGGTGGACAGATTTGTGCTGAAGCATAGATGACACCATCTATCAAAGTGCTACATATCTACGCTCTGTGCAATCCAGGGAAGGTTTTAAAAGCCCAAATGTTCACCTTCAGCTGGCGCATCCACCTGCAGGACATAAACAGTGACTTTATTCCACATGTTAATTGCAGTTACACTTTTAAAAATGTGTTTTTGGATTCAACATATGTAAAACAGACGCTAAAACATTATAGTTTCTATTATGTTTTAGATGGTATGAGAGTAAAAAATAAATTCCAATGACACAGTGGGCTTAGGAAAAACTTGCAGGTAAAATTGCAGTATCTGTCTCCAGTTTCTTTTTTAGACATGGAGTGAAACATCAAACGGCTTGTAACAGGTGAAAATTGTTTGAGAAGGGAAATCTGTGGAGAAAACAGAGAGAGGTCAGACAGTGTAGCACTTTCACACTGATGGCCTAAAACCCTTTGATCTCCAAATAGAAAAGAAAAACAGCTGCAGTCAATGAATCCCAACCCTGTGTGCGACTCAGAACATTAACAATATGAAGTCTGCCAAATTAAATTCTAAATACTAATTTCACTAAACAAAGACATTGCACCACAGGAATTTCTGCAGATATAATTATATATGAGAAATATCAGCAAATCCATGGGCTTGGAGAAAATGTCCAAAGTTTAGAGGGTAAAAATTTATTGAAATGTCACTTTCTGAAATGTGGCTTGTGAAAGAAATTGCATGTTTTTTCCATGCGACCATAATGAGGTTGAGCTATTTTGACAATGAAAATGGTCTGAAATATCAGGTTTTCAATATCAGGTTTTCAATTATTTGAAAATCTGATATTTCAGGCCAGGTTTTCTATTACCTGGCCTGAACCAGACATGTTACAAACTCATTGGAGAGAGTCCAGGTTTTTCTTGCGAATGACATTGCTTGTAAAATGAGTTCGCCCAATGAGTTTGTAGCATGTCTGGTTGATTATACATATTTTTTAAGATGAATAAACTTGGGAATTTGTACATTTCATATTTTTACTGCTTTGATGTTATAATTATTAATATCCAAATATCTATTTAGTCAGACATAAAATTATGAATGAAATAATAAAATAAGTGTTTGGATTTCCCTTTCTGATGGATAATAAAACACATGTTTTGTCTTTTCCTAAATTCATAAGTTTTACAGGCAATGTCATTCCCAAGAATATCAATAATCATCTTGTCAGAGATGGATAAAGTAAAACATTGAGCTGTTCAGAGGAATTCCTTAGAGGCTTTTTCACCAAAGAAACTCATTACCTAAGGAAGTGTCAGATTTGCGTCATTGGCAGGCCAGGACATTGTCAAACAGTGAACATTAACAAACATGCTATTAAGCTGCATGCAAATGCATTTTTCAGATCACTGCAACGTTTCACTGCTTAGTCTGCACATTGAGTCACCTTGTCTTGCACTTCTCACTCATTTGTGTAGATGTTGGATATCTATGGAGATAAGCAGTGGGAAGAGTGCCAACAATGTGACAACAAAGCCCAGCTATCCATTAAATAAATGGCGGAGGAAATTCTTTGTTCTTTGACCAATCTGGCACAGTGAAATCTTGGCACTGTCCTTTGCGAGTTTTAAGTGAATAGGTCTGCCTCTTGCTATTCAGTAACAAACTCACTGGTTAAACAGACTTAAGGTGAAATAAAAGTTGATTCTTGTAGTGAAATAGTGTCAACGTTGGAGCTAGTGAATATTCTGAGGTTCAAAACCCGCAGAATAATATTAGCACTATTTTTGGGAAAGGTTTGTCCTAGAGTTCATTTTGTTTGCCTATTGTTATTGTTATTTTTAAAATAAGCCATTTTTCTTGAGCCAAGCTAAATTTGAAATTCTTCAAAAGCATAAGCAAAAACACCTTGAGACAGAGCTAAAATGTTATCTTTCTCTGCTGACTAATGCCACCCCCTCTCACTAGGGGAAACAATAACACACAATGCAGGGAAGCAGCTCCCAGATTGTTTCCTTCCCCTGATAAGGCCTTCAATACTACAGAATAGGAGACAAGAGAGTCATTTTTACACCCCGGGGAGCAGCTCTCTGTGAGAAGATCCTGTGCCTCTGGAGCCAACACCTGCTTGATAGACAACAGCAAAGTTCTCCTTGAGTTCCCAGTCCGCCACCCACTGAATATCAACCTTTGGCAATTTCAACACACACAATGGTTTGTATGTAAGATTTAATGCTGTCAGCAAGACATTTAGGAAATGCTTGCACTGTGATGTAATTACGAAAAAAAATACAGAGAAAGGAATTGCTGAAATAAATTTAGAGCAAACCCTGCTTGAAGTTTGCAAAAAGCCATGCAAAAGGCACGGCAAATATGTGGCAGAAGGTGGTCTTGTCTGATGAGACCAAAATGTAGCTGTATGTTCTACAAAACAACTGTGTGGGAGAAAACGCAATATTTCACAAATTACCTTGAAACTGCGATCCTTATCAAGTAGTCCTTCCACTTCACACTCATGAAATGCCTTATACTGGTCTATTACAAGGGTGCCCAAGTCCATTCATCAAGAGGTACAATCCTGCATGTTGTAGATGCATCCCATTCCCAAAACACCTGAGTCAAATGAATTGTTCATTAGTGATTGCAAGTGAGGAAATCTAGCTATTTAGGTGCTTTTCCAGTCGAGCACCCCTAACTGGTTCTGTCCTGCTCTGCCCAGGGCAGATACATTTTCCATTAGTGGATCCGGCTCGGCTCTGCCTGACTGTTCTCAAATTTTTGTACGTACTTCAAGGGTACTGCACAGAAACAATTTTGTTGACAGCTGACCGCATTTGTTGACTGGCTTGTGATTACCTTATAGCAAACTCCAACCAACATTTCTCATACAGCTTAGCTGAGGACTGTAGATACAGTATTCTATCTGTTCAGTCTGGAGGAGTGTAGTTATGAGTTTAATCACGAGAAGCACCAGGAACACATGTGGTACGTTTTGGAGCGGAATGACCTTGAATTAGCAGCGCTGTTAGCAGCTCATCTCTGAAGAACGGGCAGCAACGAAGAAGAGAGAAATGGTGCATCTGTGGTCATAGTTCTGTCAGAGTTGTGTGAAGCACCTGATCTACACAGTAATTTTATTTTTTCTTTGGATTTGTTTAATGTTTTTTTATTAAAGTCAATTTGTGGGTTTTGGTTTGCGTATTTTGACTGCACCTAAATCCAAAAGGTTGCACATCTAAGTGCTGTAATGTATATTTCTATGTATATCAAAATAATTAGCTGATTTGAATTTTTAAGCATTATATGTGGGCCAGCAAGGACTTCCTAAAATACTGTAAATATCTGGGTTTATTTGAATTCATCATAACCACAACCTGAAGGTTCTCCATTGCTGAGTGCCGTTGCAGCCATCAGCGGAGAGTTGACCACAGCTGTAGCATGTTCATGTCCTGCCCACGACAGAGACAAACAGAACCGTAACGGAGTCGTTCACCTAAGAGTAGAACGGAACCGCACATTAAACAGTCGCCGTCCAAGTTGACAATGGAATAGTGCTTCTTGATACAAGGTTGTTGGAGTAGGGATGCATCTAAAAGTCTATTCTGTAAAATCCCTAAAGACACACTTTGTGGTTATATTATGAACTAAATGAATGCTTTTGTGAGGTACTCCACTGGACTTCAAATTGTTGGAGAGTGCTGAATGGTTTATGTCAGCTACTTACTGCAAGAAAAATACAATGACTCTTTTTAATAAAACTTTATTGACTTCCTTCCTTCAGCCCTTCCTCAACCATTAAAAAGAAAGTTCCTCGGTCATAGCCAAGGGCTTAAAGGGAGTTTTTAAAGTTTACAAGTGTAACTGATCATCTTAACACCTGTTGTTAGGTTGTAGCAGCCAATTTTGAAATGTTCATTTCTTAGTTTGTTAGTTTCTATCCTACGTCAAAGTTCTTGGAAGTTCATGGAGTCAGGAAAATCTCTGTGAGTCAGATGTTTGTGAAAATCTGGATTCTCTGAAATTCTCCTACTAATATTGGTGTGTACTATATGATCAGATCAGATTACATTGGGATGCTCTTCGTTGTTGTACGTTTTGCTATTCCCAGTGGGATAATTAGTTGTTACGAACGTCAGGTCCGGAGCTGGCAGGGATACGGGACCTTGTTTTAAAATATCTGAGGACGTCAGATGTTTCTGGACACACATACTCTCGTGACTTTCCCTATATGACTCAAGGATAGATCCTTGGACAACAAGGCCACTCAAAGCAACCTGAATACCAAATGTGACTCTCTTCTCTCGATTAGATTACCAGGAATATCATTATTGATTATTACCAAGAATCTGGTAGACAGCCTGGGACACTGCCCAATAAACAGCAGCATCCCCCCACATTGTTCTGGCCACCACTTCTCACTAGATCAAAGACAATGACGCCCCTCACCAATGAATCTTACAGAGACAGGATCTCCTGGAGAAGATTGTGGCATGGGAAGGGGAAGAGGAGGGGGGTTCTCCCTCGTTTCCCTAAGGGGAGTATTCTGTTTGTTCGTTGGAAGATGTAAGCAGAGCCAAGTTTTACACAAAAAGACATCAGACCACAGGCCTTTTTATATGAGAAGCTGTGTCAGAATCAATGGTATTTCACGTATGTTTCTTTCCCAGAATTAACAATCTTAATAATCTTACTCCTCAACTAACAGTATGTTAACATTCTAAAACATAACACTTTTCAAGGTGCATGAATATGTCTTGATAGACTGTGGCACTACAAGACAATCTCAGTCATTTTTCTCTGTAGCGGTAATAGTGGCAATGTCAAAGTTTGAGTATATATGGATTTTCCATAGGCAAGCTGCTGTAATGTAAGAAAACTAACCAAAGCTTCCTTCTGACGCAGTCTTCTTTTGTGCTATCTGATCAGTTGCTGTCATAAAGATCTCAGAGCTCACATCCCAGTTCCTTGCATTGTGTCTTGAACCAGTGGGGTCACATCCCTTCATGCCCAGGGCAGAGATGTAAGGTCACCCATAAAACCATAATGGCAACCATTTGTGCCTACCTTCCCCTTTGATCCCAATTGTGTCAATACGATACAGATAAGAGAATGGTCAACAAGGACAGAAAAAAGAGATTGGTTGAGTAAGTAACAAAACTTAAAAAAGTGAAACCAGCTAAACATATTTACGTATATGGGTACAAGAGCAGAGATTAATATGTGGTAGAAGGGGATTCTCAATCACTAAGACCAGAACATCATCAATTACTTTATGTTCTATTTGCTAAATTATAGATATCCTGCAACAGAAAGCTGTAAAAATGCACTAATTTTTATGTTGGTTGGGACAGTTTGAACATTATACAAAATCAAATAGATGACAAAACATCAAACTAGATGCAGTGATGTTTGTTGTGACAAGAAGAGGATTGTTGGAAAGGGGGGATTCTGGAGAATGTATTTTTTTTATTTATTTATTTGCTTGGTAACTACAATTAGCAATGGCTGAAAATAAATTATGTTTAGCAAGAATCCAAATTGTTTGCTATATTAGCAACAACAGACACCTTTAAGTCATTCAAATTCCTGTTCTTAGCAATTCTGATGTTCGTTGTGAATGTAAGCAAGTCATTGTAATAATGACTGGATTCCTGAAAGTATTAAGTTGTTGTCCTGTAATTGTCTGATTTACTTACTTAAAAAAGGGGTAATTGTGTGAAATCAACAGTTAGCACCCCTGGTGGAGCCGTGAGTCTGTTGAACTTGTTAGAGATATTTCTCCATCTACCACATCTAAGAATGGCCGTTAATGGCATAATTAGAAGTAATGTTGTGATCATGTGCTGAAGGTGCCATCTGGAAAGAGTAGGAACTTCTTAAACAAAGACCAATTTCAAGGCGTCAAATTACAAATTCATTTTTTTCTTTTCAGTCATGTTTTATATACAGCAATTTTATAGTAACTGAAGGAAAATTCAGGTAACTGAAGTTGCGTCTGTAAAATTTTGAAGTGAATGTATGTGAGTGCGCAAGAATCTCTTTTTGAAAAGCTGAATACATCTATCCTTCCATTAAACAGTGAGGGCAGATGCACCTTGCCACATTTTCCCAACTTTTTCCTTTCAGGAACAACACAGTATTAAAATTATACAGTACTTCTAAAATATGTTTTATTTAAAGCTATCAACCTTTAATAATCCCTTTGTGATCGGTTTATTTTTATTAAAACTAAATTATATATTAAATGAATGATACCATACACTCCCAGCAGGCTGTACAAGTCCTGAGTGCACGGTATAATCTGTTCCCCGTCTTGCACCTTGCCGCCTTGTCAGTGTCATGATCTCACCTTATCTATCTCTGACCAGTCTCCTTGGTCTTATATTATTTCCTGTCAGCAGCCCAGTCATGCTGTATAACTCTTTCACAGTTTCCAGTCAGCAACTTCCTCTGTTTCCACAACCAGTCTCCCAGTGACGTGTCTTTTGTCTTTTGTCCCCTCTTTTCTCCGAATTTTGAGTCCCTTTGCACCTTGCACATGATATGACTGAGCTGATGGTGGTCCGAAATGTACATTTGTTCACCAGTTCCTGGTTTTTACCTTCTCATTTCCTCATTTTTGAACTGAAAAATGTTTCAGCAGCCACCTCACCATACCTTTCATTATGATTGCATTTGTTTTGCTAGTTTATTGAAAATTATGAATTTACTTGATCAACTAAATAATATAATCAGTTGTAAAGTAATATTTTGCCATGTGTGGATCCATGTGTGCGTGGGTGTGTGTGTGTGTGTGTGTGCCTGCATTGCAAAATCAGTACTCACATTATGTAGTATAACATGTTAAATCATTCCTGGGTGCTGTCAATTTGGAAATTGTTTACCTATTTATAGGAGCTGCCAGGAAAGTTGACACAACACTATTTTAATTCAAGTGTCTTTTTTGCTGTTTTGAGTTGCTTTTGCGCATTAAGATTTATTGACACATTTATTATGCTGACAGTAATGAACATTACGTTATATATATAGTGGAAACGGTAAAATATTTGCATGCAAGTTTTACCTTAAATGAAATAACATAGGCTCAAACATGACTTGTTTTAAAGTAGAAATAATTACTGAGATGACATGAATTTAAAGGGTTGTAATAACATAACATCATAGTTCTGATGTATTGCAAATTACAACATATATTTAAAAAAAAACTATTTTGGCTGATAAAGGCTTCTTTGTAATTTACAACCTAATATTCTCACTGATACAAATCAGTGCATATACTGTCACACCCACATACCAGCACTGACAAGCTACCACCATGTTAGAAGATTTTGTCAAAACCTCATAAATAACTGCAGATAGAGTTTTGTCAGAGATAGTAGTTGTATGGAAGTTTGCAGAAACCTCTATAACTTTCACATGTAAGTAGAGTTAAGTATATCATGATCCTGCATGATATAAATGCACAACATTTACATTTATATTTTAAAACATATAAAAATATACAACATACTTTGTTCCTACATATAAATATAACATATATTGTTGCTGTGTCAGTATGTAGTATATTTGAAGATGATTTACAGGACCAAGAAGTAAATGGTATGAACACTTTTTATTTCCAAACTCTGAAATGCATTTGTATCTCCCTCCTCTGCTCTGATACCCCTAAATAAATTACAGAGCAACCAGTTGCCTTTAGAAGTTAAATATTATGTACATGTTATATATTCCCACTAAAACTAAAACTGACCTGTGAAAGTCTCAGACATTGGTGGACAGTTGTGTAGAAGTTTAAAGCAGCTTTAGGTTATAAAACAATATCTTAAGCTTTGAACAGCTTAAGATATCCAAAGCTTACTTAAAAAAACATTTTGGCTGATAAAGGCCATTGAATTCAATCTAGATAACATTTGATGTTATCTAGATTGAACATCTAGATAATGTTCAATCCATTATCTAGAATGGAGAGGGTATGGCACCCTGGAAAGCCTGGCAAGAAATGACTTTGCACATAAACAGACAGGAGAGTCAAGAAAGAAATTAACAAGATAGACATGATAAAAAAAAAAGCCCATGATTGTCCTGGAGGAATTTCAGAAATTCACATCTCAAATGACAGAAATGTTGACAGAACAACTGTGATAAGTGATAAGAAGAGTTTTATTGTTGAGAATGGGTCAATAAAGGTCTGTTTGTAATTTCTCACAAGCCTCACAGAGGACACTTGTGATCAAAACCTTCTGGCCTACCATCACAATGTTATGTGTGGACAGAAACAAACACTGCAAAACACTCCTTTTTCATCCCCGTATTATGCTGTGGAAATCCAGTTTAGTAAGTTATGAGAAGATGAACAGAGCTTAAATATTGCGCAATCAAAACCTAGTAGAGGCTACAAACATGACGCTGGGTTGGACTTCACCTCCAATCAGGATAGCAAACGTATACATCCAGCTGCACTTAAATGAATTAGTTCAAATCTTATTCATGTGTTAGAATGTCCTATTTAAAGTTGAGCGTAGAGCCACTTTAGAATCTGCAGGAAGACTTATGAATTGATATTCATAGATGCTTTCCTGTATGAGTTTGAGCTATTTTGCAAAGCAAAATGTGTAAAATTCAGTCTTTAGATGTGCAGAACTGGAAAAGAAAGACCTTTTGATGACTTTCATCTGTAATTTTAGCACCAGGTGGTTCTACAAAGTGTTAATTCAGGGTGGTTTAATGTAACAATAAGTCACATTTTTATTTGTAAATTTAGAAAAAGAAATGGTGAATTTTCTTCGGTGGAAGCGTCATTTCTCCACGCATTGGAGAAGCATGCAAAGACTTGTAAAATATTGTGTCACAATTGACTTTGCAACAAGGTACTTGCTTGATCAAATAAGTGAGTAAATTAGGCTTTTGAAAGTCACGTTTTTAAGATCTACAATTTAACTCTCCTTTTAAATTCAAAAATCCATTTTAGTGTTTACTTGCTTCCTTCTCAGTGCCTAAAACCTGATGTTTCATGTGAAAGCACTCTTATACACCGACTCTGTCAGCCTTGCAGTGAATGGCTGACCAGCAAAATAGCAGTGGGGGGGGGAAATAACCTGCAGTGCATTTACTTAAGTTGACAAGATGATTGACAGTAAAACATGTCCCAGAGGATAAGAAGCAGACAAACAGGATAACTCATGCTTCCTGCTTTGAGGCTGTAAATCAAGCAAGTGGGTGTAAATGCATCTGAAATTACCTGCTTATAGGAAAAATAATGGCAAAGGAAGGGCACTGAGTTTTTACTTGGTAGACCTCAACCTCCTGGGTAGTCTTTCTTCTAAAAAACGTAGGCAACATTTGTAGATATCCTGGTCCTTTTTTAAAAAACAATACTGCAAGGAAATGGTGATCTCCTTTGGGTTCAGTGGATCCACACAGACTGTGCTACAGACGTAAAGGGAAATGAAGAGAAAGTCAAAGAAAGGAAAGGAGAGGACAGTAAATAAAACATATAGCAATAAGGTCGTGCCAAAATAGAACAAGAACTACATTATTTATCTGACAAGAACTTAATTAAAAACTCAAATCCAATACTATCAATAAGCAGTTCAGAGCAAAGAACGTAACACATTGGATGACAGCCAGGGATGAGTACAAAGTTCTCGGTTATCAGTTTCCACTCCACATTTTATTATTTTACAAACGTGTTTTCAGACCAAAATAGCACATCACTATAAAGACAAAATAAAGCCCACAACTGCCTTAGGAAAAAAACGGAAGAAAAAAAGAGAAAGATTTGTTATACAAGATATTGTTTATTTTACTATGTGTGAAGTCAGCATACAAAACTTTTTTATTGTCTGTTAAAAAAAATTTAAAAGAATCAAAGGTCACCATTTGTGCCAGTTAAATCAGTTCAGCTTTGACAACATAAAAATCATCCTAGTTTGTCTTATTATTTTACAATTTGAAAGAAGTTAAGAGGTTTCTTTTGAATGTAAATGTGATTTGTCAGCAATGTTTGTTTTTTTCTTTCTTTTTTTTTTGTAACTCGTTAGATACAGTAGGTCCTTTAATTGAACCACAAAACTTCTGAAATGCTGGAGCTTGCTGTCATGGCATTTCAAACCGCTGGCTGAGCCCTTGAGAAATGTTTTTGTAGGGTTTTGTAGAGGTCGGGCAGCACAGGAAAAAGGTTTTACACTAGTAATAAACATGCAGGAAGGCCGGAGCCTCACATAACAACTGAGAGGATCTCACACACTCAATAGCTCTTCTACTTGTGTTTGCGAGTCTACTCACTAAACCAAACTAACCAAAGACTTCAAGCTGATTCAGTGCAAACAATACACTTTCTAAAAGAAGGAGTTTTTTTTTTTAATATAATTCACATCAGTCTGTAAATTTGAAGAGCAGAGGCTGGTTTTATTTAGCAATCTTGAAATCTCTGCAAAGAATAATTTGTTAAAATTTAAACTGATATGAGCCTGAGATGAGATAAGATTAGATAAGATTAGATACTACGATAGCTTGCAACTGCTGTAAAGCTGTGTGTAAGTAATGAGTGCAGGTGTCATAAACAAATTTATGTGATTTGTCTGTAATGTGAAGAGACATTTTTTTTATCTGTTTTGGCAGCCATTTTAGGTGAAATTCTAAACATTTTAATCACAGATGGTTTTACTGTTTGAAAAGTGAGCAGTTTATGAAGGAAAAAAAACTTGTAAATTTTATGCCATAGAATCTAAAACCTGGAAAGACATAAAATCTTTCCATTATTTAAGTCTTGCGTGTGATGTCATGGCTTTGCCATGAACAACAAAACAGCTGCTAATTTTTTTTTGAGTGTTTCTTTAAAAATGTTTTGTTCATCCAATAAAATGATGAGAGAACTGATGCAAAGTGTTTATTACCACAAGGAATGCTTCCTTTGATGGCAAAACATTTTGTGGCCGGGCCATAATTAGATAACTTTGAGCAATTAGTAAAGGGGTCCAGAACTGTCCAAAGCTGTTTCATGGGTCACTTGGTTTCTGTGTTGTCTCTGCTCTACCGTCTTAAATTCTTCATCCTGTTTGCTCAGCATGCAATATTCCCATAAAATGCTCAGTGTGTTTCAGTCTAAGCTGTCCCAGCAAAACTAAAGCAATACAGGAGGAAAACTGTGACAGACCAAAATCTTAAGGGTAAAAACAAATAAAGCAAATAATTATTCTATTTAACATTTTCCTTTGATTCATTCTAGTTGTTGTCCTGTTTATTTTTTCATTGGCTTGCTTTCAGTAGATTAAATTTTTATAGATTTATTTCTACCTGTGTCTCTGCCCTTCCAAAAGGGTAAATTTACGCACAAGCAGTTCAGGAATGGAGACAATGGGGAGCTACTAAGGAAGCAATTCACTGACTGAAGTAATTGAGAACACAAAATGTGGTGTGGAAACAGAAGCAGCATTTAAGCTGAGGAGCTGAAATGTTGGATAAAGCGAGACCATTGCTTTTATTACCAATTTTCATTCCTGAGATAGCAAGATGAAAAACATACATCTGCATACACCATGTATACTATATTACAAAATTTACTATACTATATTGTGGTATTGTATACATGGTGTTTTTGTGTTTGACCACCTGCATAAGAATTCAACCTAATGTTCTGCAAAATGTATATCATTGCATGTCTGAATTAAAAGTCCAAACTGTAAATGAAGCTTTGGTCAGTACACAAGTTACCTGCCAAGAAGACACAACTAGATAACTAGACATATAAACTTATTCCAAAGAGGTCACAGGGCAGCACTTTTTACATTTACATCAGGTTGAACAGGAAACAGTTTATGTATTATGAACTCTAGGTCACAGCTCTAGGTACTTAGTTAGGTATTCAGACATTTTTCTGTCACTAATTGTACTTTTAACTCAGCTCGTCTAATTGTCTGATTAAACGTCTGACACCATTGTGGAAAAGGGAAAATTTAATTGTTAACAAATGCGTACCTATTAACAACATTAAAGCAATTCTACTGTTTTTATGCTTTTATACATGACTGTTTCATAGACTAAAATACTTTACAAATAGTATATAAGGACATTCCTGGCTGCAAAGATTTTTTTCTCAGGTCTTTTGCTAAACGTTTCAGGACAAAGAAACCTTGATATCATGAGCAAAGTATTTCTTACACAGATACTTTTAGAAGTTACACCTTAAGTTCACCAAAGTGAAACATAAAAAAGGTTTCCGAACATCCACCTTCCGACATAAATAACACCCTTTGAGCTTCAAACTGTGCTTGTATTTTGTGCCCTTTAAAGAAAACCTTTTACATTATTTTAGTACTTTTTTGACCATCTCACATTTAAATCTGAGTTAAGGTCCTTTTACAATTCTGTGGGCCTAATTGGTGTTAGAGAAAATAAACTGTAAGATAAAGAGTGGATAAATAAATACCACTTATCCTATGTGGGATTCCTGAAATACCAAAAGCACTATTAATTTGCTATTGCAAACATTTGCTGTTCAACTGAAGGCAAAAATGTGCCATATGAGGATTTATGCATTGAATTTCTTTTTTCTGTAAGAATTGTGGTAAGAATTAAAGATAAAGACTGTACTTACTGCAGTCACGTAAATACAGGTGGGTAAATAAAGCTTTAAAATGAACTTAAGTGGGATTCCAATTATTTATTTTAAGGCTTTACTTTGCTGACTACATTTTGCTGACTACATTACATTTGTTTTTTCACAAACAGTTAAGCACAAAATTATTCTTACATCTGGCAGAATTTAACTTAAACTTTTCTTTCAACCAAAAAAATTGTTTTATATAGGAAATATATCATAAATGCCTTTACTATTTTATTTTTCAGCAATAAAATATTAACCTTTCCATTCTATGCATGATCATTTTTTCTTTAAATCCCAAAAATACCTCACATCCTAGGCTCACTGGTTTGCCCACTACGATTGGACTTCAGGACTTTCAGAAACTTGTGAACAAATACATCAACCGTGGTGCTGGTTGCCTACAGAGCATGGAAATAATGAGTAACAACATTCCTGATGAAGTGTTCCTGACCCTAACTTGGACAAAACTCAGTAATCTTGCCACTTATTGCTACCATTGCTATTCACCGTTCTCATTTGCCAGCATTCCCTAGCATTTTCTCTGAATCCTTGTCGTAACAGGGAATTTTACACACACACACATACCACACACACACACACACACACACACACACACATACACACACACACACACCTACACACCTACACACACACACACACACACACACACACACAAACACCTTACTATAAGTTTCACAGCACTCTGTAAATCAAAATTAAACAGTGGGTCCTCCAGATATATGAAATGAATTTTCTAATTCTACATTAGAAACTCTTTCTTCTATTATATTTTCAAGTACAAGAGCAATATGTTATGGGGGAAAAACTTACATTTTCAAAAGCAGATTCAATACGTCTGAAAATCTTCAACAAATGTTTTATAAAATATTAATTTTCTCACAAGCCATCAGGCCATAGCTAATGTTACCGGGTCTCATCTGTCTGCAAAGCTCCAGCTGTCTATTCCGCTGAGAGCAGCTCATTTAAAGTCAAGTTTGACAGAGTGCAGCACAGATCCAAATCCCATTTGACTTTCCCTTTGGTTCTCTGAACTCATCTTCACTCCTCTAGCTAGTTTGGAACATGCCAAACTTCTGCTGCTCCTGCATACACAAATGTTATTTAAGGCTTCAGTGATGACTCTATTTCTCAGGGTCTGCAGGCCACTCCTATTCTGAAATTTGATGTTTTGGTTCTTGTCTTGGAGGCCCAGAACAGAATGAGCAACTGGATATTAACTGGCAGAGGAACTGGGCAAATAAATTATCCTTTATGGATATTTATCTAGTTCTGATATTGATACTCAGCTCTCCCAGCAAAAAGAGAGATGTGTCAGCTGTGCATCATACACTGTGCCCTAGCTAATTGAAGAAATAGTACTATATAGTTCCATGCATACATATTGATAAAAATAATTAGCAGTATATTTACTGGTCATCAGATCTGATGTTTTTGGCAGCTTTCAAATCTTTTTGGAATTCATACAGATTTCTCATATCTCCTCAAATCTAAACCTCTAAACAAATAAAGATATGAGGGGAAAATAGCTTTGTTTGTGTGCCACATTTTTCAAATTTCTTTCGTCTGACACACGTTTGTCATACTGGAGAACGAACAGGGATATCTTTTCTATTGTGTAGTTTATCTTTGCATTCCAGAATTGATAAATTCTCATTGGAGATCTCAGGTGTCTGACTGCAGTTCACAGTTTAATCACTACAGTCGTGGTGTTTGAAGCTAATTTAACTCTGTTGTTTGACACTCTCACCCTCCTTGTAGGTGCAGTTCAACTTTTTTTTCCAATTGAGAACCAAAGCTGGTTGCTCCAGAGTAAATTGATAGACTTTGTTTGAAGACACCATTTGCAAAAAACAAAGACAAGACAATACAAACCAAACATTATCATGTCTATAAACGCAACAAAGAGGATGGACAAGGAAAAGCTATTGAGTCCAACCAGGCTGGACACCGGAACAAGCTCTACGGAATTATTACCATGAAGGGATGGCTTGGGTTATTTGAAAATCAATTCTGTTAAGTTATTATTTTAATAATTTCTCATTTACATAACAATCTGTGTGGTTAACAGTCTCTAAAAGAACTGCCTGCGATTTCCTTTGAGGGAGTCAAATCATTGTCAGAGCATGAAAATCTAACAGCTAGTCAGACGCATCTACAGCTCCAGCTGATTTTAGTGATTAAACTTGGTCAGACTGTTTGTTCACAAATCACTATAATTAACACAGCTGCTGGCTTTTAAACTATAGTTTTACTATGTTGAAGTTATGTTTACAATTCCAGATCTAGAAATTATCCCTGCAAATTTAGCGAGTAAGTAATCTAGTAGTGGACGCATTTCAAATTATGACTTGAGCTAAAGGCTGCAGATCCTACTAAGACAACTTACTCCTGACTAATCACATGCATCATGGTGTTACTGTTGAATGCATTACCACCATGGTCAGTTAACCAACGTTTGAGAGTGGGCAGATGCCAAGTCCTATTGGAAAATGAAATCAACGTCTCTAGAAGGAAGCTTGAAGTGCACTAAAAGTCACTTAATGAATTTTACAATGGCTGCAGTAACTGTCAACTTCCAAACACATAGTGAACCAACCAGCAGATGACAATCCACCCAAAGTCTTGAAGCTTCACACTATAGTTCAGGCAACATGGATCCTGTGCCCTTCACTCTGGACTGGCGACCTGTCCAGAGTGAACCCTGCCTCTCGCCCGGAACGTTAGCTGGAGATAGGCACTAGCAACCCTCCCGACCCCACCAAGGGACAAGGGTGTAAGAAAATGGATGGATGGATGGATGGATCCTGTGCCTTTTCCTTGAGGCTCTGGGATCTTGACTTCTAAATGAAATGCAAACTTTACCATCATCTGAAAAAGAAAACTTTGAAACACTGAGCAACAGTTAGGTTCTTTTTCTTCTTATGCAAAGTAAGGTGCCTCTGACGTTGTCTCGAGTTCTGAAGTGGCTTGGGCTACGTCATTTGTAGCCCATGGGAGCCTCAGTCCACTCCTTGTGAATCTCTGTTGCCGAGGAGCCTTTTCCAACCCTACTTTTTCTTTCCACTAAACTTTCTTCAAATATACTACAGAACTCTGTGAACAACTAGCTTCTTTAGCGATTACCTTTTGAGGCATCTGTCAAGTCAGCAGTATCCCCCATGACCCAGCCGGGAAACCATTCAGAGGATCTAAGTGTCTGACTCTTTATTTAGGGTTTTAATTTTATCTAAACGATAGTTATTAAAATCATAAGAAGGAAAGGAATAAATATTCCAGTCTAGATGTAATATATCTATATAATATGCTTGAATTCAGAAATGAGTGAAAACATGATGAAAAGAGTTGTATGTTGTATTTAATGTGGATCTATGAAAGATTTAAGCAGAAGTTTCAGGAGTTTTCTCCAATGATTCATTGCTCTGCAGGAAATCTTGGAGCAAGTTTTCATCTCCGTCACTGTCGAGTGAAATTAGGTAATAATTAAAATGTCTATATTTTTAAGGATGGGCCACTTCCCTTCTCTCATTATGATATTGCACAGAGAAAAATTAAAATAAATCACAAGATAATTTAGTTAATAAAAAACAGATAAAAATATCAAAGAAAAAAGCTGAACAGTTAATGGGAAAACACTGTTTAACTGATATATGAAAAATATTAAATTATGAACAGGGAAGTATGGTGTAATGTTAGGAACACCAGGCAAAAACTAAATAAATAAATAAAATAATAAAAAATTTGGATAGGTGACCTTGTGACAATTAGCTGTAGAATATTTGGTGGTCAGCTGAGAGGACATGCTTTGGGTTTCTATTTGCTAGAATGGATCCGTGAGTTTGGGATCAGCTGCGACGGGCAGGTCTGTTCACAGGGTTGATGTTTTACTGCTTGCTCAACACTACATCTAATAACTATGTAGAGAACATCCTTTCAGTTAATGAATTACTGTGGCTTCGTTCATTCGAGATAAAGAACAAAACATATCGTGGAACATTCAAAAATATTTTTGATTGTTCGATGCCTTGTGAAATTATTGATAACCCCTGAACTTTTACACATTTTGTCAATGAATAATGAATTTTATTGCGACTTGATAGACTGTGATAGACCAACTCAGAGCAAGTCATACCTGTAGAGTGGAAAGAAAATGATAAATGGTTCTTTATTGTTTTTGCAAAGATCTCAAATGCATGATTAGCATTTGTCTTTATGCTGAAATCCCAAAATAAAATCCAATGCAACCAATTGCTTTCATTTGCTTAATTATGCAGACCAACATAGCTGCTTTGTGAACAAATAACACCATGAACACAAGGATGGGAGAAAGTTACAGAGAAGAGGAAACCTACCAATTAGTGTATGTTCTTCTAAACTGGCCGAGTGGGACAAGAAGAGTTTCAATTAAAGAAACAAGCAAGTTAATCACTATAATGGAAAAGGGACAGCAGAGATTCCCATCGCAGGTGGAAGAATTTGTCAGCAGAACAGCTATTAGTAATCTACTCCACAGATCTGGCCTTTCTGGAAGAGTGGGATGATTGTTGAACAGAAAAAGAAATCCATAATAAGTCTTGTTTGAAGTTTGCCCCAAGAATAGCAAGCATGGGGAAGAAAATGCTTTATTGAGAAGCTGAACATTGTGGCCCGCATGAAAAAGACTATGGCAACACTCTGCCTGAGCAAACCATTCCTGAAAAATATGCAAGTTAGTAGTTGTAAAATAAATAAATAAATAAACATCACCTATCATTTTCCTTCCTCTTCTCTGTTATGCCTTACTTTATGATATTAATGAAACACATTTAAGTTTGTGGTTTTAACATTACAGTATGTGAAATAATTCCAGGTGTATGAATGCTTCTACAAGGCACTGTAATTACTTCTAATTAGCTGCTACTTGCTGAAAAGCTAAACATTTAAAAAGTTATAATATTTTTTAAGATAAGTTTTAGAACACAATAAGTCTAATTGATAATAAAGGCATTATTTTAATGTCTTTGTCTCAGAATGTGCCCCCCAAACAGGGCATGCAAGACATTATTATGAAAGTGTCTGCTCTGGGAGGAAGGGTGAGACCTAAATGTCAGATAGGGAGTTGTCTATGTTTTATCTGACTCCTCCGTATGTGCTGTCAGTGGGCCTAACTGTTAGTAAAGGACAACATTATGTACTGGAGTCATTCCATAGACGAAGCACACAAATAAGGAACTCAAAATAGACTTGAAATCCTCAAAATGTGTCATAATTAAATCAAACTTTATTACTTAGAGCTCTCAGTGGGAAGCTCTGCTGTAAAGCTTGACATGCGTGTATCAAAAGGAAATTTTACCTTTGATTGGATAGGGCTATTTAAAGACACAGATCTATTACTCACAAAAGTCCAAAGACCAGAGAGGGTTCCAAAGAGAGGCTGTAGGGAGAGGGAGGAAGCAGAGGGAGGGATGTGAGAGACCAGTCTTTTGGATTTCTCATTAATTCAGCGTGGCCCTCTCTTTCAGTTTTTTTTTTTTTTTTTTTTTTAAAGCCCGCCCACCAACCATTATCAGCACTCAGGCCTTATATATGCAGCCTTGTGTGCAGTTGTTTGTGAGTTTAACCACTCAGACCTTGCAGAAGACCAGCTTCAACTTAAACCGTAAACAGCCAGACCTCATCAGCCACCATGCGAGAGTTCAAGAGCAAGGAGTTCTGGAGGGCCGTTTTGGCTGAACTGGTCGGCATGACCCTCTTCATTTTCCTCAGCATCTCCACAGCTATCGGGAACAAGAACAACACTGCCCCGGACCAGGAGGTGAAGGTGTCACTGGCATTTGGACTTGCAATTGCGACTCTAGCCCAGAGTTTGGGCCACATTAGCGGAGCCCACCTGAACCCTGCAGTGACCCTCGGGATGCTTGCAAGCTGCCAGATCAGTGTGTTTAAGGCAGTGATGTACATTGTGGCACAAATGCTTGGCTCAGCTCTGGCCAGTGGCATTGTGTATGGCACACGTCCAAATGACACGATTGCACTGGGGCTGAACTCTGTAAGTATTTATTTTGATAGTTCTCCAAAAAAAAAATAAGGATATATATCCACATTTAATTTCAGCATGTTGTAGCTATCATAAGGAAGGCTGAACTGAAATTATTTATCTTGCCCTCTTACTTAGAAGAAGTGAGAGATTGTTAAAACAGCTGAACAGCTGCAAGAAATTTAAAGTGAACATATGCAGAATTAACACTTTGAGTTAGGAGCTTTTGGACACTTGGGCTTTACAGATAAAAACTTATCCGTGAGCAGCGCTGAAAAAGATAACTTTTCTGTTGATAACTTATAACGAATCGAATTCTGCTTCTCTGCCAAGTTGCTGTCAAAGTTTCAGGACAATACCAGCGAACTGCTAAATGAGAAACTGGGAGGGGGAGGATGGGAAACTATCCATCTAAATAAAACCAACTAACAGAGTGCTGTTGTTCTGTTTTTTTTCCCCTCACAGCTTAACGGTGTCACCCCCAGCCAAGGCGTAGGCATAGAGCTCCTGGCAACGTTTCAGCTCGTGCTGTGTGTCATTGCAGTCACTGATAAAAGGCGGCGTGATGTCACCGGCTCGGCACCCCTGGCCATTGGCCTCTCGGTCTGCCTGGGACACTTGGCAGCTGTGAGTTTATCCTCAAAACCATTGCAGGGTTTACCCAGTAAAGGTGCACCATGTTTCAGTGTGGTGAACCAGCAGTAAACATGACAAAGCTCTTGAAAACCATGAATTTTGCAGCTTGCTTTAGTCAATATCCTTCATCCCAGAAGATAATATTACTTTGTGATTGCAGATCAGCTACACAGGCTGCGGCATCAACCCAGCCCGTTCCTTTGGTCCAGCTTTGATCCTGAATGATTTCACAGATCACTGGGTAAGTCAGTGGGTAAAAACACATGAGCATTTTATGCACAAGTCCCAACTCTCCACACATTATGTCTCAATATCAAGAAACTTAATTGCTTCCTAAAAGCAAGTTAGTTAATGATAGTTCAAAAAAGGGTCAGCAATAATTCAGTATAAGTCACTGACAATAGGAAAGCTTCTTATTTGTGGATTGACTGATCAGTGCTGTCTGTTCCAGGTGTACTGGGTGGGTCCGATGTGTGGTGGCGTGGCTGCGGCTCTCATTTACGATTTCTTGCTGTCGCCCAAATTTGACGACTTCCCAGAGCGCGTGAAGGTGCTGGTGAGTGGGCCAGTCGGGGACTACGACGTCAACGGAGGCAACGACCCGACCACCATGGAGCTGACATCTAAATAGCTACACACACTTAACCCAATGTACATGTCTATACTATTGTAAAAAGATATAAAAGCTCTTGAATTTAGTGTATTTTAGCATTTTTGTGTTATTTTAATTACCAACAAGGGGTTTTCTACTACAGCTCATTTAGTGTCACCTTCTAATTCAATTTTTTTGTCGACCCAGTGCAAACCTATCATCCAAACTTGTTGCTTCGGTGTGCACAATTTTGTATTGAAATCCTAACAAAGCAATTTGGAAAATCTTTTGTTTCTTTATCAGTATTGTATGTTGAGCCATTTTTGTACATTTCTGTATTTCTGTATCACCTCTTATTGCTGACAGATAAGATATTGTGTGTGCACTCAAATGTTTCACTTTTATAAGTAAAATAAAAAAGAAACTTAACATGAGCAGTTGCAACTGTTTTCATACTTATGGTTTAAAAAAACATAAAGTAGACTTTTTGGGGGGAGTCTGCGGGGGTTAAGTTGTCACTATAAAAACTCTCACCCATTATAAATGGAAAGCTGAAGATTTCATAAAAATGCAACCAATACCTCAATTCAGTGCAGTTTGGTGTGACTTCTAAACACATGGTAACCTAAAGCTATTCCAATACGAAGCAGGTTGTAACTTATTGCAGCAACTTATTCTCAGACAATTTTGTAACAGATCTTCTAAATTTAGCTTATGACTAATAAGCCGAAAGAGAAAAATAAAAAAATGAACTTACATTCATTTTTCCCTTTCCCTGAAACTCTACGCAAAGCATCAAAACGTTTCTTTGTCAGAAAATTTAAGCAAAGTGGACACCTGTATTAACAAGCAGAACTCAGCAGCTCAGAGTGAGAAACCAAAGTACTGCAGATAAAGGAAAAACATCTACACAGCATGATAGCCCAAGATAAGACTGAGGTGAAGGTCATATTCTTCCAAGATAAAAGAAGAAAGTATATCTGGCTGACAATATTTCGTCAAAAACAAACATAATTGTTTTTCATGAAAAAGTAGTTTAATCAAATTATCAAATTACTTTTTTATGCACCTGTAAAGAAATCTGGTGGCAGAGTTGTGAAAGCTTAGTTGAAATTAATGGTCAGAGGTTCTCAAACAGTAATGGTTAAACAAAGAAGAGGTGTGATGAGATTTTGCGGCATATTAAACTATCTCAAGATTTCCCCTAAAAATGAAGTCTTTATATTGTGGCTATAACTTCTAAACATTTAACCAGACAATCGTTCTACATGTAAATAAACTATCTGTAGAGCAAGTAAGTAAAAATGATACGTTTTACACCAAAAAGGTTTTAACACAGCTGTCCACATCTGTGCATGTCTTGCTGACAAGCAAGTGCTGTACTTTTTTTTTTTCAGCTCAGCTGATTGACCACATATGACTAAGAGACACAGTTTCACTACTGGGTCTGAGGGGGGCGATGATGAGCTGGGTCGTTCATTTCCAACTGAGAAGGAAAGAATGAGAAAAAAGACTGAAAAGAAAATGGTAAAGTTATTTCTTGTCAGAATTAATCATTCTGAGAAACACCAGGGCTCTCCTCATTTCTCTTCTGTTTGTGTTTTTTCCCCTTCTGCTCATGAACTGACCCATTATCTCTTTATCTGTTATGTCTTTGTGTGACTTTCTAACAGGAAGTGATGTCCTGCTCTCAGTGTGCTCAGTAAGAGAAATCTGGCTACACAGGTATCAGTGGATAGATCCTAGTTAGTGGTAATAAATGAATAAATCAGTCTCACATAGATTCCATGTTAGAGTGCATAGGGAGGTATGAAGCGCACCTTAAATTGGATATGTTCATACTTAGTTATTTGCATTTAAAACTGAACCACAATCTCAAGAATAATCCTGTTTTACTTTGGATGTGTGTCCAACTCTCAGTTGTTGTTAAGCTCCATCCTTTTATAGGACATGTGTGGGAAAACCCAGAATTTTGATGAAATTTTACTAAACTGCAAAATTGTTACTTGAAAAGCTGCTATTTACCAATGATTAAAGCTACCGATGAAAGCCACTTTACTGAAACTTCTGCTACTCTCCCAAAGGATTAACTTACAAATAATACTAGGATTGTTTAAACTTTTGGTAAATTATTAGCCTCAGAAATAAAGCTGGTTCCATTTTTACTCTCATTTTGTAGTAAAAATGGAAGCAGCTTTTGAATTGCACCATTGTGTTGAGAGTGTTCGTACAAACTGCTCATTTAGCAAAAAACACTCCATTACAACAGCACCAAAGAAGCTTTTAAATTGTTAATGCTAGGAGCATTTTGGTACCCCACAGAAAAAACAAGGACAGGCAAGATACATGCTCAAAGTATTCTGACTAATAGCTTTGTGTCAAAGCTACTAGATAACTTTGATTAGATAGCATAGATGCTATGCATAGCTATGCATGCTTGCTTTGCATAGCATAGATGCTATGCAAAAGATGCTTTCCATAGATTGCATAGCATAAATGCTATGCAACATAGGAGACTTCAAAGTTATCCTTTCAAGGGCTATTTCTAAGTTATGTAAATAGTCTGAACTAAACTTAAACATCTCTAAATCAAACCTGAGCCTGATGAATTAGATATTCTTTAAACCATTCTCACATTTATGAATCATTCACTCTATTTGTAAAAGTACAAAATGGAGCAATTTTGATGTTTGTTTTTTGGCACAAGGATGACCTTTAAATTAGACAAGTATACAACCCCTAATGTGTAGACAATTCAAACTTGGATAAAACAATTTCTTCACTGGTTTCTATTTTTTAATCACAGTTTGTCAATGGTGAAACCCTTACTCTATGAGAAAATGGGAGAAAAAAACTTTCAGTTTGTCCCAAAACATCTTGTACTATCTAATGTGGGCAAAAACAATTATCTTCATATTTGTAACTATAAAAAAACTATAATAAATTGGATTTTGTAACAGTTGCGTGGAAATCACATTTTCATTTCCAAGATGCAATGAAAAGCAGATGAATGCTCCACACTTAATGTTTCAACAAAGCCAAATTTTTTGCGACAGCTGACATTTGTTACTCCAAAAAAGCTAAAAGAGACTCTCCCTTGTATTGACATTTAAAGAAAATAGAAGATGAAAGAAAAGAAGGACATGTATGACTGGGTAACATTCCCTTTCCTTTCAGATGCAAAAGGGCACCATGCTTGGATAGCTTTGCCCATTCTATTGCTGTCTCATTAATGTCTGCCTGTTTTCTTAGACACCCTGCAGGAAGGCAATTACATGCTTGGTTTGTGAAAACCCATACGAGTGGACCCCTTTTCCTTTGCCTGAGCTATTCTATTATTTATGTTCTTATTTTAAAAAGTAAGAAGAAAAGCTGAAGAATATAGGTTAATTAACTTGGTTCCCGAAATGGCTTGTAGGAATCTGCTCCTTACTGACCATCTCATCTGTTTTTATGGTTGTGTTCTCATAACCTAACTACGACATCCTGCTTTTAACCAAAGATCTGACACATTTTCCTTTTTCTTAACCTTGTTAAATACTCTTAAACAGTTTCCATTTCATGCAGTTTGAAGATATAAAGTGTTGTACACAGAAAAAAGTTAATGTGGAAATTAAACCATAAACTTCAATATATTAAGGGAAGATTAACAACAAGAACCTCAGTGAGAAAATCTGCCAAGAGTTCTTTTGCTGCCAATGAGAATCTGTTGATTGAACAACTTTTAGTCGAGTCCTCCACAGAGCCGGTGTTTATGGGAAAAGGTAAAGGAGTTCAAAAGTAGTAGTTTTTCTGGATTCCAAGTTCTAATGCCTGTTGTGTAAGCCAACACAACCGCAGAGAAAACATGTGGTCAGATAACATCAAAGCAAAACTTCCTGGCTTCTGCTTTTCTTCAAAGGGGATAGTTAAAGGACAAGTTAAAGTTACAGGTGGATGAGTTAGGAACTTTGTATTGGCTCAGAGGTTCACCTTCCAACAGGACAATGACCTCAAATATTATGCCAGAGGTATAATCAAACGGGTAAGATCAAAGTATAGTTACGTTAGAAAGGCCCGGTCAGAGTGGAAAAGGTGTGAAAGTCTGTCTTTGTAGATGCTTTCCACTCAATAAGAGTAAGCTTAAGCTGTTTTTCAAATAACAAAGAGCAAAAATCTCAAATTTCACTTTTTTATTGCAAAGTTGGTAGAGATCCAAAGGATTTGCAGCAGTTGCTGCAGCAGCAAATAGTGGCTCTGCAACTGAATGAAAATGTTTGTCACACTCTTCAGATACTGTGAAAACTTTGAAAACCAAGTATTTCTTTCACAAAAGCAAATCAATGTTTGTGGCTGTACTGTGATAAAATATGAACAAAATATGTGCATCTTTCAAAGACACTAAATGAACAAAAGCTGAACTTTAGGCCCACCTTGAATTAATCTAAGGGTGGAGATACCTTCAGCATACCACATAATATTCTTCTACTTTCTACTTTCCACAAGTTTAAATGACTTTCCTTCCATTGTTTGAGGCTGCCGTTTTTCTGAAGCTGCTTGTCAATTGATTGACCTATCTTTATTGCTCTGTTTTCACCTTTGCATATCTCTTGTGTTCTTTGAATTCACCTGTGTTGGAACATGAAGCCAAAGCCAATTGACCTGCAATAAAGGCATTAATAAATAAACAAATAAATAACAGGGAAAAGTGGGATGAAAGCTCCGGTTGTTTTTATTATAGGCATGCCGTGTGATTCATGATCACGTCACTTCCTGCAGTACACGTTCCTGGAGGCAGTTTTCCAGGAATTCACACTAATACTGTGACTGGGCCCTTACGGTTTTGTATTGACGCTGCCTGTTTTCAAGGAAGTGGCACTTTTCTTAGAATTTCGACATTCCTATTCAAAGAGCCTGGATCCTTCAGCTCCTCCTCTCATGCTTTTTACATTTCATAAGAGAAAAGAAATGCCACAATTTGTATATGTTTCCTTTTTCAAATTTAATGACCAGTTTGAATACCATACACTGTTGCGACAGAACTAAATCTTCAGCGGCTCTGGTGAATGATCTGTGACTGAATGCAAGCGCTGTCTTTTACAAGAGTACTTGATGTCATCATGGGTGGTAACAGACCATTAACAGTTCTGCGAAAAATGTGATGGGAAATAAGTGATAGCTAGATAATATGTGATCAGGAGCCTTATTTAAGGAAAATTGCACACACACACAAAGTCAGTAGCTTGGCTTTTTCTGAACAGAACACCTGAAAGCAATACTGAGCTCTCTGGCCTCGGATTGCACAAACTCCTGACCTGGACTCTGGATTACCAGCAGCAAATGGATATAATCAACCCTACTACGTAGTGTGACACATAGATTTCTCATCATGTTATTCTGACATATTTTTAATCCGTTTCAAGCACATGGAAGGCACGTCATTAAAATTGTAAGTATCATATTGCATTGCTCGACAGAAAGCACTCACTTTGATTATTCATTTCTCATTTGTCCACCTCTTCATTGTTTCATCGCTTAAAAATATTCCCAATCTATAGCTATATCACGTTCGAAATATTTTGTGCATCTGCAAGAGTTGATTTAGACTCGCAAATCGTATTTTTATTATCTGAAATTGGCAGGGTATGAAAATTATGTGCAGGGTGAGGACAAGATGAGGTGCTCCTACTGGCAAAAAGATCAAAGTCGGTTTTAATAAGCTCTGAAATTCTTTCCTTAACCAGAGAGAGGTTCTCACCAAGTCAGATGAAAGTCACCCTTCTGACCAATCGATTAGCTGGGAAAAGTTTGTGCAAAGCTTAACCAGAAAAAGTTGTTTCTGTCATTGTTCGTTGTGGTTTGTCTCAATAAATACATAGTACTACTAAACCATATTTGTTTAAAACTTTGATTAAAAGCAAATAAAAAAATAGTGGTATAAAAAAAAATATGTAAAAATTAAGGTTTTTGTAGAGGTAGACAGAGACTCGATACAATTTAAACACTCTGAAGCAGAAGATCAGGTTTCCTCTTGGAGAGTCACATTCTTATTAATTTGCCATAATTTTGTCAGCAAAGGCCAAATCCATTGTTGCTTCAAAGTGGTCACAGACAGAATAGCTGTTTTATTTTCTGTCTTGGACAGAAAACAACTGTTTTCGAATAGCATCCTGCATCCTCGCTGGCTGCCCAGGATGCCAGTGAAACAATGAGACCATATGCAGTGGAGACTTTATTCGTGTCCCATCTGCCCCTCCTACCATTAACCGTCACACGGTGCCTTTCACATGAACCTGTCCTCGTTCTCACTCCCATATTGATTCTACTGCATTTGTATTCATTTTAAGACAGGTTTCATTTGTGCTGCAAACATAGTAACACTGATACAAACAACCTTTTATGTTGAAGAATAACCCCCCCCCCCCCCCCATGACGCTGTTACCACCATGCGGCAACTGTGTGGATAGTTTTTCAGGTTGATATGTGCTGTTAGTTTTCTGTTACATAAAAAATAATAATAATCAGGAAGTTAAAGTAGGATTTAGAACCAACAGCAGAACCACAACAATGTAGCAGGAGAAAGCACACGTCCAAAATACTGTACAGCCATCCACACGAAGATATTGTTTAGAAAAAGAGATATTATTGGTGGCAGGTCAAATACGAGCTTTGAGTGTGCGTTACACAGGAAACGTAGTCACCCACTTAGTCTCAGCAGATATTAGGGGAGACTATATAACACAAGTGTCACCTATTTCTAAATTAGGCAACAGAAAACCTAATCAGGGGACACTTTTTTTGAGTGCTTGTGACGTCCCAAGAGGTGCGACATCCTGGGCAGGCAGCCAGCCAACCAGCCACCCAAACTACAATTGACAATAAAATAGCAAAACTTAAGCCTAATCAATTTTATGCTATCACAAAACTAAAGGATTTCCAGGCAGACTTATAAATGCTAGTTTATCTAAAAATAGAAGGACAAGATAAAGCAGAGCACAATTCAGAGATATCCAAGAAAATACTCAAGTTAGAGGCTGTTTGTAGGAAAAGGAAAAGTAGGCATGCGATGCTGTGTCGGCAAAGGTAAGGGTGATGCTTTAAAAGGTTTCTCATTCTTTTCTCAGGAAGGAAGACATGAAGTGGCATGGCCCTTTACCCCACAGGTTCTTTTGCACAGAAAGGCAGAGCAGGAGTCTGGTTTCCTTGTCATGCATTCAAAAGGTCATATTTTCTTTGCAGCGGTAAGTGACTGATGTTGGCCTCAATGCAGTCAGCATGGCACGGCATATGCTTAAAAATAGAATGTGAGCTATAAGGACAGAAAAAAAAAGACATTTGACAAGACTTTAAGCATGAACTGAGATTGTCAAGATGCCTTTTTGGAGTCAAGAATGATTGAAAATGTTTATTCTCAATAGAGAATATATTTGAAGTTTGTTGATTCTGGGAGAGATAAAAGTAAAATTCAATAAAATTTCAAGGAGTGCGAGAAATAAATGATAACTGCAAAGCTTTTGCATCTTCTAACAGTGGCCAATCTTCTCTGCCTTCATTGAAAAGCCTGTTAGCCTTGAAAAAAAGCTAATAAAAGGGGGCAACTCCTCAGCATCTATGCACACCCAGAATTGCATACAGTTTTCACAAAAGGTTTGTTTTGGTGATAGGACAATCAGACCATGAGATGTTCTTTAACGCGTCCTACACATTCTCAATGGGATTTAGGTTCTGAACTCTATTGTGGACAGTCAGTGTGTGAAAGCAGTGTCTCGTGGTCTCTGAACAACTCTTTCACAATTCAAGCCCACTAAATCCTGGCATTGTCTGCTAAAGTGAGATGGTTGCTTAAGGAGTGAGAAGCTGCTCACTCAGTTACTTTGTGTTATTTAACTTGCTGCCAGCTGCTATGAATCACTGCAGTACTTTTCCAATTAAAGTCTCCTATCTATTAGTGCAGTCAAGGTTTTTAACTTTTTTTTAATCCTTACAATGAGTTTTGCTATTAACTCAAAAGAACACCCAGGTAAAATCATTTGTTGTGTATTAAGCTCTTTTTTTCCCTTTTAATTATAATCTAAAAGGTTAACGATTAAGAACAGTTTAGTTTGGTTTTACATAAGCTGTGAAAAAAAAAATAAAAAAATAAAAATAAATGATATAATAATAATAATAATAATAATAATAATAAGATGCATCTCAGCCTTGAGCTAAGCTGGAAAGGTACTGAACAGAGCATGAGAAATAAAGGGCATTTAAAGGTTCTGAAATGCAAATGCCTTGACTTTTCCTGATCAGGTAGAGTTTTTTCTAATTGGGCCGGATGAGGGCAGGTCAGTGTTACACACAGTGTCCGGTTGCAGGTACAGCCAAATTTTGTGCTTCTGTGTACTTTGACATCACGCAAATGTCACATAAGGTCTGCTGGTTAAACATTTTCTAAGTTTCCCTGTGCAAGATTCAAATGTGAAGCTTTTCTGGGGAAGAAGAGAATTTAAACACAGAAGATGCAGACAAAAGGGTGAGGTTAAGGGTGGATGTGATCAAAATCTAGAGTTATGGCCTACATGTATTCTACATTTGGGAGAAAATTAAAATGGCATGTCAGCGTGAGAACATCATGCCCTCAGTGAAACACGGTGGTGGCAGCACAGTGCAGTAGGGATGGTTCTTCAGCAGGAACATCTGACAAAGGAATTATTCCTTAATAAAGATAAATGACAAAAGTTTCAGTCTAGATAAATAAAAGATGGCAGAGATGTGCACCGAATGACAAGTTAGGGCTTAACACAAATTTACACCGCACTATTCCGATTACACATTAGTGGATTTACATTGAAAAAATGTGGGAAAGTTCAATGGATGTGAATATTTTTCGAGACAACAAAAACTGGGATTGGCTAGTGGAGCTCATTTGAATCCTTGCATTAACTTGAAACTGCTTATGACTGGCAGGGACAGTGTCCTCTGAGCCTGGTGCTACGTGGATAGCGCAGATGGTGGGCGCAGTAGCTGGCAGGGCCTTCGTGCATGGTCTTATTCTAGAAACAACACATTTGCTTGCTGTTAACAAGCAACGAGTGAATCCAATTTTTCAGACTCATGCTTTTTCTGATAAATTACATTTAGGACTGGGTGGAATTTGGGGATAATGCTGTCAGACTAATCTGGTTATGTGGAAGGGTCGTGTTGTAGCATTTACGACTGCCTTACTTGCTAACGGCTGGTGATTTACTAATAACTGTGAATTATTGAGGTCTGTAGTTGTGTGCAGGAAAGGCAGGCCTTCTTTTTATAAAGACTTTCGTAGGATGAAAGCATGTGCTGACTTCTGCAGTAACTCATGTAGTGAATCAGGCAGATAAATAAAGTCAATTCAGGGGTTTGTGCAGCATTCTTGATTCCAGGAAAATGATGAGTAAAGCAGTGATCTTTGCAAGCTTTGCACCACTGGTATTTAATATGCTAGGGGTTTTTTTCTATGTAGCTCATGAAGTCCAAGAAAACATCCAGATCACAACTGACTTTGATAAAAGAGCCCATTGACATTTTTTTTCTTTCTTAGATGGAGTCAGTCCATGAGAAGATTTTGACTTGGAGTCCCACCTGCATTGATAAAATTAAGTATCTTGACAGGAACATGCCTATAATCTTTCTGCATTAGGTGTCCCCTGCAGGGGCGGGGACACCTTATTGAGGTGAGTTAATCAAAACATTCCTTCATTTCCCCGAGTCATTAATTTAGCAGATGGTTCCTCCATTGCACAGAGGCCTCGTACAATAGATTGGCTTAGTATTCTCTGGCTGATGTGCAGCCAGGAAAACAAGAGATGTTCTCCTCTGACATGTTTGCAGATCAACAAGGCAGGAAGTGGAATCAACTCATCTCTGTCCTTTGGCCCAGTAGTTCATTGTGCTGAAAATGAGAACTAGTAAGATATTTCATTTGTGCATATTGGATGTGCCTGTCCTGTTGTTTGGTTCTTCAGGTGTACTGGAAAGAGCCGCTGAGTGATACCAGGACATCTGTACAATTACCTGCTGCCAACTGAAGATGAGCTCTTCTGTTCTATTGTGCTGTGTTACAATACAGAAAAAAAAAACCACTGAGCCATTTCTAGGGAATGCTATGTGTATAATGTGATAAAAAAAAGAGCTGGTCTGAGAGGTAGAAATATGGACAGAAAAGTAGCAAATAAAATATTTCTCCTCAAGTTTTTTTGTCTCTTTTATGCACAAAACATGCCTAAATTGACACAACTATTCATTCTATTTTTAAAGGGTTTTTTTTATTATTTTAGCTAAACTGCAAACCTCAGTGGAGATTCTGGGATTTTATGTGAAAGAACGACACAAAATAGTGCCTGATTGTGAAATGAGAAGAAAATTATACTTTTTTTATCCAAGAAATATTTTAAAAAGTGTGACATTCATTTATTTTCACCCTTGTGAACCAAATGTAGCTGCAAAATATATCAGTTTATTTCTCTGAAAGCTTTGCACAAAAAATAGTTCAAACTTTCTCAGGTTAGATAGAGAGCTCCATATGTCACTTACTTTGTCCTGGCCTGTTTTTTCCATTACCTATAAATAAAAGGTTATTTTTTATTGTTTTGTTTTTTTATATATTAGAAACAAATAGGGAAAAAATGACAGAAATGAATATTCTGGGAGGGCTACAACAGTAGGACATGTTGGAATGTGATTGTTTATTTAGGGGCACATGAATTTGGTCTCCTGGTCAGCTATCAGGTTGGTGGATCAATGTGTATTCTGCATGCTAACACAAAAGCTTGGGTACATGTTGCAGAAAATGAACGGTAGAGGGCAGGACAATAAATACATGTTAATTAGTATTTTTGTCCAGGGTTTACCTTACACACTGCTAAAAATTTAGTAAAAATGTCATCATGTTGTTTACATAATGAGTGTTTTGTGCAGTTTACAGTGAGGGTAAAGTGAGTTTCTTGCCACGTCTTAGTTGATAATATGTATTTCAGATGCTGTGACTGATCAGTCTTAAAGATTGAGACTTGTCACTGCTACAGCCAACAGTGTGAGAAATCTGATTTTGCAACTCTATGTGAATATAATTGCAGTTCTGATTATATATGTTTTTTTCAATGTTTTTCAGTTTCTGCTAAATTAACTCAAACATTTTCTGACATTTACAGTCCTACTAGAACTTACTTTTCTTATACTAGATGACTGAGTGAAGATACAGTAATACAACAAAATAAATAGGATGTGACATTTTACTTCACCTTGAGTGAACTTGTTGCTTTGTGTATGCATCTGGATTTTTATTTAAACTATCAGTATTGTTATTTCCTGCTTAGTTCTTGTTGATGAGGATCTGCAAGTTTCTTTTGGGCAGCACAGTTTCCGTGTGAATGTGGTGGCCAGGATACAACACAGTCCCTCCCTCAGCATTACATAATTATTCAGGTTCGTGCGTGTGTGCGTCTCTGTGTGTGTGTTTCAAAATGATGCCAGCAGTTCAACCATCAAAGTTGGAAATGCTGCAAGCTTCATAATAAGATGCAAGTAAACCAGAAATATGTTGCAATTTTAATAAGGGGATCTCAATTTGTGTTAGAGAACAGCTTTGTCTTTCGAAAGTCCTGGAAATAAACTGCGGCCTTGATTGCGAAACTAGAAAACGAATGTATTAAAATATCCATCACAATGACATAAGCAACAATTAAATTAAAGGACTGTGCATTTGGGTCAGTAAGCACATCTCAAATTCTATTTTCAGGTGCAATAATTAAAAAATTAAAGGTGCAAGATTTTCCTACACAGCGTGTATGCATGGTTGGCTACATATTCCCAAAATGATGCCATGAATTATTCAGCTCCAAGAATGCAAATTCTTCTTTTCACAAAAATCCTTTATGGGATTCCGTTTTTAGACAAGCTCTTTATTAGTCCGGTATTGTCTTGGTCAGTCCATTATTATCTTTCCCCAGGAATTTGTCAAATTTAATGTAGCCCATCCTCCGTCACTTTTTCTTGCATGTGAATGGGTTCACACCAGTTTTGCCTCATATCACCTTTAATTTCCCTCTGGATGCAGAACAAATATTTATAAATTAAAAGCAAAATTAAATTTTGCCCCCAATGGCTCAATATAGTGGCATACTTTCTTCTTCATGTTTTTATTGTTTATTAACCATTACAAGCTCAAGTTCCTGGTGTTTGAGGTCAGAAATGGAAATTCTTACCCTTATATTCCTCCAAGCCTTTACCATTGTAACTCCTTGTTCAGCAGCCCAAACAAAGCAGCTCTGAAGCAGCTGCAGTCAGTTCAATCACTGGATTACTAAGCTGAAAACAAAAAGAGATAGAGAAGCTTGACAATTAGGTCAGTGGTGCTGAGCGCCTTTAAAAGTAACTAAAAATACATGTAGGCTATTTAAATTTATTTTAATAAAAATATGCACATTTTATGTTAAAAAGTTTTACTGTACTGCAGTTGAAGGGTGTATTTTCAAAAATTTGGTCAACACTTTTAATAGATCGGGTAACTGGACACGCAAACACTTTAAATCCTCCCATCTTGTATAATCGAAACGTTTGATTATACAAGACGAGAGGGGGCCAACCGTGGAGATTTGGCTCTGCCACAAGAATCTGGTCTCCACCCATCCACGCACGTGGCTCCTCTCACATCCCATTTTATGAGTTGTGGATATGCGATGGTTTCCACACCCCTGGCTAATCATTGAATAAACATCAAATAACTTAGATCAGCTCCATAACTTGACATTCATCAACAGAATAATGCTGCAAGGGCAGTGAAACCAAGGTTGTTTAAATACACATAACCTACTGTTGGCATAGCATCACAATAGCAGACATGGTTGGGTGCTTATCCTGATGATGTTCCCCTCTGTGTGCGAGGATCATTAACAAAATGTCCCAAATAATTTTATGAGGCAGTAAAGTGTTGCTCTGTGTCACCGGCTGTGCTAAAGGAAAATCCCTTTATCTCTTTCAATCTAACAGACCATAATGAAGCTTTTACAAAGAAAATTCTCAGAGCGAGTTTGCAACTGAAGCATGAAGATGAAGAGGCTTTGGAGGCCACAGAAATTAGCATCTATCATTAAATTCAAACACAACAGCTGGTTCAGTCTAATTAGAAACATGAACCCTCGCTCTGTATGTGGACCTTCATCTGGACCTTCATCTGGCACAGTGTATGTGCCCACAGCAGAGGTGCAGCGTGGCTTTAAATGAACAAATGGGCTCATCTCCTTTACATGACAGTGACTCTTCTTCACATGTCCTTTTTTAAGGTGGAATTTAGCCATGTGACAATCAGGACCAGTTTAAAACCTTCTTCCTTTGTGTGTTTAACCTCAGAGGTCAGAGCATTGTGCTTCGCCTCTTGTTTTGAAGTTTGTCTCCAACAACATGGACAATGCTCTTTTTGTTGCTCCACAGTCATTTTCTCTGAGAGTGTTCATCACATTATTTGGCTCTCCCAACTGAACTTGATTGGTTTGTAACTTGGCACCAGGCTGTTTTCAGCTTTCTTCTCATTATAGTTATCTCGCCAAAATAAACAGTTGGGAGTCTGGAGCTGACCTGGTTTATACTGATTTTACAGAAACACTGGAAAATGATAATTTCACGGGGCAGGGTTTGAATCAGTTTGTTTTATTGTATGTCATAAAATCAGATGTGGCCCACTAAAACATTCAAGAGGATTTCATTTTACTCTTATTAATTTTCTGGCTCCACTAGGAGATTTGTTCCTTTTTGATTTTGTCTCATTTAAATGTTTTAAATCATTAAACAAATTATAACACCAGGAAAATAAAACTACTACTTTTCAAATTATGATTTCACTTCTTAAGACTAAAAGCTACCAAACTAGGTTAGCCTTAAGTAAGAAAGTAATTCCCCCAAAACCCAATAAATGTTCGCCCGACAGCTTTCATCAACTTTTTGGAATAATTTGTAATGAGTTTTTTAGCTGGAAAAGGGTAGAGTGCCTTCTCCGGGTCACGGGGGTCGTCCTGCCTCAAGTGGAGGAGTTTAAGTATCTGGGGATCTTGTTCACGAATGAGGGAAGAAGGGAGCAGGAGATCGACAGGCGGATTGGGGCGGCGTCTGCCGTGAAGCGGCGCTGTACCGGTCCGTCGTGGTGAAGAGAGAGCTGAGTCAAAAAGCGAAGCTCTCGATTTACCGGTCGATCTACGTTCCCACCCTCATCTATGGTCATGAGCTTTGGGTCATGACCGAAAGAACGAGATCACGGATACAAGCGGCCGAAATGGGTTTCCTCCGCAGGGTGGCCGGGCTCTCCCTTAGAGATAGGATGAGAAGCTCGGTCATCCGGGAGGGACTCAGAGTAGAGCCGCTGCTCCTCCAAGGCGAGAGGAGCCAGTTGAGGCTCGGGCATCTGGTCAGGATGCCTCCTGGACGCCTCCCTGGTGAGGTGTTCCGGGCACGTCCCACCGGGAGGAGGCCCAGGGAAGACCCAGGACACGCTGGAGGGACTATGTCTCTCGGCTGGCCTGGGAACGCCTTGGGGTTCCTGGAGGAGCTGGAAGAAGTGGCTGGGGAGAGGGAAGTCTGGGCTGCTGCCCCCGCGACCCCGGATAAGCGGAAGAAAATGGATGGATGATGGATGGATGGATGGATGGATGGATGGATGGATGGATGGATGGATGGAGTTCTTTAGATCACTATGGAGGAAAACGTATTTGCAGAAGTAGTTTAATTCAACTATATCGGAAAGTTCTCAAGCATAAATAGCCTATTTAATGCCAGGCCACCTTATCTCAATCCAAATGAAGTCCAGATTTTGACTAAGTCACTCCAAAACCTAAATTTGATTATTATTTTGAGGCATTCAGAGGTGGTCGCATTGGTGTGTTTTGGGTAATTATCCTCCTGCAACTCAAGTACACTTGAACTTAAGGTCACAAACTGATCATCGGAAGTTCTTCTTCAGAAGAACAAGATTCATTATTCCATCACTCAAAGTTATTTTTTTCTGAAATTCTAGCAGATTTTACGCCAGATACAAAAAACTACCAAATCTCTGTTTCGTAAATCCCACTTTGATACCATTTTTACCTATTCAGAAGTTCGGAAAATTGTATTTTATTTAAAATAGACCAACACAGTAGGTTTGATTTAGCAAGGAATCAAACCTACTGTTAATTAGCAGATTTCTCTCAGCAAACCTGCTTCTGTGTTTCCTTCGATTGGACATATTTATTCTGATGAAACTTGCAATGTACAAGATCCTGGGTGAATGTAGTGCATCAGAATCTGTAATCAAAGATAGTTTAATCATGATTCTTGGCACCACAGTTACATTTTTTCCCTTAAAAGGAGTCTATTTTGCCTGCCCTGCAAGACAGTAATGTACACATTTCTCACAAAATGTTGCTCCGATTTTACATCCTTCATTAGCATAAAGCACATTAATAAAAGCTTGATCCGATTTCTCAACAAAAGATATTCAGAATTTGGCTCTATTGAGGTTAAAATTACTTTTGCCAAGTTCTGAGCAACAAATTTGAGTAACGGCATTAGTTATAATAATGCAAGGAAATGTGAGCAATTTTCTATGGATGTTTCACAATTCATGCTACTCATTGTCATCTATGACCTGTACTTAACTTATTCATTGACTGAGTGTAATTGGTGGTAAATGGTGATAGTGGGAGATTAATTGATGAGGACACACAATGCTCTAATCCCACAAAAAAGCCGGAGATGATTCGGTCTTTCAGATAACTCAACCTTAACGTCGACGCCCAACCCCCAGGAGTCATCTTTAACCCTGTCTCCACCTTACTGACTGATGTGGGGAGGTTATCTACAACACATTCTGCACTCCCTTTCTGTGCTTCATCAGGTTTGGCAACTATCCGATAAAAGCTATGTCAAAATGGGGGATGGAGGTAAAATACGTGACAGAAACAAGGTGCCAGTAAAATCACTCTTCACTTTCCAGTATTATCATTTCCACATATTCCACAGGAATGCTGAAAATAAAGCTTCACTCCTTCTGTGTGACACTACTCATTTCACAGCTGCAGCATTTCTTCTCCAAGGAGTCACCTCACATCGCCACTGCAGCCGATGGAAACACTTGTCAAAAAAAGGAGCAGAAAGTGAATCATTTGTCGGCTACAAACCAAAAGATTATGAACTTTAACACACGATTTCAGAGCAGCTTGTTGTGTTCTCTGGTTAGTTATGAAACTTCTGTTTAATAATTGCCATCACACTAGAGTCGAGAGATTCTAATGTGCACTGTGACATTGTTAAACAGTACATTGAATCATAAAAAGTCAAGTCCTGCAGCACAGAACTGTATGACGTGTGAAGAAACGTTCATAAAGACAAACGTGTGGAACACACTAACATGGCTCATGTGATACAGTTTAGAGCCAAGTATTTATTAACATTAAATGAGAAAAGTGACCCGTTCATAGTTCTAACACTTAAGGAAATCATCCAGCTGGATTATCTTAGTGCAATGAAGTCGCAAAAAAAAAAAAAAAAAAGAATATCGGGAAGGAGCAAAAATGTACAAGAACATTATTTAAAATATACAAAGAAATATTAGGTGTGAAGCTCAAACTGTTTCATGAACTGCCTTGACCGAAACTGTAGGTAATATTGCCACCATGTGGTCAATGTTGGAATTAAATTTGCCTTCCTTCGTCTCTCTGTGATAGTAAGATTATTATTAACTAAGTAAAAAGGACGCATTTCTCTATTGAATAAAACTATTTGAAGCAGCTTTCACGAAGACAAGACGATTACATTCTTCAGTTATAGCTACACATTTTTTATAACAGATTGCCAAAAACATGCGTAATTTTAGAGAGACAAAATGAATTAGTGTGTAATTTTAACGTGCAAAGTATAACATATTCGTTAGAGGGTAAAAAATGTAAAGCAGCAGCAACACCATATATTATTGGCGATTACAGATTATAATCTATTTGTGTCACCACAGACAGTTTTTTTTATGTATGTTTGTCAGTTGAAAGTAATTTATATCCCATTAGGAGCAGAAGTGCTGAAGTTATGTTGGTTTATCTTTAAACTGGGAATTTATTATTCAAACATAAACTAGGTTTTTAAGATTCAAGATTACTTTATTGATTTATTATTTTGTCCAACCAGCACAAAAATAAACAAACGGGGAAGCTACTTACATCTGCTATTTATCTATTTACATCACTCAGTCGGCGCACACAGACTTGAGGACAACTATGAATGACAAGATTAAAATTTGACATAGTTTTTTTTTTTTTTTTTTTTTTTTGGGCGGGGGGGGGGGGAAATAACGCTGAAACAAACCTTTTCGTGTGAAAAAACAAAACCCGGAACCAAAATGTTAGCCACTTCCGCTGGTCACGACTTAAAGATGTCACCCCCCGTATTCAATTTTGTCGATGTAAAGGAGAAATTTACGGTAAGAAACAGTGCAATGTTGCGTTTTTGTCAAGACATGAATTAATTTTCACTGAAATCATTTTTATCGCTCTATTTACAAAGTCTAAGCTTTTGGTATGTTATTTCACGATAGCAGTTAGCATTTCATGCTAAGCTAAAGTTAGCTTGTTTCCGGTGTGTCTTTACCTTACAAAGCTCCTCTCGGTTTTCCGCAGGCTGCTGCCAGACAGGCTCTCTGCGGTAAAACCTGCAAACATCTAATCACTGTGTTCAGCCAGATCTCCGGAAAGTAAGTTTTCTCTAGCTTCATTTTTCATTTCAAACTAAAGCTCTTACTTGTGAGTGTTTGTACGAGGTTTTCCTTTGACTTACTGTCTCGCTGTACTTGCTCAAATATTTTTGGAGAAAAAAAATTAAAAAAAATGTTTAGGTTTTTGAAGCCTTTAAGTTTTTAGCGGTTTCATTTCTGGGAAACAAAAAAAAACAAACAATGAAATGAATTATTTCACATATATGTTGTGTGTCGTATATGCTCCTTGCGTTGGGTAGAATTAATGTTAAAAATGTTGAAGTCCATATTTGTGGAATGGAAAAACAAGCCATTATATTTGTCATTTCAGTGAGACAGAAAAGAAGACCACACTGGACCAGGCCCTGCGGGGTGTTCTGGGTGATCAGATTGTAAGAGACTTGTTTTTCTTTTAATTTAATAACTGGATTAACAAGATCTCCAAAGTCTTTAATGATGGTTTTTTTCTCTATATTGTAGATTGAGCAGAAGACGAGCTGTGACGACTATCTGTCTCTCATCTACCTGAGTATCGATGCTGTTACTGAGGGTGTGACTTTTTTCCCCTTAAAATTGCTTTGCTCTGAATTGCTTGTAAAAACACACTTCAAATAAACATTAAACAGGAACCGGTCATTCACAAAGTGATGGTGAAAAAATATATATGTTCCTCTCGTAAAAGCTTAAAGTATCTTTAACAACCTCGAGATATCCTGTTGTGTATATATACCTAAAAAAATACTTTAAAAAAGTTTGGGGCTTTTTGTCACTCATTTCACGAAAGTGAAACGGGAAACATTGAAGGAGTCTCCTAATGCATCTTTAAATTTTCCGTTCTCTGTTCTTCTTTTGCCAATGCAGGAATCTGTTCTGCCACAATCCCATTCGTCCTGCTGGGAGATGTGCTGGACTGTCTTCCCCTTGACCTGTGTGACAAAATATTCTCCTTTGTTGAGAAAAATGTCTCCACCTGGAAATCGGTAATATATATATGCATTTTTAAAAATCAAAATCAGTGGAAAAAAAATGTCTAGCCCAAATTTAAAATTGTAATGATAGCTTATGTTTTGTTTGTTTTTTTCTTTCAGAGCTCATTCTACACGGCAGGAAAGAACTATCTGCTGAGAATGTGCAACGGTAAAGATCTCGCCTAATTCGTAACAATTTCTATAACCATATGGCATCATGTCAGTTTGTTTGTTTGCTTTTTTATTTATTTATTTTTTCTGTCCGAGTAGATCTTCTGAGGAGGCTGTCCAAATCCCAGAATACTGTATTCTGTGGGCGAATCCAGCTTTTTCTGGCACGACTCTTCCCCCTATCTGAGAAATCTGGTAAAAAAAATAAAAAAAATATATATATATACATGTATTCTGTACCCATCTCACATATTCAGCATTATGATTGCAAATTTACAAATGCATCTATGACAACCTTGTTTGTGTTTTTACCCAGGTCTGAATCTACAGAGTCAGTTTAATCTGGACAACATAACAGTGTTCAACAAAAATGAGCAGGAGAGCACTCTTGGCCAGAAGGTGAAGATTTACCACTTGATCTTGATTCAAAACATTTTATGTGTTGCTTTTAAATATATAATTTTCCCACCTCCATGTTTACAGCAGACAGATGAAAAGGAAGACACCATGGAGGTGGAGGAAGGTGAAATGGGGGAGGATGATGCACCTGCGCCCTGGTGAGTGGAAGGTTTCTCTGTGAGATTGCTCATTTTCTAATAATTAAAAAAAGAAAAAACCTTGTCTGGTCAGTTGTGATAAAACCAAATTGCTTTTCGCTTTTCAGTTCTATCCCAATCGATTACAACCTATACAGAAAGTTCTGGACGTTGCAGGACTACTTCAGAAACCCGCTGCAGTGCTACGACAAATTCTCATGGATGACCTTCCTTAAGGTAAGGCATCATGAGAGCTGAAACGTAATATAAGTTTTATCCACTATTTTATGTAATATAACCAACAAAACATAATTTCAAGTGTAATTTCTGTGTTTTTGTTTCATGGTTCATTTCTATTTGTTCCTGGACTTTTAGAAATCCAGGATAATGTTTCCATACTGTCCGTACCTGTTTCTGGTGAATTGCTTACATGCGGCTGCGTTCCTCAGTTTAGCATTTAATAACATTTATTCCACTTTTCTAATTACTACATTGATTTAATGTAGCATTTGCTGGTGTGCCTGATTCTTGAACTGCTGTATAGCATTTTGAGCTGCATGTGATTGTGTGAAAAGTGCTCTAAAAATAAGACCTGACTGAAAATTGACCAACCCACCCATTCTGTTCTACCCAATTCTGCTCAGTTTTCAGACGAGACCCTCGCCGTATTCAAGAGCTTCAAGCTGGATGACATGCAGGCCTCTAAAAGAAAGATGGAGGACCTCAGGGCCTCTGACGGCGAACACGTTTATTTTGCCAAATTCCTCACAAGTGAGAAGGTTGGGAACTTTCTGCTTCCAATGCTGCTGGTTTAAAACGTTGCCCTTTTAAATGTGTTTTAAGATGTCCTAAAATGTTTTTTGACCCCCCCCCCCCCTTTCTTTCTTGCAGCTGATGGACTTGCAGCTCAGCGACAGCAACTTCAGACGGCATATACTGCTGCAGTACCTGATCCTCTTCCAGTACCTGAAGGGACAGGTTAAATTCAAAAGGTGATGCTCGTTTCTGTGTTCACTTTACAGGATGAATCAGGAAAATGTTGGGTGTCAAACCGGAGCCATGTTGGAATATTTATTGTTTTATTTCTTTCTCTGTCCTGCTGCAGCTCCAGCTGCGTTCTGAATGATGACCAGAGTGCATGGATTGAGGAGACGACAAAGCTTGTTTATCAGGTTTGTTTCATTTAATCATGTCTTTTCAGTTGCACGTTTTGATGTCTCTTAAGGCATTCCGGTATGTCTCTGACTCGAAATGAATGAAATCTCATATTCAGACTTTGTCCTGAAGTTTGGTCTCATTTTTAGACTGCATGAAGTTCATTGCAGTAAATACATGCAGCTGATAGTTAGGAAGACTATCTGTAATAGCATGGGACTTGACTGACGGAGTAAAAAAAAAAAACTCAATTTAAAAATAGTTTAATCCTCAATTCTAGAAGTTAAAAATCAAGTTGGCAAAGGTAAGGTGTTTTAGGTCTTAGGTGTTTTGGGTACTTTATCGGTTTTAAAGTGAAGTTTGTGTTTTCATAATTTGTCATAGGTCTCAAATGTATCAAAAACTCTGATTTGGAAAAATATGAAATATTTGAAAAGATCTTTTCTTATGAAGAATGTTCGACCTAGCGACCACCATCATCAAGTCTCGTGCCTCTTTTTTGTCATCTCTGACTGATTTGATTTTGATCTCTGTAAACTTTTAAACAGAAACATGTTTTAAACTGAAATGTTAGTTTTTTTTTAAGTTGGCACTACTGTAGCCATAGCAAGAAGAGCCTGGTCAACATGTGTTCTGCTCTTCCAGCTGCTGAGAGAAACGCCTCCTGAAGGAGAAAAATTCGCCACCATGGTCGAGGTAAGCCACACTTTAGGAATACAGAGACATTTAAATAACCCTCGATGTTTCATTTTGTGCTTCAAGTCAGACCAGAATTTTTTTAAACGTCTTCTTTGGCAGCACATTCTCAACACGGAGGAAAACTGGAACTCCTGGAAGAACGAGGGCTGTCCGAGCTTCGTGAAAGAAAGGTATAGAGAGAAATGTCGCTGCGCGTCCTCGGCCCATATCGGCCTTATTTTTCAGTTCCATGAGATGATTGTTGGTCTGTGGCAACAAAGGAGGAGGGTGTGTGAACCGTTGCTGGAATGTCAAAATGAAAAGTGTCCTGGTTGTTTTCGTCTCGAACAGAACATCTGACGACAAACCTAAAAGGCCCACCAGGAAAAGACAAGCTCCAGAGGACTTCCTTGGAAAAGGGCCAGAGCGCAAGATTTTCATGGGAAAGTACGTCACTAAGGACTTGATTTATTTGTTGTTGTTTTTTTATGGTATTCATACACTCTCAAAGTCTTAGATAAAAAAAACCATTATTGGTGGTGACCTGTTGCAGTTGAGCGTTGGTAATAATTGTATTCATGTCTTCGTAATTGTTTATATTCATTCAGCTTTCTGAAAGTGGTTGATCAGAACTCTGTGAGGTCAAAAGGTCAAACCTCCACTGTGTTTCTGCTGGACCAGCAGATCATTATGCAGTGCATTCAAGTGCAATCGGACAGCTAACATTTAAATTTCCTTCTGAGACCAAAAATGCATTTCTGAACCAATATTTGTTTACATCACTGTGATTATATCCATTTTTTTATTTTTGATATATATATATATTGCTCTAGTTATTTCATCAATATTAATATTAAAGCAATAGTCTTCAGATGCATCTGTAAACAATTCGACAGCTTGATGCTTTCAAGTTGTGCGTTTGTAGAGCTGGAAAGCTCATTATTTAGTAATCTACGGCAGGATGTTAAACTTTCTTTTATTGCACTGTTTTGTTAGTGATGAGTTGACTCGACTGTGGAACTTGAACCAGGACAACATGGAGGCCTGCAAGTCCGAAAGCAGGTAAGGAATCCAGAGAACTAAGCAAAGGTATTTACTTTATTTTAACTTTTTTCATATATGTCTTTAGTTCCTGGCAAACGTTTTTATATCCATGAACCTACAACCACAAACTTCTGTATTGCGTAGCTGCAAGACTGAATGTTTGCCACGAAGGGAAACGGCAGACCTGAGGAAGAAGATGTTTTTGCTACCACATCTAATTCCAACACAAAATACTTTGCAGTTCTTGGTTGTCACTTGAAGATGTTCTGAATATATGAATACTGTAGGTGACTGCATTCAATATTTGTATTTCAGAGAGTTTATGCCATCACTGGACGAGTTCTTTGCTGAAGCCATTGAGCAGGCCGACCCAGTCAACATGGTGGAGGAGGAGTATAAGTAAGTCGGCTGTGACGTATTTCACTGGGAACACAAGTCGGTTATAAATCCAGCTGCTGAATTCCTTGGGGTTTATTTTCTTGATCAAATTCTTTCAGGGTTGTGCGTAACCCAAACTACGGGTGGCGGGCTTTGAGGCTCCTGTCCAGGAGGAGTCCACACTTCTTTCAGCCAACGAACCAGAAGTTCAAAAGCCTGGCAGACTACCTAGACAGCATGGTCAGCAAACTGGCCAAAGAGCTGCCGGTGGGGATTTTACATTTTCAAAACCTCAATTAAAGTTTTAAAAGGAAAGAAATAAGACCAGTGTTTTTTTTTTTTTTTAAATGCAGAAGGATATCCCTTCAGAAGAAATCAAGACAGGAGAGGAGGATGACGACGATAATGGAGACAATCTTCTTAAAGACAGCAATGACAGTGAGTTTGGCCAACAGTTCTACACCGTCTATTCAATGTCTTCAGTTAAATCTATTTTTTTCTAGGTTTTTTCAAGTCAGAATATCAAAATGTGTTGTTTCTCAGCATAAAAAGACAAATTCTTTGGAGTATTAATACCAACCTAAGCAAAAGGTTTTTCATTTTGGGAATGAAAAACTATTTATTACCAGAACAAAGTTGTATATATTAAGATAACAAAGAAATAGTTTTGTCAGAATTTATCCACAAGGAAATAAATGGAGGGATGTTGAGCATCTTGTGAAGTTTTCAGTCTGAAACAATTGTGCAAAAGTCAGTCTTATTTTTGTTGAAGAGCCACTGACTCATCTGTTCATGTCAGATCTTGATGACTATTGAAGCTTTGCTCTCATTAAAAATAACTTTTTTCTTATAAAAAAAAAATAAAATTCCTCCCACAGTGCAAAAGCAAAACTGTTAAGTCTCTGAATTTTCCTTTGGTGTAACTATTTGTGTGCATGAATGTTTCATTTTTTTAAATTTTCTCTGTTTCTCTTCAAGGTCCGAGCATCCAGAGTAAAACTGTAACAAACCATCAGATGGACGACATCGCAGCCAAACTGGGGTCCCAGTGGAAGACGCTGGCGTCTCATCTGGAGATGAAGGCAGCAGAGATGCGGGAAATCGAGACGGACAGTGAAGATGTGGACGTTCAGGCCAAGCTGCTGCTGGTGGCCTGGCAGGAGCGAGAGGGATCCCAAGCAACAGTGGAGAACCTGGCAGCGGCTCTCGGCGCGGCGGGGTTCTCCCAGCTTGCAGAACGCCTCAGTGAGGCTTGAAACTTTTCTTGCATTACATCGGAGCAGTGAATTTTGTATGTACCAAAGGTCTGAACCTTTTTTTTTTTTTCCACTGTAGAAATCTAATAAAACCTTTTTTTTCCAAGACGTTTGCTTCTCACGGTCACAAAACAGGGTCGCGTTTTGGTTCAACGGTTTATTTTCACCAGCAATCAATTAATAACTTATTACAGAGAGTGGATGTATTTTTTGGGATTTTACATACATTGTCTTAAGTCAGTGTCACCAAAGCCAACTGAGAAAAACTATGGTTCAAACTCCTCCACACGGTTCACCATGAGGACAACCTCCACTTCCCTGAAAACAGCATTAATGAATATTTGGCAGACAGAGCCTCATCTGTCAATACATTTTTGAGAACAATCGCAGGAGATGATGCGAGCCAAGCACTTAAGACCTGAGACTGAACCCAAAGGCCCAAGAGGTGAACAAGAGTTCTGTTACGCAGCCGACAACTCAATCCAGAATGTCAAGGACAACAAGCTTGGTGGTTAAATGAATAAGAAATAGTTTTGCTCTTATGATCACCTTCTGAAAGGCTTTAAAAATATACATTGCGTATAAAACATTTAATGAAACTGTAGAGCCAGACTTTAAAATCTAAAGGATCCAGTCCAGAGATTGCCTTTCATCAGATCTCCATATTCAAAGCACACTATGGATGAATATTTAACAAAATTTTGTTTTACGAGCATAAGTGTTGGTTACAAAACAAAACAAAAAAAAAAATCAAATCTTTAAAGACACCAGTTTTATTGCACATCTATGCAGACAGTGCTCGGAAATGGCAATCTGTATATGTGGATGTAAGAAACCTCCCTCCAGCTACTGCTCCTCTTCAAGTATTTCCAGCCGACGCGGCCCGTACAGTAGAACGTAAGCTATATGCCAGTCTCCGCCTCCAGACAGCCGCAGGATGTCTTCCGGTGAGACAACACTCACCTTGTCGTCATCGAACTTGACCCACTCGTCTGTCAAAAGACACACACACACAGAAAAAACAGATTCTTGAGCTAGTTGTCCAAGACCAACATGTGGCTGTTTGTGAATCTTCAAGTTTCAACCTGCTGATGATTTGACAGTGTCAAGGCCATAGTGGATAAAAGAGAAAAGATTTATTGGCCATGGACTAAATAGAAATTCATTTTCACACATTCATATTCTCTGTTGAAAAATTGGGAGATTTGATTGCCATAGTTGGAGGCAAAATTCTGTAATATTAAAACTAGGATTGTAAAGTCAGAAGGAAAAAAACCCAAACATTTCAGATTCTAAAGTCAGATTTTTACAAAAAAAAGGTGACCATTTTCCAACAGTTTAAGTGGAAGGTCTGTGCTCATTCATCCTCGTGAGTTTCATGTGTGGCTACAACCATAGTGATTAGCATAATTAGTAGGAATGGTTATGGACTTATTAGAACAATTATTTTTGTCACAGTTATCAAAATGATCGAGAAAAAAAATCTCTAAGATACAGACAAACCCCTGCATTTAGTCAAAAAAGAAAATGAATCCTACTTTACTGCAGCAATTACATTGTGTGATGCAACTTTGCTGTCATGTACAGTACATAATATTTTGTGTTAAATCATATCAAAAAGTAGACCCTGTATATATTGATATAAAGAAAACTGTAAGAGCCAAATAATCCCAAATTTACCAAGGTTTTGAACACCTTCAATGAGAGTTTAGTCATTTGATTCTTATTAATGTGGTTTTCATGAAGATTAACCAAATCATCATGAAACACACACAAAAACGCAATGTAAAGAAAGTTGTGGGTGGGTGGCTCTGGTTACCACCAACAGATGCGGTTACCTTCTTTCCTCTTGACCCAACCCACATAGTGGCCAGATGAGCTGGACCGACCTTGGTGAGTCAGAACAGCCTGCAGGTCGTAGTAGCCGCTGTTGTTGGAACCAAGGTCTACAGAAAGGTAAAAGAAAATAAGCATAATTTCTTGAATTCAATTTATGTTATTTAAATGGGCTCTGCAAAAAAATACATATTAAAAGTTAAAAGTGTAGTGGGATGATGCGAGATCGTCTCAACATACCGTCTGGGAAAGAGAAAGGCTCATATTTTACTTCCTTTGATGCATCTGGCTTCGTCAAAACCTAATGGAAATCAGGAAATATACACACATGTTTATTTCTTCATTAATACAACAAAAGCATCCACAAAAGACATCCACATTGACTTTTTTGTCACCTTTTGCTGTTGTTTCTCCAGCTTCTTGTCCTCCATTTCTTTAAACTTTGACCTAATTGGCAACATTTTCTCCTGGAGCTCCGGGGTGAGGAGCTCGTACACGTCCAACATGAGGGGGAACTTGACATCCTTCGCAAGTAAAAACAATTATTTTACAGATAATTCGGTTCAACTAAGCCCTCACTGCAAGATCTGTTGCAGATGAAGAGCAACAATGAGAACAAACCTTTAGAACTTTTGCATTCACAGACTCCTTCTCCTTGTAGAAAAATCGGACCATTTGAACAGTTAGGTAGGCAGGGAGACGGCTAAGTTTTGACTAGAGAGGACAAATGAAAAGCAGCTGTAAGAGAAATGTCCCATCTCAGTCGGATGACTTCAAAAGAAGAGGGCAGCCAGCGGGAGATCATACTTACAGATTTGATATACAAAGCGTTTCTGTCCAAGGTTGGAGACATTTTTGTGATTTCTTCCTGCAGTCTCTGGGAGTGGAGAGAGAAACAGGATCAGCCCTTCATCACTATGACTACGTCCTCTGCAGGTCCACAGCCTGATCAACTTCATGCTGCATCGCACTGATGCAGTAATTAATGCAATAATCCAATGTTGACTGCATACTTTGTACAGTTCAGGGACTAGAGCTGCTAACTGTTATGTTAGTAATCCAATAATCTATACATTTTTATGATGCTTAACTGATTTGTTGTGATAAAAAAGGCACATATGTAATGTTAGATATTCATTAAAATATGCAAACAATTCAATTAATTTCTTTAATAAGAAAATTAACATGTTATTGCATAAAATGCAGTAACAGCGTTCCTTCAGTGTGTACTTGATTATTTGTAGCAAAGGATCCATTCAAGAAAAAATCTTCAAACATGAACAAGTGAAAAGCTCAGTCCTTTCTGCTCCACTTAATAGAAACACGGCATGGAGCTAATCTGTACACTATGTTTTAGATTAACCAGTTAGTAATTGGAAGGCAGAAAGTGCTTAATGTGAGATACTTTTTACATTTAAACCAGGTGAAGCTAAAGCTTTACAAAGCTTTATTAGATCTCAACAGCAAAATGTGCAAATTGTTTCTGCACTGTAATTACTGCTCGGTTCCATTTTGATATTGTAGTCCATTTAACAACTAATCAATTACTAAAAGTAGTTGACAATCATTCTAATAATTGATTCATCACAATCACCTGTTGCAGCCTAAACCGGCACATACTTTTCAATCAGTCAACATTTCAGTTTTATTAATGATTATGATCTCCAGAGAATCTGAGTTTTGATGATAAACATTAGAAATTAGTCCAAGTAATGTTCTAATTGAACCCTGGCATGTCTTCTTTGTCTGAAAAAAAATATCTCCATTGGATTTTAAGGAGTGAAATTAAATGGTACGTACCAGTCGTAGTCCTGTCGCAAGGTATTTGACTTCTTGGTTAATAAAGCAGCTGAGCTGGAGCTGGCTTTCTTTACCCTTGATCGGCTCTTCTTCCTCAGATTCTGTGCATTTCATGCTGAACTAAAGAGTTAAGTCAATCTCTGGTACATTCCTTATTTCTATGTTCCACTTCAATCGAAAAACTACAATCGGAAAGTAAACAATATACTCTTGAGACCAGTATTTATCAAGTTAAAGTTTGAAAATGTAGTTTCAGACGAGGTAAAAGGATACGAAGTTTCAAATTCTACACCGAAATACTGGTCAATAAAGTTCTTCTTTGCAGACGCAGAGGCAGCTCCAGCTGCTGACTCCGTCTAAGCAGGGAAAGCAAACAGACACACTTTTAATGTGCATAGCAGAGTCCATAAAACACAATTGAAGCATATTGTAAAGAAATCAAATCATAAGAAAAGATTAATATTATTAATTGCTTGGCCACCATTTCACCAAAGTAGAAAAAGGTTTACCTCCATGGGAGTCACCGGCTCCAGTGGTTCCAACTTCTGCTGAAGTACCCTCATCATCTGGAGCCAGCACTCATTGGCATCCTAGAAAAATTCAATATTAATAATAAAAAAATACAAACAGATGCAATCTTGGGCAACTGTATGCAACAATGACATGAACTGAGCAGATTCTGACCTGTTGCAAGTACTGTCCTTGGTCTCCCTTCTCAGCAAACTGTGGAAAGGCCATGTGGAGAAACTGCAGCAGGATTATGGGAGGAAGGCTGGACGAGGTCTTGTCCATAGTCTCATATAAATCACGCAGGGCTGAAGTTGATAAAAATTATAAACGTATTTAAAAAAAAAAAAAAAAAAAAAACGTTAGCAGAAGTCCGAGAAATTGGAATGGAGCGTTTAGCAAAGAAAATTGCTACAAACCTGCTGTGATGTATTGTGCTGGAGCATTTGCTCCTGAAGATCGCAGGGCACCTGAATACCTATAAAAAGTAAAAGGGAATATTGACACTTAAGCAAAAAATTAACTAACTAACTTCAAAGTATAGTATTCAAGCGCTTGGAAATCTTAATTCTGCGATGTCTCCGTCTAAATTAAGTACCTCTTGAGAGCCGTTTTGAGCTCTGGCACCGAGCGAAGACACTGCACTGTGGCGTTCATGTAGCAGGTGTTACCCAAGTTTGTCAGCCCACAAGGAAGCTCCATCTGAACAGAACATCACCAACACTGGCATCAGTTTTTGGGTCGTTTTTCTCTTTGTACGGAACTATTAATTTGTGGAAATGCGCTGACCGCTGACGCCAGCTGCTCCTCAGTCATGTCCTCTACAAACATGGGCCGAACCGCCGGCTCCTCAGGCAGGGCTTCTGCAGAGCCCATCATCAGCAGAGTCATTCCCTTGGAAAACACAGATACACATGCAACTTCAGTGAGTGGGCATTTATCATAGTGTTTATTAATGCGAAAATGTTATGATATAAAATGTGATGACAAATTTCAATTAAAGACCTCCAAAGCCCGTAATTGGTGTGAATCCAGAATCTTAAAAACTTCAGATGTGTTTTTATGAAGAAATTTGGATTTCTTTCAAAGCTGCCACCATAGACGAGAACAACCTGATTTCTGAAGTGTATTTTATTATCAGTATTACAATTTTGACTACAACAACAATACAACAAAGGATTGTTGAGGCTTCTGGAAACAACTTTGTGTAGCTCTCATAATATATTTAGTGAAACACAATGTTAAGATGCAATGCTTTTTTATCTTGTTTTTGGTGTATTTGTGTAAAAAAAGAAACCCAAAAAAACAACATACATCTATGTAACTAGATAAGATAAAGACTCACATTTTTCAGTTTAATGTTTCCCCATTCGTCATCCTGCAATTGAAAGAAAACATTGATTAACTGAAATACAGAAGACATATTTGATCAAAGCTTCAGGAAGCTCCACATGCTATGAGTTCATAAATACTGACACGTCTGTTTTTGCCATTTTAAAGCAAACACACACTGATCATGACTGTAACCATTAAAGCTGTGAATGCAGATAATCTTAACATGTGATGTGATCCTGTTCTCAGTGTATTTTGTGAAGAAATCTGTAAAAACAGTAATAATGAAAACGTTTCATGCGCCTTTTTAAAGCAATCTAGAATCAGTGGATGTAGTTTTGAATGAACGTGCTGAACATGGTCCATCAGAAGAACCCTAGACCCTAAAGCTAAGCCTGTAGCACTGAGCTTTCTTGTTACCTTCAGGGTGCCTCCCTTCACCATGACCTTCTGTCTGTCAGGCTGAACTCCTGTCAGGGCGAAGAGCTGAGCCTTGAAAACCATGGGTGGCTCCTCGGTGTTGAGCTCTACTGCATCAAACTTCTCTTTGCCCCATTTCACATTGACTGGAAGCGGATTTAAAAATAAAAATACATCGTACGTGTTAGTAGTGGGAACATCTTAGCTTAACTAGAATGGGTTCTGTGTGTATGACACAGCATCTTGTGCTTCAAGGAATCAGGCAGCTAACCGGCCAGTCCATCCGAGTTGGTTTCATCCACAAAAGGGGAAGCTAACCATTAAGTAGGTGTTACATTGCTGTCCACTGAAGCAATTTTGTTGTGATAAAGCACTTGACTGACTTTTGTAATATTACCGGTTTAGAAATAGTAAAATCATGCCCAGCAATAAAACAGTTCATGGTAAACAAGCAGCTTGTATTGCAGCTATAGCCATAAATGGGCTAACTTTACTGAAAATGCTGCCCCAGTTGGTGTTTTAAAGAAACATGTCCGGTCTATGAAGGCAATAATGTAAAACAAGTGATACTTCAACTTGCTAAACCGTTTTTAAAAGTGTTTCACTTCTTGGTGGTTGTAGATAACCAGGTAAACACGTCAACTTTAGTGTTGCCAAACTGGACTAGCTTGTTTGGTTTACTTGAAAGTGCTAGTTAGCATAGCCGGCAATGCAAAACACATTGTAAAGTTGAACATAGAAACTCCTAAAACACAATATAGCCAACCAAATGTGTACACATATTTCTTTCGCAACATTGTTTCCAGGAATAACTGCCACAGCTGGCTGAAAATATAGACGGTCTTCCTAGAACTGCTAGCATGCTAACTGCTAACCATGCTACACGGCTAAGCTAACGTATTTACTAAAACACGTGTAAGGATTCGCGCTTTCGTTATAGCTTCAATGGTAATAACAACAAATACGCCGCGTTTGTTTTACGTCTTACCTGTAAAACCGGCATGGTTGGCAGTCTTTGTTTTTCCTGGAGTATCTGATATTGTGTTTCCCGTGTCAGTCTACTGGGGCGCGAATGAAGAGTTGGCTAGTTCTCAGTCTGAACTTCATTCAAACAGGATGACGCTGCAACAACCCGCTGGGAACTTATCGATGCGCTCGACAAACACGTTAGCCATCCTGCTGGACACTTCTCCGCTTGTCTGAGCTCATTCATGGTGTATCGAGCAAAAATTGATTTGGTGAAGGCCCAATTGAAAAAAAAAAAAAAAAAAAAAACAACAGAAAACTTAATACCGGGACCGATCAGTAAATTAGGACATAATTGAGGAGTAAAAATGATTTCAGCTATGTGAGTTTACATTATATGGTGTCGTTACTAAAAGCACTAAGTTTAATATTGTCAGACACCAGCAGTTTCTGCAAGGAAGGCAAGCCACAAACTGTGGTAATGACGCTTACTAGACATAGACAGCAAGTCATTTTTTGAAAGTTAAGATGCACAAGCAACAAGCATAAAGAGACTTTTGAGAAGATTGTGAAGCAAAGGTCCTTCGCTGGTAAAACCCTGAATGTAAAACCCAATGAATAAATACTAGTACACACATTTTACTGGCCTGGTTTCCCCTATGAAGAATCTCTGGAGGTGCCACTTCTCTAAAGAAGCTTTTCCATAATTACCTTTAGTAGCTTTGGTGAGTTTCACACAACACTGAAATATGTTGTATTTTAAGAAAATTAAAGTTAAACATACATACTTGGCATGTATAATTGTGTACCAAATATTTATTCTGACAAAACAGATTTGGCTTTTTCTCATCCACTTGAGAACTGCTAACACCAATTTTCAATTATTAAATCAAAAACTTACAGGAACAGATTAACGGTAAAGCAAAAGACCAAGAGACAAAACTTCCCATTCAGGGACTCAACAAGTGTTGCGGTTGTCCCAAACGTCCCTTCAAATACTCAGATATAAATTGATAAATAAAGTAAACAAACATGATAAAGATATGTTTATTGACATATCCATCAGTGCGGGGTCCAATGCAAATTACCCATGCAAATTATCCAACACAAGAGATCATATTTCCAGTGCTTTTTTTTTGGTTTTTTTTTTACTGAAAAGAAAATAAAAATCTTACAAAGGAAAGACTGTGAAGGTATTCCATAATCCTTTTGTCTTTCTTTATGTACACTCTATAGGGGGATTTGCAATAACTGAACTTAACACAGGCGATACAACTTGTCCTTGTTATTATGTCAATCGTTCACACAGACTAGTTTTGAGTAAACCCTTTGTGAAACTTCTAATATGACATGAACCAAGTTTGGAAGCTTTGTGTCCATAAAGAGGTATTTTAATGTACTTATATATATATATGCATATATATATGTATATATATATATTTAATATTCATAACCAGACAAAGAATGTTCTGATAAAAACCAAACCGCCTGCAATTTCTTAAAGAAAAAGAAGGAAAAAAAAAAAACAATGGAAGAGTTAAGATTTTGTCATATGTTGCAACAAAAATGAAAAACACAAACAAAAACAAAACGATATGGCAGTAAAATCAATATCCAAACGTTAAGGCACAAGGTGGGCCAAATGCTACACCTGTTTAGTCTTCTACAAATAATTTACACTCAAGTCAAACAGTGCAGTTTTACATTTGTTAACTTAATGTTTTCCTTTTGAGCCATTTCTCCATCAACCAGTATAAGGCAATAACATTACAAAAAGAAAACAATATTACAGAGACAATGTACCAAATAAACAGAAAACAGAATCCGTTAAGTTTTTATGACTCCTATATGCCAAAACAGTCGAGTTCTCCTTATGGCTTGGAGCAATAAAAATAATAATAAAAATAATGCATAGATTTAAATGATGATCTTGCATGCTCTGTTCTCAATACTCAAAACATCTAATACTCATGTCTCCCCCCTCCAAAAAAAAATGCTGATCCAAACCTGATAACTGAGTTGCAAAGTGATGAGAAGAAAAAAGGCAAAAAGGCCAACAACAATAGATAGATGAAGGCATCGTGTCAATTTTTTTTTTTAAGTTGGAAGCAACTGTTGCATTTAGCTGAAATAACCATCAGGTGGGGAAAGAAATTGCTACACAGTTATATCTACTTTCCGCCCCTGAGATCCAACGTTTTACTGCAGATCTGTAATCCCTGTATAACAGTACCTTAAAATGAAAACACACTTGCAGGTGTGTATACACTCCCCTCCCCTTTCCAGTTTCCATTTATATCCGACGCAAAAATCGTGAAGCAGAGAATGCCACAGTGAGTCCTTCCATTGCTGTTGACCATCCTTAATTCAACACAAGTGCGCCATCTTCTGGTTGCAATGTAAAACTTGAGTTTGATGACACTTCTTTCAGAGAAAAAAGAAGGCGGGGGAAAGCAGATTGAGTAGGTTGGGCCTTTTAAAGTCCATGATGGCGCGCCGTGTGACGTGAACTGCAGTTTTCCAGCGGCTTTTGTTCGGAAATTTGGAGTTTTCAATAAATTTTTTAATATACTACAGGCTTTTTTTTTTCCGTTTTTGTTGATGAGAAAAGAGGGAAAGTTTTAGAGTCCAGAAAAAAGTCCCAACGATTCAGATGGTTAGCTGAAAGACAGAAGAAACACCAGTAAAAAAAACTATTTATCTTTATATTTGTTAGTATTCAGTCGAACAGATAACGTAACTGTTAATAGCTCAAATCTGGCTCATGTTTGGCAGAAAAACAACCCAATTTGGACAATTCTAATGAGAGATGCAAAGTATATAGTTAGTTCACGAATCCCAAACCACCTTGGTGTCAATTAGAAAAATAAAAACAAATCCCAAGAGTCAAACTGCACAGATCCCAGGAGGAAGGAAAACAACCAACAACCAGGAAGTCTTGTTTTTTTTAAAAAAAAGAACCAGGAGCGCAATTAATAAATAAAAAAGATTTGAAGGTCAGGAGGAAACATCTAAAATACAACATCAACACTTTCTGAAGAAGTTCCTGTCAACAAGTGCTTGATGTTGTGTCTGCCGCGTGGAGGCTGGACTGCGCTCTGCTACAACACAGGAAACAAACAGCAGGTCATGTGACTGACTTTACCACATCTCAGCCTTCAAGTTGGGGCTGAAAAAGATCAACTTTATGACTACAGCACATCCTCCCTTACTACTGCACCCCCCCAACCCTCACCTCAAGAAAAATGCTAGGTAGAGACTTAAAGTCATTGTAAACATTGAAGCTGTAAAATTATGTGCATGATGTGTGATAAGAAGAACAACTTAAAACCCAGAACAACAGCCACACAGTAAAGTTACCTCAGCTTTGCCGTATTGCTTTTAGGGTTTTTGCGGAAGGACTGGTTGGGTCCAGAGCGAGTGGACATGCTACGAGGCGAGACTCTAGAAAACGTTGATGGGGGGGTCTTAGGAATCTTCTTTCCCAGGTGGCCAATCCATTTCTTTTGGTCCTCTTGGGTCACAGCCAGTAACAGCATGTCCCGGGCAGAGGTCACGTCGTAGTTCACTGTTGGAGATAACAGAGAAGGTTGCAGATTAACACCAAACCGGGCAAACGGGCTCTCCAACGTGAAGGCTGAAACGACATGTTGTTTAAGAGAAACGACAAGTTATATTTATTAAATCATGATACCACTACAGCTGAAGCGCCATTTTTTTTCCTTCAGTGCGACCAAAAGTTGTTCATGTACAAAAACAAATAATTTATTTGTAATCAAATATTATTCTAAAGTATAAAGTCAGCTACACAACACATGGCTTGTGTAGCTGACTTGCACAAGGCATGGCTGTCACAGCTCTTCTTTTTTTTATTTACCATTTGATTAAATGGTCCCACTTCAATCTCAATTTAGAAATTTAATTCTCAATATTTCTACCTCAGTGGTTTGTTTTTTGGCATTTGGATTTTACTCCTAAAAGCGGATATGCAACAACAAACAATTCTTCTAAGTGATGCTTTGAGATCAGTCAAAACATGAGACTTCGTTTTTTTGTGAAGTTGGGGAAAAAAAGTTATTGACCAGTAACTATAGGAGAAATAGGGTCACAATTTATAAGATTCTACTATTTAAATTCCTTTTGTGAATCAATAATTATTCATTTATTTTATTTAAATTTGTTTTCCAGACAATGCAGGAACCCTGAACCACTGGTTACAGGAGGTGTTTATTCTTTATATTTGCTTTGGTCTTTGAATGAAAACTTCTAAATAACAATAAATATCATGTTATTATAACACTGATACCCAATATCTTATATTGTTTCTACGGATATAGCAGGTTGTGTTCTAGTTTTAAATGATGACGTCTAACATGCAAATACCATCCTGCGGTGTAAACATTGTGTTTTACTCAGGGTGACAACAGCATCAGAATGAAAAGGTCTGGTTACGTTCAGTAAATTCTAGACTTTTCTTGGGCTCGGCGTCCAAAAGGCGGGACTTCACCTTTGCAAGGAGCGATGACGTCCTCCTTTTTGTCCAGGTGGTCCCTGTGGCACTTCACATGGCAGCGGCGGCACTCCAGGGCCGGCGGAGGCTTGAACACGTGCCACAGGGGCTTGGCGCAGGCCTCGCAGTTGGAGGGGAAGTGATATAGTGTGGGGATGAACTCGTGACCCTTGTGCGCGAGACAGTTGGTCTTTTCGCCCTGAGGGACCGGCTCCATGTCCGCCTCCTTCCTGCACTCTCCCTCGTTGGCGTACAGAATCTGAAAAGACAAGCACGCAAAAAAAAAAAAAATCTGAGTCTGATGGAAACGTGGCAGGACGAAGCGTGACGGCTGCCACCTCAGTCGCAAGCGTCCAAACCTGGAATATCCGAGGAATCTCTTCTGTTTCGGCTCGGTACACGTCTCCTTGAGTGACTGGTCTCACGTGAAACAGTTTGCTAGGAAAGAAAAACAAAAATTACAGAATTTAGAACAAACAACAGTATAATAATTGAGTAGTTTCAGTTGATTTTTTTGTGTAGACGGAGTACGATGCAAAAACTGAAATACCAGGAACGAATGAGTACTCACTCGATATCAAGTACCATGGAGGGGTTAGACTGTTCTTTATCTTGCTCATCGTTGTAGAACAGAATCTTCTTACTGCTCACCACAACATACTGCAATTATCCAGAACACAGTGAGTGGACCCTTCTCTTAACAGTCAAAAAGTCGGAAGTGGAGTCAGATGTTAAAAAGAGCAAGTGTACCTGTTTCTTCCATCCATATCGCTTGATATTGGCACGATTAGGAATGGACAACCATCCCTCCAGTCTGGATTCTGAAAAGAAATCCACATGCAAGCAGTTAGCATCTGTGTGGTTCATGAAGCACACAGGGAGAAGGCCATGCAGCAATCAGAAATCAACTGGGGAAAAACAAAACTCCAAGGCCGTACTACAAGGCTGCTGTAAAAAATAAAAAAATATATATAAAACAAGGTCTAAGGAGACGGCACTGAAGCCAGTGACAGGACTGCAGATATCCCATGCAGGAGGAAATTAAACAGAGTTGACAGCTTTTAACAGCGAGCTTGTGGAATATTTTATTTAGACAGGGTTCCTACAAGAGTACTTAGTGTTCATTTTAATATGTAAAATACAAAAGGCAAACTTAAAAAGATGTCACCTGCAAAAATTCCAAACTGGAAGGAAGGTCAGACAAAGAATAATCGGGAACAAGATGGAAAAGACAAAAACATAAGGAAGAAAGGGAACAAGAAAGCCAGACAAGGAAGGAAGAATGAATGGAAAAAAAGGAAGGAACCAGAAAGAAAAAAGATGGCAAAACACAGGAAAGGAATGAAGATAGGAGCAAAGAGAGCAGGACAGACGAACCATAGGTATAAGGGTGGACAGACAATATGAAAGACATAATGAGGCAATCGTGCAGGGAAAGAAGGAAAGAAAGGAAATGACAAAGGAAAATGTTGAGAACAGAAAAGACGAGAAGAAAGGGACACAAAAAAAAAAAATAAGGACGAACATGAGGTTGGAAAGAAGGGCAGAAAAAATGTCTGAGGATGGAAAGATGCCAAGTAGCAAAAGACAGAAAGAAAGAAACATTTAGACAAAGGGATAGAGAAAAAAAAGTCTGCAATTACAAATATTTTTTCTGTACACCATGCTTCTTTTTTTCAAACTTTGACTGAAATCACACTCTAAGCTTCTCCAGACGGCATAGGAACCCTGCTTAAAATATGTTAAAATCAACGCTGCAGGCGCAATTTGGTAAGTTGTTTTATTTTTTGTAAATCACCCAGTCCTTTCACAAAAACAAACAAAACGCAGCGCAGGTTACATTTCTACATTTTCTCGTGTTACAACTACAAAGGAGGGCGGTGCATGCGGCTGAAAAACAAAAACCACAGCCATCGTGGGCTCAGCCAACTCAAACGGGCTGGTCTAGAAAACGTAGCGGAGTGAGGGCGGTCTGTGTGTCATCGTGAGCATCACTTCTGGTGAACATGCCGACAAAGACACAACTAGAGTGTAAGAAGTGGAAAAACACACTTAAAATAAAAGCAGGTTATTAGTGTGACAGAAAACAGTCCCAAATGTAACGCGTGATAAACTTTCCACGTTGCCACTCAAAAGTAGCCTTGTGGTTTTACTAGCAGTATCACTTTTTAGTAAAGATTTTCAAAGATAATTTACTTCATTGCATTTTCTCTAAAGTGCAATACTTCTAAGAGATACAGCAGCTAAGGCAGAAGAATATTTGGATAAATCAGGAGAAAAAAAAAAACTAAACAAAACCAACACACAACAGCTGCAGCACATGACGGGCAACGAGGGTTCATCCACCGAGTTACTCACAGAGGAAAAGGAATAGAAGTTACAGAGATAAGAGCAAGGAGAACCAACTGGACAAAAAGGGAAATAAGAGAAAGTGTTTTAACCACAGGCAATTGCATACAATTACAAAGCTGTGCAAACAGTTTAATGTTCATGAAGAGATTTGGAAAAAAAAGATTTGAAAATTAATCAGTAACCACAGCAGCTTACTTTCCAATCTTTTTCTGATCAGTGAATCCATCGGTTCTAAAGAAACCAGGTCACAGCAGCTGTTAGTGTGTAGAAAGGACTCAAATTTTGTTGAATGGAGGAGATGGAAGAAGCTATTTAAACTATGTGCTATTAATGACACCATGGGAGAGCAAGACTTTCAGAAGGTAACAGGAAGACTGAATGGAATATAGCAAAGTGGATCTGTTCTATCCTTCAAATCCCTGCTCAGTATAGACCATGACATATTATAGTTTAGTATGAGAGTAAAATATTCCTTGCAGGGATGAGTTAGGCAGCTGCTACACTAATTTTGGTGTATCCATCAATCGAATCAGCCAGTGTTACTTTTTGTGACGAATGCGCCAGGAAGTTCTGAAGTGAACCAGGTGGGGGCGCCAGAATTCATTAAACTGGATGACAACCACAGGAAATAATAGAGAAGGATCAATATTTGTTTATCTGAACATAAATTATTAAATTGAGCTTGATTTCAAAGCGACGGACACACCAATCCTCCTAATGTTTATGTTAAGCTACATTTTATGTTTAATTAAAAAAAGTAGGTCAGAGTGAAAAAAAAGATTATTTAAGTATTGTTATACCAGAAATCATGGATATGGTAAACATTTTTCCTCCTAAATTGGAAAAAGGCATCCGGCTTTAGATGTCATTATTAAAAAAAAAAAAGCAACAGAATGAAAGGCAGTAAAAACAATTTAACTCTGCTCTAATATTTGTCTACAGCTATTATCAAAATTAATTCAGTTAAACTCAGTGCTGGCAGATCAAAACTTTACAGAAACTGAAGATCAGAAATTGGCCGTAAAACACACATCTCCAGCTTAGGTACCGGTTCCAAACAAAAACGTCATCACAGGCAAAAATCGTAAATCTACTGCACAGTCACTGTTTACAAACAAGATATGTTGGACGTATGTTCAGGTAATACTCAACCAGGAATGTTATGTAAAAAGTTCAAACTGTTAAACGTCTACCCGTAGGATAGCACAAAGATAAGAAGATGTATAAAAAATAAATAAATCAGATTTGTTTTTTATGAGCTGCACCATTGCCATCCACCCACCTGCAGTGTTACTGTCCGTTTCATCCGTCTGCAGGCTGGTGATGCTGGAATTCTCCACACGCTGCTGCAAGTCGCTCAGCTTCTCGCGCAGCTGCTCGATGTCGCTCTCCTTGCTGGCCAGCTGCATCTGCAGCTCGTTGCGATACGTGGATTCCTCTGCGAGTTGCTAGAGACGGCAAGGTCGAGAGTTCTGCATTAAAATCAAATTGCACAAGCAATGCTGCGGCTCTGTTTTAGTTATTTGGGACCATGACCCACCGCCTGCATCTCGTTGACCTCCTTCTGGTACTTGATGGCCATGTGGTTAAACTTCTCTTTCTCCTGATTGAGCTCCTGCTGAAGCTTGCGGTTCTCTTTCTCCTTCTTGCGCAGTTCTGCGGTGCTACCTTTCTTCTTCTGGTCGAGCTTCATGTCTTTGCGATTCATGATCTCAGCCAGCTTGTTCACCGCCTAAAAAGACGGGACGCCAACCATCAGTCGCTCCGCTATTACTCAGAACATTATACCTGCAGAGCTCAGAACCTCATCTATACCTGAGTCTTGAGCGTGCGCTCGGTTTGGAGCACCTTCTCGTAGTTGGCTTTGACTGAAGCCATGATCTCTTCCTTCTGGGAGAGGTATTCTGGAGGATAAAATGTGAATCACGTTAACAATAAAAAGGGCTCCTCAAAAATTCAAAACTTCTACAAACTAAAATTTCTATAGATGCCTGTTGTATAAAGTTGGAAGTGGCATTTGTCCCATCGTTTATCATTAATCGTAACAAAATGTGATTCTGATTTATCGTCGCCGTGATAAATTTCAGTTATTTATGGTAAATAAACAATCTGACTGGAAATGTTTTTTCTATTTTCTGCTCTGTTCCACTAAGAGCGTCAATAAATGGGGGATTGTTTTTTCCGAGAACAATATTTGTGTTTGTGACACCATGAATGTCACAGCTATACAGTTACCTAAAAAGATATTTATTTTTTATCATAATCCTTATCAACACAATAGCACCACAAAGTATTGTGATAAGATTCAATGTTTACATCAACTATAATGAAGGTTTAAATGAAAAAAATCTACCAGTAATTTATGGTAAATAGTTCTATAGTTATCATTCTTTAAATATGGAATAAAACAGAAGGATGGTTAGATTGAAAAAGAGGACAAATTGGACCGTCGGATGACTTACAGAGATAAACTGATAGACAAAGGGACAGACAAACAGGACAGATAAAAAGACAGGAAGAAAATTTTTACTCTTTTCCTTTTTCCATCTTTAGAGACCTAAAAACTAGTTCTGTAAAATTCCATCCTTTTCTAAACTGTGAAGGGTCCACAGCATGATGACATCATCGCAAAGCAACAAGGACAGGAGTCAGCAGCAGACAGTACCTTCTTCCTGAAGACGAAGCTTCTCACTCAACTCCGTATTGTCTTTGCTGAGGTGCTCCACGTCTTTGGTCAAAGTGTTATTGGATTCCTCAAGCTGCGCGCAATTTTGAAAACAATCATTTTGATCACTCCGTGTTACTACAGTTAAAGCCACAAAAGCAGAGCTTTTAACGCACGTATTTAAGGCTAAGCTCACCTGTGCAATAGTGGCCTCCCGTTCACTGATCTCCTGCTTGTGCCGAGCCGTTGCTTTCTTGCTCTCCTGGGTGAGCTCAAAGTACTGCTCTTCCTGCAGAGCCCGAGCGAGCTGCTCAGACTCGGCCTTGGTCACCGTCAGATCCAGCTGAGCAGACAGCGAGTCTCTGTGCCACAGAAGACGAATAAATAAAAAGCCCTCGGACGCCAGATTCTCGAAGCGGCGAACAGACGTCGACGGGAGTCCGCCACGTACCTTTCGCTCATCAAATCGTGCACCTTCTTCTGAGCGTCTTGCACCTGCCGGTTCCGTTCCTCAATCTCCTCTTTCAGCTCCCTAACCTGAGTTTTGTAAAGTGTCTGGCCAAGGGGAGGAAACGCGCGATGATTCTACAGTCGGAAACTAGAAGAGATATCTGGACTGTGGGAGTTTTACTTACAGAAAAATACTGTTCGGCTTCAAGCTGGTCCTGAAGTTCCCTCATCTGTCCTTCGTTGCCTCTGTACTGTCTGTCAAAACAACTCCAAAATAAGTCATGTGTTCATTTGTTTAAATCACAAATGTATTCACCAAAACTTAAGTCCCCCTGCAACCCCTTACAAAAAACAAAAAAAAAACAAAAAAAACCCCAAGAATCTAAAATCCATCTTATTTAGTATTACAGGGGTAGAGGATTAGTGGAAGGAGCCGGAGCTGCAGTAAAGCCTAATCCTGTTGGGTAAACATCGTCTCCAATCAGCTTTGGCCTGCTCATGTTCTAAGCTGGAATAATAGCACTCATTTGAAAATAACAGCCAATTATAAATCTATTCACACGTTAACTTCCTAAGAGAATTACTGACCCATGTTGCACTATAAGGAAATAAGAAATCCCTTGTGGACCTGCTGCCAGCTTGTTTCGCAGTAAAAAAAAAAAAAACAAACGAAAAAAAAAAAACAAAAGTGCCAGCGTGGTTGAGTAATCCATTCCCCAAATAATTATTCTACTCAATCTACCTTTTAACAAGGCACGTTTCTAAAAGCATTTCTAGAACGTACTTCGTCAGCTGAGCCAGCTGGAACTCCAGTGAGCGTTTATTATCCAGCGCCGTGTTGATCTCCTGCTTGAGCTGCTTCTCCGAACACCTCAGGCGGTCCATGTCCTGCGTGCGGCTCTTCAGGTCGTTCTGGGCCGCCACGCGCTTACTCGACTCCTGATCCAGATGTGTGTGCAAACCCTTCACCTGACGAAGGGGGATTTGAGAGACGTGATGGTTTAGAGGGGGGTGGGGGAACATAATTATTAACGAGTCTTTTAAAACATCCTGAACAACTGATTAGAAAAATAGTCTTTGAATGCTTGAATAGTAATAGGATCTCATAAACTGCAGTTTCCAAACATCCTGAAACACCACAACGCTGGAATCATTTCACAGCATTGACAAAGAATGAAGCAAACAATAAGGACATGAAGAAGGAAGCAAGGAAAAGCACAAAGGAATAAGGGACCGAGATAAAGGAGCCGAAAGGAAAATTACGCAGAACGAAAAACAAGGAACAAGGAAGGAAAGAAAGGAATGAATTAAGGAAACAGAAGAAAAGCAAAGGGATAGGACAGGTGAGAAGGAAGGACACGATAAAGAACAGGAGGACAGAGAATAAGCAAAAGAAGGATAAGTAAAGAAAACAGGAAAGAAGAAAAGAAAGGCCACAAGAAAGAAAGAAATGAAGAATACAAAACAGAAAAATAAAGGAATGAAACTAAGGAATAAAGGAAGACACTAGGAAGGAAGAAGAAAAAATAAGAAATGAGGGTGTTGCCTGTAAAAAGCCCTATTTCTACATTCAAATGATCTTCGGTCAAAAATTAAAACACACAAACAAATCAAATACCAGTTAATCAGCAAAGTTAATGCTCATCAAAACATACGTTAACCAGGGTTGGGGTGAAAAACATTTGCATTTTTTCCCCCCCACACCAAATTGCATTTTCCGTAAACCAATAATGGCAATCCTTTTCCAGATCCTCTATAAACCCTGCATTACATTAAAACTCCCATGAATATCAGCCATTTACTAACCTCATCCTCCAGTCTCTCCTTTTGTTTCATCAGCTGCTCCATTTTCTGCACGGACTGCTTCAGGTCGAACTCCAACATCGAGCACTGCTTCTCGACCTCCACCACACGGCCCTCTGCTCTTATCCTTGCTCCGGTCTCTTCTGACATCTTCTGCTGAACGGCTGCAGTAAAGCAGGGACAGATGCTAGATCAATTCGACAGCCATCAGAAGCAGTCGGGTAAACAGGAGGCCTTTCGTTAAAAATGTTGACTTTGGGGACAATTTCTTGAAGCAATCCCCTTTCTGAGTTCTAAAAAAATATGATAAATGATAAGATATTTATAAAATGTAATCCAACATAAAATGTGGATTTTTGTAAAATTTGTGAATTTGTGAAACCAACTCAAAACTCCTGGGTCTCCCCAACAATGCAGGAGTCAGTGTTATCTTTACACTAGTGTTAAAAGCGAATAAACATTTTAAAGTCATAAACAAAAAAATGCAAGAATAAACTACAATTTCTTTAGCCTATAAGTTGTAAAAGAACATTTAATAATAAAGGATTTACTGATCAATAGTGCCATACTGCAGTGGACTTCAAACCTTGGGCCCTTGTGGATGTTTTCATGGTTATAAAAGAGAGAAATGTATGTATTATTATTAATCTTAAGCAGCAATTCTATTTCAAATTCAATGAGGTGATGTCCCAACATGCTCGGCAGCTTCTATTCTTTGAATTCTTCTAACCCAAACATCACCTCAAGCTAACTCTGGATCACATAACAGAAAGGCGAGGCTTGAAAATATGATTTATTTAAGTGGAAAATGCTGTAAAAAAATAAGGAATATATGCCCCAAAAAAATTAAAGACCAGGGGAAAGTGGAGGGGCGTGCTTGGACACGAGGCTGGCATACCAATCATAGCAGCTGATTTGGCTTCTTCAATAGATTCGTATTTGTCTGTGAGCTGCGCCCGCGTCACTCTGTGCTCGGTTTGTTCCTGCTCCAGACGCTGCTGCAGGGTCTTCAGCTTGTAGGTCAGGTCAATCTCCAAACTGTTCTTTTCCTGTTGCGTAAACCAAGATTAACATGAAATGTACACCAATTTCTAGGGGTCAGAAACGGCTGCTGCTCTTGGTGCCGTTTGCACATACCTTCTCCAGGTAGTTGCTCCGTTCCTGGGCTTGCTTGCGTTCTCCCTCCACTTTGGAAAGATTGATCTTCAAGTTTTTGTTGTCTTCTTGCAGTCCGGCCAATCTCGCTGAGCAGAAAACACAGTCAGCCACAATTATCATTAGAAAATCAATTTGTTTGGTGCAAACAAGGAATATAACTTGGGTTTCCATCAGTCGCATTGTAATTAAGGCGGAGATGGAGGGAGCATTTCTCAAACTGTTTTAATTGCTTCCCATTTAAAATGAGAAATATTCAGCTGGACGAACTAAAATGAACTTAATTGAGACGGGACTGAATCTTATTTAGCCTTATTTGCTCACCTTGCAGTTCCCTCATCTCCTCTGATCCCTCGCTGTAGTTTCTTCGCTCCGACTCCAACATGCTCTGAAGCAGCAGCAGCTCCTTCTCCAGCTGCGCCTTCTCTCCGTCGGCGGCCCGGCTCCTTTCCTGCAGCTCACGGTTCAAAATCTCCAGTTGGCTCATCGACTTCGTCATTTCCGTGTGGCTCTTCCTCAGTCTCGCCGCCGTGTCCGACTCCGCTCGCAACAGGTCGTTCGCCTCCTCCAGCTTTCAGTTATGATAACAAAACAGGAACAACAGAGGGTTTTGAATCGGGCTCCAACAGCAGAGTACTGATAGTACTGGCGGTGTTGCTTTCTATTTGTGCTCGGTCACACAGATTGTGATTTATAAAAAAGAAAAAAAAAGAGTTATGAACAGTGCCATGCAAGTATTCAGTAGTTAGCAATCAACATATTTTGTCGCTACATTACATGACAGACAAACACAAAGTGGTAAATAAATGCAATGTGGGAGGAAAATAATACAGAATATCAAATTAAAAAGGCTGATAGAGAAATATGCTGCTACTAATATGAAAAAAGTAAATAAAAAATCCTAATGTGGACAGAAATACAAAAGTATGTGTGTGTGCGCGCACGTGTGTGTGTGTACCTGCTTCTGCAATTGGACAATCTTGTCATTTGAGGCCTGTGAGTTCTGACTGATCTTCCTCATATCTTCAAGCTGCTCCTTTAAATTTGACACTAAAGGGAAGAGGGGAGACGGGAGAGAAAATGCCTCAGTTAATTTCTAAATCTATGCAAATCTCTTAAAAATCTCTTAAAAGCTTCTTTTTTCGTTTTTTTTTTTAGGAACGTATGTTTCTGAAATCTCGTAGCTTAACACATTGTTGTAAAGCTTTTGAGAAGAGAAGAGGGATGTAGAAATGCACCAAGAGTTCACCGTTTCAAAAATCCCACCGAATCGTGCGCCACTTTAAGAACTTGAACTGGAAAGCCTCCCACTTACAAAGTCAGCAGCACTTCATTACTTTTACCTTCATTCTCTAAGTTGCGCCTCTTTTCTCCCTCCTGGTCAGCTTTCCTTTGGTACTCGGTGAATCTGTGCTGCAGCATAATCTTGTCTTTCTCCAGCAGAGACACGCTGGCTTCTGCACTCTTCCTCAGGTTCGCCTGTGGCAAGGAAAAACAGAGAGCAGCTGTGATGCAGGAGAAACCAAATCCTTAGCCAAAGCCAAAGATGATAAACAGGCATTTATTTAACTTCACTTCCCACTGCTAACTTGTGTTTGAAGAACTGTGGCTCTTTTCATCAGGACACAGCGTTAAAATTTGTTCATATTTACTTCAAAACTCTTAAAAATAAGAAATAAATTTTAAAAAAAGAGCATCTACCTCCTCATCCAACTCCTTCATAATCTTCTCAATCTTGGTGTTTGATGCCCTAGGGGGAACAGAAATGTTATGCGTTATATATGCACAAGATGTATAATCTTACAGTCACAGCTGAATGCAACGTTTGGCTTCCTGTTTATAATCAAAGAGTCGCATTTCACCAGGCTGGAAGGGATCAATCTACACCGAGTGAAGAACTTATCCCTTGTGCAATTTTCCTTCACAAATCTAACAGTTTAACTCAAAACAGTCGCTTGTGGGATTCTTTTAAACAACTACGCTCAGCAGGGATGAAGTCACAACATTTCATATGTTTTCACTTAGATCAGGTCAGCAAATGCATACTGTGCGAGAGTAATGTTTTAATCCGTACCTGCATTTCTGTTCCAGCTCATCTTTTTGTTGCATTTCTCCGTGGAGTTGCTCCTCTAATTGGTAGATCTGTTTTTGCAGGTTCTCCAGCTAAAAAGACAACAATTATTTTATTTATTTTTTTGACGGATGAAGAAAATGGCAGACATTCACATCGTCTACACGTTGAGCTCATGTGTCATACTGTACTCACATGACTCTTGTCCTCTTTTGTTGAACTGCTACGTTTGTCGCTAGTCTTTGAGGCAGCGGATCCACGCAAATGACTGGAAAAAAAAGGGAGGAGAGTATGAGTCTCTTCCCATTTCAGCTTAGGAAATGGGAAGTTGTTTTTTTTTTTTAGGAGATGAAGACAATAAAAATATACAAATTGTAAAGAAAACCTTACGACAAATGCTTCACTTCAATTATGTATACCAAAGTTACCAACAAAAACAATTCTTCCAACCATTTCAGTTCAGATTCTATTTACTCTTTAATTAATTGCTTACTTGTAATTAATTCACTTGTCATGCTAAGACTACTTTCAATGCAACTACATGTCCTACAAAAAAGGTTTTAAAAAACCTTTTTTTTTTTTAAAAAAAAACTTTTTTTAAAAAAAGGTTTTTTAAAGAGCGAGTCTTTCAGTAGATAACAGGAAGGCTGGACAGAGCACAGCTACCGTTTTATCCTTCTGAGCTTTCAACCTCTGTCTGCCTTGAAAACCTGCTGACTACGGAAAGGTTGGAAGAATTTGGGAAATATCAGATTTAAAAGGTTAGCTCAAGTATTTTGAAATGAGGTTTTGTGAAGTTATTCCTGGCAAGAGTTTCCTTATGTGTAGCAGAAAGATGCTTATTGGAGAGTTGTGGGCAGTCTGATGTAAACTGGGGAGGTTTAGCTGAACTTTGCCATTTAAAACAACTAAAACTACAAGTGTTTATATTCGCTCAGACTCAAGCGCCACCAAAATCAAAATAGTCTGTTAGATTTTATGTAACCATGTTTGATGTCCAAATACACTGGAGATGGTGTATTTTCCAAGTCTCTGTGATTCTGTCAGAATCATAAAAAAAATACACACACACACACAATATATATATATATTATATATATATATATATATGTTTTCCAAAGCAGCTGATGAAGCAAATTCATAGAGAAACTGTCTCCTTAGCATGTTGGCTTTCCACCAATCCAACACTGTGTTTACTTTTCCAACAGTATTCGTTTTGTGAAAACTACGATCAACGTATCCCTGGATATCAAGAAACGTAATCCCACCAAACATTTTCAACACTGTTCTAAATTACAGCTATAAGAGTCGCCTGACAGACTTACTGTTGATTGCTGTAATATGTGAAGCCGACAAAAGGGAGCTGATTGCCCACAAAGGCCTTCGGTATGGGAAAGGTCTCTTCCTCTCCCCGGTCTTCCTCGATGTCATCAAAATTACTGGTGTCTACGTCACTGCTGAGTTCAGGCACCACAGGGGCAGCGGCTAAAAAAAAAAAGAAGATTAATATCACTTTTACACAGCGAAAAGCGATAAGGCACAAGATTACCACCAAGGAGTTACAAACTCACAAAGGTGACTTATCTGATCCAAACCCAAAGAGATTGCAATCTCTGAATTTCAGCTGATATGTTGTTTGTTCTTAAGCACCTGGTGTAATAATTTGTTTATCGCAATTAAAAATTGCTCTGAAAATAATTTTTCAATTATGTCTACAAATCTGCAGGGTCCTTTGCACAAATCTTTTAGCATTACAGACATAGCTCAAAGTCCACCTTAAAAAAAAATACATGAAAGCAGTTGTCTGGCAGAGCTGATTTACCAATGAACCAACAGAAGCAGCGAACAGCAAAGTGCTGACTTCAGCCCTGAAACCCTGACATAAAGCCACTAAAGAACTGAGTGCAGCTGCTGGATTTAGCCCTACGTTTCCAATCCCTCCGCGCTGCAGCGTCACTCGTGGCACATTAACATCGGGAGTTCAAACTGCCTCCCCGTTCTTGGCCTCAGAGAGGCCGCGCTGCCAATGATTACTCTGAACAGGAATCACGTTTAGTCTTGGAAAGGATAATGAATGAATGGCTTGACTGCAAAAATTTCCTGCAACTGTCTGCAGTAGGTCAAATGGAAAACATGATCACTGGCTCATGATTGAAATAACAGTGTTGCAACTGTTAAATGAAGTGGGATTTGTAAAATGTTGATAAAATAGCGAGGGAAAAAAAAAATCCTTACTCTCTCGGATGTTGTCCCATGTCCATTGGTCGTTTTTGAAGAAAGGGTGCCTCTTGATCTCGTCTACTCCATTACGGCCGAGCCGAACTTCCCTACATGGGGGAGAGGTGTTCGCATTTTAACAGCTCAATGGACTCCATGACAGTGGAACGCCATTCATACATGCTAGATTAGCTCAACGAAGTGGATGCCAAAACAAGCAAAACGTCTATTGATTTCCAACCTGTCAGTCAAGAAAGCACAGATGAGATTTTTGGCATCGTTGGAAATGTCACTGTCATCCGGGAACGTCAGGGCATTCTTGTGGTTCATGATTTTGCTGTAAGTCCCCACCAATGAGTCTGCGTAGAAAGGCGTATCGCCTGTGCACAAGACATACGAGAGTTACACGACAATGATTTATTCTGTGGTGAATAGTGGGTTTATTATAAAACAGCTGTGGGAAGAAAAAAAAAGACTCACCAACAAGCATCTCATAGAGAAACACTCCTACTGACCACCAGTCACACTCTCTGCCATAGTTGCCATTTCCTCCTTGGGATTTCAGTACCTCAGGCGAAATGTAGTCTGGAGTTCCAACTGCTGTGTCACATTGTACCATCCCATCCTGACGAGGAAAAAGATATCAAAACCATTTCATTACATAATTGAAAAAAAAAAAAAAAACCATGACATCCAAGAAATTCAATAAAAACTTTTTTTTTTGAGAGAATGGAAATAACACCTCATTCATCTTCATGCACGTTCCAAAGTCTGCAAGTTTTAAGTGACCTGCTTTGTCGAGCAACATGTTATCAGGTTTTACGTCTCTGTTGAAACAAAAACGAAACAGTCAGCAAAAAAGGCTGAGCAGCAGCACATTCAAGTCAAACGTTTGCTATCTGCAAAGGTATAAACAAAGACGACTTACAGTGCAACGAGAAGGTTTTTGTAGATTATTACACAATTATATTAAAGAAGTTTGTTGTGTTTGATTGGTATTTGTTTACTTCACGACTTTTAACTAAACATTTATCTTTGCTGTCATGGAACAAATTGGGAGATAGGATCAAACTGTTTGTGGTGGCCGTCACCTGTGAATGAAGCCCATGGAGTGGATCCCATCCAGCGCCAACACCACCTCCGCTGTGTAAAAGCGAGCCCACTTCTCTGGGACGTCATAGTTGCTCATCAAGTTAACCAGATCCCCACCAGGCATGTATTCCATCACCATGTAGAGGTAGCGGTCATCTTGGAATGCGAAAAAGAGCTGAAAGAAAGAAAGAAAAAAAAAAAAGAAGTCAAAATTATAACAAACCAAACATAACACAATATCAAAGTAAATCAATATTTGACATTTTACATCTTCACCATCTGTACTATTAAACTGGAGCTTACTTGCACAACCCATGGACTGTTGGCAAAAGCCATGATGTCTCTCTCTTCCCAGAAGAAAGCAGAGTCTGACCTTTTGATCATCTCAAACTTGCTCAGCAGCTTCATGGCGTATACTTTACATGTGGATTTGTGTCTTACCTTAAAAAAAAAAACAACCAAATGAAAGTTGGGCGTTCACACTAGTTCCTTACCTTTAATACAAGATAATAAAACGTTAAATTCTTACCAATTGAACCTCTCCAAATGCACCTCTTCCAATAACTTTAACCACCTCATAGTCTTCTGCTTTCATTCGTAGATCACGGATTTTACTAATTGTTTTTTTATCTGGTAGGGGAAAAAAATAATGATCGATCAACAATTTAAAGGTTTGCACGTTTTCTGCAAGTTCCAGTAGGTAAAATGCAACTTTTAAAGATCAAACTTACTGAATGACTAAAGTTACTAAGCCCAAGTTAAATATTACTTTGTCAACTTGCGTTTGTGTTTATTGTCCCTTGCATGTGACTCAATTGTTGTTGCACAGAATCCTACACAGTAGAATACTTATCGCAGTAAGGTTTTAGCAAACCGCAGCACACAGGCAGTTGTTACTGGTTAAGATTTTAAAAGTGCCAATAGCAGTGTTGTATAGTAACAAAGTAAAAACACTTCACTACTTTACTGAAGTATATTTTGAAGTACTTCATACTTTCCTCGAGTATGAACATTTTTGATAACTTTCACTTTTACTTCACTATATTTCCAAATTTAATTGCATACTTTTACTCCAATACATTTTCAATGTGTGGTTTAGTTACTCGTTACAAAAAAGCGCGAGAGAAACACTCGTGTTTTGACCCCACCTACTGATTGACTGCAACAAAGCCGGACACAAATGGAGCCCCATACGACATGAACCACATATACATATGCATATGTGGTTCATGTCAGAAGCTGGTTCAGTTGTAAAGCTGAACCAGGTTAAGTTAACCTTGTGCTGTAGGTAAAGCACCTAATTTTCTTAACTAAATAATGCCTGCAGGTTTATCTATTAGCAGACTTAATTTTCCTTGCACTTGGTTGTGTACATTATTTTAACTGTATTTGACAAGTTCACCAAAATATAAAAAATGTAATTCAAACTGCATTTGCCTTGTTTTACTTTTTACTTATACTTTTCATTTCATTAATTGAGTACATACATTTTTACAGTAATTTCCATACTTAAGTACAAGACGTTTTGGATACTTTAAGACTTTAACTCAAGTAACATTTCAGTCAGTGACTTGGACTTTTACCAAAGTCATATTTTGGAGAGGAACCTATACTTTTACTTGACTCTGAGATTTCAGTACTTTATACAACACTGGCCAATAGTGCTAATAAGTAAAAAGCTACCATTTTTCTAAATGATTAACCTAAATTTACGTCAAAATATCTACAGGTAAGAATTTTTAAAAGACCTGAAATTAGACAACTGAAATTAAGACTAATTATGACTTTTTAAAATTTTTAAAAGCCACTATACACTCCACATCCCAGAGTAAATCAATTCTGAAATTCATGGGAAAAACCCCAGTGATTCTAAAGTTGCAGAAATTCGACAGCAAAATTAGTCATCGACTTAATGTTGTAAAGAATCTGTTTTAACAATCACACGTCCTTTGAGACTCATGGAAAATCTGCATTTTGAATGCAAGCAAAATCGCTGGCAAACCAACCAGAAAAAAAGCTGAGAGTGTTTAGGGAAAGTTTGTTGCCTATTGAGAGTTGGCCTCTACCCAGTGTAATAATTCCAGCTCCCCAGAGACGCATCATATTCACCATTATTCCAAATTTGGTCAAGGCTGTGTTAGGGGGACAATTTTCAATTCACATGGGTCACAATTGGCACCGTAGTGCATGGAAACGCAGCGTTTGAGGACATCAAAGTTCAACCAATATAAAGTAGTACGCTATTATGACAATTATTGTTCGTTGCTTAAATATAGGATTTTATGTTTGTTGGAAACATGCAAATTTGATTTTGTGTTTGCTGGATTCAGCCTTTGTTCAGTATTTCTCTGCACAAACACAATGGAGCAATCATTCGATTTAACTTTGGTGCAAAAGCAAAATGAATTGAGAGAATTTGGAGTAAAGAGTGCTTCAGGCAATTCGAGCCACTGAGGTCCAGGGTCTACGCAGATAATCCATTAGTCCAAATCCGTCAGTGTTTTGCACAAAAAGACGAGACGAGGAATAACTGAGGTGATGTGAAGTGGCAGGTCCTCTTTTGGTCAATCACTTTTTTTTCCTCTCTTTCTAAAACCAAAATAACAGATTCTGTACAACCAGGGGCAACATGCTGAGTTATGTCAGAAGAAGGATGAGAGGGAGTATTTGTTGTTTTCATTAAATTATAGGTTAACTGGATGTTATTCAGGAAATTAAAGACATACAAGGCCAAGTTACAACATCACTGCCCTGCCCCCACCTTAGAATAGCTGGCTTTGTAAAAACTACTCCACTGTAATACGATAGTTGGCATTTCCAAGAAAAATCCTTACCGAGAATCAAGTTTAAAAAAAAGAAAGAAAAACAAAAACAGTCTTGGACTAATATTTACATGACATCTAAATTTAAATTGAGGGGGTTCCGAGGTTTGAGAGCAGCGAGGAAAAAGAAGCCAACCTTGATATGCATCATGCGGGTCACCGGTCATTTATGAGAGCCCCTTTGTTGGGGACACTATGCAGTAGACACCTATTGTGTCCAAGCATACATACCGACAGACACAAAAACAGCTTTCTTTGCAGCGCTGCATATAAACCTCATAACAGGCGGCCTATGAACACAAATGGGACACCCCGTATAAAACGGGTACATGAGCGCGAAAGCTATGATCCAAGATACTTACATCTATTCAAGAAGTTGTCAATGCTCTTGTTTTTCCTAAGGGCAGGGAAGTCGAGGTCATATACCAGCGCGTCCAAGCCGTCCTGGAGGAAGAGGAACAGAGCTTAGACGAGGCAAAACCCAACAGTTTAATTAATTATTTTTTGTTTATATACAAGACATACATGTTTTCCACTTAAGTAAAAATTATTAATGCTAAAAACAGTTATTAAATGTGTGCAGCTCAACAATCCATGTTTATTTGAGGAAAATGTAGTTTATTTACACACGCACACACACATTGTGATGAAGTCAAATGGTGACAGCATAGCTAACACCAACAACTTAAAAGTATTATTTTTGGAGGGGTGAAGAAAAAGGAAGAAAAAAAATAAACTTTCAAAACTTTCAACCCAGTTTTCAATAATAAATCATGACATATTGTGGACAATTAAACAGAAAAACTAATTTGTTATGAGAAAAAAGATCAAATAATTAGTGATATTCTGACTGTAGGTCATTCGGAATCTTTAATATTTTCTACAGTAGTGACAGATTTTTTTTTATTGGTTTAAACTTAATCTGACTTTGAAAAACTTAAGTGGTTTTCTATCCAACACCAGAAACTTTTAGGGGAAAACTGAAGGACATTGCTCAGTCCTGACAACACCAATAGTTCCACATGAAGAAAAGCAGCCCCAGAGCATGACTCTGCCACCACCATATTTCACTATGATTATTGACTTCTTCTGGTGATATGAAGTGTTGAGCCATGCTTGGGGAAATCATAGATTTCCTCCCTGACTAGTTTCAGTCTCATTTTGGAGAATTGACTCCTCTCTGTTCCTTGTAGTCCTATCTCACTAGAACAACTGAGTTTTATTCCAGGTTATTGAGAGTCACACAGCAACTGCTGTCGGGTATGAACTCAAGAAGATCTAATGCTTAAACTTGAATTCTCAAATTGCTTCACAAACATTTACCATTATACATATTTGTGCAAATATTTTGTTTCTTCTGATATGAGTGCTTTTACTTGAATTACATCACACTACATCATGTGGAAAAATGTTACAGCTATCAGTAATTTTTTTATTTCACAAACCTCAAATTTCAACATGCACCTTTGAGAGTACCTGTGCACCATTAAATAAGTTATAATAAAGGTTGATCTGTTCTACAGTTTTCAAATGCCAACACAAACAGTACACACATACTGTGACGTTTTGACAACATAACTCCCTCTACTGAAGCTAAAGGCTTTCAAATTATGCTTCACTATTCTCCCTACAAACATATCCACTCCCCAGCCTTACCCGACACAACGTAAGACGGTATGTGTCAATTCTTCCATAAATGCATTTGTGAGATCATACACTGGCATGTTGGATGAGAAGGCATGGTAGTCTTTACTCTTATTTATCCCAAATATGTTCATTCAAGTTAAGGTCTGAACTGTGCACAGTCAAATTCTTCCGCACTCATCCATGTCTATTTTGGCCTTGCTTTCTGCACTGGAGTGAAGTCACGATAGAGCAGGGAAGCTCAATCTACAAAATCCACAAAGTTAGGTGCATTAAAGTATCTAAAATGCCTTGTTGTGCTGAAGCTTTGAGAGTTACTTTCACTGGTGCTAAGGAGCTAAGCCAACCTCGCAAGCACATCCATGCACCATAATTCTCTTTATGCCAAACTTTACACCCAACACAATGGCAAGTGGTGTTCTTCTGGCAGATGCAAAACAGAAAGGAGTCATTGGCCACTCCAGAGAATACGGGTATACTAGTCTTTAGTCCAGTGGAAGTTTGCTTTGCACAACTGCATTGAAATTGTTGATGTAAGGCCTAGAAGCAGCTGCATGACCGTGGAAAATCGTTGCATGAGGTTCTCTAAACTAATCTGAAAGGCACATGAAAAATGGATGTCTATAGGCATGGATTCTGCAGAAAGTTGGCTAGCTCTCCACATAGAGATGATGTTCACTATTTCTCTTAAACTTTCTAATAACACCACTAACAGTTGACACAGTGGAATATTTAGTAGAGAAGAAATGTAGCTGCTGGGCTTTACTGTGGAGGTTGCATCCTATGATGGAACCACGTTGGAATTCAATCAGATGTGGAGAGAGATGCATTCTTTTGCAAATGTTTGTAGAAGCGGTTTGCCTGCTTCGGAGTGAATTTGACACCTTTGGAAATGGAAGCGATTGGAACATAAATGTTTGTTGTTTTTTTTTAGGAAGGGTGAGTGAAAAGGTTTGGTAATATAGTTTATCCGATGAAAAAAAATAGTTGAACAGATTATTTGGATACTAAGAAATCATTTATATTCAAGTGTGAGATCCACTGCTGGAACTCAAAAAGTTTCAGACGGCAAGCTGACGCTGTCTTGGCCCGGCAAGAGACTAAGTACCACTGGAAAGGTTTAACCTAATCTGCCATAATCCACAGTGGTTCCAACAAAACAGCCGCATAAACACTTCCAACACGTGCGGTAGCATGCTGTTCATATGAGAAGAAGCAAAAGGAGTATTGAGATATCACACGTCAGCTTAGTGTATTCTAAAGTTGCCCAGTAAACGCATCTAAGGAACTACTTATTTTTAAGTGTTTATTTGATGACACAAATCTCCAAGTACAGAGTTAACAGAATCTAATGAGTCATGCCTGCATAGTGAATAGGTCAGTAACATGTTTCATTTTGCATCTCTGTTCAAAGTAATGATGACACATGGTGAATCAGCAGCTCAGGCCAGCAGAGGAATCCTCTTAGCTAACTTTGCTCCTTCTACTCAGCGGTGGAGGTCATGGCCACACCCCTCACTGAGAGACATAACACCAATAGTGCCCTACAGGAAGGGTGGAAACAGGCAAAAGGCAGGTAGGAGGGGTAAGAGGAGAATTGGGAGGTAGAGAGTGGCTGGTAGGACAAACAAAAGCAACTCACTCGTTTGAGAAGTTAATGAGGGGCAATAAAAAAAGAAAAAAACAACAACACTGAAATCTGTGATTTCAAAAAATCTTCAAGGTCTTTGCATAAAAGCGACCAGCAGCAGGGACTAAGGGATGTTGCTGTCCATATGGAAGCCAGCCAGCCTGCTCTGAAGGGAAAAAAGAACTAAAGAACAAAGTCTTTTGGGACCCTAATCACAAGGCTCTGAGCTCGGCATTGCACGTTTGCATAACTTCCTGCCACAGAGAACTCTGGACAGCCACAGCAGCATTCCTCAACAGGACTGTACACGTCAGAGAGCTATTTTAGGTATGTGGCCAAACAAGTTCTCAACAAAAAGTAAGGAAGACACAGAAAAAGTCCATCCCCAGTACCAAGTCACTGAACAGAGCATGTTTTCAATCAGCACAAGCGTCTGCCACCATGATGGAAGGAAGGGAGAAGGGAGTGGAGAGCTGGCACCAAGTGGGCTGGTCCAATAGGAAAGCAAGGAGAGGGAAACAAATGAGGTCAGAATGGACAACAATGATGACCAAGATGGTTTAAATTAAACCCCAGAGTGAGAAAGGAGTTATTACACTGTAAGTGAAACATTTTACTGTGACGTGAACCAGAGAACTACTAACCTATTATTGACGAGACCTTACAATGAAAAGGAACATAATGGACAACACCGCCTGCAGATGGGATGCCATTCAGCATTCAGGACTTTAACCCACAACAAAAAGGACACTATTTGACTATTATGAGTTTAAGTGGACAGGATAGGCTGGATTTAGGCTCCAAAACATATGTGTAAAAAAGAAAAAAAGTTTAACTTTATTTTGGCATTTTATCCTTTGCAAAAATGCTCATACGTTATAGGCATTGAATGTGTGCTTCCAGCTCTTCCCAAAGGATGAATTTATGTGTCGCCTTTTGAAAACTTTGGACAAGATGGCAGCAAGACAAAGAGAAGCATCCTTTCTGTAAGGAATAACTGATGCATGCTTAGCACTAAACATCCCACAGCAAACTGTACCATCTCATACCAGTTCAAAACAAAACAAACAAACAAAAAAAAAACAGGCATGAAACAGCCAAAACTGCAAAGGTATGACATGACAAAAGAAGTGAGGGGAACTCGAGGCAACATTTAGTGAACAATAAAAGGTACAACCGGTTCATGTGGGAGGATGCTTTGGATTCTAAGAACGATCAAAAGGTTTGTTGGTATGATGTCCACTCTGCAACACAACACAACACAACACAACTGTACAACCACCTGAAATCTGAAGATGAAATTATCAATTCCCCACAAACACAAATTTATTGGAATTTTACATGTTTGCCAAAATTTAAATAAATATATTTTCAGTAGCTGCTTAAAAAAACATTAGGGAAAGATTCAAGAAGACACCCAAGTGCATGTTGTGTTCAAGTACATTATCGACTTTGAAACAATGAAATAGATTTATATCAAGATTTCCATATTGACCAAACATGCAATTTTTTTCCCATAATTAATTTGTTTGACAATTGTAAAGATTTCAAAGGAAATGCAGCAGAAATATTTTTTCCCCAACTGAAGCTTGTTGAGATTCAGATATCAAACTTTGAATTTCTTCAGTGAATGAATAGACCACTAGTTATCTGGGCTAGGCAATAAACCCAAAGACAGTGGCAACTCTGTTGTCATATTTACTAGGGCTGTAGTAATACAATAATCTCACGATACAATACACGATATTCTGCCCATGATACGATATATATTGCTATATTCAGCAAACAATACAATTCTATATACTTTTGCGATTTTCTGAACGATTTTAGAGGGACAGAGTGATTTTGGTGATATTTTGTGACTGTTATAAAGTTGGATTGAATTAATTTAACTGAAAACTGATTAAAAGCATCAACTACACAATACCTGGCTCTGGTTGGACACGAATTTAAAGTCGACAGCTGGACAAAATGAATCAAAGAAGTGCTGAGAAAACATGTTTCTTTTAATTGAAACAGTACAAACTGTAGCTTACATGCATTAGTAAAGTAAATAAAGTACCAAGTACCTGCTCTGAATAGTTTGATACCTTTTTAACCTTAATATCTGAAGGAATCACTCCAAGCCTGATGACCTGGTGCAATGCAGTCAGTGAGAAAGGTGAAAGTTGGATGTTACGATACTTGCAGATGAATATACATTTTTTTTCTAAGAAAATATCGATATATATCTCGATATTGATATTATTATACAGCCCTAATATTTACACTAATCTAAAACTGACAAATGGCGTACAACGTTGATTGTGTCCACACAGTACCTAATGACTGAGTATCAACAGATATTCAAAATAATGTTAGGTCACTCTGATGCATGTAGTTAACACATGCATCAGTATGACTTGCCTCCAAAAGAATTTTTTTTACAATGAATCCATGCATATCTTGCATATAGCATAAAACTTTAAAGAATGAAAAATGTTAAGCAACATTTCTAGCATGATAAAAAAAATGGTCTTGTGAATTTAACTGGAAATAAACAAAGAGAGACTCCAGCTCACCCATGACTGAAACTTCAAAGAGAGGTAATAAAAACTTGCATTTGATTAAAATATAGTGAGGAAGCTGTTTAATGTTCTTATAAGTAACATTTAAGTGATTTATGACCCTCTGGTTTCAATATTAATGTTATTTACACAATTAAATGGGATTAAAACAGAAGTAAAACTAATCTGGCCATCTTTACGAAACATTACATTACAGGCAAATATGTAATAAGAGAGAAGGTGCCTACAAAAAAAATAGTGGCTCCAATTTGAAGGAAAGTAACCTTGGTTAAAATGTTAAATAAAACAAAATATAGGATTTTAAAAATTATAAGTTGATTGAAAAATATTGATGATTTTTTATGGCCATCTTCAATATTGTCATCTAATCTAGACTGTGTGCAGCTGCTGACTCAGAGTTAGAGGGTCAGCTACTGCTCATGTGCTCAGCTGTAGCAGAGGAAGAAATGTGGCTTCTGTTTGCACTGAAGCTAAGTTTACCTTGTGTCAACTTAAAGAGGCCAACATAGCAAAGTTTGCATCAGCATACATTGTTACAAATGAAAAATCACATGTTTTTAATTCAAAACTCCAGCACACACATAGGATTCAGTTCATTAACGACAAGAAATTCACTAAGATGGATAAGATGAACAAGTGCACTGCAGGTTTGAAAAATTTGAGGGGGGTTTTCTGCGCAATATTTTAAAAAAATGCATAGTTGTACTAGATCTACAAATGTGCATCACAAAAATCAAGAGTGCAGCAGAAATGCATACAGAATTCATAAATCAGTTACCTAAACTCCGAAAGCACTTGAGATTAAATCTTTAAAAAAATGACAGACCACCTTTTTCGAAATGGTAAAGCTAGAAATGCAATCAGCTTTTTCCTAGCTAATACTTTGGGCCAATTTCTAAGTTCTAAAGCAAAAGAAACAAATAGAAAATTTTCAGCAGGATGTTTGATAGAAAAAGTAGTTTTAAATAGAAAATACAACAAGATTATCCTAATTTATGCAATAAAGTGCATGTCCCTAACCTTTGTCTGATTTTTATAAGGTTCAAAAAAGCAAAACCAAATATGTGTTGTTGGACTAATGTGTAATACAAAAGGAGCATGATCTTTACTGCGTTTCATTTAATGGATTGAAGACGTAAACTAAAACACGATTGACTGGTATGTAACCAGACCTTCACAGGTAAGGCATCAGGAATGTCTTACCTCTGCTAGCTGATGAATTCTGATTTGAATTAGATTGACTGATTCATCACCAGTTAAAATCAGTCATTTACACGGCGCAACAAGAACTGGCAGCAGGCACAAACAGATTCAAATTATGATCTAGTTTTGTTAAAGAAAAAATAATGTTGTAAATATGTTATAAAAGTATCAGGTTAGGGATTTTTAGCTTCTCGTTATACCTATTCCTCTACTGCAGCATACAACTAAAGGTGCCACATCCTTTTAAACTGTCATGGAAATCAATCTAATCACAATATTAAAAAGGACCAACGAGGGAAAAAAAATTGCCAAACTACATTAAAAAAAGTACATTGGTGGTTGACATTAAATATGGCAATTATTTCTTCTGTTCCTAACCTTGTCGGGGAGAAAAGCTCACACAAGCACTTCTCCAGGCATTAAGGTCTGAGCTGAAATTTCCATGCGAGACTAAGCCACATCATTCCCTTCAATATGCCAACATAAGGCATGTGAATTGGCCCAACTTCTTGTTTCCTTTTCTGCCACTTCATCAACACAATAAGCTTGCCACACGTGACCAATTGTGCAGCCAGCCATTCAGCTGGCCATGCAAATAAAGGCAGTTCCACTGTAGGCTGAGCCCATGTAAACACAAATGTGTTCACACAGCCCAGCGAAGCCATTCAAAGCATAAAACACCAGACCACTTCCTTACTGCTTACTCCCAAGCAGTCTGACAGAAACCAACACTTAAATCCACTCCCCTGGCGAGACTTTGCACTAGAGTTGTTTTACCTTCGTCGCTTTGCTGAAACTACGTTTACATTTTGCTGCAGAGCATTATATGTACTGACGGGAAATCCCATTTACCTAGAAAGATGCTTATCTAACTACTACAGTGGATAAATGGCAGTGACAGTGAACCCAGGGATGGCAAAATGAGGACATTTCAATTTCCTCCAAAGTCCAAGTCAGCAAAACTTCCCTGTCACGAATGCTTTCATGTGAAAATACTTCAGTGGTGCAGCACAGCAACGTTTTCACCCACTGAGCTCAATTTTCTACTGAAATTCTGCTGTCCATTCCAGTATTTGTGATCTAGCCCAGACAAATAACCTGTGTATTTAACATCAGTACAGCCAGGTCAAGAGCTTTCTGTGTAAATAAGAAACACAACTTCAGAGACCAAAAAAAAAAAAAAAGAAAAAAAGGAAGGCCGTGATAGGATGAAAAGTAAAAACAGGACAGTTTAGAGAAGAAAATATAACTTTAGTCGACATTCCAGAATTTAATCAGTCAGTCTGGGGAATGTGAAGCTACAAATAGCTCGGCCAGTTGTTGTTCCCATAACTGAATGGCTGAGGAGAGCAGTTTACGACTGTGAACTTTCCTGCAACAGAAACAGGTCCCTGCTGACCTTAATTTATCATAAAAACGTTCTGGTTTGTTTGTCTGTTTTTAAGCTGGACCAATTAAGCTTGTGGATGGCATTAGTCAAGAAAATTTTACATGAATTAATACAATGTAAGTGTATTCAATTTCATAATCCCTTTCATGGAAAATATCAGATTTTTGAAAATACAGTCACTTTTACCCAGACAATATCATAACATGAGATTCTGATCAGTGGGGTTTGACCTTGATCACAGTTGAAATTTCAAATAACTGATTGTGTAAGAGTGTAAAGTATTCACACTAGTTTAGGTTAAAACAATAATAATGTGTGTGCCATGGCAACAAGACAAAAATGTGAGATTAATTAAAAAGAGATTAAAACAATAAATCCATCCAATTCTACAAAGTTTTATCAATATTCAGCGAATGAAGTAAAAGGATTTATGTGGTGGTACTACATTATAATCAGGTGTGGATAGGTAAATTTAAAACAAAACCACTCTGCACTCAAAGTATGAATATTACGTCACTAAATAAAATAAGGAACCTGTCTTATTCACATTCATATGCTTGTCAGCTGCTTTGACTTTCCTCATTCAACTGTGTCCAGGACTTCTGTAAGCACAACTCAGCCAGAATAAGCTGCATTTGTATCACAACCACTAGCCTATAATAAAAAATATATGTAAAGGGATAGGACATATTCATTATTCATTCTTTCCATGGACACTTTGCTGGAGAAAATTGTTAACAGAAATGCTAAAACATCACAGGGCTTTCTGTGTATCTGTATAATAAAAGAAAAATGAGCTGGGGATCCGTAGAGAGTCCGACAAATCTGTTGACCGGGGGAACCGGCAGCCAATCGGAAAGCGCAGACTCTGCACCTGCTTTGCTTTCTGAGGGGAATTATCGAGGGGAATCCCAAACAGCTGAAACGCTAAGCCTGGCGGCAGGGCTAGCAAAGCATGGCAGCCCGCCATGCTTATAATACACTGGGGGAAACCCTGAACAAGATAATCCAACTGAATGTATGAAAGCATGTCCGTGATCAGACGTTCAGAAGACATGCTATTAACTGAAAAAAAAAATCTAAACATATTTATTTCAATGTTTTGCCGTTTCACACATGTACATGTAAAAAAAAGAGAAAAGAGAAACACCTGTTCGATAGTAATAACATTCAACATAAAAAGCATTTCCCCTTGACATTCAACCGACACCACCACCACAACCTAGCAAGGTAACTAAGAGAACTGACAACACTGCATTATGTCCCTGTCAAAACTGTGTAGATCTGTCAGCAAACTCAGACACTGTTGCACTATCAGTGCGGACACCACCTCAAGGGTTAGGGCCGTCTATTAAAGGCAAAGGTTGCAGAGACAAGGAAGGCATTCAGCATGAGTAAGACATGCCAGGCCTTAACAGATCATCAACGGAGGAAAATTTGGAGGTATGCCACAGACGGGTTTTAGAACATAACTTTAAGCAACAAGTTTTTGTTTTTAAAAATCTAGTTGCATTGTGATATGTTGTATAAATGAATGTACTCACAAAAACAGATCAGTGTCGATATGAGACCTTAAAGACCTAATTTGAGACAAACACATGAACTCTAAAAAGAAAAACAACTAATTTTAACTGAACTTTCTTGCCCTGTAACTATGACATGAACAAATATAAATGATTTGGACCTATTTCAGCTTCTATTCACTATTTCCAATCCTTTCAACCCAACACATACATGCAGCGCTCACACGATCATTACATTGAAATCTGGTTTCCTTGCCTTGCTGTTTCCTGTAATTATTCCTGTTGCAAAATTAAAGTCCAAATCAGAGATTGGAGGAGGATAAACACAGACTGGCTAAAAAGCTGAAAAGTGCCAAAGTAACAACAGAGACAGAGCCAGGAAGCATGCAGACATGTGAAATAGAGGCCAAAACTAGTGCCATAAAATTACAAGATGAAAAAATTCAGTTCATGCTGCCTAAATTAATGCGAAGAAATGTAAATGTCATGTCTGCCCTGCAGGGGGAAAAAAAGAAAAGAAAAAAACCCAAACAAAACAAAAACATCTTATGTGTACACTGCAAAGTCTGGAATAATTTGCCATTGAACAAAACTACTTCACTTAGAAGAAAATTACCTAAATTGTACTTTTCCATACACATTAGTCTTGAAAGCAGTGAGTTTCTGTGTCTCCAAACAGACTGAAGGGCTTGAACCTTGAACAGACGTACTCTTCACCACAAGGAGGATTCATTTAAACAACAAAGATAAGAGAAGAGGGTCAGAGAATACGGGACATATCTCATCCTGAAGCTGGGCAGAGCATAAAGGCTGAATATATTTACACTAAATACCCCGAGCTTGTAAGAAAAAGTACAATTCCAACACCAAGACACTTCAAACAAAAAAAATGCATAAGCAGGAAAATAAGGATAGCCAGCACAAGGCCAGAGCTGTGCAATTTGATAAAACCCATTACTCACAGCCAAGCTCTCTGGCTGCTTTATGAGCAAAACGGCCTGATTCACAGCCCTCGGAAACACGAGTCTTTACCCTTCAGTCCACATAATTTTGGTTTATGGGAGAAAAGCAGAGCCCACACCCTGCCACCTCAGAGCTGCCTGCCTGTTCTCAACGCTCGCTCTCTCTCCAGAACGGCTTTGGGACACACTGGGAACTCCAGACCAGTCAAAGACAAGAGGTTATTTGATTAGTATGGAATTTTATTAAGCTGTGGGTGGAGTTGCATGGTAGCAGTGAGGGAGCCTCTGCAAGAAAAAAAAAAGAAAAAAAAAAAGACCACCATTCATTGATCAGGGGTGAGAACGCTAGAGAAAAAAAAAAAAAAAAATCAGCGATAAACGGCCCCCTTGTGTGGGACTTTGCAGTAGGAACAGTGGCCACAGGTTTTCCCTGTTAAATATGTGGAGCCTGTAGAGTTTTGGGTGAGTTTAATAGTCTTTCTGAAACATGATCGGGGGTCAAACAAAATATGCACGTTTTTGTTTAGAAACCCTTATCTAAAGCAGCCTATTCGTAACACAAACACTACAACTTGAGCATGTGGGTGGGGTTTTAGTGTGAACCGCCGTTTTCCCCCAACGGACACCGTCCTTGATGTTCTTTTGCCTGTAAGTAGTCTGCCAACTCCTTCATCCTTGTCATAACAGCAACATTCTTTACTCTTTACTTTATTCTTTATTAAGCCATTAAATACTTTAGGAAAGCCCAGATGATTATATTACGGCTTTGTAAGCTTCTGATCATATAAAAATGTTCGAGTTAAACAAAGTCACGACTGATAAGGTAATTTAAACACGCTGCTACCTTGTCGGACGTAATGGGAAAATCAAAAAGAAATGAGACTAGATTGTCAAGAGAAGGATTTATCCTTCATTAGAATTTCCACACACCTCAATGTGCCGTGTTCGTCTGTCCCAACAATTACACGAAGCCATAAACATCATGGGAATTTTCAGACCTTTAAGGAAGAAGAGAGGTTCTGTATTCCAAAGATGACAAAAACCAAAACCTTGGGCAGATACTGGTTGAAGAAAATGGAAATGGTTCTTAGCCTCAGAGAATTAAGTTCTACGATGACATGGACTGAAGGGTCACTCAGTGAAGAATCAACCATTACTCCAAAAGTAATAATTCACAGTTAGTACTGTAAATTAATTTACAGTTTCCAAATGCTCTCGGAGATAAATACCCTTAATTTAAAATGCATCTCTTGGAGTCTGATGGAATTACAGTTGAAGTGTTTGGCCGCATTTGGTTGTGATACAGTGGAAGGAAAAGCATGAGAATACCAAGTTAATGTTGCAGGTGGCACCGTAACATTAATGGCTTGTTTGCAGCAGGAGGGATTGGTTGCACTTCTTAAAATGTCTGGCATCATGATGAGAGAACCTTATACATACTTAAGCAATATTTCTATATATTTGGCAGAAAATAAGAGCTTGGACAAAGAGCCTTCAAAATGGACAATGACACAAAACATATAGCATCGATTCATATTTCTGGCATTTAGCAAACAGAGATAATTTTAAGGTTTCCCCCAGAAAACTTGCTAAGCCAGGTGGTTGGCAGTCATTCATCAAGCAGCCCGTCGTGTTTTTGAGTTAAAAAATGTTTAAAGTTGACAGGAAATTTGAAAATATCACTTGATAATTATGTGTTATTGGAAGAGCAACACCTGAACACCAACTAAGGTCTTAAAAAATGCAGACATTTTTAAAAGACAAATAATCAATGTTAAGCCTGGTGGGGGAACATATAAAGCCTGGTGGCCTGCCAGGCTTATAAAACACTGGGGGGAAATTTGACATAGAAGGGAATATCCAAGAGTAATAAAAAAACTGTATTTTTAATGTGTACTTAAACATCTTGGTATAAATTGACTACAATAGTACTATTGTAAACAGACACTCCTATAATACTTAATTCACTGAAAATTCACATTTGCTTTCCCTCCCCCCTTCCAAAACCAGAATTCCAGCATGAATCATTCAATAGTCGGGGTAAGTTTTGTCCCCTCCACCTAATTGGCCACCAGATACCAGAATACCAACAAACATATGAGCAGAAACACTCCCATGAGTCACATCACTGTGAAAACACGTAGTACCGCTGTCATCCAAACTAGCATATTTGTGATATCAACCGTGGTGTGACAACAAGATTCCCTTTGGCGTTCACTTTGCAATGAGTGAGAGAGTTCCCAAGTTTGCCGTCATAAAAAAACCCAATGAAGGAGTGCTTGAGGGATTAGCACGTGGCAACAGCCGCCTTCCAACCGCAAACAGAAGAGTTGTCACCCAGATGACAGGAAGTGGGCATGTACACCTAGTGATGCAGGAGGCCTGAAGGTTATATCAGGCTTAAAGTTGGTTTATTGCATTACATCACGTTAAAATAAGTTTATTCAGACAAAATGTTTCTTTTGTAACGATCCAAATAATATAACTCATTATCCAAAGTCAACATTGGATGACATGATTGACATGAAACCTGTATTATTTCAAGTTGCTGAACCAAAAACACTGTCCTGTTTTTCCCCCCCTTAAAAGTTTGATTTTTACACACATATTAGCAATGCTAGCAAAACAAAGATATAATACAACAATAACGATCCTGATTATTTTTGCAGTTTGGCCAGTTACACTGAAGACCATCCCAAATAAGGAGGGCTCCTGATTTGTTTCCCAAAAACAAAGACATAAACAGGTACAATTAGAGATGCACCAATTGGGGGTTTTCAGAGTGGATATACCGATTTCTGGTTTTCTTTATGGCCTGACCACATGACTTATGTTTTCTACTGAGGGCTATTACACGAAAAAGTAGTACATCTCTCTTGATTGAGGTTGTAACTATAAGTCAAAAACAAAATAAAACAATTGGAATATTATTGTCCACTATGCACCGCAGCAGATATCAATTCAAAAACAGCATCAAGAACAAGTGTATGCAGTTGCTACTGGTGAGAGAGTTTAGAAGCCCATCAAAAGTAAATGCTTATGAGCAATGGGTAATAAAAAAACAAACATAGTATGGTGTATTGCAGTAAGACCTCAACAATTTAAAAACACACCATACATGTACGTTTGGAAGAATAACACAGATACTATTTAAGTAAAACATTAAATAACATGAAGCAAAAAAAACTCAACCCAAAACACTCTCCAAGTTGCTTATTTTCTGCCTCGTGGTTATGTGATTTGATCTTTCCCAGAATCAACTGGGAAAGATCGAATCATGAAATTAAGCATATTTGAGTCTGTTGCTTTCAGCACTATGATTCCAACTTCAAATCCTCGTCTGAAAACAGGTTTGAACTAATGCAGCAGGTCTAGATTTAACACAAAATCACGTGTAGATGTCTGAACTCGATCTAACATGTGAACAAAATAGACATTAATATCAGCATTTCGTAGAGTGACAACCGGGACAATCCCTCGGTCTCGGAAAGAATTTCTGCTCCAAGGAGTAGACTGACCCCGAAGAGCGGTAAGCTAACAGGGCTAAGCTAACAAGCTACAAACTTACCAGTAGACAATCCGTGTTTATTTCCGACTTGGGGTCTTGTAACATGGCATCGATTTTCTCAAACCGAGCCGCCATGGCGTCTCCTGCGCTCATCTTTGCTGTCAGGTACAGTCCCGAGGGTGAGTTGTGAACAAAAACAGCGAGAAAGCTGGCTAGCTAGCTAGCTAGCTAGCGTTAGCCAGTGGTAGCTAGCCAGCCAAACGTCCCTTTTCTTCGTGTGAACTTTACACCGCACCTCAAAGAAAATGCATCGTTGTCCCACAGCTTCCACAGACAATCGAGGCGTTAAGGTGGCACCTACCACTCCACATTTTCCAAGTCGGGGAAGGTGTCCCCCCCCCCCCTCTCTCTCTCTCTTTCTCTCTCTCAGTACAAGTCTCAAACAACTTCAGTGGCAAAGATAAATGCGGCACCAGATTAGACAACCTCCGTAGGTTGCCGCTGAGGATAAGGGCTTAAAACGTTCCAAACAAAAAGGCAATTATAAGTAAACGCAATGTTCAAAAAATAAACAGAGGGAAGACTAATCCAGTCGTGCTCCCGCAGCTGTACCAGGCCCCTGCAGAAAGCCCCCAATATGACAGCTCCAAAAGTAGAAGTGGCGGTGGAAAAACTTCTGCTTCTTCCGAATTTCGAAGTTTAAACGCGGAGTCGCTATAACGTTTTCAACGGCAGTCCTTCCGCTAGGTCCGCTCAGCTGTCAATGAGCGGCGGCTGTTTCTCCCCACACACACACACACACACACACACACACGCACACACAACACACACGTCCGAACTGCAAGAGCTCTCACACTGAATATAAATAGGAATCACGTAATATGTGTGTTAAGTTTTCGGAAAACAATCGCATACTGTGTACAATTTTCTCACAGAGCTCGGCCAACATGTCCGCCTTCCTGTTCAAACACCCCGGAGGAGCAGCTTCAAAATGTCAAGCGCAGCGCGCATGCGCGTGAGTCCGAGCCTCGCCGAAAGAACTCGCAGATGCAACACGTTGCAATCTCAAATGTTTCAATGTACGATTTAAACTTTAATTCAGTAAAATAAGTGGACATGATCAAACGTGTTAATGTAATTTTTAGCAAACCAATAGCTTTTACTTCTTCGTCTGGTTTAGATTTCCTATTCTTCCATTTCCTGTTTGTTTCGGTAATTTAAACCATATATGGTTTTCTGGTGAACGGTGAACCAGCACGGCCCAAAACGTTAAGGACACTTTCCAACATATCATCATTTTTGCTCACATTATCCGAAAATTATAATGTTATTGTTTTGTTAGAAAAAAAAAATTCTTCCTGACTATAGTTTTTGCTTTTGTGGCGTGAGTGATAATATCCCCTCAACCGGAGACTATTATTCCTCACCGTAATTTAAGGAATAGCTCGGTTTCACATGACAGATTTTTTTAAAAATATTTTTTTAGTAACTAACCCGTTGTTTGTTTCATGCATCACAGAATTCCCCATCCAATGAGAAACATGCAATGTGTAAAAACAAAACAAACATTTTCAAATGCCAAATATTGACATTATTAATGATGGCCAGTAGATGGCGGTGTTTTACAAGTTATGCCACGACCTCGCTTTAAAAAAAAAGGAATTTGAAACAGATTCATGATTTCAGCTTTTCTGGGACAGAGATACTTGATGCACTTTTTTAAGACAAATAAACAAGACATGTAGGCTAGAAACATGTTGATCCATAAACTGGAAGACGATCTTGTTATTCCTTTATTTATTTATTTTTTTCTTAGCAAAATACCTCTAAAATAAGTGTATGTTTTCTCTTTCCTTATGTATTAGCTTTAAGGGAAAATATTGGAGTCAGTCAAAAGTGAACTTGGCTGGTGATGCCTAAAAGAAATTGGTATTGGACAGGAAAAGCCTGATCAGAGGATTTCTTGTTTATTATTATTATTATTATTATTATTATTATTAGTAGTAGTAGTAGTAGTAGTAGTAGTAGTAGTAATAGTAATAGTAGTAATGGAAATATTATGCCCTTTGGAGTTTTTAGGTTTACTGGCAGCAAACTCTGCTGCCAGTAATAGCCATATATCCTTAAATATTACAGAAAGTCTTGGATATCTACTGACTTGTGTTGAACATAAGTCCCCAAGTCATATTAGCATTAGTATTGTAGTAAATAACAGTCTTTAAAAACTATCTATCTATCTATATTCTATCTATCTATCTATCTATCTATCTATCTATCTATCTATCTACTACTACTATCTAATCTATCTATCTATCTTTGGTGTTTGTTTTTGTTCGTTTGTTTTAGCTTTTTATTATTTCTTTAAAGAGCAAAATATATAACTTCTTATTGTGTTCGTGCCTGCCATTTTGTTTTTGTGTCCCTAAATTTTCCTCAACAAACTGAGCGGAATTTCCGCTGAACTGACCCAGACGGCGCTTGCAGTCCAGTCCTGACGTCAGCCGCTATCTGACTGTGCGCAGATCAGCTGTGTCCCGAGCAGCATCGACGGGGATGGTGGCGTCTCGAGTCGGGGGCGCAACTTCACGCTCACAGACGCGACCTTCCGCGGACATGGCCGCGTAACAGCTTCCAGTAGCCGCAAGGTAAGACTTTCACTTGGCTGGTTTTTGCTCTGAAAGTACGATAAAATGTCACGGACATTTTGGCGTTTTTGTCCGACAGTGACGCTGTCAGGACGGTGGTCGCGCACGAGCGGCGTCTTGTTCAGTCAAAGTTTCTGCCATCCGCAGATTTTGTCGGAAAATGTTAAATGATTGCACAGAGAAAGAGAGGGACTGCAAAAGGTTAATGATAAACAACAAGGTACAAGGTTATTCGTGCAAAATCTGCTTAAAAGTATAGGAAAACTTTTCTCTTGCTGTTTCTGATGCACCTGGTTTTTTCGCTTTGAAAAACCAGTTTTTCTTCATTTGTTTAGGAAGCCTCGCCTTATTGCGGTGGTTAGGTCTGTGTATGTAACCGACCCCTGGCAGCCTAAAGCGTTTTTAAGTTGCCAATGTTAGTTTTCATGTGCAACGACAATTTTCATGCTGGGAGGAAATGATATTGATTCTGCCTGTGTTGCCTCATTGTTGATGAAGTCATGTCAAGTATACGAGATCTGGAGCCAAAGCACTAATTTAAGTGCTTGTCTGCAGAAAACAGCAGTTGCCTAAGGCTTTGTGTTGAAACAGACACAGATAAAATCCTATCAGATGACATTGCAGAGAAGATGTCTTTAGAGCTTTGTCACTCTTGGGAAAACTCAAACTCATCTATAAATCTATTTGTTCACTCCATAAATTTGATTTATTAGCTTTTTATTTCCAGCATGTTATCATACATAAATGGTTATCTTAATTTATGTTTATGGAAACTGACTCTCTTTGTTACTCCACATGGAGCCATTTCTTATGGAGACTGATAAAACCCTACTATGTAAGTCAGGTTATGTATTTTCACAAACTGTTAGAATTAAACCAATGAAACTGGTGCAATCATTTACATACATTTACATAGCACATTAAATATCCCTCAAATAGAATGATCTCAGCTGCAAGACACATCAGTGAATTTCTTAAATTCCGCATATACATTACACTTATTTCACTTGGTCAGGACCAACCAATCAGAGCTAGGAGGGGAGGGTGAAGGGGGGGTTAGCTTTGTCAATCACCCTAGTGTAGGCACTGCTCAAACCCTTTCTTTCTACTAGGTTGCTGTGTCTTTCTCACAGCAGAGCATGTCATGAATGCGCAGGCTAGTTAGCATAGTCACGGTGGACAAGCAGTTTTCCTGTAATAGTAAGTTGTCCCTCCGCCATTGGCACATTGAGAAATGCCACACGAGCATGATTGACAGCGCTAAGACCTTCCTCATGGCTCTGATTGGTTGTTTCTGAAAGGGAGTGGTACATTTATGCAGATGGGAACCACAGGGAGAAGACAGACGAGCTAATTCTTTTCACAAATCTCTCACAAATGTTTTACTTTCAGGACATAGTGACACTTTTAACAAATGGGTAAAAAGAAGTGTTTTTTTAATGAAAGTTACATACTGCAGCTCTAACAAAAACGTTTGCAGTGCTGTTGGAATTACAGTGCAGTTGTGCTACAACGCCTGACTTTCCTGGCTGTTGCGCCACAATTTCTCTTCTGCTTTACAACAAATATCTTCTCTTGCGATCTTGTGGAAACGATTCATTAGAGTGTCTTATCTAGCCTCTGCAGGCATCTGTTGCAAAGTCATCACACATGGCAGCCAGAAAGGTCATCTGTGTATGTGGCTGGCAATCATGTACTTTCCATCTCCGTACTAAGAAAAAGTTCTAAAAGGGGCTAAGGAATGAAGAGTAGGGGAACGCTACCAGTATCTTGTGGATTGCAAACTATTGCCTGATGATACTGGAGCAATGGAAACTGGCTTATGTCCTCCGCCTCTTCCTCTGTTTTGCCTCCTAACTCCCTCTCCCCAGATTCTCACTCCTCTTCTTCTTTCTGGCTGTTGGCCTCGTCCAAATCTTTGTTCTTCCACTGTCAGAAGTTCAGCTTTGTATTGTACTCTGCCTCTATACACTACATACTTTCCCAGGAACCTTTGAGCTTTTTCAGAATACAGGTTGATCGTTGGTTGATCTAATGCTTCACACATTTGCCTACGTCGGAGAAAGTCAGGATTCACCAGGGGGCAATTTATCAATTCAGGACAAATTTAGAAAAAAAAGTATTGAAATGCATAGTAATACCCTTGACTTATTGCAACAACTTGTCCAAACATTTTCTTTTTTTAATTTTGAGACTTTATGACACATTTAAGCTGAAATGTTGTGAAGGCTGAGGCTATAATGCATTTGAAATACATTACATTACAATACAATACAAATACAAGACATTTGAATACATGCTCAAAGAAATGAGAAACAAATGACAATGATTTTATGGTTGAACAAGCAGTTTTGAGAATTTCAGTTCTGATCTGACATACATGCCAAAGCTATTGAGAAAAACTAACATATTCCTCTAAGAATATATGTATGTCTAAAATGTGTTATAATCATTTAAAACTTTTACTAATATTAATCTATAGTACAAATGATATGAACATATTAGCCTTACTGGTCAGCATATGGACTCTGCACAATAGATGAGAATAGCTATAGTTTACTGAAACTATATCTTAAGTTTCAACTCCAGGACATGCTACCAAAACAAAGTAGTAAATTTTGTTAGATATATAATATCCAATATCTAGATGCACAATAATTATAAAACAATACATTTATAAGCTAAACTCCTTAACTAAAATCGAAATGCTTTAATGGTTAATTTTTAACACTGTCTTTACCATTTTTTCATAGTGGTTTGTTCTCCCAGGTAAACAGGAAATTCAAAAAATAAAATAAAATAAGGCATAAAACAGTAAAATAGCAATTAAACTTCTTACTGATCTGTGAACCCTTTTCCATGATAACCTCAGCAGACATGTGCTATTCACTAGCAACAACTGCCTGAGGGGTTAGAAGCTAAGCTTGCTAGCATGTGTAACTTTAGTTTTAGCAGATTCACTAAATGAGCTAAAGCTCAATACAAACCTAAATTCTTAATTCAACTTACATATTGTTTCTATGACAACTTATGAAAGTTCTTAACTTTTAATTAGTTGATTAATTTATGTAGGATAGAACCAACACTTGGAGACCACTCAAGAAATAATAAAATCTAATTCCTGAAAAAGCAGTTAAAGTTAAATTCTAATCAAAATATCTAGGTAAGATATTTAGGTAAATAAGTCATTTAAATGACTAATATTCAATATCATATAAAATTTATTTATTTTTTGGCATTCTACACCTAAGCGTTTATCAATAAAAATCCGATAATTCTTTATTTGCCCTGGATCACGCAGGTATTATTGTTATTTATTGAGCATTGTGAGTTAGCTGGGTGGCCTGTCTCGGTGAAAGCACGTGCAGCCCTGTCACAGAGAGCGAGGGCTGGAGGAGTCAGGTGGTGAGGGGGCTATGGACGCCGACCATCTGGCCTTTGGGGGGCTGGTTTCCTCACTGACCGCCTTTGTTCCCGACCAACAATTGGGACTTAATCTGGGAGGAGATAAGTAAGGCCCCGTGACACCACTCTTGCAAAGCAGACAGGTTTTCTCCCTTAGAATAGCCTTGACGTCTCTGTCCTTGCGTTTCTTTGTTGGAGAGCTTAAAATCAGAAGTTCTGGTGCCGGATTGCTGTGTTAAAGTCCTTTCAAAATGGCAAAACAATAGTGCTGCATGTACTCTGAAAATGATGCATTGTGTATAGCTCAAATTCTGGTCATTATATTGCTTCAAGTTAGATATGTTATTGGTTTCCATATTCAAGAACATGACATGATTCCCAAATTTCCATGAAAAAAAAGTTACAAAACATTTTTTGTTACCATATTGTGACAGTAATCAACTTTACTTACTTTATGTAGTTTTGACCTGACTTTTTTTTTTCTATGAGAAGTGAAGCAGAAAAAGTTTCTCAAAAATGTCGTGTGTCACTTCTCTTCTGAAAAAGCTTAACAATGGATAATATTTCACATCCATTTGTGCATGAGACAGTTGTCACCACGGTAACAGATTGATTTATTTTCTCTCATTCTCTCTCAATGCATTTTACCTTTTATAAGGACTCTGATTTTGTTGCTTGTTTCACTTTTCTTTTTTGGAGGAAATTGCTGAAAAAAATGCTTGTTCATAACAAAAAGTAATTTATTAAGGCACACCCAAGTGTGAAAACTCACTTTTAAATCTGCTCAGTACTGTAAGAAACTTATTGATTTGCATTGCTGTCTTTAACACTGGTTTATGTTTCTGTTTACATGGGTGGGGGGTTTCCAGCCAACTCCAAAAACATGTCAATTTTACATGTTTATCTGTGAGTCAGAACCTTCGTTTTCAAACACCTTTGCAGACAAATTGTAATATTTAAGAACCACAGGGATTGCACGGCAGTATAGGTAGTTGTTTCTTTTAAATACCTGTCTTTGATTACGGTCTTTTCTGATCACGACTGCAGATGGCACAGTGTACAAAATCCCAGCTAGAGAGAGGGAGGTCAGTGCTTTTTGTTTCTTGCATTTCTGACAAAACAGAGAAAGCAGGTGTTGTCCTTAAAATAGGTGTAATTTATGAAATTGCGACACCTGGAGTTAAGATGGTGTTTTGGGGACTTTGCTTTTTTCACTGCTGTTGCCACAAACCTACGGTCTGAAAATAACTCCTCGGACGTCAGTTCTAGATGAGGTATTTTTCAGATGTCAGAAGAAATCAGCAATGTCTGAAGAAAATATCAAAAAATGTATTACACTAGTACATAAAGCATGACACGTTATTGCAGTTAAAGTATTTATGAATTGCATTAAGGTTAAATATCACTATTTGGATCATTTAATCTGTGTTATGTCTAAGACTCATATCAAGATATAAAGTGAAGACAGCTAAACTTTGTCAAGATCTTCTGAGAACAATATTGAACTCTATACAGTTTATTCGGATGCTGTTTCATAACTATTGGCTAAAATTAAACAACTTCATGCTCACAAGAATTTAAAGAATTCTTAATGAAGAAACACATAATCTCTCAATCTTTTCAGTTAAATTAGGTTTATTTAGAGCTGCACAGTATAAATAACTCATTGCATTATCATTATGTACAAAACTGCACATACTGAAGCAGCAAACCATCCCCCCCTCAAAAGCCAGTATGAAGCTCTTTTTCAAATGAACATTATACTTTCTCTTGTCAGCAAAAGGTCTTCAGATCAGCGAAATGATTTTTAACAGATGACTCCTTGTTTTATGCTTGTCATCGGTATTTTTGGCCATGAAACTCTCCAGTCTCTTTCTTAAAGTTGATTTATGAACACTTACATTAATTGGGTCAAGTGAGTTCCATGTTTCTTTGGATGTTCTGTAGGTTTTTTGTTATTTGTGTGACCTCCAAATGATGCACCTATGTCCTCTAATTTTTGTACCTCTAGGAAGGTTCAGAACTGTCCCATGTTTCCTCCATTTGAGGAAAATGATTGTCACTGTGGTTCACCAGAGTCCTAAAACCTTAGAAATGACTTTATAACCCTTACCAAACTGTTAGATGCTAATTACTTAATTTCTCATCGGTTGTTGAATTTCTTTAAATTGTAGCTTGTTGCATTGCATTTTAAGATCTCTTCATGTTTCCCTCATATTTTGTGTCTGGGATTAGTTTTAATCTGTGGTGTCATGAGACCAAATTATCCAAAAAATGTGGTTAACCAAAGTTAATGATTTAACAAAGGAGGCAACTGTGGCTTGGCTGACTTTTACCTTGAATAAGTGGAATCTGATAATTTATTTTGTTTATTTATTTAGATAAAGCAGTGTGAAACAAGAAGAAATTTATATAAAAAAAAACATTCTCTCTAATTTTATCATCATACATTTACAAAATGCATGGAAAAGCAAAATATTCAAAAATTTACAAAAGACTTGTGGGGGGGAGAGGTCAACTTTGCCAAACACAACTAAGGAAAACAAACATAGATGACTTAACCTAACAATGAACACACAGGGGAGTATATGCACAAAGGCCAAGGTTGCATAACAAAAATTAGTAGACAATACTCTCAAACAACAGTAAACCAACCTGGGGAACAAGTTAAAGCCAACAAATCAAACAAGCAGCTTGGTATCAAACTGAAAAATATGACTAATTACAAGGATGTTACCAATCAGTACATTTTCCAGATCTTTGGTAGTTTTCCTAAAGTGAAGCTCCCCAGCTTTCAGAAGTTGGGTGGATTCTTAAGCTTATTGGTGTCGGATCATAATGTGTTTCCTCCCGATCCAGTTCATTACGGCTCTGGTAAAATAATGAATAAATACAGCTAGTGATTTAAACATGCATAAGCAAGCTGTTCACCCACATTAGCAAACAATTGTTCTAAACAAATATTGCAAAACGGTTGCAATTTTACAGCAAATGCATTACTGTCCCAGAAACTTTTAAGTAAATAAACTAAAAATGGAAGAATCTCCACAGTATTTTTGTGTCCCATGATATGGGAGTCTATTTTTATATGCTATCAGAAATATTTTCAAGCAATCAAATATGTCTTTCTTGTAGTAAACTAATTGTTTAGAAGTGTAACTTTCCCAAATAATCTTAGTTAGCACTGCAGCACAGCGACTGAGCTTAACTCACTGAATAACAGTGGATAGCAACAAGTAGAGGCAGCTTGATTCTATGATTTACTGATCACAAGGGATTTTTTCCAAAATCTCAGTGAAATGACTTTATGTTGTGGGGAAAAATATGATGGAGCTAGTTAGAGCTGATACCCGCCTCTCACCCGGAACGTTAGCTGGAGATCGGCACTAGCAACCCTCCCGACCCCACTAAGGGACACAAGGGTGTAAAGAAAATGGATGGATGGATGGATGGATGGATGGATGGATGGATGGATGGATGGTAAGAACTGATCATTTTGTCCATTCGCTATTTGCGCATTTGCAATTCATTTATTTACGGATGAGACTTGTAGCTTAAATTTAACATCAGTTTTTTATATATGTTTTATTTATACTGAAATGGCATATCTTCCAATATCCCAGACGTACAAGAAGGATAGATATCAAAATCTTGATGCAGAATATTAAAAAACTCAGAGTAGCCTTGAATTCAATATATACAACTTCAAAACATGGCGAAAGTTAAAAGTTTTTATAAGTTATCGACCAGAGTACTTCACAAACTGTTTGTGAACTTGATTCTGTAGAGTTTATCTGCATAAACTGAATAGAAATGCAGTGTCAGTGGCTTGACTAATCATAGCTAGCTTGAAAAAAAAACTGGAAAATTCTGCTGTGTTTTTTATAACTTGCAACAAAATATGTTCAGTTTGAATGTAGAATTATTCTTGGACCTAAACTATCTCTTCTGAAAGAAGTCAAGTAGCTTTTATCAGTCTTCGCGTGATATTCAAAATCCAGCCATGCTAATAAATACAGTTGCATCTGTGAAATGTTTTTCACGCAGCTTGCAATAAAAACAAATAGCCCCTTTTACAAATTTCAGTGTCTTTCTATACTTTTATGGTAACAGTTTTTAGTGTGAGGTAGACTGGAATGGATATCCAATGAACTCATTTAGGTAGTTGTAGATCAGTTGATATTTAACCAAACACTAAAATGAAAAGAGGCTTTCTACTCTGATTTGCAGAGCTAAATGTGTTCCACATGCATTCTTGTAAACATTAAGCCTTTTATAATAAGCCAGGAACATTGTGTTCACTGCAAATGTCTGGGTCCAAATCAATGAAAGAAAAACCTTCAGTGCCTGTAAATCACTCTGTGTTAGTCAGAAGCGGTAGTTTGAGCAGCTTAGTCTCCCGGAGTGCGCATCTGGAAACACTCATTTGTGGGTGGACCAAATCTGGTTGTTGATATGAGTTCAGTGGAAGCATGAATAAAATGTAAGCATATCCTGCCTATCTAAGTGTTTAAATCTGTGCTAAGAAATGCATCAAATAATCCAAGGGAGTGAAAGCACAGATAAGGCCTGGAGTTCAGCTAAAGGGAGTTCAGCTTGGTGGGGAAGAGAAGGGTGAAAACGGATAAACAGATGTGGGAGTGATGAAAAGCTAAACAAGGCAGCTGAACAGAAATGATATGAAATATGGAGAAATATTTTGTATCTTTATCCTTAAGATTTAAAACTTTGGCTGTGATATAATTACGAAATGGATATGCAGTGGGGTGAAATGTGAATCAAACTGTTGGGGACATATGAAGTTGTATGACACACTTGACAATTGGATCATTAAAACCAATGTGACAAAAGCCTGTGCCCCTGCCCCCGCTTAAAAGAGATGTCAAAGGTCTGTGACCCTTTCCATTTATGTGCATTGATCCCTTTGGAAGGGGGAGGGCCTTCCTCTTCGCTGCCGTCCACCGTCAGCTGTTACTGTATGTCTTAGTTTCACCTGCAGGAAGCCTTTTATTCCGTTTAAATATCCTTTATTTTTTCCTGTTTAAATGCAAACATATTATTCTTTGCCAGTTTTCACCTTGCGTTCTGAAAGAATGCTCAAATAATTATTCTTGGATCTTTATTGCAACCTGAAAAAAACAGTAATAAAAACGTTACTGTTTTTTTCATTACTGTTTGAAGTATTTGACTTCTTATTCCACATCTTAAAAGGCAATCAAGACATTTTGCATAGTAATATAGATAAAGGTTGCATGTAATCGTGCATGCAGTGTCTTAAAAAATAATTCATGTGGTGTGCTGTGGTGGCGCAGGGGTTAAGCACCACCCACATATGGAGGCCTTAGAGCTCGACGTGTCCGTCGTAGGTTAGATTCCTGACCTGGCGACCTTTGCCGCATGTCTTCCCCTTCTCTCATTTCCCACTTTCCTGTCAATTAACTATCAAATAAAGGCCGCTAGAGCCCATAAAACCTTTAAATAATAATTCATGATTGTAGTAACTTTTATATCACAAATTTCATCCATTAAACATTTCATTGCAGAGATGTGTGCTTAATGCAAGGTAGGTTTAATTCCTGCTTAAAGGTTGCTAATTTCAAAAGGTGCTTTTAATCTGACAAGTCTCATCAGAAAGCATTTATTAAAATGTATTAGATATGACTGTATGTTATTTTATACAGGCTATGTAAATATTTAGTTTGAACTGTCCATATGAAAAGCGTTGACCGAATCCATCTTACATTGACACATTATTTGAAAGTGTGTTAGCTATTTCATTTGAGCATAGCTTGTTTCACAGACTTAGGGAGTGAAGTTTTTTTTTTTTTTACAGACTGAGAGTCAAGGGTTTTAAGGATGAAACCTCCCTCAGTCCTGTTCTCACAACAGAAGAGTGTGGCTTTTTAGTGATTGATGAAAACTGACTGTCAGGAAGGTAGGGCATGCAGAGTAGGAGAAACAAACAGACAGGCCTGAATATTCTGGTCTTTGTTGCTAGGGAGGCTTCGGATAAAAATTGTGTGAGGTAATAGATGTGTGTGTGTGTGTGTGTGTCTATGTGGATTTATGTATGGTTGGAACACGACCCCAGTAGATTGCACTTCCTCCTGTCTTCTTATCTGAGATTCTGACTTGCAGTTCAAGCTCTTATCTGTCACCGCTGGATCACTGACTGACTCAGTGAAGTGAACCCAGTCTGCTCTATCTCTTCTTGCTCGTCTTAATGTATGGCTCTAAATACAAAGCTTACATAGTCGAAGGAGTTTTACTTCCAGCCTTTGTTCTTGCACTACTTATCTGAAGATCAAACCCAAAATAAACTCTTTGGCAGAAATGGAACAAACTACTGTGCGCATGAATTGTTTGTCAGGAAATAGCATTAGGTGCAAGGGCATGCATGCGTTTCCAGAAAAATGTCAAGATGTCAAGTTTGAAGAGGAATGTCTCTTCTGTTTGCTGATTTGAACTCTTTGACACAGAAATGACTTTACAGATGCACTGAGGCATGAAGCCTGGGTTCATATCTACAGTGGTCCTCCTTTTTTATATCTACTTTTTTAGATTTTTGTGGGCTCCATTACACCAGTATGAGCTCACGAAGTGCAAAGTGTTCACGATGCTTCACAGAGAGCACTTATAAATAACACAGCCTCATTCTTGCCATTGAAACCTGGAAAGCATCTGTCTGAGAATCCCCCCTTGCACTCCGCTGTTATGGAACACTGTGTTCTCACTGGGTGTACCCCTACTCACAGGTGCCAACTCCGCAGGAACACAGTCTGCAGCCAGAAATTTCTTCCTGCACCTTTCTTGTTCTCCTAAAAGAGAACAGTGTGTACTGTGTCATGGAGAGGATTGAACCGCAATTGTCTGGGGGGGAAGTCTGGGGGGGTTATTTTTAGGTTAAATTTCATTGTTGGGGTCTTCGTTTTCTCTTCATACAATTTTCGTTACGCACTGATGATCATCTTTTTGATTGTAGTGAATCAGATTTCTCGAGGTTGCTAGTTTAGCCTCCAAACATTCACTTAACTGTCTGTTTTGAATTAAATTCAGAGTAATGATTAAAGGGGTGCTCAAGCTTAAATATGTTTGTGTAAAAATGACAACCATCCAGTCAATATGTGGCTTAAAATTTTGTCAATTAAATACAGAAAGTGGAAAGTTGAGGATACTCCCTCTTCTTGATTTAGCATTTCCACACAGATATCTGTGGGTCAGGGTGACACAGATTTTGTCATCTGTCCAAACCTGCACCAGTGGAAAATTTCTGTTCACATGAGATATATTCACTGCTTACTTTGATGAACAGAAGTATTATTTTTAGATGGTACAAAAGGTTTTGCCTCTATCTACTCATTGAATTTCTGTCAAAACATTTTAAGTTTTATATTACCATACATTAAGTTGTAATACTACCGTATATTAAGATAGGTTATATGCCATTTTATGTTTTTATACTTTAAAGAATATGAATGACTGAATTTCTTTAAGCTCTCACAAAAAAAAAATAAAGCAATTAAAGGTACTAAATACAGTTAAGCCTAAATTTATCAATGCCTCCGGTAAATCTAGGTTTAAACTAATCTTAGTTTAGTAATAAATCTGATTCTTTAATCTGTGGAGGGAGCTGAAAACTTAGATGATGGCAGGGATGCACTCAAACCTCAAAAACCTGGAGCTCATCAGCACTGAGAAATCGGCAAAATATCAGTGGAAACATACAAAAAAAAGCTGAAAGATTTATAAGCTTCAGCAGCTGAGATGGGAGAGACTAGTGGCCTAGTCAAAGCCCAGACCTCAAGCCAATACTGTATTGAGGACAGGACTTGAAAGGGCTGTTTCTCAGCCGTAACATAACAGGATTAGGACAGTTTTGGAAGTTTTAAGGTGTATACATGTGTGGGCCTCGCTGAGACCTACAGACTCCATGCTGTGATTTCAGCCAAAGATGCATCTAGAAAATTCTGACTTGTAGGGGGTGAATATTTCTGGAATACCATATTTTTTTTAAGTGGCATTATTTTGTAGAAATCAGTTTTCACATCGAAGTTAAACAGTTTTTTGTAATATACTTTGTTACAAATAGCCAAATTTTGATGATCATGATTTGTAAAGACATAAAAGGGTCAAACATGCAAAGGGTGAATATGTTTCATAGGCATTGGATATTGTCATGGCAGTATAAATGTTTGCAACATACATATGTTGCAGGACTGTTTGAAGGTTAATACTTGTTGGCTAGTGTGTTGAAAGTGTTATTACTTGAATTTGCATGCTAATATTAGTGCAGTTGGACAATTTTATGGAAGCAGATGCTCACACTAGACCCAAATGGCATTGCACAAAATGCTAAAGGTCAGAGTGTAGGACAGATGAGAAAGAGAGAAAACTAGAAAACAGGCATATTATAATCAACACTGCAAGATTTACAACATAGCTGGGGAAAAAAGCTTACTGGGAAAAATAGATATATTTTAAGTCTAAGTATGTTGATTTCAATGATTTTGGGCTTAAGAGTTTTGGACACATTAAAAATTTAACAATCAAACTATTAACAATGATAAGTCTAACCTGAACCTTGTTTGAAAGCCAATTTCCTTGTTTAATTTTGGTGTAAATATGATTAACTTTTAATTTTAGTCAAGTGGATCTCACTAGAAATACAGTGTCAAGTATGAAATACTTTACCTGACACTATTTTGTGTCCCAAGGCAAGGCGTCACAAGAAACATCTCATTGTGGATAAAACTAATAAACTCCTTAAGACAAAATGTCTCCAATCTTCTTAATACTTGTGCTATACTTTATGTCTTAAAGTCAAATTACCTGTGTGTCCCACAAAATCTTTATAAAGAGATAAAATTTACAAAAAAAAAACTTGCTAATATCATGACTTTTATGTGCTCAATAGTAATCCAAGCATGCAGTATTTCCATTAAGTAAACAAAATAGAAGGGAGTAAAATGATTGTAAATCCAAAACCATAATTTGGGCATCCCTTCCTTTATTTACAGAAAGCCCAGACCTGTTGTAAATGTAACAGACGGTATGTGACAGGACTTTGCGAGTTCTTTCTGGCTCTGCATTCAATCTAAATGAGCTTTAGCTATTTTGAAAAAAAAAAGAAAAGAATGGAAAACATTCCAGTTTCTAGATGTGCAAAGCTGATAAACACATACCTGAAAAGGGTTTCAGAGGTAAAGTGGCTCCTACAAACTACTGCTTTAAGCAGATCCATGCAATGCAACATTTTTCAGACTGTTTGTGAATCATAAAGCCTTGTGCCATTTTCCATGCCCTTCACAATTGTGAAGTACTTTATGATGATCTATTACACACAAAAACATCATAATTTAATTAACAAACTTAATAACTAGTTACCATTGCATAGCTATTACTCTGGTAACATAAATAGTAGAACACAAGACTTATAAAAAACCCTCACTCACCTAGAATATAAGCAATAGCAGCAGCCATCCTCAATGTTTGCATGCTGAACTGTAGAACTCAGTCATCTAAAAGCCTGCTAAAATTAGATCCTCACAGCTGCAGGGGAAGCTGCCAGCCATCCATTTCACTTGAAACAATGGAGGGAGAGTTTATGTGCTACATTACACTTACAAATATGTGCTAATCCAATACCAGAAACTTGTATCTTGAAAGATGCAGTAATCTAGTAATCTTTCTAAGTAATAAGAGCTAAATATCTGAAAATTAATAAGATTTTGCTCTTCTGAGTTTGTCCACCTTGAGCAGAATTGTAGGTTTTAACATTTTGTGATTTCACCTTAACGACTGTGTCCAGTTTTATGTATTAAGCGTCAATAATGACAACGGACTGAATTTGCGCCAACGACAGCTGGAAACACTCAGGCTTCCAGCCAGATTTCCCACATCACCCTAGCAGCAGCATTTCTGCCTTTTGCACACATATATAATTCTCTAAGCTCCCTGCTCTTGCTCACACTGAATTACAAACATTCAAACAACCCCAAACAGGATTCTGCACAAGGTCAGTTTGTGTTGATGCTGCCAGGACTGCGGGGGAGAGGGCTGCCTGCTGCAAGAAGGCTTTCCCATAGGCTGCTGCAGCTTGTCCAAGGCTACGGTGACCAAGACCCAGCGCTCTGCCGCGAGGACTCGGTGTTCCTCTGTGGCAGCGGAGGTCATTCACTCTCTCTCTCTCTCTCTCTCTCTCTCTCTTTCTAGCTCCCTTGTTTTTTCCTCTTCCGTGCTCCCACTGTGTTAACATTGGCAGCTCAAGTACTGCAGCAAATACAAGAGCAACGTGAAAATCTGATAACAGAAAGCAAACAGGAAAGCTTGTGTATTAACAATTGAGGAACAGCTTTTGAAAGGATGTCATGCAACCCACTTCAGATTTTTAAAAAGCCTATTTGGAACACAGAGTCAGAAAAAAAAATTAGGACACTCTTCGTGAGCCTGCATGTTTTATAAATAGTTTTGGAGATATTGCGGCTTTTTCCAAGTATTGGACTGACCATCTAGCATACTGGGGTGACGCCCAGTACGTCCCAGTACTGGACTGTCCGTAGGCTGGGCATATTTTCACCAACTGTGAGGGGCCATTGGTTAATATATTGTAAGGACATTGAGCTAATCCAATGAAATCTCTCAGCTCTCTCCTGATGTTTGACTGAGGTTGTACATTTTGACAAGTTGTCCCACAAAACTGTGGGATCAAAAGCTAAAATATCTCCAAGTGGACACAGCAGAATGTCCAAAACAACTACCACTATTGTAGGCCCTGGAGCACATGTTTGTTTTCCTTGATTTGGCAGTCTCCAGAAAAAAAAAACAGTCTGATTAGTGTGTCTCTATTTTTGAGTGTTTTTTTGAGAAATCACTCAATTTTCTTGTGGATCTTTGTGAAAGTATAGGTGATAGTATGTTGAAATTATTATTATTGCTTTTAATTTTCTTATATCAAATATTATTAAAGTAAGATTAAATTTCTAGGCGCAGCCGAGGTGTTGAGGGGATCCGTTTTGGTGGCCTTAGGATCGTATCTCTGCTTTTTGCGGATGATGTGGTCCTGTTGGCTTCATCGGATCGTGATCTGCGACTCTCGCTGGAGCGATTTGCGGCCGAGTGTGAAGCGGCCGGGATAAGGCTCAGTGCCTCAGGGCCATGGTCTTGAGCCGGAAAAGGGTAGAGTGCCTTCTCCGGGTCAGGGGGGTCGTCCTTCCTCAAGTGGAGGAGTTTAAGTATCTGGTGATCTTGTTCACGAATGAGGGAGGAAGGGAGCAGGAGATCGACAGGCGGATTGGGGCGGCGTCTGCCGTGAAGCGGCGCTGTACCGGTCCGTCGTGGTGAAGAGAGAGCTGAGTCAAGCTTTACCGAGCTTCGACCGGTAAATCGAAGCTCTCGATTTACTGGTCGATCTACGTTCCCACCCTCATCTATGGTCATGAGCTTTGGGTCATGACCGAAAGAACGAGATCACGGATACAAGCGGCCGACATGGGTTTCCTCCGCAGGGTGGCTGGGCTCTCCCTTAGAGATAGGGTGAGAAGCTCGGCAATCCGGGAGGGACTCAAAGTAGAGCCGCTGCTCCTCCACGTCGAGAGGAGCCAGTTGAGGCTCGGGCATCTGGTCAGGATGCCTCCTGGACGCCTCCCTGGTGAGGTGTTCCGGGCAAGTCCCACCGGGAGGAGGCCCCGAGGAAGACCCAGGACACGCTGGAGGGACTATGTCTCTCGGCTGGCCTGGGAACGCCTTGGGGTTCCTGGAGGAGCTGGAAGAAGTGGCTGGGGAGAGGGAAGTCTGGGCCTCCCTTCTGAAGCTGCTGCCCCCGCGACCCGACCCCGGATAAGCGGAAGAAAATGGATGGATGGATTTATCCATTAAAAGTTTGTCACATAGCACCGAGCATTACCTTTGGAGTAACTGATGGTGCAGGAAACCTTCTGGGAAAGTCTTTTTACTGTGGATAAATATAAAGCTCTTAATCCTGTCTGAAGTGAGAAAAGGAAAAAACAATATTTACCTGATTCATGTATATTGAATGATTCTGCAGTGGTTTTGAATTTATTTACTCTTTCTGTGATTTACAGTCTTTGGAACATGGCACCATGGATGACGAGCTTTATTGTGCCTGTTCAGTTTAAAGACATAATAAGGTGTTTGGGAAATCTTGAGACCCAAATGCTACTTAATTGTTGTCTATCTGAAAATAACTTCTAATTAATTAATTTTTTTATTTTTATATTTGCTTATTCTATTTAATTGGCCTTTCTGTGATTTCTGCCCAAGTTTTTTTTTTTTTTTTTAATCTTTTTAAGGTATAGTTTCTGCATAAAGGCCTCAGGAGGTCTTACTGTCACCTTTTTACATCAGCAAGATTTGTGTGTGGGGGTCAAGTCTCAAACAAAGGGTGACTCTGCTTTCTTTGTCCCATAAGGACAAAAAGGCCGGTTGCTGCTGTAAGGAGGGCTGATGGGATTTAAGTGTGAGCTCCGTCACCGCGGGCAACCCTGTGCTTATTAATCTGGAGGGTGGCGAGAGACAGAGGGGGGGACAACGGGGGAAGGGGTGCTGCTGATGAAGCAGTGCCGCCTGGGGGTCAGGAAGAGGGGGCACGATGGACACAGCTGATCGCCCCGTAAGGAAGTTTGGAGGGAAAGAGGAGGAGGTGCTGTCGTCGGGACATTAAGAAGTCTCTTTGTCACGCTGTCACTCAAATGGATTCAAGGTGCCTGAGACCTTTTTCAGAGAGGAAAAGAGAGGAGCAACTCCATTGTGTAAAGTGGATCTCTCTCTCTGGACGCCTGATGAAGACAACAAAGCTCTTTCTTATGTCCTCTCCAGGAGCGCTCGGTGCTCCTGTGTGGCAAACATTAGGTTAATGTGTCAGGAAGGGAAACATTTAAAACCAAATGGAGCCAGTTGAGACAATCATATAAAATTTGACCTGATTATATATTTATATATATATATATATATATATATATATATGGTGTGTGTGTGTGTCATGGCTCAGACCTTCTTTTCTTCCTTTCTGTATTTTTTATGACTGTAGGGTATTTGTCATTGCCTTCTTTGTGTGCTACATCCTAACCCTACGCCCTTTTGTCGTTCATTATGTCTGTCCTTCTTTTGCTATCTATGTCCTTGCTTTCTTGATCTCTAACTTCTACATCACACTCTTGTATCCTTCATTCTTACCTTTCTAGACTTATTTCCTCCTCCCCCATGTCCTTCTTGTGTCCTTGTCTTCCCCCTCTTCATTCCCTGTGTCCCCCATCCGTGCATCTTTTTGTCCTTTTGTCTTGGTTTCCTCTCTCCTTGTTTCTTACCGCCTTTCCTTTTTAGCATCTGTACTTACATTAACAACTTGAGTCTTTCTTATTTTTTTCAGTTCTTCCTTCCTTCTAATTTCTTGTTTATTGCAGATTAAATATTTAAAACCCATCTGCTGTGGAAATGTTTGCCATAGATTCTTAGTAAACGTGCGCAATTTATATTTAATGGTGGACTAGGAACTCTGGAAAATTAAATCTGAAGAAGTATGGGGCTGTCTGGCATTAGAAGTTACTTTTATAATTAGTCAGACACGGTATATATTTATTCAGCTTTAACATTAGTACTGACCCTAAATCTGTGATCTCTGGGGTTCTTTTATTTTGTGAGCTTCTGCACAAAAAAATGGTGAAATGCATAGACATATCTTTTTTTGATAAAATGCCATAGCTAATTGCAGCCCTTATCATGTCTAAGTTATTTATTATGAATTTCTTCATAACTGTTTAAGAAATTGTCTTAAGCATTAAAATGCCAGTTTTAGCTGTGAAAGGATCCTTTAAACGTAAAGTTCTGTTTGTTGTCTTTCTCATTTGTGAAGACATGAATGTTTTCTAGGGATTTTTTTCTGACCCTGAGATTATTAGTGTTTATCCTATCTTATCTTTTCATGTTTTGTAGAAAGCGGTTTTCAAGCATTAAAAATTGTTGGTAAAATAATCATTTTGAAGGGGTTTCAACACATGGGAATAAATAAATACAAATTTAAAACAAAACTCAAACTGCAATAACATTTTGATCAAAATTTTTTGTCAGTGGCACAAATCAATGCCAAAGCGACACACATTTTTTCTATCTAGTTTAAAAGCCATATGAATAACTGAAAGAAGAAAAACAAAGAAAACATACAAATGTGTTCAATTTAGTTAAAGTTAAAAGTCTGGCTAAACTAAAATTTGGAAAGTACTTAATGATGTCAAGAGACACATGAACCTGAAATATTATGACTCACTAAATATTGCTTTCAATTTTTAGTGGGCAATTGTGATTCTCCATACGTTGATATTGCTTTGACTGCTGTGATTCCATGTATTGTCCGGGTTTCTGATAAACCCAGCACGTCCTCTGTTATACTCTTATAAGGACTATAGAATATGTTAAAGGTGGCAAACAAGTTGTTGTTTTCTAACAATTGCTTTAAACATGTATCCAGCTTTATTTTAGGAACTGGGCATAGAGTAAGTGCACAATTTTAGACACAATTTAGGGCATATGCTGAAACCAACTGCGCATGACAAATAGCTGTCTTGGAGTATTTTTCAGCAACTATATATATCACAAGGAAAATAAAATACAGATTTCAAATTGTACCAAATATGCATTTCCTCTGTTGGCTAACAAACCACTTCAGTGCACCATAATTGTTTTATGTTTTAGCAAAACTCCACGTATTTAATGAATATAAACAACTTTCTTCTAATACCAATCATAATGATTGAATGATTTGTTACCTAGTTAATTTAAATACTTTTTAGAGTAGTAAAACTACATTAAGAAGAGAATGAATGCAGCAAGATGTGGTTAAACATTTAAATAATTTTGTTCCTCAGAAAAAAACATCTAAACATTGATCCTTAATCATGGCTGGAGGGTTGTCACTTTTACTTAAGAGAACGAGTGAAATTTTAACATTTTCTTTGCAATGATCGCCTCTAAAATCTCCCATTAGTATTGCATTAATCACACGTCCTGTGATGTGGACAGAGAGACGACCGCAGCCCAGGCCAGCTTCTGGAACTGGGAATCTGACCCCCTTTTACTCAGTTTGTCATCTGATAAGAGCAAATGTTGTGATAGTGTTGGCCCTTTCAGCGTGATCCATGGCTCTCCTTTTACCTCCCATAACAAACAGGGCTGTCTAAACAAGCATTTATTGCCGGAACATGGCCTGGTCAACCCTCATCAAAGATCTGCTTCAGGATGAGTCATTAAGTGTAGACCAGATGTTGGAAGAAGCATCTGTGATGATGGTGGAGGAGGACTAAGGTATAATTCAGAAAAGGATTAAGAAGGGATGGATGATTTATATGTATTTTAATAGTTAATGTATTGTGAACCAAAACAGAGAATGATTCGCCAGAACAAGAACACAGCGCTTCGATGCCTTCACATTAACATTAAAAGCGCTTATTCTTCTCTCTTTGACCTTTCCTATCCTTCAGCATTGACCGATATTTGACCACCTCCAATGACAGCTTTACTGTATGATGTAGAATTCATTGTGGTCCACTTCAATTATTCCCTGAATAAGTCCATAAATGTATTAGGGTACTGTTTCTCTCCCCTGTTGTTGCAAATTTGGTGAACTGGCGTTCAACCCGGCGCCGCTGTAAAATGCAGATTGGGTTCACTGGCAGGCCTTTTGTTGCACAGTCATGAATAGCCTTGTAAACTGTCACTTGTCCTTCACTTTCATTCCTTTTTTTTTCGATTAGGGTTAAGATACGGAACCAAATTTCCCAGTTGAATGTTGAGTTACAACTGGCATTTTTGATAGGTTTTATGCATTTTAGTGTTGAATATTTCTTTAGATTAATGTGAACTTTCTGCTGCATATTTTTAAATTCAACAAATATATTTTAAAAAGAAAAATGCTAAATGTGTAGTAGAACATGCACAGGTCTCAAAGAAGTATTTTTTTTCTTCTAAGTAGTTTCTTAAGTCATTGTGCTTCTTCTTTGAGTCTGTGGTGGTAACTAAAGATTATGGCGATGGTAAGGGACCTTTCAACCTCAAAGACTTGGAGGTCATCGCCAAAGATTTATTGTCAAAAATACCAGTGGAAACATTCAACAAGCCGGTCAGCACTTATAAGAAAGGTTTAAATTATTTTAATGCCTGTAAAGATTTTTGCATTGATTATTGAGCATATGGTGATAAAAAAAATTCTGACAAATTAAAATAAGTTTTTACAACATTTACTATATACTTATATACATTTTTTTCCACTGTCTTTTGAGAAATGTTTCTTATTTCCTATCAGAAACAAACATCTGGATGAAATAGGTTCTACATGGGTTAGTGCAAACAGAGCAAAACGATGTCATTTAAAAGGTATGAAAAAAATTGCACATTTTTAAGAAATACATGTCTGAATTGAAAGAAGAGGAATAAACACAAGCTAGGATATTCAAATTTTATATACTGGAGTAACTAAAGTAACAAAACGAACAGAAGAACAGATGCTGGCTCAAAAGGCAGCCAGATGTTCAGGATGTTGTGCAGCAGATAGCTGAATAAACACATTTTACTGTTTGTTTTACGAGTTGAGTATTTATCATGTAATATAAATAAGACTAAGAAGCTTCGTTTAGATGAACAGAGCAAAGCATAAACACTTTCAACTCCGTCTCCAAATAAGATGCTGAAATCTTTAAATTGTGGAAACTTTTTGAATCAATCCTTTACAGATTCCATATTGAGTCATTAATCAATGAATTGACCAGTAGTTACACTTCCAGTTGCACGCCTGATAATATTTCGACCCACATTCTAAAGGTCCTTTATGTAAGACTTTCCTCTGAGTAAAAAAAAAAATCAGCTGCACAAAGCAGTTCTGAATTGGCGTCTTTTAACTAAGCTTTTTCCATTTGTGCTGCATCACTTCTCTGTTTGATAGGCATTTACCATGAAATGATGCTGGCCTTTGTCTGCAGCTGAGATTTAGTTTAAGGTTAAATACCTTGCCCTTAAACTCATCCTCTAGGCCGCAGTGTGTGGCAAGGTCACCACTCCAATCAACCCGGTGGTAACATAAAGCCTTCTTGTCCCCTAATGAATTAGTTCCTATATGTTCCACAGCAAGTTACTAGGCCGTTCGCCTTGGCGTCACCAGTTCCTCTGTCCTTTCATACACACGCACACACACACACACACACAGTCCTCCTTTCCCCTAATTTTAAAATGAGCTTTATAAGTGGACAGTAAACCTCCAGTGGCTTAATGATGATGACTTCTTCATCTGCCCAAATGCTCCTTTTGTCCACCACAGCTCAGGCCCGAAGGCCCTACCCCCGTTCCCTCTGGTCACATCAGGCTTTAAACCTTGTTTCACCCCACTTTATAGTTCCACAGATAATCCCCCCCACCCCCAGAACTCACAGGCACAGACGTGCACGTGCAAGCACATGCCCACAAAGATACACACACACACACACACACGTACCCTGAAGCCATTATTTTCACTGAGCCCTGCCCTGCACTGTCTCTCTTTTTCTCTGTGTTGCTGCCGACTTCAGCAATGGCATTCAGCTGGAATGTTTGCCTTTGTTTGTTTGGCTCACTGGAAAGCCATGAATGACCTTACTCATCTGCTATCCTCACTAGCAGCAATTTGCACTTCAGGGCCCAGCAGGTAGTCCTGAGGAGCAAAGAGGAGGAGGAGGTTTTCGAAGATATTTTTTTCTGGGCTTTTATAAGGAAATTAGAGCTACCACACGGATAGTAAACGGAAGCGAGAGTCCTCACACCTACAGCGTTACATAGCCCACTGTTCTCTGGTAGAAAAGCGAATTCTGCTACGGGAATTTTCACAAGATGGCTGTATTGTGTTGTTTGTTTATTAGTTTTGTTATGTTTTTTTTTGTCTGTTGGTGTTGCGAGATGACTCCAGGTCATTTCCCCTCTTCACCAATTTCTGCTCGGCTTCTGCACCCATTCCTCCCCCCCAGTCTTTTATCTGTTTGATATTTCTAAACAACTCATTTTGTACCCATGTCATAAAACCATGGCGTCAAAGTTTATGTTTCATCAAGTATTTCCAAGAATTATGACGCTGTATTGATCAAATTTCACAAGTAACTTTGTTATATTGTACATTATTATCAGAAAACTTTGCATCCAGTCTGTTATTATTTATTATAGTTCTGATCCCTGTTTACAACTGTTGAATTTTGTGAAACATGAGAGATTATCACCCAATATCAACCTAAGATACTTCTTTGTGAAATCCTTTAGATAGTTTGTTTATAGGAGACATGTATCAAATGTTCTTGTTGTAAAGTATGAGTAGAAAAAAAGTCCAAACATTGTTGTCAACAGAGGCACAAATTGGTACAGGGTTAATACAGACATTTCCCACAGACGACAATGTCATAAAGTAGCATATGAAGCAATGAAAATCACAAAAGGATAAAATTAGAGTCAGTCAAAAATAATACAATATACTTACTTGTCATACCTATGCCAGAAAACTCTACACTAATTATGGTTAATGTCTGCTCACTAGTCTTTTAACTTGTGAACCCCATGGTGTTTATGGTCTTAACTGTTGTCACTGGTTAATCGTTAGCCGCTCAAAGTATTCCCTCCATGCTTTCAAATAATTCTTATTTTTTATTTATCCATTTAGCTATCCAAATAAGCATACAAATTCTGCTAAGTAAACTATTTAAAAGCGGGGATGTCCTTTTCAGCGTCCATGTGTCGTCTGCCAGTTTTATTAGCCGACTTTGTTGGCATGTTTGGCAAGAATGACTTCCTTTCTTACTTTTACACAAGTTGAATTTTAATCGTGGACGCAAGAAGGTGTCAACTTTATGGCACACTTCATCATGTCCTGGGCACTTCATTAGTCTCTTACAACTACTTCACCAGTTAAAATCTCCAGCTGACAGCTATTGTATGGCAATTTGACCAGCAATTTCTACTTTGGAGCATCTCATACTACAAGATCTTTTTACATACATACAAAATGTTTCTTTTCTAGCCACATCTAACCCAAGAATTCCTGCTGGAAGCACTCGTTTCCAGTCTCCCCTTTTTTATAATGTAAAAGCCCTAACCCTACTTTTCTTTCCCAGAGTCTACTTTTGGTGACTCCACTTGTCTTTCCTCTGGTGGCACTGGCGGGGGCACTTCCCCTTTGTCCTCTTTGGTGCTCAGTTCTGTGGATGAGGGATGAGCTTAGGGGCGGAAAGTTTTCAATCTACACTCTTTTGTTTCTTTTCGCACAGAGTCTTTGTGGGCAGAGAAAATGCCGGGCTTACTCATTATCTCCATTTTCAATGGATGCTTAAGACAGGCCATGTTAAAGTCAGGGGCTTGCAGATAAATGACGCTGACAGCTCTTTTCCCCTGGTTGAACTTGCTGGTATATGAACAATAGGTGTAAAGATTTCATCTTTATAGTTACAGATAAATTAATCCCCAAATAAACTCCTGGAGATGTCACAGAAGTTTAAATTTGTGGTCTAAATTGGCAGCAGACATAGAAAATTCACAGTTAAACTAAATCCCGGGGTTGAAGAAAGTCTGGTAGATTTGAGAAAACGAGTGCATGAAAGCTCTGTAAAGACTAATGAAGGCCCCGATTGGCTGATGTTGTTGTTTACAGCAGCCCTCAGACTCAGAGTGCCACTATATAACCATTGGAATGAAGGTGAGAAGAGTTGCGCACAACTTGGTTAAAACAACTGTTGACCGTGTCTGTGGTAATGAACTGGAACATCCCTCGCAGAGTGTAGAAAATCCTGAGCTCAAAGTGAAGAATTCAAAAAATGTCTTCAAAGTCGTTTGACAATTAAAGTTTGTACAGTCAAGACTGTTTCATCTAGATACAAAAAACGGTCCAATTCCTTATTAAAGCAATTTTCTCTTGTAAGATAAGAATACCAAAATCTTTAAATTTAAGCCAAGTCTTTTGATGCAAAAGCATTTCTGTGACCTGGAATTCCTTCCATGCAGTCGATGTGAGTTTGCTCAGACCTTATGTTTACCCGACAAATTCTTGCTGACATTTCCTGACCCTAATGAGTTTTCAGAAAGACCATCTTCTCATACAGGTTAGCCTTTTACAACATAATATTGTAGGGGGGAAGTTTTGAAAACATGTAGTTTATATGGCTTGGTTTGCAATAAGTATAGCAAGATCTTAAAAAGTTATGATATCATACATATCTTTATAGAGTAGATAGTAACATAAGTGTCCCACCCCACCTATTGTACCATCAGTTAGACGACTGATAAAGGGTTCCTACATGTTGCCTTAGTTTACAAAAGAGGCCAATCGACCTGTTACTATATAAATATATAATATATAATATAAAATATTTCAGGACACAAATGCAAACACAGTCTTGGTTTTGAAACAGTATTTATGAAGTGGCATGTCTGTTAAGAACAGTGTTTTATTTATGTTTTAAATAAAAGAAATTTGCTACATGGCATACATTACTGTAATTATTATAACATTTTGTGAATATTTATTTTAGGTCTTTGCTTTAGTAAATTTATCAACATAAATATATCATCTAAATCTTACAAATAATATTAATATACTTATAAACTCAATAATCTATTACTTTAAATCAAGCAATTAGATCATGTTATAGACTATTGTTTTAAAAAATAGACTACTATTTTTACTCAAGATTGCCATACAGACCGAATCTCAGACTGAGAAATGCCTTTTTAAATTGCATTAAATTTGATCTAAATTTCTGATGTCGTCCAGGAAGATGTTGTTTGTGTAAATCTCCGGTTCCAGAGATCGGTTCCTTCCCCAGTTTGCAGCATCATGATAAGGTGCTATCAACGATCACAAATGATGTATAATCCCCAACATCTGCCAGCAGCTGTTGATTTGCGGCACATTTTTGTTTATTTATTTTGACTGGATGAGCCCCTGGTATTTATAGCAGGAGTAAAAAAGCCTGGTGTGTGGGGTCAATCCTGGGGAAGGCTGCGGAGACAAAATGCTCAAACTGACCCAACATTCCTGTCCCTACTTTGCTGGTGATGGATCTCTCCCCCCCCCCCCCCCCCCCCCCCCCCACTTGGTCCCGTCGCTAAATTGGCCACCAATAAAATGTTGGGTGTGGCAGCTAGAGCTGAGCTTGAGCGTGAGAAAAGATTTAAGGAACTACCACCAACCCCCGACTTCCAGCATAACCCCTTGCCCCTGACTTCTTGAAAATGAAAACTTCCAGGATGCTCATGGAGGATGTCTTGATGCACCGGGGTCACGCGTGGCAGAGCTGTGTTGCAGCAGGCAGATGTGAGACCATGTCTTTGTCCACCCCCCCCAATCCCCCCCCCCCCCCCCCCGACACACACACGCACCAATCTTAGCTCTTTAGGCCCCCAATAGCATCTGTCACTGCGGGGGGCCAGCAGGGCCAAGATGAATGAGCCCCCAGTGGATTCCCTCCTGCTTGGCAAATGGCACAGGACAGAGGAGTGCACAGGGGACTAGGGGAGGGGTCTGTGTCGATTCGTGTTTGTTTGCATGTGAGTGAGATAGAGAGGCAGAGAGAGAAGGAAGGCTTCTGCTCCACTGAGGGATTCCCAATTCTTTCTGTGTGGAATCATGACGAAGCTCTCTGCGGGGAAGGACTGAACTCCCATACGATTGCTGCTTGGATAAACTCTTCTCAAAAAAATAAAGGATTTACTGTATTATGGGCTTCATTTGAAGAGCTGCCTGCAAATTTGTGGATTTTCTGCACTGGATTTGGATTTTAAGGGGTCCTCCAGTAACTGAGGAGTCATGGAAGGTACAGGAGAGGCTGTTTAACTTGGATGTGTGCCACATGTGGCCCTCATACAGCATTAATGATATGGGCTTTTAGCACCTCATTTAGACAACATAGAGTGATGTTAGTCCTTTTTTTCTCCTCATTGCTTAACCCCATCCCCCTTTTCTCTCATGTCTGATGAATAGTGTCTTTTCTAATGTTAAAAGGGTGCTAAGGTCATTCCCGCATGAGAACTATTGCTATTTATTTTAATGTTAAGGCACAGCAATGTGGTGTGAATGGATTAGATGATTTTTCTAATCCATTTCAATAGCGTTTTATATATTGAAATGACATTTTATGTATTTTTTTTCCACGATGAAGGTAAAAAGGTCTAAAACAGTTTTAATCAAACCCTTTTCACTTCTCTGATTATTTAGTTAACAAACATGAAATAATAGCTCGGTGTCACGTTTAACTGTATGCAACCTTTCTGCCTTTTCTTTGGCTTATCTGGATATAAAATGTAAAACACTATTCGTGAAAAGCCTCTGCTCAATTTGAATGTAAGGTAGGGAGGTAAGATTAATCCCGACTCTATTGTAAACATTGTGATGTAATTAAGCTCTTTAGAAGGAAACAAAAGACCGACTGAAGAGAAAGAGAAAACGGAGTCGGAAGTCAGCTGCCCAAACATAGATAGTTTTTTTAATTCTTTGATTTCATTTCCATTAAAAAAAGTTAAAAGATTATGGTAATTCTTGCTCAAAATACACAATTTTAAAATCGTTTTACATAAAATAAATTGCTAAATATTTGTATTTGAGAGATTTTCTTTTTTTTTTAGCATTAAGCCTAAAACTTTTAAAACCTTCTGCAGATGCAAGTAAATTAATCACTTTTAGGGACGTTTTGTTCTTTTTGACAACCAAAGTAAGTCAATGTGATAGATGGCATAGATGTTGCTGGAGTCTTGTAAATTTAAGAAATAATCATTTTTTTGTTGTTGTTATTGTCACCTTTGGGATTTTAATGAAAGATTTCTGCTTCTAAACATTAAACCTAACAGATTGGCAAAAGGAGGTGTGGCTGAATGCACCACATTGATTGTCATTAAACATTCTTTTTGGATTTTTACTCATTTCCTCTTTTGGGAACCAGCACATCAACATTTCCCTCCAGCCTCATTACTCGAAAAACAGGACACTTAAAAGCACCTTGGAGTTTATGGTTCTTTCGTGTCCAGATCTGTCTGCGTCCGTTATTCTGACGTCAAGCCTGCGCAACCAGATAAGCATCTAAATATTTCTCGACTCTGGGTACTTAGCTCTATGTGAGAGTTTTGATAGAGGTTCATTAGTGGGAGCACTCAGCAGTGGAAAGAGCATTTTGCATTACAAGCTAATGTATTTTGTCCACAGATCTTTGTTTTTGAGTCAGATGTCTGAAAGCTAAAGCAGTGCACGCTTCCTCCTGACACATTGACGTTTTTAACTCTTTACCCTGTCAACCTGGCTAATCATTCACAAAACGAGCTGTGGTGTGGTCAGTTAATGCAAGTTGAGCCAGCTTGTGTACACTTGCTGTTTGAAGGACTTGGACCCCAAGACCCAGCTGCCCTCTATCAGAACTGCGCCCTGGTCAGAGGTGACGGTTGACTAGATTGGGACAGTCAGTGTTTTTGGAGAGAACTTTGCTTCTGTTGTATCAGGGTATATCAGAGCCTGAGCGGCTAGACAATACCTCGTCTAAGGGTCAAAGTAGTTATTGAATCCATTCAGAAAGCAGTGACTGTGCGTCGAGAGTGCTGCAACAAACTAAAACACCCGAGTGTGTTTAATGAAAATAAACCCCAAGGCTGTGGTGGTATCATGTAACGCATTTCTGGAGCCTTGTAGTAGGGCATACACGTGTCATGGTTCGGGCTGCTCTTAATGTTTGAGTGGCCATAAGAGCTTCCATTCATTTTAATCAGTGAACATGCTCTTTGGACTGCTCTGACCTGCAGTATCAAACTACAGAGAGCGCAACTTACTGTGACTTTCCACATTACAGAAACACTCTTTATTTGCCACGCATATTAACTAAAAGCTAATTAGGTAGGATTTTTGTTATACATTTTTAATTAAGTAGAGCTAAGAAGAGTATGAGTTTTTTCAAATTTCCAGCAGTATTTTCTTGTGCGTATAAAGTATTTATCCAATTTAAGTTTGATGACTCCAAGCTTTTTAAAATCTGATCTAGACAACAGTTGGAAGTCCTGAGGCAGATGCTAACTGTAGCATTGTGACAATATTCTCCTGGCATCTAGAAATCTGGCAATCTGGCAATGAGTGGTCGTGTATTTTGAACTTACAGCATCACATAATACAAAGCATGTTTTTTTGTGTGCAACAAATGATATACACAATAGTTGTTCACAACTAGATTATTTAAAATTAAAACTATTCTATCATCTTGATGCGAAACATGTTTTGTCAATTCAGCAACGTGAGCAAGGTGAGTGCTGCGTTATTTTGTATTTTATGTACTGATAAAATACAAAACTGTCTTGTTGATAATGTGTCTTTGAATAAATGCGTAATGATACATTAATATCTCAAAATCATTCACTATATTAATTTAGAATCATGGATGGGCATAATTTATGATGAATAACCTTAGGTAAAGATGCACTGGTTTCACAGATTAAGTAAAGATTCTAAGTAAATATGTGAAATCAGATTAAGTAGGGCTGATGAGGAACACTGACTGACCATATACTTTGCAACTTTGTTAAAATAGGCATGTTTGTGTTTTTTCAACCAACTTGTTTAGCAGTATGTAGGGGAAGGGCAGCTCTGCATAATTTTAAACACCATACAGTTGGAAAACTCTCCCAAATGAACTCAAATGGTTCATTTGGGAACCATTTGAGTTTTGCTTTTTTTTTTTTTTAATTTTTGCTACGTCTGATGCAAAACTACCCATACCACATGTTTCAGTCCATATATTGCAGCTTTCATCCTTGTCTAATTGCAAGGTGATCTTGATGTCGAAAACATACCAAACGTATAATATAGGTTCATTCTGAAATAATCTCAGTTAATTGGTTATTTCCTGTTCAAGTTTGACCAGTTACAATATTTTAGAATTTGAATAAGAGTTAATTTAGGATTGATAGGAATTTGTTAACAGATTCAAACTCTAGCAACCTTAATGGCTAACAACTTCTTATAGTTTAGTCAACTCTGTCAACACAACAAGTAGGTGTGAACAATATTAGAAAATCTGTTGATATAGATTTTATTCATAAATGTTGTGATGGTGGAATTAATTATGAATTATAGAATTAATTGGGATTAATTATGTGTAGTTTTTTTCCCTCTCATTCTCAGCATTGCTTGCATCTCTTTGTGTCTTTTAGCATTTTGGGCAACGTTGTGTGTGTTTGTGTAAGCACCTTCTGCCGAGGGACTCTGTCCAACTAGCTAAATATTATATTATCACGTAAAATCCAAGTTCGTAACACATTCACTACAATAGCCAAACACCCCTTTATGAGATAAATATTGTACACACGGATGTTACAGGGACGATGCATTCGCCATATGTTATGCATCTTCAACAAGTACTTCATTTTATGCTAAATACTGAGAATCAGGGAAACAGTGTGATACCCATTAAAGACATAGACTTTCATATCCAGCATGAAAGGATTACTGGATAATCATAGTTATGGTTAATTATAGCTATGATTATCCAGTAATCATAACTGTTTATACACTTAATTCACCATATGAATTAAGCGTATTCACCATATAAAGTCACATGCTGACAGCTACTGGATAGGGCTTCACTAGACAGACTTCAGTTTTGTTGGGACATATTGTGGTATTTCAATATCGCAGGATCTCAATCCACAAGAACTGATCCTGCCACTAATTTTTAAAGAAAGGTGCACATTGTTACTATTTTTCTTTTTATTTGAAATGCCATTACTAACAAGTGCAAAGCATATTTTGTCTTTGAGAAAACAAAACCTTGAGATTTTTGTGACCTAAACAGAAATGTCTCTGTTCTTTCTCTTGTAGGTGTTTCACTAAGAAATGACACATCTTTCCTGAAGGTTTTTGCTGAATATTAGAGATTCAGCATGTAGCTGAGGTAAACAAGTCCCTTCACACTTGGGAACAGTTGGACATTGTAAGTTTCCTTTATTTAAATGATGTTTATGCTGAAATATCAGAATTTGGTGTGTGTGTGTGTGTGTGTGTGTGTGTGTAAATTCTAGGCATGAGCCTAGTATGGGATTCTAAAAGTTAATGTAATACAGAACAAAGAGTTATTTAGTTTCATGTTATGATATGTAGACAGAGATTTTAAACATGATTGACTTTAATTTACTTAAAGGGGCCATCCACAGGCGAATGTTTTTTTTTATTTTTTATTTTTAAACGGGTTGTCAGTTTGAAAAACTCGAGTTTACACAAAACTATTTCCAGAAATATTTTCAAGTACGTCGAAGCACCAAAAACTGTCCAAAACACTGGTTTTACTCCTGTAGATCAGTAACTGGCAACAAGAATAAAGTATGGGCCATGAACCTAAAGCCTCCACAAGGATACTGGTGAACACAATGAGAATACAAGAATGGCAAACCACAAAGTTTGAGTGAAGTCTTTTGTGTGAAGTGATGATGAAATTGAGCCAATTCTCTGTGTCATGTTGGATTATTGAGCTAGTAAACTACAAGGCAATCTGCCATTGTAGTTATATATGACACTTTTAGGTTTATATTTCAGGTTAGTCGGCTAATATTTCACAAAAGATATGTTTTCGCTATTTACACTGCCATAGGACGGAGGCCATTTTCACTCTGGAAACTGTAAAAAAAAGAACAACATTTGGGTTTCCTAAAACTTCATTTCTGTGTGGACATGGTGTGCAAACAGCTAAAAACTTTCCCATTTTATAAAGAAAATGTTCCTTTCTGGACACAGCCTAGCACAGGCTTCAAGTTAACTGTAGCTTCAAAACTTGGGGATCTGAGGTCTTCTTCCTTGCTGAGGGGCCTCCTAGCCCACATCTGTGAAGAACCCACTCGTACTCTCACTGTGAATGACAAAACTCTCTTACTAACTTCAGGAGTCTATTTAAAAAAGCATTTTGCTTTTGTTCCTGGGTTGATACATTAATTTCATAACAAAATACATCCATTTCTGGAACACAGAATTCATCTACTTCCTAAACTTCATGATTGCTGGTAGTGCTTTGTGATATGTAACTGTATGTTACGCCATTCTCCATTCTGTTTGAGAAAACATGAGCAAAGGCCAGAACCCACAAGAAACACATGAAGAAAGATGTAAAGTACCGGTAGTTGTGGTACGCAGCACAGACCTGATTTGTTCTCATGTTTTCTCCACTGTGGCCTCTTGAATGAAGATCTCACTCGCTCAGTGTGACCCTGGGTCAAATTCATACAATCTGTTGATGCCATGGCCACAATTTGGTTTTGGTCACACGGGTGATAAAAGATCAGCCTGTGCTCACCAACAGGTGACACCAGGTTAATGACAAACATGCCCATCATTGATGGACGTTCAACCACACACAAAAAAAAGAGGACAAACTTCATCAACAGAGAGTAGCCATGTTAAAATGCCCTCTGGAAGATATTATGGTGCGCTCTATAGTCAAAATACAGTAAATACATATTACATGATGGTATAGTGTATCAAGTTTTAAAAAGTTATGCTAACCAAATGTCCAAAAGAAATGTTTCAAAATTCGAAATTCTTGCATCTTAAAGTGTTGCATTTCGAAGCCAGAAAATGTCCCAGTGTGTGGAGCAGAGAGTAACGTCATCCTCGCTGTGCCTCCACCTGTTGCTGCAGACTGTCCATCAATTCGCTCAAACTAATCTCCAACACATTCCTCTCGGCTACAAAAAATATGAAGTTTAGCTGTTTAAAACGGTTTAAACCGGGTTGCAAAACATACAGACAGCCACAGTGTGGGAACTAGAGGAGCACCACCCATCACTCTGAGTGTTGATCTGATAAGAGTGATAGGTGATACAAAGGTTTTAAAATTTGTTATTATCCTGGTTTACGTAGAAATGTATTCTCAATCTAGTATCCATTTATTGTAAAATACTTAATCCCATTCAGAACATATTTCTGACATAAAAATGCAAGTACAAACTTCTCATTATGAACCAATTTGTCTTTTTTCCCAGCATACAAATAACTGCTTTCAGATCATAGGGCCTATTTGCTTTGACACCAAGCAGCTGATACAGCAGAGCCAAAGTTGCTATTGCAACTCATAGGATTCACAAGAGCACCTGGGAATAAAACCTTCATTCAGGCTACTCAAATGCATTCAGCAGTTTGAATACATTTTTTAAAAAAATCTCTTGTTAATAACATGTAACTAACATGTTATTAACTGCATCGGGTTCTCCTGATCAGCATATTTCTCAGATTTACGATATGTAAGATCAGGTTGATTTTCTGCTTACAGTTCATGGTGTTTATGGATTTGTTCTTATCTACTAAGGTGGATCTGAGGGATGTTGTAGGTGGGTTGACTTCAACCTCCCTATTCTGTCTTTGACCTAGATTTAGGTCAAAGACTGAAAAAATAATGTGGAAGTAGCTTTTGCGTCACTATATAAGTAATTATTTGGTTTGCAATCGGAGTAAAAGTTCCTTTTTCTGTTTTTATTTTGTCAATAAGCCATTAAGTCAGATTTTATCAAAGGGTTTTGCAGGGTAAGAATCCGAAGCTAATAAGTTAAAAGGCTTCAGTGTCAAGAGAACTAATGACTTGACATGTTTAAATTAAGTTTGGTTTTAATTTGTAAATAAATCACATTATTTTCTGAAGAAAAACTGTACATTAATATATTTTACATCATTTAAAGTTTGAAGGAAGCAACATACAAAAAACCCACTTAATTTATCCAACTGATTTTTAAACAAAATAATTTGGTCTAGTTTAGGTCAAAAGCTAAATTATGACATTCAAAAGCTGCGAGGAATCTCTGTCAGACTTTAACGAGAAGATTAAAAAATAAATATTAAGATTAGAATTTTTTTTCTGATACCCTTGAAGTATCCAAGCTGGACCTCCTCTTTTTGGCTCTTGTGGTGTTTACCACAACACTGGTCTGCACCAGTCGAATGTAGTCCAAGGACAAACATGAAAGAGACATTTCAGGTCAAACGTGTGTGTCAGGAAAGCGGCCAACCCCCGCTTTTTATTTTAGTCTTCTGCTTTTTATCTCTCACAGTTTGACTGTGTAGGTTAGGAACAGCTCTGATGTGTTTTGACAAACTAAAAATATGAGGGTTGGAAAAGAAAACTCCACCACATCAAAGCTATTATTCAGTTTTAGTTGTATGTGTTATGCTTTCTCGCTCTTCTATCTCCTCCTTTTGCTCTTTTTTTTTTTTAAATTATTTTGAGACCACATGCTCTACCCTCTGTCCAGCTGCCACCTGGCACCACAGAGCCAGCCAATCACAGCCCCACACTGGCCCAAACTCGGCAGATGTCCCCTCAGTGGACACTGGGGGTGGCGGGGCAGGTGGGGGCACTGAAGGCACAGTGACACAAGCAGACAGAAGGCTGAGAAAGACCAGAAATGACTGTGGAAAAAGCCACTGGCTTCAACCATTTTGTTTTGATGGGCAGAATCTAACTGAACTTGGTAAACCAAGCGCTATGTATAGCATACAACTGGAAAAAAAAAAAACAAGGACTAATTGTACATTCTTATAAAACAAATAAAAGTATGAAGATATTCCATTTTAAATATGTAAAAAGTGAAATGGTTTCCGTTGTATAAAAATGCTAAGCTATTTTAATATTTTGCAGCACAATAAAGCAAAACAAACATCAAATACATCTACAGCTTCATGTGTGAAATGTAATTACTGCCAATTATATCAGATGTTTGGTTAAATATTTGGTTGCCTTTACTTTTGCTTGTAAACAAAGTTTCAAATCAACTCAAAGTGGGCTATTTCTCAGCAGAAAAAGATCAAGTAAGGGGTCTGTGGTTGCTTTGCCGTCTATGAAGCTTTCTCTTATTATGTAAGATGCTAAATCCATTAGCTGAGATAAACAATGTTGCACATTGCTCACCTTGCTGCCCCCCTTTCTCTCTGTACGGTCACAGATAATGGGAAATTCCTACGCGGGGCAGCTGAAGTCTGCTCGTTTCGAGGAAGCTCTCCACAACTCGATCGAAGCGTCGCTGCGCTCCAGCAGCGGAGATCCGCAGCCCATCTTTACACAACTCTACTTGGAGCCGGAGGCATATCCAGGTAGAGACCTCTGTAGACAAAGAAAAACATGATCTGAATTTTAACTTTAACAATATTAATTTAATAAAGATTTTTCACATTTACATTTTAAATGGAGAAGAGGATTTTTTTTGTTGTTTTTGTCATTAAATTAGAGCACACTGACAATATTGTTGCCCTAAACGGCAAATAAAGGTATTTTTGTCATGTCGGCCATGTTTCAAGAACAAACTTTAGAGTATGTTTCAAGTAAATGATAAAACAACACAGTCGTGCATCATTGGAATGTTTATTGAAAACAATGCATGGTGTTCAAATGTAGTGAGTCTCACCTATTTTTATGTTTGGTCCTGCTGCCATCAGTAATTTGTTGCAGTTACGGCTGTAAGATTTCTGCGGCGTCTCCACCACCTATACTAAATTCAAGACTGACATGTTTGCCTATTCTTCTTTGCAAAACAGCTGAAGCTCAGTCACAGTGCCTGGAGAGTCTCTGTGAATATCTTCGTATCTTTCTACACATTTTTTATGGGACTTAGGTCTGAACTTTGACTAAGGTTGTTCTTCTGATGGAACGAGACACTCCAACCCAAAACTAAACAGGTTTTTTTTCATGGATTTCCCTGCATTTAACCTGATCCATCTTCACATCCAGCATCCAGAGAAAACCCCTCAGCTTATGGCTGCCACTACTACTTTGGAGCTGCTCATGATATTGCGCAGCCCAGTTCTTTATTTCTCACTTGGACACAGCAGCAATCACAATATTCAAGGCATAATTCATATATATCAATACAAATACCACACTCAAAAATAAACAAAAAAACACTAGATGTTTTAAAATGCGCCATACTTTGTCAAAATCACATAAGAGATTTGGTGGCGTCTGGAACAAAAGAATATTTGTACCAAATGCACCTTATAAATGGCAATCTCTTTCATCTTAGGCATTTGCTGTGTTCCTATTTAACGTGCAAAACTGTCTACAAAAACCCTTTTCTTTCCACTGTTCCACCAGATTTGTGGTCGGACTAGATTTCACTTTGAGGTGTTTGAGTAGGAGGAGATGAATTCAAATACATTCCATGGCTGTAAATAATGTTGAAAATATTGTACTCGTTTTTTCTTCCACTTTAAGATTATGCACTCCTTTGTGTTGGTTTATCACAGTCACTAAAAACAATGCCTGGTACTTTGTACTTTGTGCCTGTAATTGTTCAAGGGCTATCAATAATAAGGATTTTTCTACATTTATTTATGAAAGGAGTAACAAAATGGTTTGACTTGATGTGCAAACTGCTCTGGTGACAATTATCACATGGGATGTTTCCAGCAGATGTAAAGTCAAAAGCTGACATGCCACTCCAGGGAGAGGAGGGTCAGGATCCTCTGAACAGTCACTCTTCCAATGATCTGGAGGAGCTGGAGGATGATGATGACTCCGACAGCAGCAGCCCCCCACTTCCCTACCTGCAAACTCCTGCGCCAGATGGCTGCTGCACACTCGATGGTATCATCTCAGCAGGTTTAATTTAAGAAAAAATAACTTTTCCGAAACATTCTCTTAAGAACATGCATAATGCAGGATAGTTGTACAGGTACCACTTCAGATTTGAAGCTCATCTGAAAGAGCATTGTCGTTGTTCAGGGTTTTGCCAGGCTGGAAAGGACCTCCGTCTTGTCACCATAGCAGCAGAGCCCATTGAAGTCCCTGCAGGCTTCGAGCTGGTCGGTGCCAAGTCTCCCAGCATCCCCGAGCACATTCTGGTGTGTGCCGTGGACCGCCGCTTTTTGCCCGACGAGAATGGGAAAAATGCACTTTTAGGTCAGTCTGCCCTCATGATCTCAGACAGATTATCATTTTTAGTACTCTTGGTGAAATGAGTACTCAGCGCTGGCCAAACAACCGCACTACAAAGCTCAGGTAATAGGTTTAGAAAATAATGTAGTAATTCCTACATTGTTTACTTTTCCATCCAGGTTTTTCAGGAAACTGTGTAGGCTGTGGTGAAAAGGGTTTCAGATATTTCACAGAGTTTTCTAATCACATCAACCTGAAGTTATCCACCCAACCCAAGAAGCAGAAGCACTTAAAATACTACCTGGTGAAAAATTCACAGGGTGCTCTGTGCAAAGGACCCCTTATCTGCTGGAAAGGTAACCACCTCCTTGTTTGAATGCAGGATTTATACATCTGTATAGCATAGCACATAAATGTTTAGATGTGTTGTTTGAGCTCAGTATGTTAAACATATTTTTTGCCAAAAATTAAATTGACCTGTTCTACTTAAAAATATTTAAATGCAGTCATTTTATTTTTTTTTTTATTTTATTTTTTTGTTTGGATGAACGCATCCGATGGTGGCTGCAGCTGAGACTGGGCCCAATGCAAAATCATGCACTTTTTAGTATGTTTAATTAGTAAAAGAATAACAAAATTCCTTTCTGTTAATTTTTTAAGTAGTTCATGCACAGGTGAATCATTTTTGCACATGCAATAATTATTTCTTTAATTTCTCGAAATTAAACAAAGAGCTTCAGGTGATGCTGTGTGTTGTTTTTATTGCTCAAAAACAAAACAGTTAGTCACTAATGATGTGCAACAATGTACAGTTTGTCCTCTGCTTGCGTTCCTAGACAGTAAAACCCGCCAGTTTTCCAGTAGCGTCTTGACCTCCAAACCAAGTTCATCCTCGTCTCTGAGCAGCAAAGAAAACGGTGGCACCAGTGGACACAGCTCGTCCCCCTTCTCCCTGTCAGGTGAGGCTGTGTGTTCGCAGCATTGAACTCTTTTGCTAAGAGAAATCTGGCTCAGACTCGCAAACGGTGGATTTGAGTTTCACTGAAACCTGGCATTTGAACAGAACCACTGTGTTAAATGTGTTGAGCTGCTTCCGTCCAGGACTTTGTAAGATTTTGGTCTGGTCTCACCAGTGGGACTCGTAATTATTTTTTTAAGATTGACGACGTCTACTGGATCAATAAGAAGAATGGAGGAATGTTGCAGCTTTCTGAATGTTTTATAGACAATCAGATTATGAACAAAAAATCTCACACTTCACCTTTACACAGTGGTTCTGAATAGTTTCTTCAAACTATTTTTTGTTTTCGCCTCTAGATTCCCCGCCCACTCGGATGGCACAAGCCTCCTCTGTCTTTTTTGGCAGTCAGGATCTCGGAAGGGACTGTAGTTTCCTCAAACCTCTGGCCTCCACTCCCGGAAACAAAACGTTGCCAATAGGTAAAGACAGTTTTCCTAGTTCGAATAACTTTTTCCCACATTATTAACACTTCACCTTGTATTTTAATATACATTTGCATCTTAAGAACACAATTAAACCCAAACTTTATTTGGACATTTGAAAGGATTTGAACTACTGCATCGACCTGCACACAACCAACACTTGAGCGACCCCGTCGTTACACTGAAAGACGTTGCTTAGCTACAGGCAGTTGCTTTATGTGGTGCATCAAAAAGGAGTCGTTTGCTGACCATAAGCCAAAGATTAACCTCTGCTTTGGCCTCTTTAGACACACTCCCAAATCAAGTTGCACACATAAACACAAGCGTGTGTGTGCACACCAATCAATATTGGAGGAAGAAACGCTGTAATGATTTTTCTTAAGGCCTTGCTACCCATTAGGCGTTTTACAAGGTTGCGATATTGACAAGCAAAGGCTACACATAATGATTGGTGTTGCAGCATCTTGCACGCACGGTGCATAAGAGATGGGAAAATGTCCTATCGTAACAGACATGCATGTATAGGAAATCAATAAGCCACTGTTAGTCCTGACTCATTTAAATTTATTGTTTGTCCTCTACAGACAATTACATGCACAAGGAAAATATGTGCATATATATATGTTGAATGGCTTCGGTCCGGGACGTTGTTTGTGAGTCCTGGACTTACTAATGAAAACTACCGTAAATTTTTATGTAATACTATTAAGTTAATAGTGTTTTAACAGAGGGCAGAGCTGAAAGCAAATGAAGGAGGGGAAATTGTCAAGTGGTTGTTTGACCAATGGAATAAAAAAAAAATCACAAAAGTTGTTTTAAATGCAAATAGAAAACAAGACTTCAGAAAGTAACTAAATTCATTACATGTGGATAAGGCTCCATTTTTTTGCTGTTAATTTTTTAGTTATTTTAACAGCTTTTTGCACAACTCTCTGCTACTTTAGAGCTGATTGAGCAGTCCACGATCATTGTCAGTTTTTCTTTTGTTTTTTTTTGGTACAGGTTGGGTGTGACTTGAGTGTAAATAGTGCAAACAGGTTCAGATGAGGTGGGTCTGTTAGCCAAGAGGCAGGGTGAAGACCTAATGACTGAAAAGTGCCTCAGATTCCTTTAAAGAAAGGAAACGTGGTGAATTCTTGCAGCCTCACCATAACTAACAGCTTTGCTTTCCTAAAGTTTGCTAGATTTGCATGGGGAAATCTTGCAGTTTAAGTTGGTGCACTGTCCACTTCTGTCCAATTCTTGCAAGCATTAAGGTATCTTTTTTACACATGTAGGGTCTTGTGAGAAGAGTCACAGGACATGAAGTCATGTCAGTGTGGAAAATGTTGACAAACCTTTGCCTAATAGCCTGTAACAGAGCGCGAGACCCTGACCTACAGGCCTGGGACTGCTGCTTGGGAGTTAGGTGACCATCCCCCACCTTCCCTCTGACATTGTGATGCAAACTGTTGATAAGCTAGACTCTATTTCTGGTAAGCATTTTATGCAGGAAGGGCCTCTAAAACAGGCTAATTATGTAGCTCTTAAAGAAATGCAATAATCTGTGCAAATGACTATGCATTATGTTACCATTAAGGACTGAGAATGTTCTTGCAGCATTACTCCAGTGCCTTGGAAAAGCACTCGCAGCTCTTTCTTGGACTTTTTCACACTTTTGTCACTTTACAGCTGAATTCTCAAGTCAAATAAATTTTCATTTGAGATAATCAGTTGAGAGGGCAGTTGCTTTTCGTTGTTCTTCCCCCAATTCTAGTCCTTTACGGAGAGTGGCATAATTGTTGAATCTGTTGAGGGAAAGACGATAAACATTTCAGTGCGGACACTTTTGTCAGATGAAAGCCTTTTGTAGTAGGATAAAAAACAGCAACAATATTTCAGTAAAAGCATCCGGAGGCTTTTCTTCAGCAAGACAGGGAAGTTCGTCAAAGTTGACGGGGAGACGGACGGAGCTGGATAACGCAGGAAGAAATCCTGTTGGAAGCTTGAAACTGGGGCAGAGATTCATGTCTCACCTGGAGAATAACACTGAGCATATTTTCAGAATAGTTTAGAAGAAAGCATCATCATTTATAAGATTAGTACCTAAAAATTTATTATTGTTCACATCCAATTTTCCTGAGCTTGAGCTACTTTGAAAGAAGATTGGACAAACATTTTAGTCAGTAGAATATATCTGCATAAGATCTAAAGCTCTAAATGAAGACCCTGCTACTCAGGGTGGTTGAATATATATGCTGACAACATTTTTCAGACCTCCGAAGGGTTTGGATACTTTAGGAAGGTGCTGTATGTGATTTATTAATTTAACGTACTCTGTGTGTATGCGTGTGCCTGCAGTACCCACGGCTCTTAGGGTGAACGGTCCAGCAAACGGCCTGAGTGTTGATGTGCACACTTCGTTGCTGAGCCCCTCGCAGGTCGCCTTGGTTCCGCAGGCTCAGGGGTATCGCACTCCTGATTTAGGAGACAGTCCTGGTAGGCCCTTTTTCTTTTTCTCTCCATTATTCTTCTTTCAACTTCAGCTCGTCTTTATTCTGATCTGCTGTATTTGGGTCTCTGTTTGATGATCAGTATCCTCTGCAATGAACTCCGGTCCCCCGAAGAAGCGCCATCGCAGTTGGCACCCCAGCACCTTGGTCCCAGTCCCACCAACGGCTGTCCCTGTGCCGGCGATTCGCCCAATAGTTGGCTCTCCAGGTTTGTTTATCAGCCCTATGTTTTTTTTTTTTTAATAGATTTTATTTTTGTCTATTATTGCTCTGCAAAGCAGACATTCTCTGTCCAAATGTCTGTCTGTGACCCTGTGAGCGCAGTCTCTTTTCTTTTACAGACATAGATTTTGTCTTTCCCTCCTGTGGCTTTCCATCCCTCCCGTGTGGAGATGATTTTCCTCTGACGTCACTTAGCTCCTCTGGTTGTTAAGGATGATTCACTCTGTGTGGCCATGGAGATAGAGCAGGACTACTCTGTGCCAAAATAATGTCGATAATTTTACTCTTGAGTAAAGCTGTCTAGTTGTTATGTAATAGGAGTTATCACGTTCCATTATTATTATTAGCTCCAACAGTAAAAATCTGGAATAATCAAACCTTCATTTTTAGTACTTTCTCTCGGTGTGGAAAATCCCACTGCAAGGAATAATAGTTAAAAAATCACCAGGTCAGACATCGGACAGAGTCGAATCATATTTGTTTGTACTGCATATTTCAGAAAGAGAGGGATTTCAAAGGTAAATTGGCCCTGAGTATTACAGATCATCTACCATGCTTTACATCGACCTGACGTGTTTTCAACATATAAGCACGCTCATTTCTTTTTTTTTTATTAAAAACTTATTTTCTTTAGTTTTCTTTCTCTGACTTTAAAGTGTAAAGTTTTTAACCGCATCAAGGGTCTGCTTTGATCTTTTCCAGGAGAAACGTGTAAACTTTTGCTGTGTTTGAGGAAAAAAAATTACATTTTCTATCACTTTTTTCTCAAAACAGCAAACACCAAAACAACAAAATGGTCGCCATATCTGCAGCTGTCAAATAAATGTAATTAATAATTAGTTTTATATGTGCGAGCACTGACTCTTCTTCTTAATTATCCGCCAGGTTCTGTATTAGCGGTGTCGTCTCCTCAGCCGCCGGCAGCGGGTGTCATTCAGCCCCAGCCTGTCAGCGCAGGGGAAACGGTCATCATTCCTGAAAACCTGCTCAACTCTTCAGGCGTTCGTCCCATCATCCTCATTGGTAGAAGTCTCTTTTCACGCTTCTGTTCTATACTAAACACATTCATTCCACTCTGTCCGGCAAAGCAAGCAAAATGAAACAATGAAATATGTTGTATTTGTGCATGAAGGAAACATTTTTTTTGAGGATTTGTAAGTTTGAACACAAACACTTTCACTGTTTCCTTCATGGCAATATTTCTCCTTAGGGCATGGCACTTTACCTTATTTCTATGGGAACGTTGGCAATATAGTGGTGAGCCCCCTGCTGGTCAGCTGCTATAAGAGCAGCCAGCTGACAGAAAAAAACCTGGAGACATTGGGTCTCCACAGCAGCCAGATGCTCAGTGTGGAGATGATGATCCTGCTCACTTTGCAGTATCTCGCACGTTTAGGTAAGCAGCTGTTTGCTAAATATGCAAATAACAAAAAAAGCACCATTCACATCAACTTAATCTGAATATTACTTAGAAGTTATTTAAGTAATGTGCTGTAAAAGGCAAATATCTTGTTTCATAGATAAATTACAAACGGAGTGGTATTTTTAAATCTTCAATTCAGCCCAGTTTTTTTAATAGTGTCGCTTATTCCGTTTTTTTCCACTGCTGAACTTTTCATCGACAGACTTGGATGCAACACTCTGTGAAGAGCTTCCTTCTTTAAAGATGACTGGATCATAGCCTATTATTTCTACATTGAAGCTTCTATTTTATAGGCTTTTGTAAAATATAAAAATTTGTAAAATTTTCGATTAAGTTTAACCGTGTAAAACATAAAATGAATAAATGCTCAAAATATCCAAATCTGTGTAATATACCTACTCAATTAATACATTTTTTGAGGCAAATTATGGGAATAAAATCATTTAATCATCTGAGTGAATTTCCAATTCCCTCAGTAAGCAAAGAAACCTGGTGAAGTTTATTTCTTCATTTCAACCGCCTCTGCAGCTCCAAACCAGATTCCTCTGAGGGAGGAGCTGGAGCAGATCGTCTTTAAGGCCATGCTGTGCTGTCCTGGGAATCCGTCCATCTCCCCATCCCAGCTTCCATGGCTGGCTCGACTGGAAGCGAGCGTCTCCGGGGGCAGCGTGCAGGTCGTGGTAACCCACAATTCTTTGGGGGAGGGAATCTCTGAGTCCCTGCGCTCTCTCAGTGAGGGTCCTCAGCATCAGCAGCGCCTGCCAACCTACGTTGTCGTTATATGTGCCTCAAAAATGAACGGCAACGAGTTCTGTGTGCTTGTTTTAGGTGAGTCCCAAGCACTGCGTTTCACATTTTCACCATCAACCTGCACACAGTTTGATCTTAACACTCGTTTACCCTTTCAGGAAAGTACCAAGCACGCGCTTTAGCTGAAGGAATGCTCACCACCAACGAGTTTCTGAAGGAAATCAGCTACGAACTCATCACAGGGAAAGTCGGTGTCCTGGCATCTCATTTCAAAACAACCTCGCTTGGTAGGTTCTCTTGTCTGCCTGAGAATTTTATTGCTTAAGTAAATTACTATATTGAGTCATGTTATTTATTTATTGCAATACGTAAACATGTCCAATCTACAAGCTGCTCTTCTCCATAAGATAAATAAAACAGTTCGAGTGCTTCGTTGCACAACATAGAAATGATCCAGGACAAAGAGTCTGGCGTATCAGATTTATGCTCAAGTTGTGCTTGCTTCTCTGCGTCATTATGGCCACTGTTTTTACTTTTTTTTTTTTTTTTTTTCAGGGGACAATCTTGACAAGCAGCTCGTACGATATCAGCGCAGACGGAAAGGACAGGTCATCCAGCCCTTTCAGGGCGATGTCACTGAGAACATCCAGTCACAGGAGCCTGCCAGCATGTCACCACCACCAGACACAGGTTGGACTCCTCTGTTTGCCAGTAAACTTTATTTTAATTGAATTTGTTTGTTTATGACCAGAATTGAGCAGCCATTTGATGGCTAAGTCAACTCATTTCAAGCAATACCTCAGTGTTTTGAAATTTATTACAATTTCTGGATCTATGTGACAGTGAAATAAATGAACATTAGAGCATTAATTAGAAGTTAATTATTAGTTGTTGTGGTGGCTGGTGGTGAGAGTACACATAATGTTCTCCAAAGCATAGATAAATCCCTCTATTTTAATACTTGGATAAATATAGCAAAAGTTTTTGTAAAACATTTTCATTGTTGCTGCTCTGAGTGAACTAAGACATCTCCCATGCCAACCAGAAAAGAAAACATTTGACCCAACCATGTGAGAACCCTTTTTTTGGACTAATATCTCAGGTCATTGATTACCATTGAAAAAGAACAGAATTCACAAAAATTACTCAGCATTTTTAATTGAAACAAAGCCCTGAGCTGAGCTGTCAACATGGCTACTTTGATCACACTGTGCAAAACATTTGGACACCAGTGATTTATCTTAAATTTTAAATCTTTACAGTAAATTCCCACAATTTGCACCAATATTTTTGTTAGTATTTCATCGTCCTGAATAAATGTACCTACTTTATCAGAGCCTTTTTAACAAAACTCATGTTTATTATGTAGATTGTTTTTCTCCACATATTTATTTTTTCTTAAAGTCATAAATTGACTTCTAAGCTTAAATATAAAATAAGAATCATATAGTCTTCAGTCTCCTGACGCCACTACGGACAAGGCTGTAAAAAAATGGCTGGCTGGCTGGATGGATGGATGGATGGATGGATGGATGGATGGTCGTTCTGCAGTATATTACCATATAGTCCCTCATTCTTGTTCCCCTGCAGTGGAGCTCCTAAATAGAGTCTTTCAGATCTATCCGGCCCAGCTGACTGTGGCTCGAAGTCTTCTCTCCCAAGTCTGCTCCATCGCTGATTCAGGAACCCAGAATCTGGACTTAGGTCGCTTTTGTAAAGTGGACTTTCTGGTTCTGGTTCCTCCATCTCACATTCTAGTGCACCAGACGGCCCAGCGCATCCGACAATCAGGTAATGTCATGGAGAAAATCGCAAAAGCCGTTTTAAAATTTCCTTCCTTTGAACTGCAGTTTTTTTTATTTAAGATTTCAATAACACACTTCCTACACTGTTTAGTAAACTGTGGAGAAATGTGGAATTATATTTATGTATTTTCCAGCCTGGGAAAGGTTTGGAAAACATATGGAAAATGTTTATTTCCTTCATTGTCATTGTTACTTCTCTTTTTTCCTCCCTCCTTCCATCTTTCTATAGTCATAAGCAATCTTCCTTAAGAATTTCCTTCTTCCATCATCCGCCCAACCATCTCTCTCCCACTTGATCCCAGTGGAAATTTTCCAGGTTTTCCGGAAAATTCAAACTTAACTCCTGTTTTATAGTTTAAACATTACCTAAATGTACTCAGGACTATGGCAATTGGGGTCATTTCAAACATGAAAAATGTACAGCTGTATGAATCACAGTTTTAAAAAGGCGAGTCCTGTTTTCAGTAAGCATCTGCTTTTTGGCTCAGGAGTCCTGGTGGATTTGGGAAATGAAGATACGTCCACAGCCCAACAGAAATCAGAGAAGTATGTGGTGCGTCTAGACACTGATGTTCACACCAAGATGGAGGCCTTCATGAAGAAAGTGAAGCAAAACCCGTACACCTTGTTTGTCCTCATCCATGACAACTCACACGTCGACCTCACAAGGTGATAAAAAGCTTCAACGTCTTTAATAAATATTTGAGAAACCACTTCTTAGTTTGGAGGGCCGACTGTGAAAATAAAACTGTTATGACTGGAAATTCAACCTTGTCCATCTTAAACCCTAAATAAATCAGCGGACAGCTGCAACAAATGAAAACCAATACTTTCGCTTGAAAGCTATTAAACCTTGGCAAGTAGTTTTATAGTCTATTTACATAAAATAGACTTTACCACACATTAAAAATGCGTGGTAAAGATCTCTGGCACTTGTACTTCATTTAGTGTTTGGGGGATTTTGGATACGCAGCTATTTACAAAGTAAATACATTGCAGAACAGTTGTAATCTAAAGCAAATAACAGCCAGAGGTGAGGAGATATGGATAATAACAGCCATATTTCCTCACTATGCACTTATATGAACTCAGTTCTTTGTTACAAGTCAGAAAAGTAGTAGAAATCAGCGTTTGCTCCACTTAAACAACAGGCTTATTACAGTTAGAAATTTAAGCTAAAAGCAATGTGCGTCTCCAGATTACCCGTTCAAACATTAAATTACATTTTTTAATAAGAAGCTTAAATTTCTAGACTAGTATTAATTCAGCAGTCTTCCCCATCATTGTAGACCATCACATATAATTTTTGCATTGAGAACGCTTCCTACACCCAGTGATATTTGCTCCATGTTGTTAGAAACATGGCCTTAATATTGCTCTCTGTTTTTCAGAATGTTTATATTTGGACTATCTTGCACCAAGATATTCAACAGGAACAAACGGCTTTGTTCGTGTCCGTGGCCCAGATCAGACTTGCTTTTATTAAACTTGTTACATATTGTAGTAGAAATGTACAGAGTCTGAGTTTTCCATGATCACTTTCATCACCAGTGCCCTGTCGGGCTCTGTGTGCCACGGGGAGCTGCAGGGTCTGGCTGACCGGGTGGTGAACTGCCAGGAAGTCCTGGACGCCATGAACCTCTTGGTCCTGCAGGTCAGCTGCTTCCCTTACACCCTGCAGACCCACCAGTCCCGCATCAGCATCCACAATGAAATTCACTGGCCATCCAGTGACCATTTGGTGAGTTGTTTGTCCTCACAACATCAGAGAACTATTGAAAGCACACTGAAGTTGGAGTATAACAAATAACATTTTAAGTTGTGACATTCTGTATTTTTAACTATTTATTTATGTATTTATTTATTTATCATGTAAAACTTTCAGTGTCAGTTTTTTTTTATAAGTGTGTGAATTTTAGTTCAAATTGTTATTAAGCATTATAGTATAGTTGGTTTCTCAGTTATTCTATTTATTCATTATTCTGTTCATTTATTAACATTTTGAACCATTATTCATTCAATTAAATGACCAGATCAAATTATTGTCTTCCTTTTCAAAATGTTGGTTTTATTAAAATGTGGAAATGATTACTTTCCTTCTGACTAGTGTCCAAAGCTCCTCTACTTGCTAAATTATTAGTGTCATTATTATTATATGGGCTGCACAGAGGCATAGTTGGTAGCTCTGCTGCCTTGCAGTGACAAGGTCCTGAATTCGAATCCTAGCCTGGCCATTACAACATTAGATATTTTATATTACAATTATTAACTGACTTTAATGTTTGTTTTATGAATTAAATAATGCCCTCATTTAAAGTTAAGATCTTAATTAATGTATTTATTTCAGATATAATTTATTTTTTATTTAGTTTATTAATGAATGTTTACAACAACAGAAATTGTCACTTTTCTGCCTGTGGCTCAGCTACTCCGCCTGCTGGACTAAAATATATATTCACAGCACACTGTCAAAGGAAATAGGGGATGTTTGTGCTTTGCTTTTTAACTACACAAAATTGAGATTTAAGTGACTGTTTGAAAAAAAAAAAATACAGCAATACTCGGTAAGGCGTTTTCTGGGCCATTGACTTTTATTTTGTTGTTATGAACATCTTCTTCCAGCAGAGGGAGCATCCTCCTCATGCGTTGGTCTACTTTGGCCTGAGGGACTACAGCTGCTCCCTACAGTGGGGCGTGGCCAGCCCCATCCTGCGCTGCGATGATGCATTTGAGAAGATGGTTCATACTCTCTTAGAGAGGTGAGGCTGACACCAAGGAACAGTTTCTCTTAAAAACCTGAACAATGAATCATTGTAATCTGCTAAACTCTCCAACATGGCTCCCAGACATCCCCACCTGCACAGCATGGTGATTCGTAGCTACCTGCTGATTCAGCAGTACACAGAGGCCATGATGGCCCTGACCTCTTCCCCGTCCCTGAGGGATCACATAACCCCGGAGACCCTGGCCGTCGTGGAGGACCTGATAAACGCTCCGAGTCGAGAGGGCTCCCAGGGCCGTGGCCACATGCTGCTGGTGCGCGTCCCCTCGCTGCAGCTGGCGATGTTGGCCCGAGAGAGACTGGAGGATGTGAGGGACAAGCTGGGACTGCAGCTGTGCTTCGCAGTACTGCTGGGAAGCCCAGCGTCTGAACTCAACCTGTCCAGAAACTTCATCAACAACCTCAGGGTGAGAAAACATAAGATCAGAATCACTGTTTTTCTCTTTATGGCGGCTTGTCAGAGCATTTTGGGGTTGATTTCTTTAAAATAGTTTTTTCGGTTACCTTGAAAATTGGACTACAATTTTTTTTTTTTCTTTTCCACTTTGTCATGTTGCATAAAACCCAGGGGGGCGGGGGGCTGGGTTTTGCTTCAGCAAAGTTTTCTCAAGTTCAAGGAAAATTGCAACATTTGCAATAAATTGCAGTTTAAAAATGAACTTCTATGAACCCAGTAGTTGTGAAAGGTGATAAAGTTAAACATTTTCCTCATATTTCTCAGATAAAACTGGGCTGGAAATATTAAAAAGCTGTGAATGATCGTGTTTATGTTCTTCAAATTATTGAAGAACATAAACATAAACACAAATTAAACAAATTTTTGCAAAAAAAATTCTGGTTTTTATTCTGCCACAGACATGGAGGGGCTGTGAAAATGAAGAATGGGTACCACACACATATGAGGATCTGGAGGGGCTGCCCTGCATCATCATTCTCACAGGGAAAGACCCACTTGGAGAAACCTTCCCCCGGTAATCACACTCTTCACACATAAAGCTGTGAAACATCACCACAGACAGCTGATTTTCACATTGGCTTTGATCTAGCCATGAATCGATGTCGAGCAGTTTCTTTTAACTTAAAATAAATTTCTTCTAGTGATTTAGAAAATTTATTTTTAGAATTCTGGTCATTTATTTTAGTTTTAAATTATTTTTCAGAATAAGAGCAAATAAAACAAAATGTTTAATTGTCACAATTCTGACACCCAGGTCTCTGAAATATACGGACTTGCGTCTGATAGACTCCAGCTACCTGACCCGTACCGCTCTGGAGCAGGAGGTGGGTCTTGCCTGCACCTACGTTTCTCTAGATCTGGTCCAGGAGTCCAAGACCTCTACGACTCCTCGGGAATCAGATGGAGAGAAAACCACAGGCAGCCTGAATGACGGGGACGAGCTGGAGAGACCTCAGAGCAACGGCAGCGCTGCGACCAGAACATCTGGTGAGTCTCTGAGAAATGCTGGAATGCCATGTTAAAGACAAAACTCTAACTACATCTGGCTAGAGAAAATAAAGTGTGCTGAATTTGGGATATTTCAATACGTTTTGCAAACCATTAGACATTTTACAGCTCAGCATTTTGTATCCTAGTCTTTATTTTCTGTTTCTCTCTACATCCTCAATAAGGCTCACTGGTGGAGAATGCAGTCAGTTCATCTGACTTGACCGATTCATTCCAGAAGCCCTCCACTTCCACCTCCCAACCCGAAGGCCTCGTCACCTCAGATGTGGCCACACTAACCGAAGGATTCAAGCAAGAGTGTGACTCTCTGGGAAGCCAGCTCTCCTCCAACCCGCTGAAAGCCCCCAACGTCCCTCCATCCAATTACTCTAGCTCCTCCTCATCCTCCCCCTCCACCTCTTCCTCTTCCACACAGAGGCCCAGCCAGTCCACGCAGTGCGGACGAGCGTCCAAGTGCTCCAGGGTGTCGCCGCGAACAGTCATCCTGTCACGGGCGGCGTACAACCTGCTGTCAGGGGAGTCGGGGAGTCAGCTGAGCTCCTTCTCACTTCTGCCTCACGCAGATGTGTCCTGGAGCAGCCCGCTGAGGCCGCTCATCACACAGAACCTGCAGGGGGCAGACCAGAGCCTGTACTACCGCCAGTGGACCGTTGCCAGGCAGCATCACGCTGATTATGAAGCACCACCTGTGCCGCATCCACGACGCCTGCTCCTCAGCGGACCTCCACAAGTAAAACAAACACACGCATGTTCCCTCCAAAGAGGTTTTGTGGAAATGTCTGTTTTATTTCATAATTTCTTTTTATTTTATTAAAGAAATCATGAGGTGCCTTGTCAAAAGTTGTAATTACCATTGAAGATTTAAACATTTTGTCACATTTCAGTCGCAATTTCTTGTGTTAGATTATTTATTAGTTGGCTTCCGAAGCCAGTTTGTTACCAAATCACATAACACATTACAGATTTTTATCTTTATAAAAAGGAAAGCCATGGATCCTTTTCATCTGACTTCACAGTGCACATTTTGCTGGCTTATTATTTAAATACCCAATGACATACACAGACATGATGTGAAAAATTCAAGGTATATGAATGCTTCTGCAAGGTACCATCTCTGGGGCCTATCGTGTAAATGAAGAAAAATGTGCTATTATCTTTAAATTCAAATTCAAATGCTTGCAAATTGTTATACATTCACTCAGACATATGCGAGTTATTACACAATTACATGCATTGTTTTCTTGTCCTTCGTCAGGTGGGTAAAACTGGTGCCTACCTGCAGTTTCTACGCATCCTGTTTCGTATGCTCATTAGACTGCTTGAGGTTGATGTTTATGATGACGAGGAAGACGAGGAGGCAGGTGAGAATCACTAGGACTTTTGTGTTTCTTCTAATCATTTTCTCTTTTTTTCCTTCAAAAATGGTGGTGAAAATGGCAACAACTGTATGTTCATGGTTTCTAACCGTCATTCAGAAGGCATATAGAATATTCATTTCTTTGTCATTTGGTAAATAATACCAAATTTTAAATGAATAGCAACATCCCTAATCTGGAATTATTTTTTTTCCCATTTAAAAATATGTAAAAAAAAAAAAAAAAAAAAAAGTGTAATGAATGTCAAAATGAAAACATAGATCATTTTATTATACTCAAACATCAAATGACAGTCAAAAGCCACTAATTTGTCCAGATGATGTTATTTTTCTGAAAGATGCTGTTCTCAGGTGATGGATGCCCTTAAAGTTTGACTGTATTGATAAGTTTGATGTCCAGTAGCAACAATGACTCAAGGATACCTGAGCAAAAAATCACATTAAGATAACTGATGTTCATCTTTGAACCACTTAACTGCTGAACAGATTCACCAAACATAATTTTATGAAAGCTTTCTGGTCGTAAAGCTTTGTCCTCTTACCGATTTTAGCCAATTACAGTTTCTCTTTAGTAAGTATGATATTAGAAGATGTATATCTATCATGTTCAATTACAAACTGTGTTTGAAAGCTCAAACATATATAACACAGGCTCCCACCATGCTGTCAGGTATCACTAACAAATGTTTTTCCCACTTTTAACTTGCAGAAACTATAGATGCTACGACTCCAGCAAACAAGCAGTGGCCCGACATTGAGGATATCCGAAAGCTGCCCTTTGACCCCAATCCCAGAGATCCTAAATTCAGGAAGGCCAGCCCGGTTTACTCTGATAAGATGCCAAAGTTATTTAAAGGTCAGGAATCTTACACTGAAAGAGTTAAAATCGTTCATTTCAAAAGTGTTTGCAATGTAAGTGCTACGCTTTAAACACATGCAATGCCATTTGTCAGCAGAGTTTAAGAAAGAAGGAGAGAACCAAACACAAGGCAAGAGAGTGACCAAGTCAATACGTCTAAGCCGGTTTGCTGCCCATAATGCCTTTCACCACTGTGAGCAGTGTCATCAATACTGTGAGGCAGTTCCTACGACACAGGTGAGCTACATACAGATTTCCTTCAAACTGTTATAATTAATAGACATCTTCTGAAATCTCCTCTCTACAAATACTGAATTTGTGTGTTATAGCTGTCAGAGTGCTCCTTACACGCTTTTACCTTCTGCTCATCCATGCTGGGAGAGGAGGTGCAGCTCCAGTTTTTCATTCCTAAAGCCAAGGAGCAGCACTTTGTTTTCAGTCATCAGGGGAGCCATCTGGAAAGTTTACGACTTCCTCTCGTCTCCACAAAGGTTAGATAATCCTTCTCTACGGCTAGTAGATGGATGAAAGAAGTTCACTATACAAATATGTCATCAGCATAATGTCTGATCAAGCAAGGTCTTATATGGGGAGAAGTGGTGATACTGTACTCATTTGTCTTTATGCTTCTGCACAGAACCCTGATCTTTTGAAGAGTCCAATCTTCACCCCGACAACCGGACGCCAAGAGCATGGGCTGCTCAACCTCTTCCACGCCATGGAGGGCGCCACTCATCTGCACATCCTGGTGGTCAAACAGTTTGAAATGCCCCACTACAGGAAGTACTGGCCCAACCACATCCTGCTCGTCCTACCAGCAATGTTCAACAGTGCTGGAGTTGGTGAGCGGCGTACTGTCTTAACAAGTTCAGTAAACTTAGTGGTCTGTGAGAAACACTTATTTCCAAGACTGATAAATATGTCTGGAAGATCTTAGATTAAAATTTTAGTCTATATTCAACTTGCATTATCTTGTTGCTCGTCACTGCAGCAGTGAGTTTGGGAAATTACTTGTACCTCACTTTCTGTCCTCTTCAGGACTTTTTCAGTAAGGAATTTTTCAGTAAGTCTCTTTGGACTCTTTGTTTTCTTGATAAATGTCAGTGACTTTTCTCTTCATCTTTTCTTCAATTTCTGTTGATTAAAGAACAGAATAAAAAAGTGTGTTACTTTTTGAGATCTTTTAGCCTCGTTGGTTTCCCAAATAATAAAGTTAATCCTACTCATTTCATGCAGTTGTTAACTGAGAAAGGGGAGCCATTATATTTTAATATAGCCCCAGATTGGTTTGAACAACTTTCTTATAGAATCAATTGAGGACTGATTTTTATATTTACTCGGTTGTAATTTGCATGACAGTATTATTCCTTGTGTTATAATGTAAAGTGTATAACCCATTAAAAAGTAGCCATGTACTTTTCTAATTAATCTTAATCAGAACTACGTTTTAGGAGGGCCATTTAACGCATTACTGTTAATTTTGTTCAGAATTTTTTTTTTTTTTGCATTAGGTTACATTGTTCTGAAATTCTCAGTTATGCTGCTTCAACAAAATAATCTTATTTTATGACTTTTTATAGGCCTTTACTAATAAATGTGCAGTGTGCTGTAAAATTACAGTATATTATGCCGCAGATACGGACACATATCTTTAATCACTATTGAATCGTTTAAATGCAGAAAAGCATTGAAAGCAGATAAATAGTCAAATTAAAGGACTCAGAGAAAAATGTATTAAGATAAAATTTTAAAATACCTCTACAAACTCCTACATGAGCCAAGTGTAGCTTAGCTCATGTATATTTGTATATACAATAGAAATATATGTATATTTATATGACTGTGGCTTGTAGGTTTCTCAACCTTTCTGTTTACATCCCATCATGTTGATAATAACCGCAGCATGCAGGCCAGTGGGGTCATTGGCTATTACACTTGTGACTTCGAGCATGTTTTGTGAAGATGAAAGGTAAAAGCTTCTTTGTAAAAGCCAATCTGAGGAAGCCGCCCTGGATGACAACATCAATGGCATAATAAGGTGATTTGAAGAGCAGCCAATCAAGTGTGTGCTCTGCTTGAAAGAGGCGCAGCAGAGCTAAGCTCGACCTGACGGATCACAGTTGTGTCACCTTGACCCCTAAAGCGTGACTCCCTGCCAGTGTTCTCATTCAGGACAAACTGTTTGTGCTGTACTCACATGCAACGTAAACTGTGTTCTCTACCATAAAACTGTGACTTTCTGCTTCTTATTAAACTGCAACAGCTCACATTTTATGTGTAACGTATGCAATTTAAGGACAGCATGGGTATATCATTACCCCATCAGCAATTTGCCATGGCTAAAGGACCCTCTGGATGTTGTACTTTTAAGGAAATATGAATGACACACAGAGTAATAGGCTCCTGTCTGTTTAAGGTGCTGCTCGCTTCATGATCAAAGAGCTGTCATACCATAACCTAGAGCTGGAGAGGAACCGCCTGGAGGAGCAAGGTGTCAAGAGACAAGATGTATGGCCTTTCATTGTCATGATGGACGACTCGTGTGTGCTGTGGAACACCTTCCAGCCGACAGATGGAAGGTAGAACCGAGCTGGAATAACCTTGTTTCCCCCCAAAAAAATTGGGAGACAGTATCTGAAATGAAAAGACAAACTAAACAAATCATGTGCAATTTATTTAGATAGTTGGTGACTGTTGGAGTTTATAAGTTTAACAAATTGGTAATTATTATTTTTGTGGTTATACCGTCTGTCTTAGCCAGATTCCAGTACTGAGAAGTCCTCAGTACTACCTGTCTGGGATAAACTAGTCTTTAAAAACTAAATCAGAAAAATTATTCAAATTGATGACGTGTGGTGATCATATTAGTTGTGTTTTGTCGACCCTATTTCCATTTTACCAAATAGCTGCACAGTTTGCATTTTTTCACATTGCATTCAGCATTGTGTTGTTAGGAGTTTAAACTTTGCATTTTTTATGATAATTACAGACCTGTTAAAGTTGAAACCTTTCCTCCTTTCACTTGTTTTCTCAGTGAAACCTCAGATGGAAGCTCAGGCATCACCAATGTGTCTTTGAAAGCAGTGCTGCAGCACATGGAGAACACACCCAAGATCTCCCTGTATGCAATCTGCGGTGTCCGCAAGTGGAGCAGCAGCCTGGCCCACAAGACTCCCCAGGATCCTTTCAGTCGGTGTCACCTCCACGACTTTGTCCTCCTTAATGTGGATCTGACGCAGAACGTTCAATATGACCTCAACCGGTAAGTTCACGTCCGCCTTTAAGCTGTTAATAATGCGTGCAGTGGTTTTGATTATTGGTCACCGCTGCCGTGTGCAGGTATGATTGTGAGGAGGTGGACTTTAATCTGAGGGTGAACAGCAGCGGGTTGCTGATATGCCGCTTTAACAACTTTTTCCTGATGAAAAAACACATTCCAGTCGGGGGAAAGAAAGATTTTGTAGTCAAACCCAAACTTGTGGTGAGCATTTCATTTGTATTTTGAAACCTCATTGACTGTCTCCACAAAGCACAACCTCACCCTACTTTTGTCTCCTCAGGAAATTGAAAACAAGGCTCCGATCAGCCCGTCTCAGTACGTTTGTGCCCCAGACAGCGAACAGACCCTATTAGACGCCCCGGCTCAGTTCCTGCTGGAAAACTTCCTGCAGAGCTGCAGCCGCAGACTGTTTCCGAAAGCTGTTCAGAACAGGAACAACCCAGTTCTGTCCATCGACAGTTACCTCAACCTCAGCCCAGAGGTAAGATCTCCCAGGAGATTCAGCTGACCTCTTCAGCTACGTGTGCAGGAACTAAACAGCGAGGCGTTATTAAATCTGTGTTCTAAATCTGAACATTTCATTCTGTAGAATATCTTTAAACAAGACGTCGTTGCTGGGTCTCTTTTCAAAGAACATTCTGACCTGCTTACAAGCACATGTGCCAACGGCGAATGCTAACGAGGCAACTTCTGTATATGAGATCATATTTGTGACTTTGCACAACCTCAGCACAAACAGTTTGCTTATGTAAACATTTCATTTTTTATTTTTTTGTTTTATTCCACACAATATGCACAGTTTGTTCTGATGAACCCAGAAACTTCCTGACACAGGTTTCAGAATGTTTCTAGGCAAATACAAACCATCTCTTGTTTACTTTATTTGACTCTAGCGGCTGTGATAATGTGTCTTACATTCTTATTGCAGATTTCTGTGTGCTACATCAACTCTCGCCCACACTCCACCAATCTCAACCATCAGGGTCTGGTGTTCAGTGGCCTGCTACTTTACCTGTGTGACTCCTTCGTTGTTTCCGGACTCCTCAAGAACTTCCGCTTCCTGAAAGGTCACAGGCCTCCATGTTTGCAGATTGAAATTTTAACAGTTACCCATTTTGTGGAATTACAACCACATACTTCAGTGTATTGGATTGGATTTATTTGTAGTGATAGTACAAAGTGGAAGGTCTAGCGTATGAGGTTTTGGTTTTGGTTTTCCAAATAAACATCTAGCTTGGTGTGTATATGTAATACAGTTGGGTCTCAGAAAAAAAAGAGGCTACAAATTGACACCATTTCACATTTTTTGAATCTAAAAATGCTTAATGTATTTATTTTAAATATTTTGACCACCATGTATTATTTTAAGTGTACCTCAGCAGTTGTCACACTCTTACAAGTGTGTGGTTGTAACATGGAAATATACACAAAAGCGTTTAAGCGGTGTGAATATTTTCCCGAGCCACTGGGATAACCTTGATTCTTCCCTCAGGCGCCACCCTGTGTGTGATCTGCCAGGACAGAAGTTCCCTGCGTCAGACCATCGTCCGGCTGGAGCTGGAGGACGAGTGGCAGTTTCGTTTGCGGGACGAGTTTCAGACGGCCAACTGCAGCGAGGATCGGCCCCTCTTCTTCCTGACCGGCCGCCATGTTTGAACCCACAAGTGTTCTGGAGAATCTCGGTCACAATTAGGAGTTCTTTTGGATCTCCCGTGCAGCATTTCTTTCGATGCCTGCTTGCTGACTCGTCTCCACTTGAGCTTGTTTTTACGTTAAGGAAAACTGCCACCAGGTTATAAGAAGCACAGCTCTATTGAAGCTTTGCTTGTTTACTTGAGGCAAATATGGATCAGATACTGGACTAATAGAAGATCCATTTGTCCATGAACTTTAAATCCAGTATGTCCAAGTCTGGACATAGGTAGGTTTTTATCTCAGGGTTTCAAATTGAGGGAGATTTAAGGGATTTAAGGCGTTATGTTTTCTTCTCCCTGCTTATTAACTTATGTTGGCACCAAAGACTCAGCTGCACCTTGTCTTCTCCATTTGCTTTCCAGTTCAGCCTTTGAAACTCCAAGAAGCTCATAAACGCTTCATAGCTAAGTGATATCACAACAGAGGCTGCGTCACAAGCAATTTCCAATATTATTAGCAGCCGCAGATGCTTTTCTTTTACCAATGGGATTTGACTAGTAAGCAACTATTAATCTAGCAGATTTACTTTTTTTTTCTTTTTTTCTACTGTGCCTCTAAAGCATGAATGTGGCATTGATAATCTTTCCAAGAAGAAGCCGTGAGTGCTGTCGTATTTTCCAAAGGACTTAATTTCTGTCGTCACAGCTAAGGGAGTTTACAAGCTACGGCTTTTAAAGAATGTAAACAAGTTTATCCGTGTATGTGTAATGCCAATCAGAAAGAGCAGCCCATGTGTTAGAGTAAATAATTTGCATTTTGACATTTGCTGACTCAAATCCTGAACGGTCGGAGAAATAAAATGTCATAATCAAGCTTCGTCACTGCCTTTTATCTTGCTTCTAACTGTGCCTAGGACAGCTCCTGTTGTGGTGTTTAGAGGCAGTTGGCTTCTTCGCTGTTTGCATAGCTTAAACTGATGCCCTGCAATTGATAGGAAGGGTAATCAGATGAAGAATCAGGTGTCACACTGTTAAAAAAAAAGCATACTTGAAAAGTGTTTTTGTGCGTTTCTCCACAGGGTTGTCATAAGAATATGCCTTAATTGTTTTACACAGCCACAAATAATCTGTCATAATGACCAATCAGAATGAAGAAAAAAAAATACAAGTCAAAGAAATGTTTGAAAGTAAGAAGGAACAATTAGAATTTGAACTACTGTACTGTTGAAATCTTTGTTTACATTATTAATATATTATGTCATCCCCTTACCGACTGACGGTTTATGATGTTATGTTTTAGCCTTGTGATACTCTTTGCCAGTGTATTTTGGTTGTGTCTTTCTGCATTTTATGTTGGAAAAAGGCCAGAAGAAATCTACCTAGATATATCTATGAAAATATGTTTGTATCTCTTTGAGTCCATCCGTTCAGTTTTCATCAACAAATGGAAATCAGGTCCATGGAGGAGCTTTTATTTTATTTTCTCTTTATTTATTTGACTAGTATTTTGGACTGATAATCATGTTCAAGGGAGATATTTGATGGCATTCTGAGGCAGGGGCCACTTCCCTCTTCGAAAACATTGGTGAAGGCGTTGCACAGGAAGCCAAATGGATGTTGTTTTAGATATACTGAATGCTATTGGAGGGTAGGAAATGTGAACTTGCACTATTCAAGTTACCAGTTGAATAATATACAGCAAACAACTGCTCCCTCAGATATATTCCACTCGTAAGACTCTGTCCATAGAATTATTACTTTTTTCTTTCCTTCTTTCTTTTTTTTTAAATAATTTAATACTTAATATGCAACTTGCTTTCACAATCTTCGCTGAAATGTGTCTCGATGTCTTGTGCAGCTCAGTGGTAGCCTTGGTGCCTGGTTGATCTACCTCATGTTTACCATTGTGATTGCTGGCTGTGAATAACATAACAGTAGAGTCCTATTGTTGAAAATTATGAATGTAATAAAAATGACTTCTGAGTTTTCCTTTTGCTATTATTTGACTTTTCCTATGAATTCTGTCTAATAAAATAAATGTAGGATTGAGAAAATTAAATTAGTTGTTGGTGTAACAATGCATATATTTGGATCAAATTTGGTGTAAAAGACCAAATTTCAAAAAAATTCTTAACTATATAAGCTTAGGTTTAACTAATTATTTTTCTTATTTTACTCATCTGTTATTCCTCCCATGTCAAAAAGACAATACTAAAATTTGTCTCAAAGATAAAAAACTACTACAGTACACTACCATGATAACATTTAAACATCTTAGCTGTCAATCTCAGCTAAAATCTTCAGTTTATTGTCAATGATGGCCTAAAGGTTTAGAAACTTAGCTTGCTAGCAAGTTTAGCATTAAATCAGTTCAAACAGGATAAGAACGGTACGACATTTTGCCCTGAAAATGTTGTCTGAATAATGCAAGATCTGAAGTAGACCCATATGTTAAAGTAGGAGAAATATTAAAAGTTCCAAAATTTGGGAACAAATCTGTGAAAGGGATTAAAGTGTAAAAGTAAATTCAAAACATTGAAATCGGCATCAAATATAATATTTACTTGAGGAGAAACTGAGTTTTTTTTTTTAATTCGATTTCCAATGCATTTTACTTTGTTGTGCTTCAGACATACCAATTTTTTATTTGATTTAAAGTTCATTAAGAAAGTATCAGCAGTGTTGTCAAAGTTCATTTTAGGATCTAAGTTTAGTCTTAAACTCTTTCTCCGGCTTTTCTTTCCTCAACACATCTCCAGATAAACTGTGTCCATGCATAGGAGAAATGGTCTCTTAATGACTGCTGGAATCTTCTGTTAGAGTGCTGCAAGGGCACAGGAGCATTGCCGGTCCAGGGACTATTTCAGCTGCTGTGAGATAATATTAGAGCACATTCCATCTACCTACAGCTCCAGTGCGATGTGACACATGACTATTTTCAGCCAGCACCTGACAGATTAGGATGACAAAGACAGGCCAGTAATAAGTGCCTTCCACTTTAATTTCTGCTCATTTTATATTGTGCTTATAAGACAAAAAGCTAAAAAGTGGTTAATTATAAGAAATGTTAGATTTCTGATGCTTCTTAAATAGCAATAGAAAGAATAACCTTGATACTTTCAAACCGTTTTACACTAAATACTTAGAGAATGTATTAGATGTGCAAATATTTTTATTTTATTGATGATGTTCAACATTTTTAGCTAAACTACTTTATTTTTTAGACACTAATCACACTCCAGTCATGTTCCTGTTTCTAATAGTTTCACCTAAGCAAACATAAGCTGTTTTGTGTTAGATTTAAGAGTAGTTTTGTGTTACCAAAAACTAAAAAAAGGTAATTCAAGCAAAGATTCAGCATAAGCTTCTGTAGGATGATCATGACTCATGAAGAAATTGGGTTTTTCACAGAAAGCAGAACAAATAATATTGTATTAACTGGTTAAAACAGCCTAATTAATATGGGTGGCTGAATTTAATGGTTCTTATGATTAGTTGTTCATAGCATTACATTTGAACAGAATGCAAAAACATCAGTCAATAGTCAGATCACAGCTATTTTCTTGGTCATAAGCATGATTGTAGTATTAAATGCTGGTGTGATAAAGACATCTGTAAAAAACGAGGCCCGGTGTTTCATGACATTAGCACATACTGCAGCTTTGTACAGATTAAGCCAAAAAAGTAATAACTTCACAGTAAAGAACACAGCAAATATGCTTTGTAAATGTAATGAACCCTACCAGTAGAGATGTAGTACATAAACCAAATAGCAATATTTTTTTTTCATCCTCAGGGTAAAAGAAATTCACTCAAGTCAATTCAGCCAAATGTTTCCCTACACCATCTAACTAAAAACCAAATTCTGTCAGTGGACTTATTGGATGATTGTACTTTAGGTAAGTAGAGTACTGCAGGATTAGTTAGCCTTTTGTGGATAACATCCACCACTGCAGTGAGGCATATCCTATCAGCTGTTAAGCCAGCCAGCGTGGATTGAATCAATTCCAGAGACCAAAAGCTAATGTTGCGATGCGAGATCCTGCAGTCACACAGTGATGCTGCAGTAAACCCACTCCAATGGCAGACTGTCAAATGCCTTGCTCTTAGTGTAATTTGGAGATGGCCTATGTGAAAAAGAGAGGAAGTCTGTAACTTTATAATTGTGGATGGTGCTTGGATATTGTTTATATTCCATCACAGAAAGATTGCCACCCACATTGCAGAGAAAGCGCTTTCAGCAATCAAAAGCACAGGGAACAGGAGGCAAATCGACCTAGACTTTGTTTAATAATTCAATAAATACAGCATAATACACTAAAGATGGTAATGTCAATACAGTAGTACTTATGCTATAGACAGATTTTATATTTTAAAATCTTATTGCTGCACAGTTTAAACAAATGTTTACTCGTCTTCTTTTGTGTGCCGTACAAAATTAAATGCAGCATAAATGAAAAAGAAAAAAATCAAACAAACTTGCCTTCAGTGCTACAGTTACAGGACCTGATGATGAAGAAACACGCGCTAATTTTGCAAAACAACTGAACAGTAAAATTCAACGGGAAAATGTAGTCAATTTATCTTCATGCATTTTGTTACTGAAATTCTGGCCACCAGTCATAAGTGTCCAGTTCCTCCATGCCAACTCATTAATGGTAGCCAGCCCGTTGATCATTGTTGGCAAAGGAAAGCAAAAGTGACTGGAAACAATACAAGCTACACATCCTTTAAAGCAGCAAACACCACTTCAGACAGCCAATGTGCAAACCACGTCCTCACATTTTACTTCATTTAACTCAAGCTGTATAAAGCACCCAGAGAGCCACAGAAATACCCAACATTTTCACAAAATAAATTTCATGGCATTCTCACTCTGTTCTGTTGAGCCTTTAGGATTTTCACTGTCATAGCTCCGAGGAAATAAGTGCCTTGCGTTAGACAGTAAGAGGCATGGTAGTACCAACTAAATAGTGCAACTTCACATTCCTTGTCATGGATCGAATTTTCTCCATATTCTCCATTTGTAAAACTATTTGGTGTGCCTGAAAGAAAAATAACTTAAAATAAAAGTGCATGTAGAACATACCCACAGATGAAACAAAATCACATCAGCGGTTTGTCATCGGTACACTGCATGTTTGTTTAAATGTGAAGCTACAGCCACCTGTCAATTAGCATGCAAACTGAAAGCAAAGTGTTAACTCTCCTAGGTCTCTTTGGGTTTAAGCATCTATCTTTTATCATAAAAAAAGAACGGAATAGAACAAGCCAAGGTACAGAAATGGCTCCACAAAGGCATCCTTGTATAAATTAAAAACAATAAATCCTAATAATTTTATCCTTGAAACTAATACGACAAAAGGCCAACCAAATATACAGGATCTGTTTATGTCTTCAAAATTTAGAATCACTCAAATATTTGGAGATGTTCCCCTCTCACTGCCAAAATATATGTATCTAAAGATACCAAATATTTCACAGGTGTGTACATCTATATTTGATTTTTTTCTGCTTTCAGTCCTTTTAGCTAAATGTCTCCTAACAGCAGCTTCACATTTAATAGGACATGGAATCAACTTCTGACCTCTCTAAAAGAAAGCACACAAGCATAATTCACACCTCCAGTTAGAACTCAAAAGAAACAACATTATGCTTTGTTCACAGCTAATTAACATCTACATTTAAAAGGTGGAGTCCTATGCAAAATTAATGAGAACACATTGACAAAAGTGACATTTCACAAGAAAAGAGAGGAATGAGAGAGAAAAAGAAAGGAAATCCCTGAGGGATACAATCCTACTGATGTAAGTGCTAATAAACTACATAAGTCAATCAGTATTGAGCTAACTTGATGGGGAAAAAAATAAATAGCACGAGGTTACCACCAAATTTTTAGGTTGAACAATATGAGAAATATTAAACTTTTCAGCACTGACATGAGCAGCTATGCCTATCTTTGAGTTCACGGTTAGACAGTAAAAGTGATCTGAATGTCAAATGCAACAGAAGAACTGCATTTAATAATATGCCCTTTAAATAAGACAGAACGATGTTTTTTGCCTGTGGCAGTGGGAGGAATGGAACCGATCAACATAAGGCAAAGATAGCATCAAAACAAGGCAAGGAAGCAAGAAAACAATAAAGATGAATAACATTTGGTGTTAATTAAGGAAGGAATTATAGAGAGCTGAGAATGAACAATAAAAAGGATGGAAATGGAAAAAGAAACGATGGAATATAGTGAAAAAAAACATGGACGATGATGAAACGAAAGGACCACTCTTAAGTTGTCTTATCAAGAGAGGTCTTTAAGCCGGCCGCCTTCCTCAATGACGGCCTTCGCGAACTGCTTGAAGACTCGGTCCATGTAAGTGCTCTGTCGTGGCCACAGACCCTCCAGGAAGCCAATGTGGCCTCCATGGCAGGTTATAAGCAAGGCCAAGTTAGGGTTCTGCTTTACTGCCTCCACTGGAATGGCTGCAAACAAAACAAGGGATTCAATTCCCTCTTTCTCTTTTCTGTGCTTTCGCATGTTGTGATTCTACCAGTTTCAGTTCATGTGAGTCTGATTAACATAAATGCCATTGCTGGGATGTCGGGCAAAGCTAGCATCATGTGCATATCACACCTACACCAACACAAAACCATTTATGTGTAATCGTGCAATTAAGAAAACTACCGTAGCTCACCGTGAGATGGAGAAAAGACGTCATCAGCAGCGTTCAGACACAGCATTGGCACCTGCACAGATTTCAGCTTATGCACAGGACTGGCATCGCGGTAATAGTCGTCATTAGTAGGATATCCGAACATGATGGAGGTGAACCTCTCATCAAACTCTCGGATAGTCTTTGCCTGTACAGAGCAGGTAAAACTACTCAGTTCAGCCTATGTTTAAGAAATGGCTCCCAATGATTTAACATGACAGCCATGGTCCTACCTTCATGACATGGTCAATGTCGTAGCGCTTTTCAAGCACCGGTCTGTGTCTGCAGGGAGGAACATCAGTCATACTGTCAGTACCTCCACAGAGTTAATATGAGTTTTATCTCAAAGTTACAAAACTATTCTAAGTCCATTTTACACCAGAGACAAGATTAAAGGAGTATATTTCAGAGAAAAATGTCAGAAAGTCTGATAAATGTTTAAGACATTTTCATTCTTCATGTTGGAACATGTCAAATTTGGATAACAAAGACAAAATCTCTTCAATTAAATTTCTGAGCATAAATATAGGAGAACTAAGCAGGGATTTATGGAGAAAAAAAATCCCCTCAAAACTCTGTAAGAAATTTGTGATAAAAATTCAGAAGTCCTCTGACATTAAAATGGAAATGGATTTCGGTGGAGACATTTCTGATATGTTCGGAGTCACAGTTTTTCCTTTTGCTGTTCCTCTGTGACCTCTCCACCAGGGATTGCTGGACACCTACATTCTCCCTCTCTGCATCATTAAAATCAGCAGAATGTAAAATCCGCAGGATATGTGCAATTTCTATATCTTTTCCTGCTCTCCATTTGATCTTTACTGACCAACCTGACATTATTTCTTGTCCAGTGAGTGTGAAACAATAGCATTCGTCCAGAAATTAAAACATATTCTGCCCATAACTAGCTAATTTTTTAAATTTAATCTCAGAGAACTTTTGACTTTTTGTTCCAGATTTCCTATTTAATAATTGCAGAAAATATTCAGTAAACCTTCTGGTAAATGTCTCAGTGAAGTTGGAAACGTTCTGCATTTTTGTTGTTTATTGTCAGGATTTTTGGTTGTTTTTGGTTTTCCTGTGTTGCAATGTAATTTGCTTGTTTTGTGTTTTTCCTTAGTTAGGGTTAGGGTAGGGTTAACCCTAACCCTAACCCTGGCTTCTGTTATTCTTCAGAGCTATTAGATCTTCTTCTTCTTAATGGCAGTTGGCAATCAACATTTAGTTGCATTACCGCCACCTAGTGGAGGTCCACTTTCTCACCACACCCTCTTAGCAATCAGTCACCTGTTCCTTGTTAGTGATCAAGCTTCCCTGTTTTAAAAGCTTGACTCACTCATCTACCTGGTCACCATTTGTTCCTGCTCTCTATGTTCTTCTTGTTATTTTAAGCAAGTTTTTGTTTAATCGTTTTTTTTCATGAACTTGTTCACCATCAACTCATTCCAATCACAACAATGTCACAATCGTGACGGTAAATGATTTGCAGGGTCTGTTAATGTTCTTCAGATATATAATAATTTCATACAGCCAAACATTTAAAAGTGCTTGTTTGTGAGAGTATTTTGGGAGCAGCATTTCTGCGGCGTGTTAATGGCTTGTGTTAATCCTGCTCTGGCCCCGACTGACCTGTGCACAGAAGCTTGTAGGCAGCTGGTGAGGTAGGAGTTGAAGAGGAAACGGTCCAGGGGTTTTTCCAGTGACGCGGTGCACTCAAACACATCCCAGCCTGCTGAGAAGACTATGACCCCTTTCAGGCAGGTTTTCCGGCCCTTACGGCCCAGGTAGTTGGCCAGCATCATCCTGGATGTAGAAAGAGTGAGATCTGAAGGAAAACAGGGATTCTATTTCAAAGAAATCAGTCAATTTAAGGGATTAGTGATTAGCGTTGCCACGCAGCACTAAACACTGAGACAAAGCACTAAAGTGTCCAAAATCATCACTGAAATGTTTTGTCCTGTCTACCAGTGCTTGAATGTTTCTTTACCCTCCCATGGATACACCAGCAGCCATCATTGGAGCTGCTTCATAGGTTTTCTGGATGTGATCGATAACAGTCTCCAGATCTTCTGTGTTAGCGGCGCAGTAGGTCCTCGGGGTCTGGAATGGACAGAAAGGTAACCGAGTCAAAGGTCTGCTTCTCCATCTGCAGGACAAACGTCATGGAGATCTAAGGAAGAAGGATGTTAGCAAAACGAAAGACAATATTCCAATAAAGCTGGTAAGAGGCTGTTTCGTGACTTGAAATTGGAGCAGAGTTTCATATTTAGGCAGGGCAAGGACCCCAGACATACAGCCAGAGATACAAGGGCCTATGTCAATATGCTCAAAGATCTTTGCTGTCCAATATTTCTGGAGAAGAATTAGTATAAAATTTGCTCATGGGACTGGTAGAGATATTTCCTTAAAGACTTACAGTTGTGACTGCAGCTAAGTGCGATTCTACAAAGTACTGACTCATAATAATCTTTTTGGACTTTTCTTTTATCGAGCATTAAACCGTTGTAAACAAATAGAGCAATACAAACACAACACAATATGTTCCAATTGAACACTTTAGTGTTTTAAAGCTGTTGGACCTGCTGTTCACTCATTAGAGCTGTAAGGTAGATAAGGGATATATTTTTAAGAGCTGCTCATGTTTTTTCATTTCTTGTTTGTTTGACACTCAAATAATCACTGACTGCCATCAGCTTCAATTGCCCCATTAAAATAGCTAAAAGTCATGTCATGCTGAACTTAATGGCTGCTGGCAAGTTGCACGCGCTCCAAGCCACAGCTTAAACAAATGTTCAAGACTGATTAGAATCTCAGCAGCTTTCCTTGTTTGAAACCATCACATAATGCGCTCTGTTTTGCAAACCGCATCAACTGAGATGAGGAAAAAGAAATCCAAACTTGTCAGTTGCAAGTACAAGCACTTTTACTTAGCTGTGCATGAATATGTTACACTGTAGATGTACTATGAGAGATTCAGAGGTAGAGAAACGGCTAGTGTAATATTTATCCTATGAAAAGGCATTTGTGTCTCTCAATTTTTAATATCTAACCTCGGAAATGTGCTGGCAAAGCTAAAAAAAAGATCCAGATTTTTATTTTTTTTTCTTTTCTTTAGTCTTTCAAATTGTGCTTGTTGCATGTCCAGTTCTTGTTGTTGTTCAGTCAAATCCTCTAAAGGAAAGATTCACAAAATGACTGGGAGATGTAGTAGAGAATTTACCAAACTGAAATTTGTCAAGAAATACGTGAAGACATTTTCTTGTGTTTATGTTTTTCTCAGCATTTTGCACATCTAAAAGCAGACCCTAAACTGAAAGTTGATTTTCAACTAGCAGGTTATATGTTTTAGCTCTTAAATCTCTTGAATATAAATACAATGGATGACTTTTATCACCAATATTAACACAGCCATTATTGTTTAGTAGAAAATTACATAAGAATAACTGTTCTCCCCTGGGAAAAAAAAAACAAACAAAACAAAAACAAAACGGTTCAGCCCCCCCCAAACAGTGCTATCAGTGAGAGCTGGTTACTTAATATTTAAAACCAGCCAGTTGGCTGACAGAATCCATTTAAAAAGGACACTTTCCCAGGATGCTGTTCAGCTTTTTAAGGCCTCCACAATTAGAATTCAAGGAGAAACCTGTGTCTTTTCCTCCTCTACTATTTCTCTTGTTAACTCTTCAAATGGTTAGGAACTGATTAAATAACCCAAGAACAATCAAATACATGCAGTGTGTGCAGTTATGGTAATAAACTGCCCAGAATAGCTCTGGCAATAGCAGATAGATTTGAATTGTTTCACTCAGGGTGGAAGAAGGATTCTGCAACATACAGTTGCTTCTGATAAGGAATTATTAGAACAATGTAAAAGGTGTATAGATTTTTTTTTTTTGGGGGGGGTGTCTGTTTTAAATTTACAAATTAGTAAAGAATTTCAAGTAAAAAATATGCTCTCTTTTCACTAGCAAAGTCCTTATTGTCATCAAACATTTTTATAATTGCTCACCAGTTTTTGTTTTTTTATATGTTTCCACTGGTATTTTGACAATTTATCTTTTTTTTGTAATTATCTCAAAGACTTTGAGGTGAGAAAGCTTTTGTTGAGCTTTTTGGTCACAATAACAAGAAAAGGAGTGGAGTACTCAAGGAAAGGCTTCAACACTTAAATCCATTGTATTAACTGTCAAGCGCAGCAGAGGGACCAACATGTTGAGCATTGAACTGACATAGGTACCGGTGCACTGCAAAAACTGGATGGAATAATGAGGTCCTTCTTGTTCAACCTTATGTCAGTGTGGTTAAAATATGGATTCTAACAAAGCAAACATACATCAGCTTGATTCGGAATGGGCCAGGTGGTAGATCTTTAAACTTTAAGAACATTCCTGACCTTTCAGTTCTAAACTTTGCGTTATACATTTGTTTTATGTTACCTAAAGCCTAGTTGAGAATAGGAATTGCAAATTAGCTTAGGCTATAAATGTATGGTGCATGTTATTTGTTATTAACACTTACCCAAATAGAAATAAACTCAAATTCAAATCCTTTCAAAAATGTTTGGACTCTGCTTGAAAGCTGAGTCAGTGGCAGGAGAGCAAGCAATTCAAATGACATCTACAAAATCTGATAAGAAGTATATTCAATACCCAGCCAGAGTTAATTCAAATATAAAAATAATCTGATATTAAAATATACTGCAACTTCAAGGACAATCTAAATATAACAACTAACTACTCCATGCAACCATATAATCTAATTGTAATCTATAACACCATGCAATCCTTTATAAAATGCGTATTTGTGTCAGGAAAATCCTGAACACAGTGGACCATTCAGAACTACTGGTCATAACACACAATAGAGAGCTTTCATTGTAACTGTACACACTCACAGCTGTACCAAGGCTATTTCATTTCCATAGTCTTTAGCACAAATACCAACTGAAGCAAGGAGAACATTCCTCCTTTCCCACTACTTGATAAAGTTCCAAGCTAATAAGGTCCAACTCCTTTCTTGTGTATAAATACGGCTGAATCAACAACATTCTAGACAAACTGCAGTGCAACAGTTTGGCACATCAACCTGTATGACACTGGATGCATTATTTTATTATTTTTCCAATATCTGAATCCTGAAAGCAAATTTAAAAAATACAGTCTAACAGAACCACAAAAATCATATCAGCTTATTCTGATTTATGTCCACAAAGAGGAATCTTTGACTGTGGACAACCCTCTGTGGGTAATATAAATACAGCTGAGGTTTAGCTGGGAACCCGGTCCAGTTGCAGTGGCGCAGTATGACGAGATCATGGAGATGTTGCCACTCTGCTGCAAGAATTTGCATGCACACAGTTAAAAGTGCCATCCAGCTCAGGGTTTCGTTTGTCAGCTAAATATATCTCCAGTGTAAAAGGACAGATGAAGCCAGGTGTCGGAGTGCTCGGTGCTGCTATTTTTCTAAGGATCTGCATTAAAACAAAGTAAGTGTCTTCATTGCTGCTGTGAAACTGTGCTGTGTGTCAGTGTTGTGTTCAAGACCTCCTAACCCGAGACCAAGACAAGACCAAGACCAGAGTGTATCGAGACCGAGACAAGACCAAGACTTTTAGGGTCCGAGACCAAGTCTAGACCAAGACCGAGGGAAGTCGAGACCGAGTCAAGACCAAGACCAGCGCCGTGTTCTCCATGATATGATAAAATGTGAAATATGATCAAAATTACTTCTCAAATTGATCTCAAAGAGCCATATTCCCATAAAAACATATAGATATTAAATACTTAATAAATTTAACCAATATTAAATTTAACAAACTTTGTTCTGCTTTGCTTCCATCTACGATCCGCGGTGGTCTCTTGCCACCCCTAAAAAGATAACGCCCTGGGTGTTTACCCATGTTTCTCATGTCAGAAACCACCACTGTCTGCACCATTAAACATAGCAATTGAGGCAAAGCTCAACTGAACACTGACCAAGGAGCAACAAGCAAGAATGAATCTATGTAGCTGAACATAGACAACAACTTAGCCTTTAAGCTACTTGTTAACAAGCTTAAGGCGCTGCATTGATATTACCTAGCTAGTCATCTTTTAGCTAACTTTACCTGCATCAAACAGCTTTACTAAACGGTCTGTTAGTTTGGGGGGAAAACTGTGAAAAGTTATTTGTGTTTGCTGGTTTGTTGCCATGATTCTAACACAACCTGTGCAGCTCCGCACAGCAGCAGCTGGTCTCCTTCACAGGTGTAAACCCAGCGTTGTAGCGTCATGTTGCGTTTAAAGGTGGCTCGGAAAAACAGGCTACCACATGTTAACAATGCCTTAAACAGTTTTAACTGCTGATAAAAGTTACAGAGGACACGGATATGAGAAGTGTAGAAGCCCCTACTGTATCAAATTGACAAAGGAATAACAGAGAGTTGGCCGTTGTAAAGTAAAAGCCCAGTGCATACAGCGTTAATCTTTTTTGTTTTTCTTTTTCATCCACATGGCTTCCCGGGCCCAAACCCTGCAATGGCACGGCGCCCCCTGTAGGGCAGCGTGTGGTAACCTGATAGGCTCTCAGCGACACTCCAGTCCTGTCTAATAAGTAAAGACCATGCAGAAGATTCGTACCGCTCCTGAGTGTCGCATCACTATATTGCAGAGTTTTAGACACAGCTTGTCTCATATGTGCAACAAGTCAGTCAAACCTCCGCACAATAATTCAGCGCAGTGAGTGACAACCTTTTTTCATCACAATGCTTAAGTGTCTCTGTACAACTAGCTTTGCTAACGTCACGTCAACGGAGCTTAACCTTCTTGGAGCTACTTTTCTATATGACGAAAAAAGTTAGTCGTTGTCCCCACCGTCTGTGAAAGCGAAGCGCTGCTGAGTTAAGCTGTGGCCGTCGGATTTCTTATGATTTATGCAGCTTTTTTCTATTACTGACTATTAGACAAATCTTCTGCAGCTCATAGGAAACCACTGCGCATGTCTGAGAGCGAGTGAAAGGTGAGGGAGGGAGTGGGAGAAACATAAACACCTAATTGGCAAGTCACGTTATTGGTTGTGTTCTTATCGGTGCGTTTTGCATCCACTGAAAACAAAGATGTTAACAAATAAACTGGACAGTTTGCTGCATGTTTAGTGATATTTTCAGTCGCCGTCTCGACCGGTCTTGAAATAAAATGCCGAGTCCTCAGCGACTGAGACAAGACCGAGACCAAATGCGGTTGAGACCGAGGCCATCAAGAAACGGTCTCGAGACCGGACTCGAGACCAAGACCGAATCCGAGTACCACAACACTGCTGTGTGTGCTGGGTCCATGCAGTCTTTTTGTGAACTCTCTTGGAGACACTGACACAGAAAACTAAGCCACACCAGTTTTGCCGTAAGGCCCTCTAGCGCATCTGTATTATAGGTGATAAGCCAAGGAAGTAAAAAATGGTTTAATCCTGAATGAGACGTTGAAAATCAAAACACGTCATGAACACTTACCAGTAGTGTTTCACCAGAAACCCCTCTGTTGTTGAATACCACACATCTGTAATACAAAGAGGAAAAACAAGAAATAACTTCATAAATCTTTGTGGTTTCAGCTTCGTCATAAATTGTACAGAATCAGACTATCATAAACGTTGTCGATATACAAATGAACTTGTCTTTATTTACTCAGTAAATTCAACAAACATTTCATTATAGAGCTAGCAGCCCTGGTAGGATGTCTAAAAATATATGGGTTTTTATTGAGAATTGCTGACCAAGAGATGCCGCTTTTTGATAAAATTCTCTAACATTGAACTTTATTTTCACATCTCCCAATGTTCCTCCCTGAGGTGTGTGGTTGGAGAATAAATTCTGCTCGTTGTCCAGCACCTAATTTGACACAATTACAGTTGTTTTAACCATTGTGACACTGCTCCGAGTTTATATATGAGCTCGCTCGGATGAGTTGCCATTTTCCTAAAGGCATGTCCTGACTTGCCTTTAAGTCAGGACACCTATTTTGCCTGCCTGTCCTCTTGTCTTTCCCCTTGTGAAAAATTTTTAAAAGACAATTTTGGCAAAAACTGTATGAAAAGGTATCGAAAGTTCTAAAGTATTTCTTCCTAGGTTCTAGAATTAGAACTCATAGACTCTAACCTCATTTGTATCTTTTTAGAATGGGTAAAAAACCATCACCTTATAAAAGGAAAGCATAATTTGAATCAACTATTTAATATAAAAATACATTCTGAATATGATGAGGTCTGACAATCTGAGCAAAAAGCATGTACTACAAATGAAAACATCAGCATCTCTCCTCCCTACATTTCCTTGGCCATCTATCATGTGTCGGAGTCAGTCCTGCTGTTTTTTTACAGTGTAAGTCAGCAGCATTTGTGAAGCTACACAGCACGTTGGGAAGGAGGAGGCGGGGCAGCGACGGAGGGGCGCTTAAACACTCTCTGCAGCACAGACACGGAAGCTGGCCGGAGCTAAGCTGCAAAGCTTGTACAGGGATAAGCTGTAATTAATTAAGCTACACGGACAACCGTGAGGGGTGGAAGATGCTGAGTATGCCGGCTCTCTCCCTCCATGTCATCCCACGGCCGGTGAAAGAATGAGCGCAGGGAACAAAGAGACAAGCTGTTGGAGATGGGAAGAAAACAAAGTGAAGATATAAAACTGCATCCCTTTGCAACTCTTCAAGCTCTTGGAACGTTTGGCTATTTACAAGAAAAGCGCTTTAGAACGGCCTGAGCTGCCCACTGTGCTAGTGCACTTTACCTAAAGTAACACCAGATCCTGCTTTTGATTAATGCATTTAAAACTGGAGAAGAAGTCAAGAAAAATTGCATGGAAATGTTGGAAGCCTGCAGAATATTCAGGCTAGAGAGCAGATGATATCGTAGTGCACAGCTAGTTTCTGCCCGTGATTCAGTGTCTTTGAATGTCTGCTCAGCACTGGACCGCAGCCAGCGCGTTTGGCCAAGACCACCCACCTATAACCCAGATCCCGGCTCTGCTGGACCATGTGCAAGATGTAGGATTCTCGGCTGGTGCCGGTCAGGCCAGGAAGAAGCAGCACTGTGGGCCTGGTGGTGGGGTCGGGATAAAAGAGGCTGTCATCGTTGTCGAACCAGTCCACAGATATCTGTCCTCCGTCTGCTGCCTTGATTAGCTCACTGCAAAGACGAGAGAGACACAACTCAGCAATATGGCTCTTCCTGAAAGAGACCCTGTATCAGCATCAGTATCTATCAGCACCTTTGGTTCACTAATATACAAACATAGGGGAGACTACAAACTTCTCATTTTCAAAGTCTCTGCCAGACTAATTTTCGGAGTATTCAGTCGCATTTAAGTCTAAGGTAAGGTAAGGTAAGATAAGGTAAGGTAAGGTAAGGTAATTTTATTTACATAGCACATTTTCAGCTACAAGGCAATTCAAAGTGCTTTACATGAGTTAAAAGGAAATACAAACAAAATATGGAAATACAAACAAAATAAGGTGTAAATACAAAACCTAATTATAAATAGGACTGTATGACATCAGGAAAATATTTAAATGCAAATTTGATGTAAAAAAAATGTGAAGACAATATTAAAATTTTTCCCATTTTCTTTAGAGTCCTTTGCCATTGTGATATTATACACATGTATTTTGCAATGACCACTTAAGGATGAATGAATGTATAAATACCATGTGAGGGACCAGAGCCATGCATGGATGGATGAAAAGACGAACTGACAATGGATACAACTTTCAGACACTGAAGAATAAAGTTGGGAAGAACACATAATTTCTGTACTCTTATTTTCTCTTCCAGGTTGCGTAGGAATACTGAGGCATGCCCACAACACACAAACAAGGGTGATGGGAAATCGTGCAAATTAGTGGAAAAGTGGTGATTAACTCCATCCTCTGCACAATCTAAGCCTTCAGATGAGTTCCAGGTAAACTGATTACTTCATTATATCCATCCCAGAGCCGACGGTCAGAGGGGAATTGGATATATGAGCAGAGCGCTCACTTACAGCTACCTTATTTGTCTCATGAACATCTTTTCAGTGGACTTTGCAGCACGTGGCTAGTTCAGATAAAGAGCAGGGCAATGCACCATTAGCTTCTTATGGCCACTCAGTTACTGCACTTTACAGCTGTAACCTGGAATGAGGATCTAGTCTTTTAAGACACTGCAGTGGACATAAAGCCATGCTGTACCACCAGTGATAGGCTTGGCCAGCCTTAGGTGGAGGCACCGGCATGAAATTACAGAACCTGCCCCGAAATATACACCCGAGACAAGACTTTAAAGTGAAGAAGGACTGACACAGAAACCTGCACACAAAGTGGGAGGAGGTGCATCGCTAATCCTCCCATTAGAAAACAAAGTGAGTAAAATTTCAGCCAGAAAGCTTACTACAAATAGGACGGATTTCACATTGACCGTCTTTGGGTTAACCTTGGATAATTTCATTAAAGCCCTGGGAGATTGTCCAGCTGTTCCCAGAGTAAATTTTCTAAGTTCAGGAAATGTGACCGTTGTTCTTACCCAACTTGATATCAGAGATTTTCTCTAGGATGACTACATACCTTGGGCATTAAGGGAATACAAGTCACCTTGACAAAAGAGAGCCTCAAAGCACGGGCACTGTGAATGTCCTTGCGACCGACTACAGTGGAGGTTACATTTAAAATAGAAAGTAAAATTTACTATTAAATCAACAGTCACTGTTTGTTTTTGCCAGAATGTAAAACCTAAACAGCCAAATTAAATCAAAATAAGAGCAATTCAAAAATGCTTTAATCAAATCTTGATTAAACACAGATTCATCTGGGATTAAGCTACTGCACACAACATGCTGCGCAGATTTGAGTCCCTAAATCTATTTTTAAAAGCAGTAAAATTTGATTTTATTTCTTTTTCTGACCAATCTCAAGTAATACTTTTATACAAAACATGTGGCACTTTTTAAACTTGACACTGAAGACTTTATATGCCATAAAGGACTGTCACATGTCACACCAAAAAGATGAAAAAGAACCGAATAAATGTCACAAAAAAATGCTTTATATTGTAAATACAGAAAATTCACATTGACGTAGGCAAGCAATAACATTTAAATAAATTTTAAATAAATCATACATGTGCTTTAATTGTCAAAAATTACAGAATGCTTTTCCTTTAACACAAATTAAACTATCTCTAACTCTTGAATTCAGCTGAGTTTTGATTTGAGCTTTCACAAGAAACAATATCAGCAGGTAAAGTGAACAAAATTAGACCACAAAATCTGTTGCGGACCTGAAACATTTAAATACAAAAACTGAAATTAGATTAAAAGCCAACAAATTATGCGGTACACAATTTATAATGGAGAAGAACTTACTTTCTATAGACAACACCAGGTTTGGCTGTAACAAAAGGTCTCAGCAGAGTTTGAATGCGACTCTCCCAGCACCAAAATGTGGGGTAGTAAGTCTCTGACACGACTGGACATTGCTCCTTTAGAAACTGGTAGAACTTCTTACCGCCAGAAATAAGTTGAGGTTTCTGTAAAATAAAAGGGAATAGTTTTGCTGTATAATAAAAATATCATGTTATATTTAAGATAATGTAATAAGGATAAAAAGAAGAATTTATAGAATCTCAAAATCCAACGTGACTATACAAAACACTATAAAATGGACCAAGGCAGAAGCATTAATATTGATTATTAAAGCTCACGTAGTTAGAAGTTATGTTTCCTTAAATTTACTTGTAAACTGTTGACTGGAAAAAAAAATAGAAATTATAGCAAAATTTAGACTTATTTCATGTGACTGAGGTCAAACTGTTGTGTTCACAGCCAAACAGACTTTAAAAAGAAACTGGAAGAAGAGTTAAAAGGAAATAAACAATATTTAAAAAATCTAAGAAAGAAGTGGCAACAAGTTATCCATTAGTTAATATAAATGAACCTCTATTATTATAAGAGATTGTTTTTTGTGTGTTTTTAATGATGTAAAGCACTTGTTGGTGGAAGGTGCTACACCATTAAAATGTGATTTGATAATTTAAGCAACATTATCAGCTTAAATAATTATTTTATTCATCTTAAAAGTTATTTTAAAACAACTTAAAAATCTCAAGGCAATACATACTCAATAATACAGCAATAAAAGATTTAATGAATAAGATATTTTTGAGTTGTTCATCTTACCCCATTGGTTGATTTTAGTTACTTTGTTTCTAATCTGTTCTAGAATTTCCTCAGATTGGGAATAGCCTACTTCCTGTTGTCAGATAGGTTCTGTTTAGTGACCGATTGATTCAACAGGTAAGCAGTAATACAGTCTAGGTGTTCAGAAGTTTAAAAATCTGGTTTATCACATTTTAATGTATTTCATAAAATAAGAAGGGGGTGTGGCTTACCTACTCATGCAGTTATTTTATTGGACTGCTTTTTTTTGCAATTTTTTTTATTTACTTGGGTTACCTATGATTTAAAAATAGACTATCGGTGATGATTTGAATGAGACTGTAAAACACAAACAAAAGAAATATTAGGGACAAATACTTTTAGTGATGTATTAGGATTAAATGACATGATGTATCTTTTATTATCCATAATCCTATTGCTACATTTCAATTTGAAACGCCCAGATTATTGGAAGAGCCATATTATCAGTTTACATTCAGTCAGTACAAATAAAACCTTAAACGCATCATTTACCAGATACATTTCAACCCACTATTACACGATACCCATACACATTTATTATTATTATCCTAAAGGTCATGAGTAACAGATTATTGCCACTATTGCGTGAAATCTATGATGTGAGTATCCATAGCTCGCCGGGTCAATGACGGCAACAGCATGTGTTACATAAAACCCTTCAAGCAGAGTAAGCGTTGTCGACACAGCAGCGGTTTCCAGCAAAAAGTCGGCCTTACTCGGCTGGTCCCGCCATCTAACAGTCATTATTGAGGAGCTAATACACACATGTGCAGCGTGTTCATGAACAAGACAAATGTATTGTGTCTATTTCGGCGGCACATGTGCAGTTCCCGGCAGAAACTGCGGTCAGTGAACGCACCATTCGGCTTTCATCCCTCGCCGCCGAAGGATGCGCCTCAAGGATAAAAGCCACATCTGTTACCCACGTCTAAACACAGGCCAGCTGTTTTGACGTGCGGAATCGCGTTACCGTCGACTTACCTTGGCTACGGAAATTAAATAATAGCAGGTGTAAGCTGCGCTGAAGCCGAGTACCAGAGACAACCCCACTCCCGAACCGAACAGCCCAACTTTCACTTGATTTTCCAAATAATGTGAAAGGTCCCTTGTCAGAATGTTGAAATTCAAGTCCAGCGAGATCATTGCAAGGTTGCTCTTGTCTTTCTCGGAGCAAGGACAGCGGCCAGCTCAGTTGGGATTCAGCTGCGTCTGCCTGCGAGCCAACTGTGAAGGAGACGGTCAAGGGGAGCTGAGGAGGGGTGGAATATATGGACAAGCGAGAGGTGGCGCTCTTTGACCGACCAGCCATACACCACTGATAAGATTTGCTCTGTCTCCCCCTGCAGGCCATAAAGGGAGGGTACACATGTTTAAATTGATCTGATTCTAATTGTCATATTATAAATGTGGTTTATACCACATGGATCTATATTGTGAACAAATACGTGAGATATATTTCCAGAATGTGGCAGATACTAATTATTATTGTGTGGTTTTTGTGGTTTTAATGGGTTTATTTGCTTTGCCTCTAAAAAGCAAAAGAAAAAAGAGCATTTAGATTTTAAACAATTTTTAAACTATTATTTAGACACTTTAGTCAAGAAGTGTCTGTTTAAGGCCCCACTATATTGAAAAGTAATTGTACATGGTTTGGTCTGATAAATTTGATATGTAACAATCAAAGTAATTATTTCCACTTGCCAAAAGAGACTTGTGAGATAGTGGTATGAGGACCAAGGTAATACGTTCCAAGTATTAATGTGGCTTATATTAAATTTGACTTTAATCTCCTACTTATAGAACTGAATTGTATCATTATGAATTTGAAATGTATAACATTAAATCTCACAATTTGGACTTACTGTCATTTACTAAAGTGAATATTATTACTTTCTGTCATTTACTAAAGTGAATATTATTATTATTACTTTTTTGTCACTTTCTATTTTGTGATTAGGATTTTGAAGGCCAAACTTCTGAATACATCTCAAATAGATGTTATTTTACTAAATTGTGACTGAACCTGATAATTGTGACACTACCACATATAGATCTAGAAAGACAAAATAAAGAATTTGGTGATTATGTCTTTAAATGTAAGAATTTGGTGTTTGAAAGTGGCCATAAAGTCAAAGCAATTTCATAGTTCTTTATTTTGGATCACATTTATGATTTACAAAATCAACACCATGAAACTCACACTTATGAGTCTGTTTATCCATTGATTTTAGATCACACCCCCTCTGGCCTGAAGACCAAATGAGTCAGAAATATGACTGAGAGTCAGAATTACGGCTTTATATGGTAGTTAAGTAAAAATATTCATAATAAATGTTTTGGATTTTGAAAGTAAAAACTAATAAATAAATGAATCGATTAAATACAGTGGTAGGACACGGTTAAAACTGATGACACAGCTAGTAATGCCACTGTGTCTGCAGACTCACAAGGGACCCAAATGCTCCAGCTTCACCATGTGGTAATCCACTGTAATTTAATTAACAGAGAACATGTTGAAATCCAAAGGGCCTTGAGGCAACATTACAACCCAACAGAGACTGGGTTGTCTTGTGCTAAAACCTTAGAAGTCAACTGTGCACCTAAGATGCAATGTAATGAGGAGAGGTTTTGTATATTCCTCTCAGATAAAATCTGGTTTGAAGTATTTCATTCAGCATATTAGTTGTTTTATTTATTTATTATTATAATTTTATAATCAAATTTGTATTTATGAGTTTAAAATCAAAGCCTGCCCAAGATTATGTGGGGTCCAAAGAAAAACGCTGATTTGGGGATGTTTTGAGTTAAGCCCATCACCAACAAGCCATCGATGGATCACAAAGATTGTTTACATCTTCAATTGCTTGACTTAGAGGAATGTTAGTAGTGCTTAATTTGACTGTCGCACAAAGGCTTTCTGTTTAGCCTTTTAGTTACATTTGACCTCAGCTATTAAAAGAGAAGTAAATACAAAGTGGAGGCAAGTTTAGCTTTCTGACCGACTTATTTGGTCTGGGAGTTCTTTTCAGTAAACATGTCTTAGAGTCTCCAAGTTCAATTGACTAATTTGAAGCAGCAAAAGAATATTTTATTTGCAGTGAACATAAAAAATTCTACTGGCAAAAGCGCAAACACATAAATGATTTAACCAGTTGTGTTAACTCCGTTTGAGTACCATAATTTTAAATGTAAAAATGTCTGCTCAGTTGTTATAAAATTGCAGCATGTATCAAACATAACATAAAAGAAAACTGACTTCACAATTGTACGCCTTGAAATTCGCTTCTGTCTCTTTAAGAAGCTCCTGCTCCTTACAATAGGCCGCCTTCACCTAATCGTCACAACGGTGACTTTCCATTGTGGCGATTACAACCATTCATAGGTGTGTTGGAGTGAGTAGTTCTATGAGAAGATCAGGAAACTTGCAGTTTCACCAGGTGCTTGTTAATTGCTGATGCTGTTTATATGGTGGAGCCTAGTGGGAAAGGAGAAGGGATGCTGGAGACTGCAGCTGGGAGCTTTGTGGAAATAGGCTGCAGTTAGTGGGAGAAAGCGTTTGGGCACCTCTGAATAGCTGAAGGGGAGATTCAAGAATTTCTCAAACATGCATGAAAGACTCAGAGTAACGTTCTAAGCATTTTTGATGAGGGAATAACATAACATGCTGTTAAAACAAAAAAAAAAGTGAATTACTTAATTACTTAATACCCCCCTTTATGATTTGCTTTAAAATCCCTAATAGTCTAAGTTAACAAAGTATCTATGAAAACCCACAGGTTTATTACATATAAACATATTTTAGTCCTATGATATGTAGCAGCATAATTTGAAAATACCATACTTTTAATTTTAATTAGAATATCAGATCTAGGCAATGTTTAAGAACACAGTTAGGAGTTGCAGACAGACATGCTTACACAGCAGATGGGAACAGTCGTCACTAACTGGACGATGAAAGCAATTGAAATGGAAAATTATGTTGGGGTACAACAGATAACCTTTTTTTCTTTGAACATTTGAGTTGTTCCCCATGCCATGTCACCTTGGGAAGTGAGTCAAGTTACTCATGTATAATAAAAATCCATCTAAATTGTTCAAAGTGGATGTAGATATCTCAAAGTCACAGTGGGACCTTATGTAGCGTTCTACTCTTTTGCTAAAATAAAAAAAAAGATTGGGGTGTCAACTAGATTAGAACTGAAAAGGACATTATACTTATGCCTTTCTTATATTTTAAAATAGGCCCAGATACAATGATAGTTTTGAACATGTGTAACACATAGTTAGGAAACGCCCAGGAATGTATAAAATAAATATTTTAAATATGCTTTGCTCATGCCTTGACAGGCATAAGCTTGTAGATGTTTCACCATCATTCTTTATATTTCCACATCAAACAGGCGGTCTCCCGCTCGGCTCTCGTCTTCGTGCTTCATCGTGCATCTCCGTAGCTAGTTGTTGCTCGTCTGAGGCTCGAACGATGATTGAGAATAATGGCGACGCGTACACTCTGACTTGATCCCATGGAGCAGGCTGGAGCAAAAAAAGAAAAAGAAAAGGAGAACCCGTTGGATGTTTTTTGTGCACTTCTAAAAGTAACGACACGGATAAGCAGCCACGAGAAGAAACATTCGCTCTCAGTGACGAGAAGCCAGGAGAAATTGTACTGTTAGCATTGCTATTTGTAGCATTGTGTTCGCTAGCTTGCTAAGTTGAAGAGGTGGCTTTAATAATGTGTGTGAAACTGAAGGGGAGATGAAAACTGAGTGGTTGTTTGCAAACCGAAGATACGCTTGCTGAATAGTGTTTGTGGATTGTTAAGATTTCCCTTCTCGATAATATCACACAGCAAGTATTGATTTGTAGATAACGTTAGCTTGTAGTTGTTTTTTTTTTTTTGTAAAGGATCCACTAAGCACCCTCCTTGGGTTAGCCAGCAGGTTAGTTTTGTGGATTTTTTTCCCCCCCTTTTCTCTCTCCGGCTTCTTTCCTGTCTGGACTTGCTTCCACCTCACTGGGGAAAGAAACTGTCTGCCTACCCAGTGCTCTTCTCAGCCCGCTAGCTCGCTAACGTGGAAGAATTGTTGTGCTTTTTGTTGCGAGCTCTTTTCGTAAATGACCACCGGCAGGAACAACCGGGCGATGATGGAAGGAGTGGGAGCCAGAGTGGTCCGCGGACCCGACTGGAAGTGGGGGAAGCAGGATGGTGGAGAGGGGCATGTCGGCACCGTCAGGAGTTTCGAAAGTCCAGAAGAAGTGGTCGTTGTTTGGGATAACGGAACTGCTGCCAACTACCGCTGCTCCGGAGCTTACGACATAAGAATATTAGACAGCGCGCCAACAGGTAACTTTATTTGTTGAAATCATTTTTGCTCAACTTCTGACGCTGAGAGGCGTACGGCGCAACAGTTGAGTTTTCGTGAATAGCAGACTTCTTTAGTGGTTCGGTTAGCCGTCATTTCTGTGAATGCCATTTGTAAACAAATAAATAAACATGGCGGCAATTACTTGCATTGTGCGCGCGGACACGTTGTTTTGTTGCTGTAGAGAACTTGCTTTTTGCTTTTTTTTTTTCTTTTACAAGACGCAATTAATTACTGGCTGGCTACTAATATCTATATCAGGATATCGCTGAAGACTGAAAACTGGAGATTCGCCTATCAGACTGTCCTTGCTGATACTATAGATAAAAAATAAAGAAGAAAGAATGTGTTGTAGCTTGTTTTGGTGGATGTAGTTGTTTGGAATCCAAATGAAACTGAAGGAATAGAAAAAAATATCCCTATTAATGCATCAACGTATAAACCAATAGTCTTCATGTGATTTCTAGTCGACTCAAACAAGAACATCAAAGTTGCTTGATGCAACCACAGAGTAAGCAGGACTTTGTTTTTGCTTTTACATTGCGTCTACTTTTACACCACTAATCTTGTGTAAAAGAAAATAAATGCCACTGTAAGCACACTTAAAATTAAGAAAAATACATCACTATAGAGATACACATTTACTGCTTTTCCTGCTTCAAAATCAGTTGAGCCGGTTTTACGGACTGAAAGTAGTGGTTAAAATATCTTACTGAAAAAGTGTTATTCTGTCAAGAAGTTGACACATCACCACATAAACATGACTTAATATACTCATACATGTTATGATGACGGTAAGAAAACCATCAAGCTACGTATAATCACAACAAAACTACTAAATGACATATTTTGGCTACATTTATCATTTAACAATACCATATGCAATACAGTGCAACACTTGATTATAGGCATTAATGGTTATTGTGCCCTTTAGAAATGTGGTAACAGAGAAAATATTTTTAGCAGTGAGTGTATTTGCAAGAACACCACCACTCCCTTCATATTCAAGTGTGTCCTCATAAAATCTCAGTTTTAAGGGCTGCAAAGCTATTTGGCCCAGCCTTTTCTCTGCTCTCCAGAGTCAGCTGGGATGTTCTGTTTCTTAGAAACAATTGGCAAAGGGTGAAGAGGATGTCAGCCCTTCTGGACAAACTAGGACCTTAAAATAACATCCAGCACAAAACACATAACATGTAAAATAATGCTAATAGAAAAAAAACAAAACAACAAACATCTAGATCATATTTTTTGTCAGAGAACCGGTATGAAAGTTAACAGAATTTTTTTGGGGGGCGTGTGGGGGTTAAGGGAGGGTTCTAAGTCAATCAAAATATGTTTCTGCTGGTGTGAGTTTCTTTTTTCATGATGGCTTCGAGTAAAAATTAGAGGTCAGACTTTTCCAGGCTGCAAAGATGTCTGGTTTTCTTTGAGATCCAGCCTGCTGATTCACATTCTGACTAATTCCGATTTTTCAATGGTAGGCCTCATAACTCATAAATGAGGAAAAAGTGTTGCAGACAGAGGTAGTAGTTTGTCTCTGAAAGTGAAGTAGCTGTCTTTCAGTTGCTGCTGAAAGGAACGACAGCATATCGGGAAAAAATTCAAGCAGTTTTGAAACTCCAGATTGACCATTGTAACTGCCCCGTTAAAAAAAAAAAAAAATATATATATATATATATATATACACAGTCCAGTCACATTAATGTGACCATCTGTCAAAAGCCAGAATAACCACCTTTCGCAGAGCGAACTGCTACGAGACGTGCAGGAAGAGAGTCACTTAGGTCCCTGAAGGTCTTCTCTGGGATGTTGAGCCATGCCGACTCTAATGCCGTGGCCAGCTGCGCTAGATTACGCGGTTGAGGATCCATGGCGCGAACAACTCGATCGAGATGGTCCCACAGATGCTCGATTGGGTTTAAGTCAGGTGAGTTTGCTGGCCAGGGGAGGACGGTAAACTCATCCTGGTGCTCTTCGAACCACGCACGTACACTGGCAGCTGTATGGCACCTCGCATTGTCCTGCTGGAAGATGCCATCATCCTGAGGAAAAACAATGCGCATGTAGGGGTGGACATGGTCCGCAAGGACAGATGCGTACTTGTATTGATCCATCGTGCCTTCCACAATAATCAGTGAACCCAGAGAATGCCAGGAAAACATTCCCCAGACCATAATGCTCCTGCCTCCAGCTTGGACCGTTCCTGCAATGGTTGCAGGGTGGTTCCTTTCAGAGGTTTCACGCCTTATACGCCAACGTCCATCTGTCCGATGGAGCATAAAACGCGATTCATCTGAAAACGCTACCTGTCGCCACTCAGTGGACGTCCAGCTGCTGTACTGGCGTGCAAATTCTAGCCTTCGTCGTCGATGAACACCAGTCAGCATAGGTGCACGAACCAGGCGTCCGCTTCGGAGGCCCAGACGCAGCAATGTTCGCTGAATAGTGGTTTGGGAGACACTTGTGGTAGCCCCTTGGTTCATTTTAGTGGTCAGTTGCTCAACGGTAGCCCGTCTATCTGCCCGAACGCATCTCCGCAACCGTCGTTCGCCTCTGTCATCTATGGCCCGTGGTGCACCACATTTGCCACGTCGTTGATTTTGGACAGTCCCATTTTGCCATGCACGGTACACTTTTACCACGGCGGCACGCGAACAGTTCACAAACTCAGCCGTTTCGGAAATGCTTCCACCCTTGGCCCGAAAGCCAATGATCATGCCCTTTTGGACGTCGGATAAATCGCTTCGTTTCTGCATTACGCCAACGATTGAAATGTTTTCCGAAGCCCACACACACCCTTTATATACGCTCAACTGCACTGTGCTGCCACCTGCCTTCTGTGATTGGTTATTTAACTCTGAAGTGGAAAGTACGTGGTGGTCACATTAATGTGACTGGACTGTGTATATATATATTAGAGGTGTGCCGATCGATCGGTAACCGATCATAATCGGCCGATTTCCGTGAAATCGGTGATGATCGGGATCGGCGATCATTGGCTCTGTTACCGATACCGATCACCTGCATCTCATTTCCCAGCCTGTCTGTCCAGCTGGTCTCGTCTTTCCTTCATGGCGCAAACGCGCAGCAACAAATCCTAAGCAATGTGTAACTATAACGCACTGAGTCAATGAGGATGTTTGCGTGTTGCGGCGGAAAATAGAAGCAGGTCAAAATGCATCAATACAACGAAGCTAATAGACATAAAAACAATGACAGAGTTTGGCTACATCGAGTCTCACTGCAGTAAAAAGACATGGAGGATCAGACAGCAGGTAAAGCAGCACAGCTACAAACACTCACCCGGATTAGCATGACGGTCAGAAAGCTAAACTAATAACCTGGAAAATTATTTAAGTCTTGGAGCTGCGATGTAAGACGCTGGTTCTGCTGTTGAACCGCTGCTCCGCTACAGGTAGTAATATTTAATATTTAGTAATATTTGACACGGACCCGCTTCTGCTCCACCTGGTAGAGACTCTCTCACCGAACCTGTTTAAAGCTGCAGCATCTAACTTAAAAAATACATTTTACATGCGTATTAAAACTTTCGCTGTCCTAACATGAGACAGATAATCTTAAAAAAATAATCGATCTCCCTGTTACTCGCTCAGTCAGAAACAGCCAATCAGAACTAGCAGTAACCAGCTAGCCGCTATGCTAACAGGAAGTTTTCATTCAGTAACTCAGGATTGTTTTCGCAATGGATCCTGTATTTTCCTTTGAATGTTAAGTTTTATAATTGAATTTTTTTGTCAATGTTGAGAGGTTTTATTTTGGCTCTTTGCATTATTTAGCCTCTTCACAACCTTCATATGTTATCAGTCTGTTAAAGATAGTATTATTGATAGTAGTTCAATTTGCACAATGCCTGTTTTGTTTAGTTTTCTTCTTGGAAAAAGTTATTAAAAACAAGTTTTTGTCTAAATTAAGGTGAATTCATGGTTCCTTTTTTCACATACTTCAACAGTAGTGTTTATGACAAAAAATAAATAAATCATAACTATGTGATTGGTATCAGGGATCGGTATCGGCGATCGGCTCTCAGGGGTGATCAGTATCGGCAAAAAAAAAAACCTGATCGGCACATCCCTAAAATATATATATATATATATAAATGCAACATTATTATACCTTGAATGTCTTCTGTTTACACTCCCAATTACTAGCAGTAATGACCTTTTGTTTTAGACCGTATAATTTATTCAGAGGCAAAGTAGAAGTTGTCTGTAATTATTATTGTTTGTTATTCTAAAGGATGAGTCACATTGCAAAAGAAAACCATTACAGTTTGCAAAAGCAGCCAGTCAGACATGATCGCAATTATTTACTATTAAAGCTGCAGCTAAGATATTAAAAACTATGTACATTATAAATATGCCCTAAAAAATGGTGCCCTTTACATAATGCATGCATTGTTGTTCTGGCAGAGTGCAGAGATGGGACTCAAACACACAACACACACACTACAATCTCTACCAGTTAACCTATAAATACAAACTCCCCCTTAGGTATCAAGCATGATGGAACCATGTGTGACACCTGTCGTCAACAGCCAATCATTGGTATTCGCTGGAAATGCGCAGAGTGCACCAATTATGACCTCTGCACAACCTGTTACCATGGAGACAAGCATCACCTGAGACACCGATTCTACAGGATCACCACCCCAGGCAGCGAGAGGTTTGTTCTGCATTGCTGCCTGCCACATTAGACTTTTCCATAGATAACCTGGATTAAACAAGTAATGCAAGCCCCGCTCTTCGTTGTGATCAGTTGGACCATTTAGAGGTTCATTCTGGCTTTGTTACCTTATGTGAGTGTGTGACATTTGAGAAGCCTTTTTGTATGCTTGCATAAGAGGCAATGGAAATCTGTCTGTATGCTCCTAACCTTCAGTTGCCAGGCAACTGCTTAGTCTTATTTTAAGATTCAGAGCTTTTAATAGAAAAAAAAATCCATCTCATGTTAACTTTTCTAGATATTTTGTTTATGTGAGAGGATTGAGCCTTCTTTATCAGTGTTGATGACTTTTCTAAGTGTGTGCAGCCATGTTGTAACACTCCTCATGACATGCCTATAATTAGGGATATTAAGCATAAATGAAAAGGCTGAGATTGTTTATAGAGGTTGGCAAGTTTTACATTGTGATTTAAAATGATCTTAAAATGATTTATCTTAATAAATCCCAGTGAATTACTAAATCTTTAGGCTTTTAACACATTTATGGTTTACTTCCTGAACCGCCGCTGTTAACTGATGATGTAGATTCAGCCATCCAGGTTCTCCCAATCTTAAGCAAACTAGTGAAAAAGTCTAGTTACATTCTCTTTAAGCACTTTGTAATAATGAAGTTTGAATAGCAATCTGTTCATTTTCTTATGTTTCAGCAGATTTAATGGATCATATGAAAACGGACGGCAGTTTAGAGGCATTTATTGAAGCTGTATTAACCATATTATAAAAGGAAATCAATATTTCAAAACAATGTCAAATCATTTGCCTCAAAATGAAACATTCTAATACTTAAAAAAAATATTTGAATGTTTAGGGACTGTAAAAATATTTGAATGTTTAGGGACTGTAAAAACATTCTTGTAAAAAACAACAACAAAATTTTTTTTTTGCTGTGGAATTAGCACTGAAGCAGCTTGTACATAAAATGAAAATCAAACTTCCAAAAATAGTTTTGTTGTTGTTTTTTACAAGAATGTTTTTACAGTCCCTAAACATTCAAATATTTTTTTGAATGTTTTTTAACTCATGCATGCTTTGTTAGGTTTGTTATACAATATTCTTTAAAATAAAAACTAAGGTCAATAAATTAAAATCAAAACCAAATCAAAATCCGAAAATGTGAGCACTATTTACTTATTTTCATTAAGGAATGCCAAAAAAAGAATCAAATAAGCAAATTCTTTGTGGTGCTGCACAGCTCTGAAGTGTTTCTGTGCCACAAAGCTTGTATCGTAGGGCAAAATTAACCAACACTTTAATCAAAAAATATTTTTTTTTGCTGTGGAATTAGCACTGAAGCAGCTTGTACATAAAATGAAAATCAAACTTCCAAAAATAGTTTTGTTGTTGTTTTTTACAAGAATGTTTTTACAGTCCCTAAACATTCAAATATTTTTTTAAGTATTAGAATGTTTTATTTTGAGGCAAATGATTTGACATTGTTTTGAAATATTGATTTCCTTTTATAATATGGTTAATACAGCTTCAATAAATCCCAAAAAGACTACAAGTGCCTCTCAGTATATGAACACCTTATTGGAAAAAATATGTATTTCTGGAATTTAATTTAAAAACTGAAACTAATTATCTTACTTGTATGTCATTTTTTTCCCAGGAAAATGTTATTATAATGACTTTATAAGTTGCTATCTGGACCTTTTTAAAAGAAGTTTCATTTCTAATTATCTTTTTATTTTTGATTTTATATCGACCATCAATGTTGGAATAGTGATCTAGACTTCTGGCCTATTATAATTTTATAAATGAAGCACAAAGCTGAGCAGCTGGCAGCCTTATTTTCATTCTAGTGTGACTTTATTTCCCCCGAGGCAGATGTTGCATAATGCACCGGGGTGCTGGAGGTCTCCCCACCTCCCATCCTTCCTGATGTCTGGTGGGGTGTGTTTATTGTGCACCTCATTAAATTTTTTACAGCAACTGTTGGAAAAAGAAATTGCTTAGGAACTTCAAGTTAATCAAAGCTGAAGTTTTGAGACAAATTATCCTAACTATCCTTAGCGATGCCAAATTTTTGTTCCTTACGGAAAATGTGCAAAACGCAAAAGCAACACAACCAAGCAGCTCTTCTTTAGTGTCAGGTGTGTGAGTGAACACAGTATTTCTTTTAATCGTCTGTTTCCGTTTGTACATTTGAGCAGAGTACTTCTGGAGTCACGTCGCAAGTCAAAGAAAATCACAGCCAGAGGGATCTTTGCTGGTGGCCGAGTTGTCCGAGGAGTGGACTGGCAATGGGAAGACCAAGATGGAGGCAATGCGAGGAGAGGAAAGGTAAGACACAAATAGCTAAACCTCAGCTTGATCAGTGTCTTTTGTTTTGTTTCCTGCTCTAAAATTATAGTTGGTCGAGTGAGTCCCCAAGAGAAGGTATAAGGTGTTCTTAGGTCAATCGACCTTTGGCAGGAAAAACAGGTTTTTGCCACAGGATGTGATTTGATTGAAATATACATGGCTCTAGCCAAAACAGGAAGAGCTCTGGCAGTGGATGCTAGTGTAACACACACAGAACCCAAATAAATGCAAAAGTAAACCAGTCATTTTATTCAGAATAGAAAGTGTTTCTGTGTTGATAGACTATTGTCAGGTTCTGCTTTAGGTTTCTTCCTGTTAAAGGGGAGTTTTCCTTTCTGCTGTCGTTACATTAACGCTCAGTATCAGGGATTGCTGTAAACAGGGACGGTGCCAGCGATTGTTTGCTGTCGCTACGTGTTCATCCAATAGGAGTGAAAGCTGTAAACAACGAGTTGACACAATCTGCTGGGTTTCCTTTGATAGAAAGTTTAACTCATGCATGCTTTGTTAGGTTTGTTATACAATATTCTTTAAAATAAAAACTAAGGTCAATAAATTAAAATCAAAACCAAATCAAAATCCGAAAATGTGAGCACTATTTACTTATTTTCATTAAGGAATGCCAAAAAAAGAATCAAATAAGCAAATTCTTTGTGGTGCTGCACAGCTCTGAAGTGTTTCTGTGCCACAAAGCTTGTATCGTAGGGCAAAATTAACCAACACTTTAATCAAAAAATATTTTTTTTGCTGTGGAATTAAAATTTGCACACTGGAATTGATCTCATTATCATTAGAATTCACAAGAAAACCCTGCGTAAATCATCATACCACATTTTAGCTTGAATGTATTTTGTGTTCTTGTTTGAGTTGTCACACTGGGAATAAATAAGGGACTATTATTCAGTTCTATTGTGCATAAAGCTTTCAGTGCAAAACTTATTGCCTGATTTACTGGCTCCATATATCTTTTAGTGTCTGTAGAAAGCTTTGGTTGTAGAGGTTTCTGAGGACAGCTTACATAGAAAAACAGAAAAGTACAGCTGCAATTTTTCCAGACTAATTTATTGGTGTATTTTTTTGCAATCAGCTAAATAATTTTACTCTGAAAACATCTTGTTACATAAACATACTTACTTTGTTCTTTTCCTTTACAATGTCTCTAACAGTCTTTGTGAGGCATCTTCATAAAAACATATCAGGATAAAATGTAGCAGCCAAAAAAAACAACACATTTTTGAGGGTTGATTAGTTTTTTTCTGACTCATCATTAGCCATTGGGTGTTGTCTCCTCTGCTGCTCATCATGTCACTTCACAAAACTTAACAAATATACTCCCAACGCTTTTAATCACTGCAGATTGTAAGCACTCATTTGACAGTGAATCAGACGCACTAACCGATATGACTGTTTCAAAATTGTAGCTCGGAGAGCGAACCAGAAATGAGCACAGATACACAATTTTAAACTCAATATATTCAATGTGCTTAAAAATGTAAGACGGTAAAAATGATTCATAGAAATAATGAGTCAAATAAAATAATGATGTCAATGACGAGGGATTAAAACGTAATGTTATTCTGGATAATGCAGAAATCCTGCACATCATTAGAACATAGTCCAATATATCGTTGTTATATCATGTGCATATCTTTGTAAAGAAAATTTTCCTTACACTGTATCTGGTGTTGGTATTTGAGTCTTCTGCAGACTCTGGAGTATTCAGTTTAACAGCCCCTCAATGTAATACATTATTTTGTGCTGTTATTTAATGACGCATCTCATTAGTGTTTTATGATGCTGTCAGCAGTATGCTGTGTAGAAAACCGCCGCTACACCTCCTGCAGCCAAAATCTGCCGTTAGGTTAGCATGAATATTAAATCTTAAGGCCCATTAATCAGTTTGCTCGGAAAGCGGCCTTAAATTAATTAATGTTGGGTTTCAGTATTTACGAAAGGCGAGCTATTTAATTAAAGAATTCATTTACTTAACTCTCGACACTCCTAATATCGTTATGAAAGCAATTTACTGCTGGTGATGGAGAGAGGAAATCTATCTTTACATTGTTTCACAAATTTTAAATAGATTTTGTGGTCCTCTGCGTGTAGCTCATTGGTTATTTATGCCTTCAGTAACACACCATGTTTTCACTTGTCAAAAGGCTAACAGTTAAGAACCATTTCCCAACATGATGTATAGATTGGTGATTTTTCATGATGTTTAGTAGTGTGTAATAAATAAAGATGATCTGATATTTCTTTCTCTTTAAAAAATAATGTGTAAAAATTATGACATAAAAGAAAGGGGTCAGGATTAAATAAGTTTATACTTTTGCCTACCTCATTTCCAAATGGTTGTAAACAAATATATGAATATATTATGGCATTTGAATTCTCAATGTGAATATTTTTGAAATAAAAAAAATTAACTAAAACTTAACGCATTTGTAGAAAATGTTCATGCTGTTTACTTGAGTGCAGCTTAGATATTTATAGTCAAATAAGAGGTACTGAGAGTCAGAGTGGTGACAAATGCTGTGATCAGGACCCAGAATCAATAGAACAGATCAGGGTTTTTGTCTAAAACACCAAACCTGTTAAGTTGTTTGTAAAAAAATGAAAACACCCAAGTGTCATATCTCTATCTGAGCTGAGCTTTTCTTCTCCACAGGTGACGGAGATCCAGGACTGGAGCGCCGCCAGCCCTCACAGTGCCGCCTATGTGATTTGGGACAACGGGGCCAAGAACCTGTACAGGGTCGGCTTCGAAGGAATGGTGAGGAAGCCGCTTGTCTTCCTCACCATCTCCATCAGTCTTCTAAAAGAACAGCTGTTAGCGGGCTTTTGTGTTTGACCACAGGGATGAGGTCTCCCTCTTTTGCTGCCAGGCCTTTGTGAGAGCCACACAGGCTGAATGTGTAAGGAGCCATTGTGCAGGCAGATGGAAGGGGAAGATATCTGCATGAGAAAAGCAATCTGTTCTTGCTTCCTTTGGGGGTTCAGGGGGTTGATCAAGTGAACATGCAGGTCAACTTTCAGGTTTTTGCGGCCACAACTATACACGTGTCTCAAATAAAAGCCCTCTTTTCATTGGCAGAGGGTGGCTTTGCTTTTTTACGAAACAGCCAACCGGGTTTCTTCGTTGCATGACAGATTTTTACTTTGTTATTCTAATAGATTAACAAAGGGATGGAGATGGCATCTGCCTCTGGAGTAAGGCATAAACTAGGCTCCCCATCTTGATAGTTTGATATTTGTTTGATTCGAGATGTCATGAAAGTCACTTCTAAGGCTTTGGAAGTTCAGGAAATCCTGGTACTAAGAACCATTATCCACAACTGGAGAAAACATGGCTTTTCAAATGTTATTCTAGGAAGGCAATGACCACTCAGAAGCTGGCAAAAGAACCCAGAATAATATCGAAACGCCTGCAGTGGTTAGTATTCATAGTTTTACTGTAAGATGGAGAATGAACAGAATGACATCTTATGGGGAAGTTCACAGATGAAAACCACTGCTGGCTAACAACACATGAACCTGACTCACATTTGCCAAATACTGTCTTGATAATTTTAAAGGCATTTGGATTAATTTACTTGTGGATTGATGAGACCAAAGTTGAACATGTGTGTCCCGATCCATCTGGTTTCCAAGTCCCATAGCATTTCAGAAAAAGAATCTCAATTAAATATCTGCAAAGGATGCAACACGTTTTTACTAGTTTAGATGATATTTCACCTTTTAACAAATGAAATAATCGAAAACTGCTTTTTGTGTTTCCTCATTTTATCTTTTTCTGAAATTAAAACGTAGGTGATGATCTGAAAGATTTCAGTGTGACAAAAAAAGGCAAAAACAGAGGCAATCTTTAAGGGGGAAAACACTCATTTACAGGACAGCAGTTCTCAATCTGCAGCTGGGGCTATTTGTTGAGACTTGTCATATTCAGTAATTTGGCTTTTCATCCTATGATCATCTCTGCCCTCTAACTCTGCCACAAAGGTTAAACACATCTGAATCATCAGATGTGTGTAACAGATCTGAAGCTCTCTGTTGGTGCCTGTTCAGTTCCACCGCCCAACCTTATCCGTAGGGCACTGATATTGTTGGCATATGCAAACTCTGTGTCACGGTAGCCTAGCTGTGTAGATTTGGTTTTCTACTTCATTAACATTGCTAGTACGGCATTATATCCTTATTTAACCTTTTCTACTGTTCTCATTTTTTATTTATTTTTTTATTCCCCTCAGTCGGACTTGAAATGTGTCCAGGATGCCAAAGGAGGCTCGTTTTACAGAGACCATTGTCCTGTTTTAGGTAAGTTAGCCAGTGATGTGTCATTATTGCACCAAATTTCTCACCTCTTATTCTGGTGCAGTGAATTCAAGGGCATTAGGGCAGTTTTTCTTGCACCTATATCTGTTTAGCCACTAGATGGCAGTACTGCACAGTCATGTTGGTCCCAAAATGTAGAACACAGTGAGTGTGATCCATGTTCACTGTGCTTTAAATAAATTCCCTAATAATACAGGGCAGTTCAGTTCACTCACTGAGTTTGATATTATTTTAGGTATTGCAGAAAAATGTGTGGCGTATAGTTTATGTAAAATAACAGTCCAGTATATTTTATTGATCTCCATTATACTTCTCTTTAAGGTCACCTGCAGACTCATAAAGCTTGAAGTGCAACATGTATTATTAATGCATTTAGTTTATCGATAAATTTAAAGTTGCCTTTGCCTCCCAGGTGAGCAGAATGGAAACAGAAATCCGGGTGGTCTTCAGATCGGCGACCTGGTCAACATTGATTTGGATTTAGAGATCGTTCAGTCCCTCCAGCATGGCCACGGGGGATGGACCGATGGCATGTTTGAGACGCTCACAACAACAGGCACCGTGTGTGGCATCGATGAGGACCATGATATTGTGGTTCAGTACCCCAGTGGGAACAGGCAAGTACATTGTAAGACAGGCCTAGATTTACTAGCTATTAGGAAGTGGGGCAAACAAAACTACATTTTATCACGTCTTGAATTTTACTAACCTTTTTTTACTTAAACCCAGACACCGCAAAACGTCCTCAAGTTTCTCTGTTGTGAGAAGGCGTTTTTTTTTATTTTTTTATTTTTTTGATTGTTACGAGTTATAAAAAGATCAGAGTTGAGATTTGAAACTGCATTTAGCATTTTTGTAAATTGTGCACCAAATACAACCCTGCTGTTATCTGCTGGTAGTTTATCTCTTGTTCCTTAGCAGCCTGATTGATACACATATATAGTGTAATAAAACTAGTGCTTCTTTTTTTTTTTTTTTTTTTTTTTAAATTTGCACATTTTATTGACAATTTTTCCATACAAATGTACATACGCTATGTGCTTCCTTTTAAGTAGCTTCTTTCTTTACTTTAATCACCTCATTGTTAGTGGAAATAGCTAACTTTGAGTCTTGTACCCTCAGTAACAGCATCTACACTAATGCTAGCACTGCCTAGTAGAGCTTAGGGATGATATGTTTGCTGATCAGGAAAAGAATCAGGTCTGGATCTATTGGCTCTTTCCTTAAAAGAGGCTTAAAATTGCTGTTGTGACAATCTGCTTGGGATCTTTCTTATCAATTCAGATTATTTTTTTGACAAAAATGTTTGCTCAGAATTTCTATTTTGTGACCCATAAGCCACATGGACTAGTTATGTGGTTTTTAATCGTGCCGTTCTAAAGCATCTTTTGTTTCTACAGATGGACGTTTAACCCAGCAGTGCTAACCAAGGCCAACGTAGTGCGCAGCGGTGAAGTTGCAGCCGGAGCAGAAGGAGGAAGCTCCCAGTTCCACGTGGGAGACCTGGTCCAGATCTGCTACGACATCGACCGCATCAAGCTGCTCCAAAGAGGGCATGGCGAGGGGGCTGAGGCCATGCTGCCGGTAGGTTTACGAACTCTTTAGAATAAACCAGACACCCTCCCGTCTTCTTTCTTTCCTTCACAGCTTGACGTTACTGTCTCCATTTTATAATGTTTATTAATTGTTTCCCAGAGAGACACATTTTATGCTCGTTTTCTCCATTATGCCAGTTTGACTCTTCTCAGTACCTGCTGAGCTTTGATCACTGACCAGGGCTGTTTGCTGCCTGCTGGTTCTCCTATAGTAGCAATCCTTGTTATTGATGACATCCTTGAGGTCAGCCTGACCCAGCTTAACATCATCAGAGAGCAGCTCTCCTATATAGCTATTATCAAGATGATGTCATTTGAAATTGGATGATTATGCCCAGTCCATTTTGTGCTGCTGGTTTCTTTTCTTTTTTTTTTTCCTTTGATTTTCCCCTAATTTTCACAGACTCTGTAACACACAACGTTTATGCACAGCCTGAAGACAGCTACACTTCAAACACTAATGAGTTTGTCACAACACTTTTAAATAGACCTTGGGCAAGGTGGGCCGTGTGCAGCAGATCTACTCTGACAGTGACCTGAAGGTCGAGGTTTGTGGGACTTCCTGGACGTACAATCCTGCGGCTGTCACCAAGATCGCCCCCTCCGGCTCTGCTGTCAGCAATGCCTCTGGAGGTACATGTGAACATGCACTGCTGTCGCTTGGAGAGTATCATATTAGTCCTCTGTCCTCACTGCTCTCTTTTTCTCTGGCACCTACATAAAATCAATCTCTGTTTCCACTTGTTTTCCCAGAGCGTTTGTCTCAGTTGTTGAAGAAACTATTCGAGACGCAAGAGTCTGGGGACATAAACGAGGAGCTGGTCAAGGCAGCAGCTAATGGAGACCTGGCTAAGGTGGAGGATATTTTGAAGAGACCTGATGTGGATGTAAGTAGGACTGTCATTATTAATGATATTAATTTAGCAAAAACCGTTTCGATAAAGCCAAAGGACACATTTTCATCTCGAAAATGTTGTCTGTTTATGTTGTCCAATTTTTTTATTCCTATTTGATAAACCACACCTACTTTTCTTTTTATACATTATTTTTATTTGAACTTTTATAGCAACCATTAATACATTTGCTATATTCTTAGCACTAGAGATACAATGCACATTTACATAGTCAAAGTTTGTATGGGTTCCAATGACATACATAGTTATACATTAATAGACATGATTCAGATGTTTAGGTCAATAACAAATGAGGTTACAAGGTTTACAAAGTCTGATAAATCTCAAACTAATTTGTTAAATATTCCCAGATGACCACATGTGATCAAAGATGTCTGAAACTACTTAGATATTTCACATACTCCAAGGTCAAAAATCAGTCTTATGTGTTTTTAATTTTTGCATTAATTGCATACCACAAAATAAAATGTAACCAATAAATTGTACTTCAAAGTTGTAAAGACATGTATAAAGTTCAAATTCCAGCATTACTGTAATATAATGAAGCACTATGATGATGCTGAACTGTTTGACCTCTGTAGATTAAAAGTACCATTTGCATATTTTGGTAACACTTTATTTGAAGGGGTGTGCGTAAGACTGACATGACACTGTCATAAACATCACATAACATCTGTCATGAACATAAAGAAGTCTTTATGAATGTTTATGACTGTTGTCATGAAGTGTCATTCGGTAAATAATGACACTTCTTTTTTTAAAGGTTTTGTTGGCTCTAGTGGCCTTTATTTGAAAGTAGTTTGACAGGAAAGAAGGTCATGAAAGAAGGGGAAGACATGCGGCAAATGTCACCAGGCTGGGAATCGAACCTGTGACCACCGGCATGAGGACTAAGGCCTCAATACATGGGTTGTGCTTTGCCCCAGCGCCACCACAGCACAAATAATGACACTTCTAATGCAAAGTTAACCTTAAAGTTCAGTGTTTCCCCCAGAAAACGGGCTACGCCTGGCGTTCGGCGCATCGGGGGAGGAGGGGAATCCCAAACAGCTGAAACGGCGCAACGCTAAGCCTGGCAGCAGGGCTAGCAAAGCATGGCGGGCGCCATGCTTATAATACACTGGGGGAAACCCTGAAGTTGTATTGAAAGTCCATTAAAAATGCCAACTTTGCATTACATTATCATAATTTACAAAATCTTGCAAAGTTGGCATTTTTAATGGACTTTCAATGCAACGTTTAGAGCAACTTTGCATTAAAAGTGTCATTATTTACCAAATGACACTTTATGACAACTGTCAAACATTTATAAAGACTTCTTTATGTTCATGACAGTGTCATGTCATGTTATGACAGTGTCATGTCAGTCTTATGCGCACCCCTTCAAATAAAGTGTTGCCCATATTTTACATTTGGTTTATTTACATCTTAGCTACGCAAGTTTATGCGCTTAAAACAGGAGGAAGATAAATCGCTCAGAAATTTCAAGAAACGGTCGACTGTTCAATGTTTTCACATTAACGCATAGAAGCACGGTGTTTGTTTAAACATGCGTCTAGACATTTTCATAAACATTTATGAAGGGGAAAAATTCTGAGCCAGACAGCACGAGGGGATTCGCCAGCTTAAAAACACCCACTTTATCTTTCTGACAAAGTCATCAGGAAACCCCTGGGCTTCGACTCATCAGACGGTGATCATGTATGGCGCTCATGCTGCTGTAATTACGCAACAAAACCTTCCTGTTTATTGTTGCCTATGTTGAAGTATTCCAACACTGTAGACGCTGTGACCTTTGAGATATTGTAAAAACTTTTATGACTTATTTGACCTTGAGCTCGTGTTAGTCATGCTGCAACGAGACTTGTGCCGTTTTTGATAGAACGACACCATGTTTCCTCTTTAAAAATGCAACAGATCTGAACACATCGATAATTGTAGATGAAATGCATTTCTGATCTTCTTTACATCAACTGAGTAGTCTTAGCGTCTCCCTGGATAAATCCTCCCACCAGCACTCCTCTCAGTCAGAAGAACGTTAAGGCAGCCCCAGTGGAGGGACCAAGGAGCTCTGCTGTGCAATGCAGCACAGACCTCGATATACTCTCGCTTTCAAGTGGGGAGCTACAAATCCCACATGGTTGTGGATTATGTTCTGATGCATCCCACAGTACAGGGAAACAAAAAAAACCCAAAAAGTATTTACCACAAGACAAAAACGAGCGGCTTCTAGAGGGGAAAAAGAAATCCTTACATTGAGTCTGCGGTGCTGTCCTCTGTCGGGCCAGGGGAGTGAATGAATGTGCATGTCATTGGTGAATGCTGGCCGGATGCCCTGCTGCCTTTCAGTGGAATTATTTGCTTAAAGCTGAGCACACCGAGTCTGGCCAAGTGATTCGGCTGCCAGGACAAGAGATGTCTCGAGACTCCCAGAGGAGTCCACATTAATATTTATGCTCTCAGTTCTTGCAGTGCTGCAGTTGGTGATGAAAGATGCACGCCCAGCCTTGCATACGCACCTACTCATGCAAACACACCCTCACAAATCTCTTTATATCCTAACAGTGAATTTTGAGCATTAATCAAGCAATCAGTCAATTTTACTAATGGAACACTTTTCATGCCGTTATATGCAATACATAATATTTTATAGAGACAAACGAGCAAGCCAAGCAGTGGAACGATAGCTGCACAAATAGCTTAACTATGTTAAAAAAATAGATATTCACTGATCAGACCTTTTCTGTCTGATACAGATTATATCCCCAAAAGATGCTTTTTGTCAGATTAAAAGTACTTTTTGAAAATGACCTTTCAGCAGGTAGAAAACATGCGTATAATTCAGCTCACATCTTTGTTTTAAAAAAAATACTGGTCTGGTGTAATATTTTAATTTTAAATGCCATGTTTTCATTACATGTAAGGGAAAAGTCATCATAATTAACACAATTAAAGCTTGAGGAAATTAATTTAATGTGTAATAAAAGTAATACAACTCCAAGAGACTTTATTCATTAAAATTAAATGAAAATTTGCAAGGGCCAAAGAAACATAATATCAACTTAGAATTTGATAACAGTATCTAATAAATAAAATGAACTAAATGTGGCTAGGCAGAAGTAGTAAAATATAAAAAGCTGGAAAAGACTAAAAAGATAAATTAATTTACTTTGAGAAATATTGACACTCGGTTGTCATCAGATGTTGAGGAATCCTGTTAAAGATGAACGCAGTGACAGCAAGATGACGCTCCATTACGATGTGATGTTTAGTTTTCAGTTTTTGTTCTTGGCTCCTGAAGAAGAACTTTCCTGAAAGACCTGAGCAATATGTCTGGTTTTCAAAGATTAAAACTGAATATTGAAATGCAGTCATATTTCTGATTGCAGGTGAATGGACAGTGTGCGGGACACACTGCGATGCAGGCGGCCAGTCAGAACGGCCACGTGGATGTCCTAAAACTGCTGCTGAAACACAACGTTGACCTAGAGGCCGAGGTTGGTTTCACTTGCGTTCATTTATTCCAAAAAGTGCACTTTGGTATTTTTTTAAGCAATAAGAAATGGAGAAATATGTGATACGTGTGTTTCTTTATCTTGGCTGTGCTCAGGATAAAGATGGAGACCGGGCGGTGCACCATGCGGCGTTTGGCGATGAAGGCTCCGTCATCGAGGTGCTTCACCGGGGTGGGGCTGACCTGAACGCAAGGAACAAGCGAAGGCAGACCCCGTTACACATAGCGGTCAACAAGGGCCATCTACAGGTGGTTAAAACCTTGCTGGATTTTGGTTGCCATCCTAGTCTTCAGGTAATTATCACCGTCTACATTTTCAAAGTAGGAAATGTCAGATAAGTGAGGTTTGAGCTCAGTTTTGGCAGTTCAGCAGAGAGCAATGTTGTTTTTAATAGATTAGTTACAGGGCAGTGAGTAACATCAGGTTTCCCTTTTAGGATTCAGAAGGTGACACACACCTCTGCACGATGCAATTAGCAAGAAAAGAGATGACATGTTGTCAGTGCTGCTGGAGGCCGGCGCAGATGTCACCATCACTAACAACAACGGGTTCAATGCCTTACATCACGCTGCCCTGCGAGGAAACCCAGGTATGTGACAGTTTTCTGCAGTAACGGTTGTAGTGCGAGTAATGAGGATGTATTTAGGCGGGCTGTGAGGAGGTTAAATCCTCAGGATATCACTAAATGCTTGATGCTTTCGATAACAGCTGGTTTGGTTGCTGCATTTAAAACACAAAAATCAGTGGAGTTTGGGGCACAAACAGCAGAGTCGTATCTGGAATGCAAAAAATGTCAAGCTTCATGCAAAAAGGAGGGTCAAGTTTAAAGCCACAGCGCTCTGCCTTTTCACTGCAGGGAAGGAAGCAACTCTGGCAGAATCACTCATTTGTTACTTAATCAGCTTCTTTTACAGAAATGGACTCTGATGTAAGCAGCTTTTGAATATCTGGCATTAGACCCATTGATGCTGTGTTGTATTCGCTGTAAAGATTAATTTGCTTCCTTCTAAAGACCCCTTCTCCTTTTGAATGAAGCGTTTTAAACGAAGTTCTTGAAGCAGATTTTTCCCTTCACAGATTCTTCTCAAGCTCTAAAGTAAGACCATTAAAAGTTAAATAAGTGTAATTGCGCTGCCTCGCTGGGGACATTTTGTTTGTTACCTCAATTTAATTTCAAGTTATTCTTTAAGGCTGCCACCATTACGCCAACAGATGGCCGGGTCTGTTACGTTGAGTACTGGTAGTTTAGCTTATAGGCTTTAAAGTTAATTTGTAGTTTCCTTTAACTGTTATGCTTGTCCCTCACCATGTGTTGTGAGCAGAGGCTGGCCTGAGGAGGCTGCTCTCTGCAGCAGTATTTCATCTTGTCCTTGGTCGCTGCTATTCCAGGCAGGTTGTTGTTGTTTTTTCCTGTTATTACTTAGAGAATGTAAAGGTGGCTAAGAGAGGAGACTCTGAATGAGACTGATCGTTCAAGATCTTTTAACATGATGGATTTAGATGTAGAGCGTTAAAAGTGATTGTTCGCTATAACATTTGACTATATGCTTGACATTTTGTGTGTGTTCTTCAGGAGGGAAACTATTCTGAACATCCACAGTTTGATTTGATTTAAGATTAGCTCTTTTAATTCTTAGCGCTTCAGATTTACCACACATTAGCATACATTTTCCACCACTATTCTATATATTATAAAACTTTTCAGATTTTTTCGCAGTGACTGTGAAGCTGTTAGGCAGCCATATTGAGAGCTTGAGGTTGGTAAGAAACCTCGAACTTTTCCTCGTTAAAGTTTGATTTCATAAGAGCATTTTCTTCCTGTTTAGCCTGGAAATTCAACATTTGAGGGAGACAAAAAGGAATGGATAATTTGATTTTATTCTTTCATGATCTGCCTGACAATGTTGCAGCTGGTGTATGATCTCAGCTGGTTTTGCAGCTGCGCTCTGCCTCTTCACTATGTTAGTGGTGCAAGTCTTTTTCATGGCTCTGCTAAACCGAACAATACAGGCATGTCCCAAACCAGTAAAATGAATACTTTGGAATTTTTTTTCAGTTGTTTTATCACTACAGTATGACATTTAGTCTGTAAAAAAAAACAACCAAAAAACACATTCTCTATGACTTAAGAATTATTGGCGTTAAGGTGGATCACCTGCCATGATTCATGGCTCCTTTCTACAGCTGCTGCACTGTGGAGGAGCTAATTAAAATCCATCGCTCGCTGCACAATAACTGATTTATTGATGCATACTAACATTTAAACAAGTATGTTTATTTTATCAACATATACTGTCTTAAAATTCCCTAAATTGGTTGCAGCTTGAGTCGCGTGATATATCAGTGTCTAATACTGCATTTGCACAGGACTGCTAAGATCCAGTATTTGTCAGGATATTATATTTCAAGTGCCATGCATTCAAATTGTGCATGCTAGTAATATATATATTTAGCCTTTTTATTTGACTGCCCTCTATATCCACATTTTTATGTTTATTTTTATTGGCAGAGATACAAAAGCTCCCATTAGTGGGGACATTGTGATAAAATAAAAGCAAAAATAAACGTGCCAAGTCCATTAGATTCTCCGAGTAAGTTTAGTGAATACGTAAAAGTTTTTTTCTAAAGAAGGAAAGAAGAAAAATAAAGCTCAAGACTTCTCGGTTGACCTGTACTGTAAATCATTTAGTTTATTTAATAAAAGTAATTATGGAATATTTAAAGAAAGGCTGAGTAAAACACAGCCAATTTGAATTGTAGATATTTAAAAGCAGAGGGTGCATAATTTGTTTTATCAAAGCAGCTTTCAGAACATACGGTAGAAAGCTGGTTTTCAGTAGGAGTCATTGATTTACAGGCAAAAAGTGCTGGAGTACAGCATTTTCTATATCAGGGCTTCGGTGGTGTTGTGTGTGCATTACCTGCCTCAGTCCACACTCTGTCCCCTTGCTTTCAGAGAAACAAAGATATATGTCCCCATCTCCAGTATTCCCATTTACTTTTATTTCACGCTCGAGCTGCTGCAATATTGGAAAGAGAGTCCACAAGTCCTAAAGCCCCCCAAATCTCTCCCTAGGTCCAAGTGAAAGCTCCTCGTCCAAGCGTGTTTAGTGGAGAGACAGTTGTTTCGATTGATTGCTTTGAGGAATTTTTGCCATAGAATCATATTTCTTAAAAAGTACTGATGTTGGTCCATAAGAAATAGTTTGAGTGGAACGCTAATCAAGGGTCTTTACATAGAGATTATCACATGAAGACCACTGACAGAAGAAGTATAACTTTAGGAACTGAATTTACTTCTAACATTAAAGCATCAGTACAGGCTGTTCTGGCATGCGTGACATAAACAAGTCCAAAATATTATTTAGTCCATCAAACTTTATTTATATTGCTAGTTATGAACATTCAGATAATACTGTAAAAATAAAGTGCTTTACAAGATTAATAACGAATCTATTCCCAAGCAAGCTAACAAAACAGTTTAAAAGATTCAGTTAAAATGGAGCAAAGCACGTTAAATTTCAGTCAGAATAACGATTGTTACAGACAAATCATCAGTTTTTCACCACATAGCTACACTGAAGAAACGGCAAATTGGATTTTAAAAATTAATATTCAAATAAAAATTTGAAACATTTAATAAATACAATGGGTTCATAAACAAAAGTACAGTGCATTAGCAAGTATAACTAAAAAGCACAAGTCAATTGTACGACAGATGTTAGTGTTATTGTTTAATTAAATATAAATATATAGCATGCTCTGGTGGTGTAGGGTTAAGGCGCGACCCATGTACAGCGGACGAAGGACAAAGACCTCGACGACTTTCTCACACAACCCACTGTCCTGTCACTTCACCATCACAGAAAGGCCACAAGAGCCAAAAATAAATATAAAAAAAGAAGCAAATAAATTAACCCAAATTGAAACGTGTATTAGATTATTTTTCCCTGAAAAGCAAATGCTGTTATTTCAAGTCAGTTGTAACACAGACATAAGCATCTATAAAGAAAACCCCCTGAAAAAGACACTTTTAAATGCCCTTAAATTATAGAAGAAACAGTAAAATATATTAAATAACCTATTTAAGAAATAAATATGAAGTAAGAAAGCAAATTCAAATTGGTGTAAAAGTAAAGCTGCATTTGCAGTTTAGCCATTAACACACAACTCTGATAGCACAGAGACAGATATGAATCACTCAAGGGTGTCTTTTAATTAGAAAAATATTGCTAGTTATGAACATGAAATTCTTCCATTTGGGTTTAAGCAGACAATCTGTCAAATCCCTGTTGTCTGCGTGTGTAATCTGCTGAGTTTTAAGACTGTGGCTGGGTTATACAAGTGTAGAAAGTAGACTGAAGAAGATTCATAGGAAGAACTCGGTGGGTGACGAATGAATCTTTCAACTTGAAGTCCCGAACACCGAGAGAAATCAGCTCTACTCACCAGGGAGTCCTACCAGACTTTAGCTTGTTCGTTACTCAAACACACACCAGTACAGTGTAAATAGCGATGTATTTTTGAACTGTTAAAGGTTTTCTTTGTGATCTATGTTGTGCATTGCGTTTTGTGCATTCAGCATAGCCACGGCTTACACAACCTCATATGTGTCCCTCCATCAGGCTAACAGAAGTCAGTAGCTCCTGCTGTACTGTAAGCAAAAGATTAATATCCCATGACCCGTAGATGGGCTTTAAACAAGTCCTGCCGCTGCTTTTGGTAGCCGTTTAGATGCCACCTCTTTGTAATACCCGCTCATCTGCATTTTCTGTGCAGCTCTGAGCTTTCTTTTAAAATGGGTTGATATAGACAACCCCCAAAGGGTAATTGGCCTATATGAGGAGATGGAGGAGTCTGCAAGCCTTCACACTGTGCTGTTTAAACCAGAGAAGCTTTTGGAACGTAATGTCAGAACTAACAGCCTGCAGCAGAGTTGAGATGTTTAAAATGGATCTTAATTGTATAGAAAATACAGTTCTGGGCATTGGAATGTAATGAACATTTAAGAAAGGTGAATTATGATGTATTTTTGAACCTTTCGTCATAACTGGCATGTCTTCAGAAATATGCTTTCTCACAAAGGTTATATATAATGCATTATAATTAATATCCAATGACGAGTAATATAAATTTTCATTACCCATACAATTGATTTAAAGAAATAATCAGAGTTTTATACTGTAAAAAATAAGCCATTGTTGTTTTAGATGTACAATATTTATTTACAATCTCTGGTGTGTTTGGTCTATGTTTAAAGCTTTTGGATTGCTGACCATCTAATGAAAGTCATGCTATCTAGTGGATTAGTTAGCAGGACACTCATAGATTCTCACACAGACACATTGGTGTTGTATTTCTGACAAAGTGTTTGCTGCATGCCTATGCCCTGTTACAGCTGTTTGTAGTCTGGTGTGGAAGAGAGGCAACCCTGAGTCAGGAAAAGAGGACAATAACCCAATTTTGCATGTGGATCAGTGTTTTTTTTTAATTTTTATTATTAAAAAAAGAAGACAGACGTTACAGTCACCAAACATACCAGATGATAATAGCTCTGTTCTTATGCAGTGAAAGGTGTCAAACCCAGTCCTGGATCCTGTAGTCATCAAAGCATAGCTACAGCTGGTTGAAGGGGACCAAATCCATTCAAGAGGTGATTTGGTTCCATTTTACCAGCTTTAGCAAAGCATTGTTTCACAGTGTACCTGTTGGTAAGAAATACCTTCAGATTTTTTTTGTTTGTTTTCAAAGGATTTGCCCCATAAATAGGCTAACATTTGAAAAACATTTAGCAGCTTAATAGATTTCACCACTCATCTCACTAGCTGACGTGATCAATAGTACACCCTCTTAATTTCACTTTCCACTCACCTTCATCAACCCATCTGACACCCCAGGTATATTAAGCACCTTCAGCCCATTTACCATCACACCAATAATACATAGGTACAGCTTATCAAGCTGAGCTGCCTCCAGTGCAGTCTATTAATCTTCCTTGCCATTTTTCCAAGTTTTACCCCTTCTGTAGACTGTGAAAATGTTCAGAGAGAGAGGAAAAAAAAAAGATCATAATAATCTGTGGCAGTACACTTGAGTCAAATGTCCTGGAGTCATGAAGCAATTACAGACTCTGACAGATGGGCCCCGCTGCAAGCACGCTGCTGCTCCGGTCACCGAGACGGCCAACAGACAAACGCAGAGGCAAAAGTACATACACAAGTTCTGTTACTTGTGTTCCTACAGCAGCACTCGCGGGTGTCAAGTCCCAACATTAATTTACGCCACTCTTTTAAATCCTCCAGGCTGATTTGCCTTGTAGAGCGTTCGGTTTGAACAGTAACTCAAGATTTTATTTCACCATTTTTTTACTGTAGCAAGGGACTCAATATATGTGTGCACTGAATGATCTCTTGCTTTTCCTTGGAGAGAATCCAGAATTAAAGTAAAATGATTTGGGAGTCCTAACATAAGACAATGCTTGTTTAGAAAAAAACATCACTTTTCACACATTGCCTTGCTGCTTGTCTTGTATATTTTTGCACATTTAGACAGAATCCAGCAGCATAACTAGACATGCACCAGTTATTAGACCAGCAATTAGAATCTGACATATTTTTTCTAGATCAGCTCTGACTAGAGATCCTCAGGTCACTTACGGAAAATAAATAATTTTTTTAAATCTGTCCATTACATGCATCACATAGGGTGCATTATAAGCATTAGCGCATATTTTGTGAGGTTTAAGTTTTGCTAAATATTTTGGGGATAATTTTGCAATTACTTCAGTTTCTATTTGGTAGAGAGGGAAGTTTAAATCTGATGGCCTACTACATGTTTCTCCACTAATGTAGTCCTTCAAATAAAAAAATAAAATAAAATAAAATTGGCCTTTATCAGTATACCTCTAAATTAAATACTCTGTTCTCCCTCACTAGCATGCAAATAGTCACTGCTACACGTAATTTTTAAATTTAATGCACAGTTACCTGACATTTATTAGATATTTTTTTAATCAGAGCCTATTTATTTCTAATATCTCAGTTGTTTTTGTCACCACATTTCACAAGGGCCACGAACACAGTCTGCTACTATAATTATTGACTTTTTCTGTCAAGGCACAAATGATATCCTCCAAGTGGCCGGTGACAGCTGAGCGATATACAGCCTTGCTTGTAGATAGCATGGAGGTCAACATAAGGCCAGCTTGATATGGCACACCAGGCAGGTCTATTTGTAACATACACATGCACATTCATGCTTGCTTACTTACACACATTCACTCCAGAGTCAGGTGGTGGGGCTGCTCAACTCATTTAAGGGCCATAACAGGGCAAAAGCCAGGGGCACGACAAGCACCAAGCATTTGATAATGTCAGCATCTGCTGGGTTTGTCACTTAGACAGCAGGTCAAGGCTATTGAGATGGCCTGGTGAAACGTGCTGGGCATGGCTGACAAACTCGGACCCGTCTGAGTTTCTCTACAGAAAACAGTACTGAACGAACAGAAATTTCAGACAGATGGATGGGTATAAAAGGTTCATTAACTAGAAAGGAACTTTGTTTATCGTCTAATTATCATCATGTGAGAATTTCATTTTAAGTTTGAGTCTGCAGGTTAGGTTTTCTCGTTTTCTCAGTAAATCTAACTCATTTCTTTTGTCTTATTTCCAACTGTTTGAGTTGCTTATTATTTGGTGCATCTAGGAGGGGGGTTGCTGAGCATGACTCTTTAAGAACCAGTTTTATGGTGTGCAACGAAATAAAATTAGTCTAAAGTCACAACCTTTGTACGCTCCTCTAAAATTCAGATAGCTGTCATTTTGACCTGCTCTTAAAAAGTATTGTTACAAGTTAATTAACTTAATAGTATTAATAATTTTAGGTTTTAGAAGTAAGAAAAACAAACTTTTACAAAATGGAATGGATATTTTTATTGTTGATTTCTAAAAAATGAAGAGGGAAAAAACATGTAGTATGTAATCTGATAAAAAAGTGTTCATTGTTCATTAGTTGAATTGTGTCGTAGTAATTATGCAGAAATTGAATTAAAAATCAATCAAGAGCTGAAACTTAATTACCTCTTTTTATAATGCTCATCTTCTTAGTTTTGGCCAAAGTTATTTCAAGCCACTGTTGAGGGGCTAAAAAGCTGCTAGTTGCAGACCCCTGGTATAGGTTGAGTCTTTATTTTTTTATTTTTTTGCTTTACTTAATCCATCAAATCTGTTTTCAAAATGATTTCTAAACAGTTTACCTCAAATGTGTCTAATTTAAGCTTAAAGAATTGTAGCTACTAGTAATACTACAAATATCAATAGTATCTTTACAGTTTTCTGTCAAAACAAAAATTATGTAAATTATCTTGACACAAAACGTAGTTTTTCTTTCAGATTCAAATTCATATTATATCTAAAAATAGTTTCTAGTTTTGTCGTATCTATAAAAAATATCTGTAAAAATAAATCTTCATCTTTTTGCAGTGAGGTAGCTTTTATTTAACCTGGCGTCAAGATATGGTAATGAAAATTTGTTTGCGAAGGCATCTAAAATATTTTAAAGAGAAATAAACTTGTGCTAATGTTAGCCTGTCCCTCATTTTCTGATCTGAGCAAAGGACAGAGAAATGGGGGCCGGAGTGGGTGAAAGTGCTAGATATGAATAGCTCACCATGCAAACAACTGCATGCTAAGCTACCATGGTCCCCTCACCTCAATTCTATCTCTGTACCTCTTCCCATATCAGTTGCCTTTCTTTTTGTTTGAACCAGTCAACAATTGGAATCAGCTGACAGGCCAGAGCTGACCCTGATCCTGCATTGTCACTTTTTTGATGGTCTAATCTGGCTGCCATGCGGCCCGGCAAAGCATTTGGCAAGCATAGCAAACGTGAACAATGAGAGCAGGACTCAGAAAAAGGGAGGGGGGAGTTGGCGTTAGGGGTGGGGGGCTCATGGGGAAGCAGGGTTGATGCGGGGTGGGGGTTGTGGGTAAGGGTAAGAGTAACAGAGGGCAGTTGTAGTTAAGATTGTTAACATAGAATCCACACAATGCAGCAAAAGCACCATGTTTTTCTGCCTCATCAGCAGCATCTTTGCTCTCCTTCAGTTTCATGTTTATTTTTGTAATTTAAAGGGAGCAGCAATGTTGGAGATTTGATCCAAGTCACCTTGCTTGAGCCTTGCAGGAGCACTGGAAAAGATTATGGTATTAATAGTTGGGAGCAGCTCGCTGCGTACCACTCACTGCTGAGTGAAGTTGGTGCTAAGTTGCAGTTGGCTGACTGTCAGAAGCCGTAATGCAGCAAAATCAGCCAAGAATGAAAGGAGGCCCCAGTTTGTACAGCAAGGTCACAAGGAATCTCCACATTGTCATAGGTGGCAAATACCGCTACGTGACGCTGTCAAAAGAAGCTCGAGACGGGATTTCAACCCTTCTTATACTAACTTATGTTATTACCCAATGAATTGTCGCCATATCTTGGATGAGAGCTTTTTATTGGCCAAGTCAGCTAGTTTGGGAAAGCATTAAGTTCCCTACAGCGATTACTGCTGCAGTGAAGCTGCCTAGAGACAGTATAGGTAATGTATGAGTCTTAGCGCTCATTCTCTCCCCCCCCTCCCCCAACTTTACATTGTTAGCCTATATAGACACACAAAGAATCAAAAAACAGCAGCAAAATATCTTTAAAACACATTTTTAGAATGAGGACTTGCACCCCACCAAGAATACATACTTCTTTACATTCCATAGCTTTCATATGTTCATATGGGTACATAAAGAAGTATGTACTCCGAGGAGGTAATCTTTTTGAAGTGTTCTCACCTTTTCTTTTTTTTTTTGCCAAGGTCAGGAAGTTGGGAGCAGACTTTTTTTTTTCTCCCACTGTTCCCCTCTCCCAAGTATGGTAGTGTGCACTGTAAGGTGACTTTGAGTGTAAATTCAGTTCAACACTCAAGGCTTTCCTTTGGTTGCCATGTAAGGCTGAGCAGTCTGTCCGCCCGCCCCTGAATGCAACAGAAACTTTGCAGTCCATACCATAGTCGACCGTCCCGACAAATCCCAATGCTTGTCCTCCAGGCAGCTGAGACCGGTCTGCAAGGTTGAGAGGAGAGCAGTTGCAATATTCTACGGGCTGGAATTCTTGAAGAGACAAAAGAGCAAAAAAAAAAAAAGTTCATGATTTATCATGAGTAGGAGTTTCCATTGTTTGATGTTTCCTGGCAGCGGCGTCGATGCGCCTATATATGAAGGGTCCCACTGATGGACTGAACGTTTCCGCTTCTCTCCGCCCACTTGCATGCGTATCTGACTTCTTCGCTGTGGTTTTGTTGCCCCAATTTTCACACCATTTTCTGTCCCAGTGCTGTTTCACCAGTATGCACAACTCTAACGCCGGTCCCTTATCTCACTTGTGTCAGCGGCGTCCCCCCTGTGGCTTTCTGGAGTGCTTGCTGATGTTTGAAAACGACGGTGATCCAAGTTGAACAGGAAGCTATTGTGAGCAGGATTTGGGCTTTAGGCGTGCGGGCAGGCCATAGGTCACATGAAGCCGCTAATGCCCACTCAGCACTTGTGGATTGGTCCTCGGTGCGCCCCCCTCCCTGCCAAATTGCCCACCCCTTTACTCTCACTCTCCCCTCGTTTAGTAGATCATCATTACATGGTTATGCTTTCTCACTCAATTTCACCAGTCTGCCTTTCTACCTGAACCAGACCTTATGTTGCAGAGCGAATCAGTGAGTATTTGCATGGAAGTGAGAACTGTTCAGCAGCCACGCTAATGAGTCTTTACCCCCAAACCTGCACATTCCACAAGTTGACGCTGCCTCCCGCCACACTAAGCTGGCCATCAGGCTGAACACTAAGGCAGTTGGTTATGGGAGCCTAGTTTTTAAAGTTGGGAGACTGTGTGGTAGAGAGTTGAATTAAGGAGCAGTGGTGCAATGCTTTTGCAGTGGAAGGGTTTTGGAATAGTAATGAGAGAAGGTGTGAGCAGAGGTGACAGCTGTTCTCAGCACAAAGGTAGGGCTGGGAAGGTGGAGAAGCCCAGTCCGGAAGGTGTGACGTTCTGTTTAGGAAATGTCACAGCTGCCCGAGAGGGTGAGCACATACGGAGTTAGGGGCGGTGAAATTCCTTCCTACGCGCACAGGGGCAGACCAGCGAATTAGCCGGGCGCTTGCTGTGTCTGCTGCAGTACCGCGTACCCCGCATGCCCTGCCTAGCCCACAGCAGGAGGAGTGGGAAACTGGGTTACAGCCCCGAATGGTGTAGGTTTATCCCGTGTCACACATCTATTCAGCTGACCGTTGCTGCCAAAATTGGCCCCCCTCCTCAGTCGCCTGTCCCCCTCCCTCCATGCACATCTGTATGACACTGCTCACAGCTGTGTGCTGTCAATCCGCTTTTCTCCCACTCGGGACTCATGACCTGCCCGCTGCTCATTACTCCTGATACTTTCTTTTGCCTCTCTGGTCGCTACATTCCATCCTTCTGCCCCCGTCATCAGCGCACCCTGGTCCTGAAAGTGTGGCAACTTACCTCCGGTGACCAAACCCACACCCAGTGTTTTTGTTTAAAAAAAAAAAAAGTATAAACAACATTCAAAAAGAAATTCAAACAACACTTCAAAAGTCGATGTAATTATAGAATCCTTGAGGCAAGACCTCTGTAAAAGCTGCCGGATGCAGAGGGTGCATCGTCTTCCGTTAACAAGTCCGTCATTAGATAGCAGCAGAGCTGCAACCATGAAGCCTAATGAGCCAAAGAGCTCTGCTGCTGCAGCATGTCCGGCCAGTGCCAGGAACACAAGAGAGCGAAAGCGAGCAAGACAACAGAGGGAGGCGGGAGTGGGGGGGGGGCAAGATGAGGGAGATAGAGTGGAGAGTGCAAAAAACTGGGATAAAATCCATGTGGACCATAGCAACTCCCCCAGCTTCTATTTCTACGAGTCCACCTGCATCTTCTCTTTGTCCATACTTTTTCCTTTTATATCACCTTCATTTATTGTGTTGTTTAAAGATAAGAGGAACAAGCGCGGGAGACGATAAAAGCCCCAAAAGGTGCTTTCTCAGGTTAAGTTGTGTCCTGGTGCTGCTGCTGCTGCTGCTGCAGAACGGTACATTCCACTCCCTCTCTCGGCTATGCGGCTCAGAGGCGAACCATGCGCCTCACACGTCCGAAGAAGAAGGGAGGCAAGAGATGGGACAGGAGACGTCAAGGCCCATCAGGGGTAAACTCCGTCCAAAAGCCAAAGAAGAATATATATTACCTGTCAAATCAGTTTTTTCATCCGTGCTGCTCCTCTTCTCCTCCCCTCCTTTTCTGTAGTGAAGAGAGCCATAATGACCTAGAGAGCGCTCCAGCTGCTGCAGCCATCGTGTGTGCCGGGTGCACGCCTGACTCGCTGATTCAGCTTCTATGTTTGGGGGGAGGCGGTGGCGGTGTGGGGGATGACAGGCGGGTTGAGTGCTACAGTCAGAGAGGGAAGGAGGGGGGGAATAAAAAAAAAGGGAGGAAGAGGCACACACACATATATACATGTATACATTCCTACACATACGTAAGTCATACCTTCAGAGGAGGAAGATGCAGAGCTGCAGTTTGTTGAAGAAGGGGTGGGAAAAAAACTGCAGCATTTTCCTTCCCATCCTATGCATTCTACGGGAGGAAAACTGGGAGGATGCCCTTATCAGTTGAGGAAGCAGAAAGTATAGCAGCCACTCTCCCACTCTGCCTTTCTCTCTTTCCATCGTCACTCCGCAAGCACCGGAGCTTCATCCTGCTCCTGAACTCAGCTGCTGCTCCTCACTGGAACTTTGTCTAGCAGATTTAGATCAGAGAGTTTACAAAACATTTGAGAGCAAATGTGACAGAAGCATGTGAATAGTCATCTGGAGAAAAACACAGGTGTATTTTTAACCTCTCTCTCATATATAAGTAGCATATTTGGTGATGCGATTAATGAAATATAAGAAACAGAGTTAATTTTTTATGTCAAAATAAAAAATAACCCCCCCCCCACACAATATTATAACAATAAGTTATAAATGATAAATAAATGCTTTTGTTATTGTTGCCTTAAAGTGAGGATGATTTTGAATAATCCTGGCAGCTGCATTGTTAAAATAAGAATAAGAATAAAATTATCATAATCAACATAAATCACATATCCTTAATTATGACCAGGATTGTGTAATTTTTTTTCTTCTCCATTTTAGTGTTCCCACAATGTGGCATGTGGATTGCACGGGTTTTCTTTAAACCGTTTCCACCATTCAGTAGAGTGGAGGACTCTACTGAATGGTGACCACTTTGTAGAGAGCCAAGCATTTCAAACACGCCTCAGCTCCATGTTGCCGCGCTGCTCCTGTGTCTTGTCTCACTACCTCCCTTGACCATTTTTAGTCAAGCAGTGCAAAAAATAGTTCCCACTCTGCTCTTCTTCTTGCCCCACCCACTCCATATCCCCCAGTCCCCACCTTCCCAACCGAGGCTCCGGGAAGCCTCCCATGCAACTAGCTCCCGGCCCATCGATTCCACTCGCCTGGAAGGAGAGAGCAGCGCTAGACCAGATAGAACCCCTCTACCATTTGCTGCGCTATTTTTAGTAGCTCCAAATAAAGTGGTCTTCTCGTGCTTCCACTTGTATATACTTAAACCCCTCCCCGCTCCCCCTTGTCTCCTGTTTTGCATCATTACCACCAGCTTTACTGACTTCTCCGGTACCACCTTCTTGCTCTCTGTGTCCTTTTGACTCACCCCAGGTCCCTATCACTCCCTCTTTTAAAATAGAGTTGGAATTCACTGCTTATGGTAGATCTTCTGTTTTATCACTGCTAAACTTAGAGTAGGTGCACGTTGGTGAAATTGGGGATAAAACACAGAGAACCATGCGCAGTTTGGAACAAAATAAAATATTTTCTGATGTATTAATTTACTTATTCTGCTTTTGGAGACACAAGAAGACAGGCGGAAGCCCCACCTCTGAGGTGCTGGAAAGTTTGGATTGCTTTCTCCTTTTTTGAGTTCTCATTAATTTTCAAGTATCTTTTTCAAGCTTTCCCGAGGCGCGCCCACTGAAGAATCTATTTAATTAGTTGGACTCATCATGCTGCACATTCATTCTGTACAGGAGCAATGTCCTCTTTGCCCTCCCTTGTTCTTCAGTCTCTTCTCTACTCCTTTTATACCTACAGCTTCCTTTCGGCTCCTCCACATGCTGCTACACAGGTCCTCTTTATGGGATTTCTTGCTGTTTAAAGCAAATAGCATCATGTCCTGGCAAGAAATGGGCATTAGCATGCTCTTTCATGCAATCATATGGGAATCGGGTCTGATTGATTGGACTTTCCATGAGCCTAAAATTAGTCCCGCAATTCTACGGTTCTTAAATTGCTAAGTTTTCAGCAATTCCACAGTAATTTTGCACCTAGTCACAGTTGAAACTAAGGCTTATTTTTTTTCTTAATGGGGATTAGAGAAGATCAATATGGACTTTAGATTTAAACGCAGTATATATTTGGCATTTTTTTAAATTCGTCAGTCACTTTTGCCATGCATCTGTCAACATACCACCAGAATGTCTTAAAAATAACTTCTCTATAATCAAGAGTATTTCAATACATCAGTTGCATTAAGTAGTGAAATTTCTGTGCCAAATATCACACAGTAATTCCATTCAGTCATATGTTCAAATATATATGTGTTGATAATCTCATGGAACCAACATTGAAAAAAGTTACACAAATAGCAATAGTTAATAATTTCCACTACTGGTGTTCATTGTTATTGCTATATTTTTTGGGATGTATCACCAGTGGATATGTCTAATTTTCTATTTAGCTGGTGTTTTTGTTTGAGAAGAAACATATTCATTTTCAGTGAGACCTGTCTAAGACCCTTGTAATTAAAATTAAAGATATTATTAAGTCACAAAATAAATGTAAAATTGCTGACAAATGCATGTCTTGCAGCAGAAACAGGTTGATTTTTTACTTGACCTTCAACCATAGGTATTTTTTTTCTGAAATTGTTGCACTTGGTAATAGTTCTGTATTGACAGGGATAAATTCTAACAATTAAAATAATACAGTAAATAAATAAAAATGATTCATGTCATGTGTACATCTTGCACACTCAATGTGTTTTTCCTCTAATGGTCTTGAAGATAGTTTTCAGCCAGCCATCATAATCCTTGTTCTTAAGCCTGACCTTGTTAAACTAAAAACACTTTCCACTGGTGAAATATTTGGCAGAATTCAAATCCCAAAACAAATCACAAAGTGGTGTATTTGGGACACAAGCTCTTTGAGTGATAACCTCCAGCCCTTCCATTTTTGTGTAATAACACCCAAATCCCTTAGCTGGAACTTAATCACATTTAAGATGTTGCCATATAACATATGGCAACATATGTTATATGTTATAAGTTAAGATCCAGTTTGAGACTTTCTAAAACCTAAAATTGAAGTGTTAAAATTGTTCAGGTTTCTTTTAAAGGCCCTACCAAAAGCTTCAGCTCAACTTTAGCTACAATTTGCAGTTAGAACAAATTTAATAAATGCACAGCTTCAGCAAGAAATGATAAATTCCTAAGTAGAGCAAAGCAGATCTCTCTTAATAACAGTTCAACCAAAAGTTAGTTTCCTGGGAGCCTTTTCCCTCCTCACTAAGTTGTGCTTTTTATCCTCTATCCAGTTGCATTATCATCTGAGCTGAGGATGCCCTTGTGGCGTTGTTTATTCCCTCTTTGGGTTTCCACTCTGCTTGTTGTAGCCACCCAACCCACCAGTTTAATCTCAATTACATCCCGCCATCCCATCTGCTGCTGAAACACAACAGCATGGCTTATGTCTTCCCTCCATGATGAATAGCGCAGGCTGAATGTTTAGCTGAGCAGTTAATCGATCAATAAGAAAAGGGTCTAAAGGGTCTACTAATGGATGTTTTGTTTCATTGGATGAACACTAGGTCAGGATTTGCTTTCTATGAGTACTGTTTAAAATCTATTTCCATGACAATGTGAAAGTATTCATGAGGGTTAATCATTTGCATCTTTTATACTCAAAAAGTAAAAATTTGCTTGGAAATGAATAGAATATTTACAGAAACATAAATGTTGTGTTGCTTCTCAAAAGTTTACATACACGCTTTTGATGATGCATTTGAACTTATTTTCCAAGGTAAAATAATCATACAACTTGTATTAAATAATACAAGTTTAATTTATACATACGTTAAATTAATCGAATTATACATACGAGTTCAAATTTATACACACCGAAGTATTTGGTTAAATGTCTTTTAGGAAGTTGCGGGAAACTTACACACTTTTTGTTGCCATCAACATAATTCTGGTATATGTTCTGGAATTTGACCTCTATTTCTATCAGAAATTGACATTTTTATTGGTTTGTGTCCTGGTCCTCTCAACCCTGTTGAAAGTTTTTGAACTGTTAAAAGCCAAAAAAGTGAGGAAATCAGCCAGTTTAAATGAACGCCAGCATTTCTACCAAAAAGAATGGTCTATAAAGAAATATTATGGCTATGGCATAAAGAAAATGTGCATTCATTAAAATTCATGGACCCAAATGAGTTAAGATTTTAGTTACACCATCGTTCTGTCCAGTAAAAAGTTTAAATGGATTGTTAAAATTAAATTTGACTACCACTGTATCTACCATCCAAGCAGCATGGACCAGCAGAACCTTGTTGTGTCTGGGATGTTCTACTGTGAGTGCATTGCACAACCAACAAAGGTTTTGCCAATCCAAAAAATCTTTAGCACATCTGCTTCAGGGGATTGATTTGGGTTGCTTTGGAAATTTAAGACTGTAAATTATTTCCCAGAGTTCTTGACATTTGAACGCTCTTAAAAAAGCTAACCCATCATGCCACTAATATAACATGCATGCGACAAACCTTTCTTACTGTCCATCTCCTTCTTCCGATGTATTATTAGAAAAAAAATAGATGGGTGATATAACTCTGTTAGAGTTGTACATTTAACGTTTTGTTGCTCCTCAAAGTGTTCTGAAAATACAACAGTTATAGTCTGAAACCCTGACCTTCGCTCATTGTTGTGTTGTATTTAGGCCAATTTAGCGTTTAATCAATACGTTGGAGGTGAGTAACGGCTGTCTGGGTGACTGAACTTCCCCCTCACTCAGTTACTTTGGTCATTAGGTGGAATAAAGTTTCCTCTTTCTTCCACAAAGCAAAACAAATACTGGAGACTGTTTTGTAAAATGTCTGTGTTCAATAAAGAAGGCCGCCTTTTAATTTGGACACTGCTGAAAGCGCACTCTCAGATTTAGCCCTTTTTAATGCAGGCAGACCTCTTCCATCACTGCATCTCCTTTCCTTCCTTCCCACACCCCCCTCGTTTGCCTCCTCATCCCTTAACACGGTGCATCATTTGAAGAGGTAAAGCCGCTGAGCGCTTGAAGGAATAAAAATGATTTATGAATGGGCCAACCTACCTGGGTGCTGGAGGGGGAAGCCGATGGCAGTTAGACTCTCTGATCCAGCAGCACATTGTTCCCCCGAGCCTCACTGCAGAAAAAAAGCTTGTCTGTCTCTTTTGTCTCTGATCTTCCTCCATACGTTATTCACGTAACATTTTTATTTTTGAGTGAAACGCAAACTGAATAAATACCAATTCTCTGTGAAGCTTTATAAAGTCGCATGTCTGTGAAATGTGGATCATTATGTACGGCTTATTTGCACACACGTCAGCTACTCGTGTGAACACTTGAATACTGTGCAGGCTGAATTGTTACTCTCAACCTGCTTTTATTTTTTTTTCTATTTTTTATCGAACTTCAAAGTTCCATGAACGAGAATGCAGATGTTGGCAATGACTCGATAAGTGTCTGTTGACAAGAAATATACTTTACTCGCAGAGGATTTACCTAACCTCATTTAGCCTCATCAGTTCTACACGGTGTATCTGCCCACAGATAAAAGTAATAAATGTTCAGTTCTGTAAAATAAAATAAAATAGAAAATTATGGAATCCTTAAAATCAAAATAAAAATGTATTGGATGCTAGGTCTTGATTACTACCAATAAAGGCATACCAAAGTTTTAAAATTAAAACCTCTTAAGATATTTTAATCAAATATTTCCTATTGATTCCTATTAAAATCCTTCTTATGAGATGCCAGTGAAAGTACAAGTTTATCCCAGTCGAATGGAGCATCTCTGCCGCTCCCTCGCTTGTGCACTACCATTCAGTTGGCTAAAACAAGACCTCTGTACTTTCTTCCCATCAGTAAATATAGCCAGACAGGTTTGTAAAGATTTGTGATCCAATGGCATGGAAAGTCATGGTGTGGAAAAACTAAAGTAGTTCCAACTGTCACTCTTGTTGTTGTTTTAAATAACTGGCTGATTAAACATGTAACATCAGATTGTTATACTTGTCCTACTGTATAGTGGTAAGGAATGTTTAGGGCTGTAAAGTACTGCAGCCCAACAACAACAACACTCTTGTACTGGCTTGATGAGTCTCTCTGACCAGAGGGGATTTCCTACCAGGTGCAGATTTATGGTGCGTTCAAGTACATCTCGTACACTGGCTTGCATAAATATCAAAACAACTTCAAAAGTGAAACCAAACCTCCAATCAGTTTTATAGTGGACACCTTTTATTTGTTTCTCTTGCCTGAAGTAAACCAAAACTGTACTGAAGCCTGACATTAAACAGGAGTATGAATCAAACTGTGATTCTTGTGTGCTGTTACATCCCTAGTTTTAATGCCTGTTTTTGCTTTGTATTGATTGCATACATAAATGGCAGAAAGAGAGTAGAATATCCAGCTAGTGGAAATGAAATGTATTATTTTCATCTCAGCAACATGGTTTTATTAGGAAAGTTGCATCTTAAATCATCTATCTTGGCAAGATAACAACTTGTAGTTTTGTCTTTTAGCATAAAAATCATTTTGTGCTGCAATAAAAATGTCACCAATTACCTTAAATCATAATGAGGAGACCCCAAATGCATGGCTTTTTTATAATAAGCTTATAGCTGTAGTAGAAGCAGTTCTTTGCGTTATTGATTTTGCGTACGGTGCTATCACTGTACGTAATGAAATTTGTAATGCACTCTGCAAGCCCAAGCAATATGATTCAGCATAAAAACACCTTTACAACTACTAGCAAATTTAGGTTTTATTCTACATTTTTTGCTAGATAACAGTAATATAGCTGCAATTGTCAATATTTTATGTTTGCCTAATGATAGTAGGAACTATTATATTCTTCTTTTTAAATCAAAGGTAAGGTAATTTTATTTATATAGCACAATTTCAGCAACAGGGCAATTTAAAGTTCTTTACATGAATCAAAAGGAAATGCAGTCAAAGCAGTTTGATTATGCTGGACATTTTGAGTAAGTACTCTGAAACTCTTATTTCTTCTTAAGGTTTATCATCCCTGCCCATGTCTGAAGCACACTATGTATTCTGAAACAATTAATCCTGCTGTTGCTGTTTTACCTAATTATTTATTTATCCTCTGTATGTTACTATTCCCAGTTGTTCGGTTAGGCTCTGTGTTGTCTTGCTGTACAGATACTCTTTGATTAGAGCACCATCTGTAGTGCAGCGACCGCTTCATTCAGCAAGCCTGAGTGCCAGGTTGCTGCAGCATCCACTGTGAGCGGAAAAGTCCCCCACTAGTAGACGCTCTACCAGTGTCCCAGCTCTCTCTAAGAGCTGGTGCCAGTTCAGCAGATCAGCCAGAGGACAAGCTTATACATGCCCCAATCCCCCGGTGGCCAATCAGAGTGCCCACAAGTCCTCTCAGGGCTGGGCCAGTGTGGCTCTGAGCCAATAGATAAGCTCAGCCATGCTGTAATGCTCTGTTTGTCCTGTGGCATGCTTAAGCAATGAGTCCTGACTACCAGCACATCCTGTGCAAGCGATGGATGAGGGGAGCAGAGGGATAGATGGACAGAGAGGAGAGTAAAAGGAAGAAAATTGGAATATAAGAATGTGTGGCGGCGGAATGTGGAGGTGAAAGCCCTCACTGAAACAACTCAAGGACATAAAGAGCTTTTGGGAAAGTGGCTATAACATACAAAGAGAAAAGCTTGCAATGTGGAGCCACTGTAACCACCAATGGTATTTTTATTCTCCTGACAAACCTAGAAAGAGCCAGATTTATTTGCACTACTTTAAGAGCCCCAGCAATGAAGGCAATAAATATGACAGAGTGAGGTGATGTACTACCACAGCCCAGCTGTCAGGCATCTTTAATGCTGTCTCCCTCCATTTAAAAACTGTGTAGTTTATCTATTTACCTGACGCACCGAAATAAGTGAAATTATTTATTTTGCTTTTTATGAGATTTTAACAAAAGGGGTCCACGTTAGTCTTAGCTGAGCGAATGCATATAAAATTCATTACACAGTTTGCATTTTTGTAGATATGGTTTAACAACTCGCAAAGCCGACCAAACAGTGTTATTGAGCAGGTTTTTAGATGTCGTGCTGCATGCTGCGATTTTTATATTGTGTCATTATCTTCCTCTTTTCTTGTTTTTGGAGCTTGCTTTTATATAAGCATCATGGTGATGACGATGGAGTACAATTAGCATTAACTCATCCTGCAGTGTAGGTTTCTCAATGATGTATTAGGTTCCTAATTTATGTAATCAGGTCAAAACTTAGTGTTTTCCTCTAAATAGAGCACTTTGGAAACGTAGTCATACTGTATTAAACATTTTAACAAACGTTTTAATGCATTATACGATTTTATGTGACTCCCAACACGATGAGGTGCATAGCTGTGATATGAAAGAAAAATTGTTTTAAAATGTTTTATTCCTTAACAACTGGTCTGTGTCCCTGTTTAGCACCCTAAATTGTTACTTTATAGAGCCACTGTTTTAATTTTTTCAAAATTTTGTTTTTGTTACATTTGACCTATACAGCATTTTTATAACAACTGAAGGTAATAGTTACTTGATTGTGCTGTTTATTGTGCCGTTAAAACAAATAAGTTGTACTATAATATTACAAGCTCTTTAAAGCAAACTTTTGAACAGTAAGACACACAAAAAGAGTGACATTATTTCAAATGGATATACATGGCAATGGGCAGATCTATGGGGTGGCAAGAGGAGGGCAATGATTTTTCAGGGGTGGCAGCATATACAGTATTATATATATTTATATATATATATATATATATATAAAAAAATGTCTCATTCTCACGTTTAGCATACATAGACCCAACATTGAACTTAATTTACTTGATGATTTACTTGTTGCAAAAATATTTTAAACTTGCATTGTTTCAAAATGAGCTTCATGTCACACTGACCTGACGATTAAATATCATTTCTTAATGTTATATAGTTAATTATTTTTATGTCTTTCATACTGCTGCTAATTGATATGTATTCCTGTATTGGACAGTACCTATTAATCGCTATGTGATGCTTTGAGTTATGTCCAGAAAACCATTCTATTTGAATGCAGGACGAGCAGAAATCTGTCGCAAAAATATTAGTAGCGGCATAATTTATTATCAGATATCTATTAAATACGGCTCGAAATGAAGCTGAGAAAATTGGTGTTTGCTGCTTAAATTCTCCCTGAAACAAACCTATAAACTGTTTGGTTTCTGTTAGTTCTGTCAAGATGCAAGAAATAGCAAATTTCTCTTATATTGGTAAATCGTTTTATTTTAAATATGCTGTAGGAGTTTGATGACTGTTATAAATATCACCACATTTTATGAACAGAGGGAATTAGTTCAGTTTTTGTCGCTGGTTTAACTTTTAGGAATTGTAGCGGCTGCAGGGCGCCGCAATAAAGGCACAATAAAGCTGATAAACAGGTGAAGAACCAAGCTAGATAAAACCACTTCTACTGTATTCTGCTTTTTTTTCTTTGGGCTTTACCCTACAGGCAGACCCGTTGCCATGGAAACGGACAGCTCAACGAGGAGATGGAGCAAAGATTACCGATCTGAGGAATCAACATCGCTAAATATTGCGTTGTTTTTTCAGATTCTACGGGTGTTTGTAGTATTTTCCTGACCACCGATGTTCCTGACTCAATTGGCAGCAATTAAATGGCGCAGGCGTGGCGCACGATAAGTCACGTAATGTCCAGTCCAGTAATTTATATCCATCCATATCAGTGCTGCTGCCTTGCGCCCTGTCCTCTCACACTTGCAGCTACTTAGCAGTAGGTGTCAGGTTACGTTGTGTCGCATTTAATGTTATCAGAAAAAAAGTGCTTAATGTCCGATTTTCCATAACTGTTTATTGAATTTATAGTCGCCAGCTCGGGTGGCAACAGGGGTGGCAAGGCTCTCAGTTGGGGTGGCAACTGCCACGCTACGCCACCCCAGTAGATCTGCCCCTGCATGGCAATGTACAAATGTAGGATTAACAATTTTGCACTGGGTTTTATTTAGGAGTATCAGAGTAATGGGAGGTGAATACAGAGCATACCACACTTTGCACACTTTATTTTTTTTATTATTTTGAATGGTGCAAGTTTCATAGTTTGAGTAGGATTCATGTGGGTGAAATTGTTATATTGTTATTTTGACCTAAAGTTTCACGTCTGCTGTGTCCAGTCATCTACAAGTGTTGTGTGTGTGAAGTATTTGTAACCTTAATGTGCTTTGAGGGACACATTCAGGTCAATGTGTTCAGATCTAAACCAAGCAGAGCTGCTGAATAATGCAGCCCATGTTACCTTGGTAACCTGTGCGGACACTGAAGTCAGTGGCCCCATGTAAATGCATTATGACAGGTCAGAGGGGACCGAGATTGGTTTCTCGGCATCTTTAGCGCACAGTCGCATGGAGACTCACAAGATGATGCAGGTCTTTGTGGTAAATTATCAAGGAACGGTCAAGTTACTTTGATTAGTAATTCCTCATCACCATTCTGGATCTTTGAGGAACCTGTAGTAGCTTCTGAAAAGCTCTGGCTGCTCAATGTACAGTACAATCAGTCAGTCTCTATTCTCCTGCTGGTACAAAGTTTCTCTAAGACATTCTCTGCTATTCTGGAGCATATGGTCTGTTGTCTCAGTTTTTACGAGAGGCAGCAGCTGATACAAGATCCTTTGATCCACATTCTATTCCACACCAAACAATAGATTGTAATTAACAAACTCATTTTTCAGTCCCAGCTTCTTTCTTTAGCTGATGTTCCTTGCAGTTTAATAGCCAAATAAGTGCAACTCATCAGCCACATTTGGACAGCTTGTTTACATGCACGGGTTATTTACGTTTTTCTGTTTCCCTTAAGGAACCACCAAAGACAGTAAGTGTTAAAGGGGAAAAGTGTTGGGTGCACCAGGCAGAGAGCTCTGCCTGGTGAACCCATTCTGGAGTTGATTTAAAGTGGTAGGTTTGTCATGACGCCGTAGATCATGACCCCCCTCTCAGACTGTCTTCCCATACGGTGACGGCGGGCCGCTTGCAGAGAGGCTGTCGATCGAAGGACCTTCAGAGAAGCTAAATTCTCTCCTGGTCTGCAAACCCCAGACTTCCTTGGTTCTATTTACAGATTAGTTCCTCTGTGATGAAACATGTGCTGCTTTGTGCAGGAGAAAACATGAAATTCAGGTTTTTAAAAAGCATGCACACAATAATACAAACTTCAAAATTAACATTTCATGCAACTACAGTAAGAAGCCATCGAAAACACCCTGAAGTTGTTTTTACTCTTTACGCGAGTGTGGAACAGTTGAAAACCCACATTGATGGGAAAAAAGGCCAAAAACTAAACATTTAAATAGTTTTAATGAAAGCATTCAATCTTTTTGAACACTTTCTAAGTTGGTGTAAATTCACGCCTTCTATATAACATTTTAGTAATTGGGGAGTAATGCAACCATGATGTTCTTTTATACTCAAGTCTTGATTGTGTTTAAGCAAAACAGTAGACAAAATCTATTTTTTTCTTCATTTAAATCATTTAATTATTTAAATAAAAATATGTGACACTGAACATGCAGCATGAGGGGAAATGCTTTTGCCCATTAAATATCCAGTTTGTCGCTAAAAACACCTTCCACTTATCTTCTAACAGAGCCTTGTTAAATTAATTTTTAAATGAGCTAAGTTCTCTCCAAGTTACTCACTTAAAAAAATACTTCAAATCAGTTCCAAGTTAACAAGAATTATGAGCTCCACCCATTAATGTGCCTCTTTAACTCATTTGTAGACAACACCGATCGTACAGTAAAGGAAACTCTACTCCTTGAGGGCTACGATGGTCAAAATTTAGATGCGTCCCTGAACCAGCACCATTATTTATTTATTTATTTTTTATTCCAACATGAAACATGGCTTAAACATTGATTGTGTAAGCTAAGTCTTTGCATTGAGAAAATGCTATATAGCAAATTTCTTAACTTCTGGGTCATGCAGGCGTCTCTTCATTTTAATCTGTGTTTCCTCACTCCCTTTAAGCCAAATGTCTGGTGGTAAATTATGTGTATCATAAGTACCTCCTGTCAATTGTGGTACAAAGGCGAGGAAGTTAAATTCAAAGTAAGTATAATGAGGAAGTTATTTGGTGACATAATTTTGTACGCTTGAAGCAACTAGAAAGAAATCCATCAATAGGCTTCTTGGACTCTCTTGCTTCTTCTTTTTAAATTTTTTTTTTAGAATAAATTGTCATGTATCAAGACACCCTACATCAGCAGGTGATTTATGCTTAATTAAACCTAAGCCTTTATGCTCCTCACTAACTCTCGTAGCCATTAAAACCCAACCGGGGATGTTCGAAAGCAAATCAAGTGCTTTTAACACAACCTTGAAGGCAACAGCAAATAATCCAGCGACTATAAACATCATAGAAATGCAGCCCTTTTCCTACCCATACCTGTGTATGCAAATAGTCTATAATAAACACACACTCTCTCAGGTACAGGCAGGCAGGGGAAGGTCACTTTGGAGGGGGAATTATTCTCTTCACAGCATGTTAATGAAAGCTTCGTTTATTGAGCGATGTCGGTTAGGTCCTTGTCCTCGGCTTTCTGCAGCACTGCCATCCTGGACGCTTCCTGCCTTTACTTCTCTCTGCCGACAGCAGGATGGCAGATTCCTCTGGGAGGCCTCTTGAAAACGGATCTTGTAATTTCATTGTGTCATGTCGTCTCTCGCGTCACTTTGAAACCGTTCAGTTTCACCTTTTGTTTAGGGCTAAGCCTATCTCCATATTACCAGGTGAAATATTTTCATTCAAAGCAATGTGCTTTATTTGCCAAGCAGTTTTACAACCAGCACTCCCAGCAGCTGGTGACTTAGGGACTCTGAGTCACACATGATGAAGAGCATCTCCTAACTCTGAGTGGAAAGGAGGGAAGGGGCTCTGTTTGAAAGTAGTTTCCTGTCTTTGGGAGTGATTTATACAAGATGAGGCCCACTATTTCAAAGGACCTGGAAGTATTGATCCAGTCTTGAATGAGCTGACACCACATGCATCGTCCAAAGTTGTGTCATCTGGTTAGGGTGTTCGAAGAAGGCTCTCTGTGTCTTTAAAAGAGAAAGATAAAACTGGAATCTTAAGCCAGTCTCCAAGAATCTGTTAGATCTGACTAATTTCCTCAGTTGTAATTACTCCATACCATCAGAAATCCTCAATTGGTGCTTTTTGCATCTTTAAAATTTTGAATTCATGAATAAAAAACGTCATTGTGATATTGTAAAGTTGAAATTCAATTAGAATGTATCTGTTTTATTTCTAAATGCAAAGTCTATTCATTTAGGGGAAAAAAAGGACCTAAACTGGGCTTGAATTAGTTGCTCACATTGGATTAAAGTGTTGGTTTTCGGTTGAAATGTCTATTTGCATATCTGTTCATTTTCAGTGTTTGTTTTACAGAGCATTTCATTTTCTCAAGACAAGTTGAGCTTTTTGGCAATTTATTTCCAATGCGGAATTTTTCCCCTCATCTCGAGGCTAGGAGTCGTACTTACCAGAAGATGTTATGCCAAACACGTCTTCCGCGTCAGAGCAACCATATGTTTGTGCACAGCCATTAATCTCTTGTTGGTTGTTGATTGTTCCAGTTCTGCTCTGTCCTCCCCAAGTTATTTTCCTCACTTCCAGTTGTAGCAAGGAAACACTGACCATCACGCAGATGGCTGTCAGCCAGGCGAGGGCGGCAGAAGGGCCCCCGTCAACCTCAGCGTTCGAGAAACGCAATTAAACGTGTTCACGTTTTCGGCTCTCTTTCATGCAGTGACACATTCTAATGTACGCACTACCTGAGGGTGTCACTGTACCAGTCAGTGGCAAATTGCAGCCAAAAACAACAAGATGGGCTGCAAGTCCAACTTTCCTGAGGGACTTTTAGGATCTCTCCCAGGGTGACCCAATTCCATCACCTTTCCTACTTACCGCCTACCTCTGTCTCTCGGTTTCTTTAGCAGAGTTTTCTCCTCCATTCAAAATAACCACAGGATGAGTTTTAATGTTCATTTGTAAGAAAAAATGCCTTTCTATATACTTCTTATCCACAGCAAATATCTAAACATATGTGAATGTCATTTGTCAAAGTAAATTACAATATATTTCATGTTTTAAGGCTGATTTCTATTGTACAGCGCTTTGTGATTTTATGTCTGTGAAAAACACTTAATAAATAAACTGTACTTTCTATTTTGATTAAAAAGTAATATATTTCATGTAATATATTTACTTCAATATTTTGCTTCTAAAAGTAAAATCTTACCTCTAGATATATTGCACATTCAATGTTGTATGTAAAATATTGAAATCTGTTGTTACGGCTAACAGCTAGTGAAAACCCAAAATAGTTATTCTTAGAAAATTTGAACATAATATGCAACATACTAAAAAGAAACAAACAAAACAAAACAAAAAAAGCTAAAACAGGAAATGAACACCACTAAAAAAAAAAATGTTTTTATAGTTTTCCAGCCTTGGACATGTGAAAGACTTGTGTAATAAAATATTCAAGGGTAAATAATGCACGTTGTGGATATTCAGATGATGCGCTGTACTAGTTTTTTGCCACATCACATTTAGATTTTTAACGTTCAACTCATCTGTATTGTATTTTATGATTTACTGACTGAATGCATGCTACCTTAAAACACCAGAAACGATTTATTTTACATTAATTACTCCTGAAGACTGCAGTCATCTTGTTGCTTGAGCACATTTATCCTACCAGTGTCCTTCCCACCCAACTTCCCATTCATATTCTTGAATGTAGCACCATCTAAACACTCTGTTTTTTAACAATAGCCTTCGGTAGAAGAATTACCTTTCTTGTAGAGGATATCAGTGACTCTCTGCTGCGGAACTTTCTAGCCTGCGACAAAGCATTTTTTAAAGGATTAAAAATCCTTTTTTGTAAGGCTTCTTTTTTATATTATAATCTTCCAAATCTTTGCTAGCTTGGAGCCACAGTCCTCATGTATAAATAATAAATAAATGATACCTGTACTTCTGTATGTAGATAGTTTGAGTTTCACTTTTTAAGGGATGCCTCTTGGACGCCTCACCAGGGAGGCGTCCAGGAGGCATCCTGACCAGATGCCCGAGCCTCAACTGGCTCCTCTCGACGTGGAGGAGCAGCGGCTCTACTTTGAGTCCCTCCCGGATGACCGAGCTTCTCATCCTATCTCTAAGGGAGAGCCCGGCCACCCTGCGGAGGAAACCCATTTCGGTCGCTTGTATCCGTGATCTCGTTCTTTCGGTCATGACCCAAAACTCATGACCATAGATGACGGTGGGAACGTAGATCGTCCGGTAAATCGAGAGCTTCGCTTTCTGGCTCAGCTCTCTCTTCACCACGACAGACCAGTACAGCACCTGCCTCACGGCTGTTTAAATAGAGAATTTTCCCCAATCTAATTAAATTTTTTTAACATAATATTCCTGTTTCTACTGAATAAAACCATTGTTTACTCATATTGTTATTTCTCCTTGGAAAAAAGCTAAAAACAAAAAGTGATATTTTTAGCCACTGGGAGCAAGTTTTATGTAATAGCTTTAGGCAAGACTCTGATGTGGCTTTTTGTTGAATAACTTGCTTGCTTAAGTCTCAGCTCCCACCCCAATGGGTGAGCCACAAATGAAATTACCCTGAAGTGCCCTCTGAGATGTAAAATCGACAGCATGCAAGCAAATGCTTTCTTTGTAACAGTGGCGACACGTGGTGAATGTGAGATCAGGCAGGAGGGGCGCGGCTGCCATCAAATTTAAGGAGTGCATCTCTGCATTAAGTAGCTGAAGATGGCTGCAAGCAATGCAGGTGCGTATAAGCCTCTGTGCAATGAGAAAGGGTGAGAGAGAGCGAGGAAGACTGGGATCAGTGTGCTGCGCTGTTCATCACTGCAGCAGTACACCAGCCACCAAGGCTCTATATGAACCAAGGTGCTGACTGGCTGCCCTTTCCGTCCCTGCCCCTCTTCCTCCGCTCTCCTCTGGCGGACGATGCTTCCTCTCTTCTTAAGAAATAGCTCTACGTTTAATATAGAAAACCAGCCATCTTGATTCTTACTGTTATATTGGTGTTTTGTTTTTTTTTCCCTATTTCCCAATAGTGCAATATTTAGTGACTACGCAAGCGCTGGCCTTTTCTCAGAGCTCGCTTCATTTGTCCAAAGTCCTATTTACCTTACGGAAACACTCCAGCGCGTGCCATAAAGCCATATCGGAGGAAATCACCCGCTTCCTTTTTGTCGCAGTTCAAAAATATGCCCCCTGTAAGCACTCAGGGTTAAACAAGGTCAGAAGTTTTCCTGTAAGCACTGTCACTTTAATTATTTTCCTAGGTACACTGTGTATGCAACAAGACAGGAAAAATTTGTCATGTGTTTCGTTTTGTGTTCATTTTGTGGCTGTTTCTTCATCAGACATCTTGGATGTACTCTTAACACCTAAACGGTAGGACACACCTTATATTTCTATATTACTTTTGTACCTCATGGCCTCAGGCTGAAGCAGGAAGAGTAGGAAGAGATAAAGGATCAGGTGTAAAGAGATAAATGGCTTCACATATTAAAACAAAACTGGCAGATAACTGAAACCAGTTTTGACTTGATTAGCGTAAGAGTGTTCACATATATATTTCTCACTACAGATAAATTAAGGTTTAAATCAAATTGACCGTGGAAGGATTTCTTCTTTTTTTTCCTCTGTTTAGAACTTTATATTTTTCTTTAGCACTAAAGTGGGTCCTGCTTTCTCCAGCAATGCTGATACTATATAGAGTGACAGTTCAGCCTCCTCCAGTTTTTTTTCACATACCCTTTAAATGACCTTCAGTGCCACACCACTGCTTCTTCTCAACGGCACTGTTTAAACACTGGATATTTTCCCCTTCCCTGGCGTCTGTTTCTATTAGGGGAAGAGACCTGAGTGAATACAAATAAATCTTGTGTAATTACCATTGTGCCCTTCAGTGATGGACACTTGAGCGCACTGTCGAAGGAGGATTGGAATTACTCTTATACTGAAGAAATGGGAGGGAGATGCCTGTTCTAAATCTGTTTTCCATATGGGTTACTTGCTGTTAATCCAAACAGGCCTGTACCATGTTTGAGTTCCGCCTGCTGGCTCCCTTTTGAACATTGTGAGACAAATCTGACGGGTTCCAGCTAAGCTTTTTCAGTTGTTAGACCAATTCTGTCTCACCCTCTTTATTACTATATTTTGACCCCATACATTTCAAAATCTTCCTGGGGACAAAAGAGAGAGAAAATATAAGATTTGAGGAGTATAACCCTATGTGTGAAAAACTGTTTTGATGCTAGATTCCACAGTGTGTAACTTAAGAAGGAGAAATCCGATTTCTTGAAGAAGAAGTTTGGGGCCCCACCAGACTTTATTGAGACTAACGTTAGTTTATGTTTTAATTTATCTGAGTTGAAGTTGCAAACTTTTTTGTTGATTATCCAAATATATTTTAAATCACCTCAAAGATGAAAAATAGATATTTTGGTGTTTATTTGTTAATGTCACTTAGATGATTGTTTAAAGGATACTACGCACACTAACAAAATAGTTTTCTTTGTTCTATGGGTAACTAAGGAAAGTACTATTTTTCTTTTTTTTTTAAGATTTTTTTGATGATTGGCTTGTTTTTTTGTTGTCGTTTGTGACGGATTACCAAAATACAATGGACATTCGGTATTAGTTGGGCTTATCTGCAGATTTCAATACTGCCATCAGGTATCTTGATGAGTATTGAGTATCTACCATCTGCAGATACTTGAGGCCTCGTCTAAAGAAACACTTAATAGTTCAAACACCAAATACACTGTAAACGATGTGTAAAATTGACTTATTTCATCTTTGGATGGTGTTATAATGTTATTTCCTCATCAACCACATGCCCATGTATATATATATTGTAAAGAAAATATCTGAAGTTGACGTACAGTAGTTACTTGATTGTGCTATAAAATGGCACTGTGTGCATGGAAAATACATAAACCCGCCTTTACATATGCGATAATATGCAGAGTGGAAACCATCTCAGCACTTCAACAGACGCTAATATATTCGTCATAATAGTTTTTTTTCTGCAGGGAAACTGTACTGACTGCATACTGACTATTAACATTTTTTTGGCTGCTTCCATCTACTATGCAACATATTTTCCATTACTATTGTTGTCTAGAGCTGCTGTCAATTTTGTTATAAAAATGACATTAAAATTTGTTTCATGTAAAAATACAATTTCATAGTGAAAATCTTGAGCCACTGACGCTCTTCTTTCATATTCTGGGTCTTCCCATCACTTTTGCACATGTCAGAATGAAGCTTGTGGGACCTAAACTAACAGATTGCAGTTTTTGTTTTCTTATTTAAAATGTGAAAACAGATTAAAGTAACGTATAGCTCTCGGACTTGATTTAAATAATGCTTACTAAAGCAACTTCTAAACCGGATGTGTGGTGTTTTTGTATCTGTGTGTGGAGATAAAGGGTGAAAGAAACGAAGTGTGTTGAGAAATTTGTCAGTGAGGCTGACACAGTGGCTTGTAGAAGTAGTCATACTTCTTGAACTTGAACCAACCCTAAACATTTTACATTAGGACAAAGAACATCATCACTGTATTTATATTTGAATTTTAGTGATACAGCAATGCAAAAATGGTGCATAAATATGAAATGGAAAGACGCATCATATAAATGTTCCCCTCTTTTATTCTGAAACCTCTATTTGAAAAAACATTTCTTACCAATCTCCATTAGAATTTTTCTTTTTTGGTAATTGTGAGCAATTTGAGTAATTACATTTTAGGATGTGTACATGAATGATTAATTTTCCAAGGCATTGTATATGAGAAATTTCACATGACTTGTAGCACATCAAATTGGAACCTCCCATCCAAAAAACACTTCAATGTCTTTAAATTTGTAGGATGTTTTTTTTTTCATGTGCATCGAATCCCCAAGTCCAGCACTTGTCTTATTTATTTGTCTACCTTTTTATTTTTTTATTTGTTAGTTTGCTTGATTATTTATTTGTTCTGCAGTGCCATGCGTGTGCTGCTGTCCAAACTGCCGAGGCCGTGGATCGTCGACGAGAAGAAGGACGACGGTTACACTGCGCTGCATCTGGCTGCTCTCAACAACCATGTAGAGGTGGCTGAGCTTCTGGTGCACCAGGTACTAAACTTTGGTTTCTTTTTTTTTACTGATGCCAATCAGATTCCTTTGGTTTAATATCCATAAAAAGCAGAAAATACAGAATTTGAGCCCTAACTTGTCATTTTGATCCAATTTCAACTTGAAAACAAAATTACATAAAAAAATAAAATAAAATCAAAGTAGATCACATCTGATATAGGCCACTGCCAAACACATCTAAACCCCTTCTGTTTAGACATCTCTGTTTAGAACTGGTATAAAACAGCATTGCAGCAGTAATTCAGCCTGCATCAGCCAAGCTTTAACTTCAGCCAACAAAAGACCATTGAACGCGGCCCATGCTGCTGTCCCTGCAGCCAGCAAGCTTTAGACCAGTTGAATCTTCTTTAACTGTTTTTTTGTTTTGTTTTTTATTGAATCCATAAGGTTCACTCGGCCTCCAGGGGTATCCTTTAGTGTTGCTCGGCCCTCATATCCTTCTTCACTTGCAATTATAGGTTCATGCTCTTCCTTTTTTTTTCTCCCTTTAGAGATTGCAGGTTTAGCTCCCTAAAGGCTAACGCATAGAGGAGTTTACAGAAAAGTCACCTGATCAAGATAAAACTGGGTTAATGAGGATATGGTGCAAGGCGGAAATGTTGCATCCCGATGCATGAGCATTCACTGTGCAAGCTACCTTTCAGCAGGGGCAGCTTTTTCTCCCCCTCTAAGTTCCTGCAATGGGCTTGTTCGCAGTGATGGCTCAGCTTTCTATTCAGAAACTGCACCACACTTCTAGGTGCACTGCAGATTCCCAGTCAGTCTTATTACGGTGGGATTTTACACACCGCCTGATCACAGTAGTTATATTTCCTCCACATCTCCACAGAGGATGCGTTTGCAGTTGGAAATGAAAATCACATGAAGCATTTTTCTTTTTTGTAGTATGCTTTTATTTTTTTAATTTTTAATTTTCTATTTATTATTTTATTTTTCTCCAGTCTTGCTGGTTGATACTTTGTTGGTCAGGATGACAAAAGGTGCTGTCATGGCTCACAAAGCCGGACCAGTTGTTTCTCTTTTACTTGCTAAAATAATATTTCTTTGCATGATGGAAAATAAATTAGTTTTTAATTTCTTTTTATCTAAAGTTTTTTTTTACACACTGGTGACCAATGTCCACATATCCAGATGGTATTATGCTTATATTCTTCTGTTTTTTCCCATCTCCCAGGGCAACGCCAGCTTAGACATTCAGAATGTTAACCAGCAGACGGCATTACACCTTGCAGTTGAGCGCCAGCACACTCAGATAGTTCGGGTTGGTATTTTATATTTCATTTTCTCTTCTCTTTCTCTCACTTCTAATCTTTTAATGCCCCTCTTGTGCCACTAAGTGAACATGCTCTCTCAGTTATTCCCTAGATTCCTCTCCTATACACAAAAAGGCAGTAGAGCTACACGATTGCAGCCCTCTGTTAATTTACACGGTTGGATGTCCTTGCCTCAAAGAGGAGGAATGCTATTCGAGGAAATGTGTAGGCGTTGATTAGCGCCACGTTGCCATCTGTGGACTACAAACAAAAGTACACTCCATAATTAGAGGGTAGAAGCCCACTGTACACGCAGCACTATAAATCATGTTGTGGCATTGCACCGTAGCATAAATAAAGGTTATTCTGTGTTTGTTGCCAGATTCCGGCCCCGTTGTCTGTTGGGGTCATTCTTTGTTCATGTCTTCTCTGTTTCCAGCTGCTGGTGCGGGCAGAGGCTAAGCTTGACGTGCAGGACAAGGATGGGGACACGCCGCTTCACGAGGCGCTGCGTCACCACACACTGTCCCAGTTGCGGCAGCTCCAGGATATGCAGGATGTCAGCAAAGTGGAGCCCTGGGAACCCTCCAAGAACACAGTACGTTCAGTTCCATTCTGAACTTTCCCTTTTCCAGCACTTCAAATGTGTCAGTGTCATAAAACTTCACCGATTAAGAAGTTTTCAGAAACACATCTATAAAAGTACTTGATAGAAAGGCAACACGTTGAAGTACGTTGTGAAAGTTTTCGTGTCCCTTGAACCTTTTAATATTTTTTCACGTTACATTGAGGGATTTCAAAATATTTTGTTGGAAATTGATTGGAAAGTAGATGGAAAGCTACAAAAAAAACATGAGGCTGGGCTGAAAGTTTACCTTCCGATTGGAGAGTGACCTCGAGCCACATGTAATGGTTTAGATGGAAAAAAATATATATATTCATGACACACAGTTCATATCTGACTCCAATTGAGAATCTGTTGCAAGTGTTTATAATTGGTCTTCAGACGCCACACACCCAATCTTCCCAACCTTGAGCTGTTTTGTCTCTATGTGCAGAGCTGGTAGAGGAATGTCCTAAAAGACACGCAGCTGCTGGAGCTGCAGAGAAAGGAGGTTTTACCAAGTCTTGACTTATGGGGCCTCACAGTTTCATCTTTTTATTAGGAATAATTTTTTAACATTATCCCTTTTACATTCTTCATCTATTTTCCTTGACACATTTTGTTAGTGTATCACCTAAACCAGAATAATTCATATTTATGGTTTTAAAGAGACAGAATGTAAAAAAATGTTAAGGGTTATAAATGCACTGAACATAAGACTATAGATCTGTATCGTCAAATTGGTGTAATAGATTTCATTTTTTAAATATTTGTAAAAACAATTGTAAATTTGAAGTTGCAGCGACTGGCATGCTTCCGCTCTGGGTTAGCTGCAGAAATAAATAAATGCAGCCTTTTATTACCCAAAACACTGATGCAGAGTGTTCTAAATAAATGTTCTAAAACGAATATAGCACATGTACGTCTCCAGCCGAGCTGCATCTATAAAATTCATTCTTGTTCCTTTAATATCCTGCTACCTGCCTTTTCCCATTTGGCGGCTCACTGAAGCAGCATGTCATTGTTTTTGGCATTTATCATCTGCTAGATTGTTTAGCATTGTCTTGTCACAGTTTTCCTCAGTTCACAAGCTTGGAATAAAATCGGTTTGTGGTTCGCCGTGAAGGATGACGACAGATCCCCGTTTAGTCAGGAAGCTCACAGTCTCCATCACCCGCATCAATGGACAGCTGAGTCTGCACCAGCCCATCATTCAGGTGGAAGCGCCGAGCAGTCAGTTGGCTCGCTGCTTCGCCTCCACCAGCCCGGATGAATCCTTTGAAGGGGCCAAAAGGGGGCATGTCAAACCCAAGCCCTCTCCATGTTAACGGCACATCATTAATCGCTGCTGGGGAGACTTTAAAGCCTCGAGTCAGCGACAGATTTTTCCTTACCTGTCACCTTCTGTCTCCCACCCACTCGCTTTCCCACCTCCTCCGCGAGCCCCGAGTTCTGCCCTCGCCGGTTCTCCCTCAGGGGAGCGAAACAGATAGACAGCAGGCCTAATTTGAGAAATATGTAGTTGGGTCACACTCGCGTACCCCTTCCCTCCCTTCAAGAGGAGAATTGAATTAGCTGGCCCGATGGCTCCATCAGCAGAGATGTAAAAGCTACTGGTTGAGGAGACTCAGACATGGAAGGTCGAAATTGGTTGTGATTGGGGGAGCCATTGCAGTTGAGCTGAATGAGTGAGGTGATGAGTTGATGAGTTATGCAGGGAAGGGAGATGAGACAGGTCGACGTGGTTATACTGTCGTGACATCTCTTTCTGATTAGCTTAATTGAATTGAACTATAAGATGAAGTTTAGCATCATGAAAATCTATATTATATGCATAGATTTGTAAAAAATAGTTGCACTCCTACATGTTTTTTTTTGCATTATTTTATGCATTAATCTCGTATCTTGAGGAAAGGCACAGCGTGATTCTGTCTCCACCGTGTTTCACCATGCATGTAGGTACAAAAGATGTTTTATCCAAAGAGTTTTGATTTTTTTTTTATGTTTGTTTTTCTGCCACATAAAATTCTAATAAAACATACAAAATTTTGTGGTTGTTTAAAAAAAATATGAAGAGGTCAAAGTGGCGCGAAGCGTGGTACTCGTTTAGCCTCCTTACTTACTCAGTGCTTTAAATGGCAGCAATCAGGTTAGTATGAGGATGCTCCTGAAATCTGTTTGCGTCTCAGATTTCATCTTTTCTTCTCTGTTTCTGTCGTCCTCTGCAGTTAATCATGGGCTTGGGCACCCAGGGAGCAGAGAAGAAGAGCGCAGCATCCATCGCCTGTTTCCTGGCAGCAAACGGTGCAGACCTGACCATTCGCAACAAAAAGGGCCAGTCCCCTCTGGACCTCTGTCCGGACCCGAGTCTCTGTAAGGCCTTGGCCAAATGTCACAAAGAGAAGAGTAGGTAAACATCCCAGGAGTTGGTTGACATTTTGGGAAACGCATTTAACGGCTTTCTTGCTGAGAACTCGACGAGAAGATCAATATCACTCTGGTCTGTACGGTAAATGTGACGTTATGCCCTGGAGCGTGTGTGGGCAGAACTTAATGTAAAGACTCCGGAGAATATCTCAAAGTATCGACAGAGTTTTTATGCCTATTGAGTATGCAAGCTTCATAAGACGAAACAAAAAGAAAGATTGATTAAATAAGGCATTGCTAATTAGCAGTTCCTCATCCACCCTTGTTTCCAATATCTTCCCATTAACTCTGTGTTCTTAATGTTCCAGCGGTCAGGTGGACACCCGCAGCCCGTCTCTGAACAGCAACATCGAGTCTCTGGAGGAGTGCATGGTTTGCTCGGACATGAAGAGAGACACTCTGTTTGGGCCCTGCGGACACATTGCAACTTGCTCGCTCTGCTCGCCACGTGTCAAGAAGTGTCTCATCTGTAAGGAGCAGGTTCAGTCCAGAACAAAGGTAATCTTAAACACCTCAGAGATTCTGGAGGTGCTGCTACAGAACAGAGTGATGAAACCCAGCTTGATATGTGAGAATCAATGAGTTTTAAAAGGAAGTATTCCACGGAAGTTGGCTGGACAAAAATTAATTCTGGGATTCAATTTGCCAGGAAAAAACACACATTGCTTTAAAATTATTTTAATAATCAAAAATTTGTTATGTATATTCTTAAGAGTCCCATGGGAATCTATTTTGGGACCAATTTTATTTTATGGACATACTCGTCAGCTACAAGTAACGCTGATCTTGAAAATATCTCCAAATTATTCAGTCAAATATGTTATCAAAACATATTGACTGAATATTTGGAGTCAGTATATATATATATTATCATACTGTGTATATATATATATATTATATATATATTACAGTATATTATATATATATATATACAGTATATATATATATATATATACTGACTCAATTATTCAGTATGTATTATGTATGTATGTATGTATGTATATTATTTATCGTATTTACATTCAAAAAATTAAAATGTTAATCCAGCTCTATTCTTTGCACCTGCAATAATTTACTAGTTTAATTCATTAGTGTGTAGACTTACAATATTATGAGGTGATTTAATCATATTCATTGTTTTCATAGGAAAATATATTGGCATATTTATTAGGCTTTGTAGTGCAGTTTGGCTGCAGTTCTTCATAAGTCAAAAATATAGTTTGATTTGTCTACACCTTGTATAATGTAATGTTTCATAACCTCATACTTATAGTCTGTGTACAAAATAAGTTCTGTAAAAAGTGTTGCATTAATATTAAGCTTTTTTATTAAAAAATTTATTCCCGCCTCTTATTTTTTGTGCTTTTAAAATCCTCACCACGGCTTACACCACGGTTACAAAAAATGTAACCTGTGTTTTTTTATTGTTAAAATTATTTGTTGGTCATTTTTACCTTTATTAGTTTAGTTGAAAATTGTAAGCAATCATCATCATCTTCCTCTTTTTAATAAACAGTGAATTTTGGACAGGGAGGGGGGAATCCAGCAGTGGAATATTTTTAAAATTTAACACCCATTCAAAAAATTTTAAGCACTTGGAAAATCTCCTTTGAGTGAAATTTAAGTACTTTATGGTGTTTAAATGTGGATGAGTGTCTCTTTATGCCTTATTGCTTTATACTCTTTGTTTAATTAAAAGTTAACTGGGGTAAGTAGGTTTGTATTTTTTTCCTTTATTTTTGATCATACGATAAAAGCGTCTCGCGTTGTTTTGTCAAGAGAGAAAACAACTTCTAAACTTCTAAAACAGCCATATCTTTAGAAAAATGGATGACTAAGACCAAACGAACCTGTGTGTTATGTGTCCCTCTGCAGATTGAGGAGTGCGTAGTTTGCTCTGACAAAAAGGCCTCTGTGTTGTTCCAGCCCTGTGGTCACATGTGCGCTTGTGAGAGTAAGTCAACACACACACATTACACATCACATCAGCCTTGATCTTGACAACTGCCGCCCATCTTTGCGCCAACCTTCGGATGTGAACACGCACATGCCTGTTCTCCGCAGACTGTGCCAGCCTCATGAAGAAGTGCGTACAGTGCCGGGCTGTGGTGGAACGCCGCACCCCCTTCGTTCTCTGCTGCGGAGGGAAAGGTATGGAGGATGATGCCGCTGATCATGATGATGATGATGATGATGATGACCTTAGTGAGTGAATCTTCCAAGTGTTCCCTTTTAATCCATCCATTTTTACATTTCATTCCTTTCTTATTTCTTCATTCTTTTCTAAATCATTTTGTTTAGTAATTTTGAATTTATTATTGTTTCTGCCATTTAGTTGACATTCATGTGTTTTTTTAATTCTAGTTTAGTCACTGATAACTAAACTTGGATCAATTAGACATGTTTACAAACTAGCAGCACTATTAAATCTGCATGTTTTCACCACCACAATCATTCTACATGCTTATTTGTATATATTAACTTATGTGACCTAGATGGAAGAATGTTATCTAAAGCTTTGCTGCCTTGACTAAAATATACCAGATTGATCCCTGAAACACAAAATGCTGTTTTCAAAAGTGTACATTCATTCATTCTTGACATGAGTGTCATTAATTTTGAGCTTTATTTGAACTTTACTAGGTTGAATAATGTTAATATCACAATTTCAAATACTCTTATGGTACACAAAAAAACCACAAAAAAATACTTGAATGAATTCAAATTGGTTGTGAATTTTTTCAAATTTATAAAAAGTAAAAATGAGAAAAACAATCTCAAAAATCTATTCAAAAGTCCCAACTAACATTGGCTTTAGTGTCAAGTGGGTGAAGACTCCTCTGCTTTTTGTGATCATTGTCAAGCTTCAGGAATATTTTTGCAGGAGTATTTCACTGCCTTTATTAGTGGCAGTATTTAAATCAGTTGGACTCTTAACTCAGATCTGGTTTAAAGTTTCAATATCGGTGAGATTGGGGTCATTCCCAGAACTCCCTTAGCTTGCTTTGTCCATTTAAAATCAGTTCTAAAGTTTTTAAAGTACGTCTGCTACTTTTACCTGCATCCCTACTTTAACACACTTAAATCAAATGACTGAATTACCTCCTCACAATGTCATGATGTTTTGCGGAGGCCTGGTAACGGAAAACTCTCCTAATTTGGTATACACTCGACCAGTTCACCAAGAATATTAAACATTCAGCCTTTATGGCTGTAAAACATGTGGTGGAGGAACAACTTGCTAGGGGGTATTTAGCAAAAATATTAATAGAGTGGTTTTTATCATTTTGGGACTGTGTAGTTTATTGAAAATCCACCATAAATTCAAATTTATGCACCCAGTTAGTTTTTTTTAAATGCTGTTGGATTTTTATTAAAATTGTTCCGTCCAGAAAAAAAAAAGGTTCACATGTACCATTAAGAGTCCAAGATCATTTATACTCTTAATGAACTGCATGTGAACTTCTAAAGCTTTATTTTAAAATTAAATAACATTTAATTTAACAGAGAAGCAATCAATAGCTGTTAATAGTTTTAATTACTTAAAAGTTTAACCAATGCCATTGATGTAAAATGCAGTGACCTAAAAAAAGAAGTTAGTAACGAAAAACTCCTTTTGGCAAATTTTCTGAATTAGATCTGGAGAAATGAGGTGAAATTAATCCTAAAGTTTATTTATTTTACATTTAATCATTTTTATCTTTGTTTGATCCTAAGTTGTTGCAGAAACCATCTATGGCTTAATTTAATTTTCAGAAATTTATTTTGGTGCTTCTCACTATTGGGTGTTTTTCATGTTTTATGTTGAGATAAAAGGGAAACTATTTCCATGTTCACCTATTTGCATCTCACTCTCTGCAGCTGGTCTTAAAGGCAGCCTTGATCAGCTACACAAACCCAAACGCACATACACTCATGCAAGGGGCAGCATCCAAAGATTCAATCCTATACAAACTGCTCCTAAAATTCACACCTTACCTCCCTTTTAACTTATTCAGACTGTTTTTGTTGTTTTTTTTTTTTTTCCCTTATCCAAATCAGTTAGAAGCATCGGCTGATTGCAAAAAGTATCTAAATATGCTGCTATGATCTACATTTGCCATTTCTCTCTGTGGTAGCTGCTTCCAACTTTCTGTCTCCTTTAGAGGCTGTAGTTACAGTAACCAGTTGACAGTTGAGCTGGTGAGGGCAGCTCCTGCTATAACAATGTTGACTGGTTATTTCCAGCAGGGAGCTCTAACACTATGGCAGGGGGATCCCAGGATCTTCTCCAGCCCAACAATCTGGCTTTAAGTTGGTGTAAGTATACCTCCCTGAGCCCCCCCCCCCCCCCCCCCCCCCCCCCTCTTTAGCAGAGCCTTGCTTTTAAAGAGTCCAATCCCCATCCACCACCTCAACAGTGCTGCCCTGGCCCATCTCCCTTCTCTTGACCCCATTCCCTTTTTCAGTGCCGCATACTAGCGCACACATTTAACAGGTGATTATGCCCATATGATGTATATCACTCTGGGGTTCATTGTTTCTGGCAGATTCTGGGATTGAAGTTCCCAAAAGTGTAGGTGAAATTGCTCAAATAATTTTATATATATGCATTTTTCACAATTGCATCAAGGAAAGTGCGACTCCAAATTTGCCTCCTGATGATTTGTGTTGTACCAGGTCATCATTTAGGTCGTTTCCTTATATGGGTTGCTGAGGTGGAATGGTTAGAAAGTGTGCCAAAACACTGAGCCAGAAGTGATCTGCCAAACAATAAAAACCCAAAATGCATGTGTTTCCTGCTTGTTTATGGAACTCTGGCTTTCATATATAACTCGCTGCCAAGATCATGTCAGAATGGCAACACTGCTGCGGCCATATTTCTTTTTTTTTATTGGCAGTAAAGTTTATAGGTGTAGGGTAAAATCCAAGGTGGCCCATAACCTTAACTAATGTGCTTAGTCCTTTGACCCCCCCTCATCCCCACGTCTCAATGTGTTTTCATGTTCGTTTTCTATTCGAACAGCGAGTGGAAACATCCCAGCCCTGCAGAGGGATAAAGATAACACAAATGTAAACGCTGATGTGCAGAAGCTACAGCAACAGCTTCAAGACATCAAGGAACAGGTGAGAACAAAAACATGATGTGGATAATTAACTTTACAATAAAAAAACGAAACTGCAGCCCACATGCTGTAAAATTTTCTTCTGGGCTCACAGAGCCTTCTAAAAATATCCATGCCCTTTGATCTTTGTTTTCCCTGTAAGAAGTGTTTTTGTGCAAACACACATCCTTGTCTATTTGAACAAAAGTACGGGTGGAACAAATCCATATTTATACCTTAAAAAATGTCTTTCGATTCCTTTTGAGGATATTAAAACACATAAAAACTTGTATTAAATGTTTAGTTGTCTGTTCTTTGGCTAATGCTGAGCAGCTTACTACTTAATAGTTTTTTTTATGACTTAATGCATTACGATTATTGTCCCACTGCTATATTATGGATTTTTATTAGAAAGAACCAAATGCTTTAAAAAGGTTTGCTGTGGACTTTTCTTTGAGTATTTTCCAAATATTTGTATGAGCTTGAGATGCATCACCATGACCCTAGTAAGGGTTATGAACACTTTTGTGAGTCATTTTATGTCCTTACTTGAATTAGGCCCTAAAATGATCCCAGCAAAACAATAAACGCGGATATCTCCTTCCTCCAGACGATGTGTCCGGTGTGTCTGGACCGGCTGAAGAACATGATCTTCATGTGTGGCCACGGCACCTGCCAACTCTGCGGAGACCGAATGAGCGAGTGCCCAATCTGCCGCAAAGCCATCGAGCGCCGGATCCTCCTCTACTAGGTCTCCTCTTCCTCCTTTTTAACGACGACAACTCACACAAACGGCGCATCCACACCAGCTGCTGCCGAGTCAGCCAGTCACGTCTTAACTCTCCTCTACAAAATGCTGTTTGTTGATTTGACTATGTGTTCAGATGGAACTTCTGTTACAAAGATAAAAACGTATGAACTGATCAGTCTGGCTGTTATTGTCTTTGTTTGTCTTTAGTGCAGCCGGACAGACGCTTATCCTGCAGGAATCATATTCTTCTTCCACGGTCTTCTCTTCCATGTAGTTTTCTGTTTTTTTTTTGTCTTGGTTTTTATTTTGTTCAAATGACTGAAGTTCAGGTTCAGCTGGATCCTCCTCTGCGTTTTTCCAAAGACCAACTTAGGCTAAATTAAGAGCCGTCGACAAGAGGAGATTTGTCTTTTTGCTTTTTGGCATAAAGTTCTCATGCATGCGTCACAGTCTGTGACAGCTGCCGTCAAGTTTGACTGTATTTTTAAAATCTTTATGCAAATGTATTATCAAAAGCTCCAGATTTGGACTTAATTTTTTCATGACAGTAGGAAACGTTTTAGACTAGTTGTTCTGTCAGTCTTTCAGCTGGATTTGATGCTTTATACCCCGACTGTCCACCCAGCAGGAGACCAAATGGTTGGCAGTTTTGCACTAGAAAATCTGAAATGAACCTGTAGGTCCGCTTCAGCTCAGTGACAGAACAGCACATGGACATTTTAATCTGACCGCCTGCAGGTAGCACACTACACCCTGACCCTTGTTTACCGAGCTGTAACGACGAGAGTGTTGCAACGCACTTTCGAGTTTTGCTTTGTGGACTTAAACACACCGACCTATTCAGCTTTCTGTCCTGTGAGCAGCCTGTGTTGTAACCGTCTTGCACACAAATGTGACGCAAACATATCTGGAGAACAAGCACCCTGACGTAACTCCGTGTTAAGCTGTTGAAATTCTAGCGAGCGCTGCTGTTTTAGCATTCGACGAGTCTGTGCCACCTGCTGCCAGACGTCTTCATCACCATACGGGTGCGTCTCAGTAAAATAGAAGATCTTTGGCAAGTGAACTCACTAACACTAATTCCATTAAAGAAAAAAGTCAAACTTGAATGATTTCTTTTATTACACAGAGTGATACAGTTTTAAGTGTTAATTATAATAATTAAACCACAGCCAATTTGAAATCCAAAACAGTGTTTTGCAAAGTTTTAATGTTTAAATTTCCACAAAATCTGATTGTTGAGTTTTCATCACCTTTAAGCCATATTAATGAAAATGGACAGAAATAACACTCTGTTTCACGTTTAACATTTTTCTGCAAGGGTTTTTCCTTCCACTCAACTTTCCATTAATGGTGTTTGCATGCAGCACTAAACAGCAGGTTTCTTTATTTTCACTTTTGAAGGATCTCACTGCTGCGTTCAACCCGACTGTGCTGGGCACAAAATTATTGTTTAATTAATTGCATTCAAATCACTTAAAAATCTTTTGATTTTCATCAGCTGAAAGCCATAGTCATCAAAATGATAAGACATCAAAAATATCACATTGAGTGCAATGGATATAGAAACTTTTTTTTATTTTTGAATTACTGAGATAGATCCATTTCTCATAGATATTCTAATTTGCCGAGATGCACCCGCATGTATGGAAATTAGGTTTTCTTGATCTACAATACATTTTTTAAAAAGATTTATTTAAACATTTTCCCTTCAGAGTCAACATTTATTAAGCATAGAGAGAACAATCTATAAGAAAGTGTAGAATAATTTATTTTGTATGTTTGCCCTAACATTAGGATTTTGTAGGTGTCACTGCCTTCTGACTATGTAGCCTCAAAGTCTCAGACATTCTGCTTTGATATTCTTGTTGAAATATGTGATGTACTTTTGTTGACAATAGTTTTTGTAGCAGTTAACGGTATATGTTTTTTTTTTTTTTTCTTTTTTTCCTGAAGTAGGTCTGTGTAAGCTCATTTGCGTCATGGGAAAATAAAATGCATTTGTGTTAAAGGTGTGAAGCGACTTTTCCACAGCGTTTTAATCTGGAGTCAGAACTCGGCTCACTGGCTTCCTCTGAAATGTGGAAAATTTGCAACCGCAAACAAGCTTTTTGGCTTGTTAGGACTCAAAGCAATTATTTTATTTTATTTTTTTTTTCCTTTTTCCTTGGCTATGATGAAACTTTAAGCTAGGAGCACTAATATGCTTTATTGTAGTATTTGTCATATTATGGTTGTTATAAAAACATTTTAAATTTTATTTTCGAGCTGTCCTGTTGGTCATGTATCGGTAGTGTTATCTTTGGCATGAATGTTTGACATATGCAGTACGACTTGTACCACTGGAAAAAATAAAAAACATTCAGTTTGTATTGCGATCAAGTGCTTTTAAAACAACCATACTGCAGAAATAAAGTCCTAAATGAACCACGTGACATTAAAAGTGCTTTTATTTTTCTCCTCCCCCTCCCAGCAAAACCTTCCTCTGCTGTGGCATTTGTCAGCTTGCGTTTTTTTTGTTTGTTGTTTTTTTCAAGTCGAGCTCAGATGTCAGCAAGAAAATTAGCATTTTGTTGCTTTTCTCCTGCTGTGCTGCGTCTGGCTCTCAGAGGAGACGTGGTGGCAGGGAGGAGAGGTGTAGGGTAATTGAAAACACTGACGCCTAATGATGACTTGGCACCAGCGTGTGATAGGTCAGCTCTGCTCCTCGGAGAGAGAAAGAGGAGAAAAACACCAAACTGCATGAGAGAGGGATAAAAAAAACACCCCCATCTTTCTTGGTTAACAGGACGACAGGAGACCTCGCACAATTACGAGCAAAGGTCATTCATGTTGCAGCTCGTTGACTGCTTCATTCATAACCTGGAAGGATCTGGCAGGCAGCAGCAATGTGCAGCTGCTCAAAGCACATTTATTATACTCGGCCCGTTCTCAGCACATGTAGAGCAAAAATGACAACTTGTTCCACCGCGTTGAGCCTCTGTGGCGCTGATTTAAGCTTCGACAGCCTGCTGAAAGCCCCCAGACATGACAGGTGCTACTTAAGCAAAGTTGCCATCTGTAGCAGATAAAATGAGTAAAGTAAAACAATATTTTGTGCATTCAGCTTTTTGGTTTTAGATGTCTTCATTGTCCATGCCTTTTTTTTTTATATCCTTTCAGGGCTGCTGGTGTTAATCCCCATTGGTCAAACAGTGAGGTTCACCCTGAACTGGTAGACAGAGACATTCGAATCTCAGAGAAGTTTCAGAGGGTCAGATTGACGGAGGGAGCAGTCTTAGTGGACTGCAGGAGGAGGGAAGAGAACCCATGCATACACCTCAATTGATTGTCTAAGAATTGTATCCTTTGTGCTTCTTTTTATTCTTTTTTTCCTCATGCCTAATATCCTTTCCTCCTGTCTTCCTGTCCTTTCCTCTGTTGTGTACCACCTTCTCTCCTTCCTTGTCTTTCATTAACTCCTTTCTGATTTCCCTCTTCATTTTGTTTCCTTCTTTGTGTTCACTTCTCTCCTTCTAGTCTTCCTTGTCATCTTTCCTTCTTGCCACCCTTATGTTCTTGCTTTCTTGGTTCCTTCTCCTTTTATTTCATTCTTTGTCGTCTTTTATGTGGTCTTCCTTTTTTTTCCTTGCTTTTGTCTTTCCCGTGTAATTTCCCCTACCTCGTACTTTCACTTTCATTCCTATCTTTCTGTCCTTTCTGGCTTGCTTTCTTATTTTCCCTCTATCCAGCCTTGTTTTCTTCCTTCTGTCTTTCCAAACTTTGTAGACGGACCTCAAGGAAGTCGTAAAGTGTTAAATTTTGGTGAGTGTGTGACATTTGAATACGTTTGTTCTCATAGAATCTATAAAAACAACGGAGTGGGCGGTCAGCTGGTTGACGGAGCAGGCAGCTTGTGCGTCGTCGTCCTCTGACAGTCTGCAGACTCATGCTGCCACGCTGACCGAGTGTCAGGCTGCCGGAGACGCTGCTATCTCCCCTTCTGTCCTGATCCTGGGGAGCATCCCTGACCACTTCACCCAGCGGTTTCAGCTGCTCCAGACCTGCCATGTTTGCTGACTAGACTGCAGGGGCCTTTGCTCTCACACCCGGAGAAGGTCAGCTAATCCACTCGCTGCCCACCTCCCCCGAGTGGGAGTGATGGTGCCTCAGCTCGGCGACACGTAATGATGAATTGGAGCCCCTGGAGAGCAGAGGAGCCGGGGACAGGCGGGAAGGTGACCTACCTCTGGTCTGCACTGTGATCGCTGAGAAGGCCATCGGTGTTTGGGCTCTGCATGCTGCAGGGCAAAGAGATCCGACCAGTTCTCTCATTTACTCTTTACTCGTCACTCAGGAGTTGATATGTTATCATCATCAGGAGGAATGCTATATATGTTTGGGGCTTTCAATGAGCCGTTCTATTTCCAGGATGAAATAATGAAACTCCACACAACTTGAATGAAATTTAAAACCCTGCCTAGATGCAAAGATTTTAATTTATTTTTGCATTATTTTTTTTGTCTAATCCCTTCAAGGTCAAATTTATGCAGATAAATGTCAGTTGCATGGAAAGTCAACACTTCAATAGCCATCCACAATGTCCTGATCTAATTCTGGCTGGATATCCAACCACTCTTCTTATCAGACATGATGGAGGTCATTCAGATTGATTTGTTTCCTGCCACGGGCTGGGATTATTAGCAAGCTCTTTAAAATTTTAGAAAGGCTGACGGGTCGACTGATTCAGAAACTTGATGTTAACCTGGTCTATCCGCTCCAGAACCTTTTCAGTGCCTGTTTGAGAACATTATCCACTTGAAATAATATTAAACTGTGTCCAAGTTTTACTTCCGCGACCCAAACTGTTTACAATGGAAGGAAAACGGTCAGAATGATTAGAAACGGGGAGGCCAACGCCAATCATTAACTGACACCAGAGATTTTGATCTTCAGTGTGAACTGAGAGGATGCTAGCAAAGAAGGAAGCAACTGACCAGATGTTACCAGATGTTTTCTGTCTTTTATAGTCTGAAGAGCCGGGGACAAGAATTGTTATTTGAAAGTGTGGAAGCAGAACCTTTAAAATCTAGGAACACTATGCCAGCTGTCAAGCATGGTAGTGGCAGCATCATGCTGAGGGCTCTGGTTTGCTGCCAGTAGTCAGGATCCTCACTGTTTAGATAGCACATTCAAAACGGTACAGCTGTTTCAAATGTGTTTAAAAAGAATCATTTAAGAAGATGGTGCTGTTGAGCAAAGTGCCTTAAATACCAGATTAGTGACAAACCTCAGCTCGTTAAAAATTTACTTTTTTTGTCTAAAACATTTGTTCAACTGATGGTATTCTATTGAGAATACTCTGCCTGCAACAAAAAAGTCTCCACCTGAATTTAATTAAGTAAATGTGAGATTCCTGCTGGATAGTTACTGCATGGACAACTGTTTTTCAGTTGGCAACAAGTTGTTTAACCTCAGCTGATGCAACAAGGAGCTTATCATTTCTTTAATAAGAAGCTACACATGGAAAGACACATCCTGTGTTTTTTTAAAGAAGTTAGTCTGTTTTAAAGAAGTTAGTCTGTTTAAGAAGGGTCAAATCACTGCCACCGAGCACAGAAGACAGGAGATGCAGAAAATACTAAAACTGGCTTGAGAACTGTTCACTGCGTTATTAAAAACTGCAGTCAGAGTGGAATGGGAAAAATCTTGGATGGTCGGATCGGTGATCAGTGGTACAATTTGAAGAGAACAAAAGTAAAATGCAGGGTTATGTGAAGAAAGTAAGACCATTTCCACACACAATGTGAAGGAGAGAACAGTGTAACCATAAGAAAACAACTGATCATTTTTTTTATCTATACGATTCACTAATGATATTTATTGTGGTGTCTGTATATATTTCAGTGTGCATTCAAACAACTCAGATTTCAGCATTTTTTTTAAATCACTCACATTGTTTGCCATATGATGAAAAAACACTGAAAAAAACCCCAGAATTAAAAATCCAAGATAATTATGATATTCATACCCATGATAAGTGTATTTAAACTTAGCTGAAGCATGATGCAGGCAGCAGTTGGAGTACTGTGTCTATGTGAGAGTTGACCTGCAGGGCTCAGAGCACATCACAAGGTGGCAGCACACCCAGTGACTAAACGGACCTCAGGCCACTGCAGGACAGCAGAATTTACTCACCATTATTAATCTACAGGCTAATCTAGACTTCATCTAAAAGAGCCGGGCTCTATATTTTTTTTTTTAAATACTTAAGAAGAAAACTAAAGGCGTATTTTACATTGTCTTTGAAAAGAGCAGCTTCTTTTAACCGCTTTGCTACGCTTCTTTTGAAACAACCGTCCTAGACCTGCATGAGGTTAAGGAGAGATTTAAGTTGCTGCAGATGATGTGCGTTTCCCCAGAGTGATCATATTGATTAATTAGCTCCCCTGTGAGAAATTAATTTTGATCCTGGCACAATTATAAACAACATTGTTTCTGCTGTAAACCTCCATATATATGATGTCTGTGTTTTTCCAGCACCTGGAGGTGCAGGGATCAATTCTTCCATGATTCAGTCTGACCACAGAGATCAGGGAAGACGTGTTCGGATTCTTTAGAGCTGTCTGCTGCTCTGGCCACTCGGGGCCCTTTCTGTTTTTCCTGCCTCGTTGGAAGAATTGATCCCTGACGGTCTGAAGGTCCCCTCCTCCTCCTTCTCCTCCTCCTCCTCCTCTTCATCCCCCTGTTCTGCCTTGTCTTCCTTCTCTCTCATGTTGTCCAGTTCAGAAGTCTGGTTGAATTTATTGTCTCAGTTTATGATCAGGCTGAGAGCAAAGTGCACTCTGCCTGTCTGGACAAACTCTTCGAGTACTAGAAAAGGAGGGAGGGGTCTTGAGCTACGGCCTCGCTTCTGGGACCGTTTCTCTAGAAACTAAATGTTAATTTCAGTCGTACTAACAGGAATGGGTGTTTACCTACTGAGGTTATGTGACTGTGTGCGTGCGTGTGTGTGTGTGTGTCTGTGTGTTTATTAGTGTCTTGTCACAGCTCAGTCATCACCAGTGATACTGAATCTAATATGGATGTTTTTTTTCTTTTCTTTTCCATCTGTGAGAGTTTACTTGCGATCAACAGCCGCACCTCGCCGTGTAAAGCCATAAACTCACAAATCCTCTCCCAGAGATCCCTGTTTGAAACCTGTAGGACCCTGACACGCTGATTGCTTTATTGATATTGATCTGGGCAAAGTGTCAAACCACTCAGCTTATTGTTATTTATGCACGCAGAGAGAAAAACAGGGTGAAAACACACCGGCAAACTCCTGACACACACCGCAGATGAAAAGGTTGCTATAAGAAGTTTAAATCCATTCATGTAAAAATCATGTTTTTTTTTTTTTTTTTTTACCTAGTCTGTGTTAAATTATAATGAAACCATGCTAAGCCAAATTAGGAAATGTGTGGAGTCAGGAAGTCATAGATTAGGTCACTTCATTATCTGCTGTCCACTGTTCGAGGGGAATCTGACTCCATCATAAATGCTTTGCTTGCATTTCTTTCTGCAATGTGACCCATCAGTTGACCAACTCATGTAATTCAGATTTAAATGAATCAAATTAACTTTAGGGATTGCGCCACACTTTATTGTTATTATTTTTCCTAATTGCCCCCCACTAAATATTCAGTGGATTTTGTCCTTTTAGTTGCACACCAACATGTGCCCTCCTTATCATCCAAGCTCGATTGGAGACTGGAGCCACATTTACAGTGCAAATGTTATCATACCGATGACACTTTAAACAGTCTTTATCAATATATAGTCATTCAAGGTTTATGAGCTTTGATAAAATGCCACTAACAAGCAGAGTCATTGCAATGTGCAAACCTGCAGATGTAATTTGAAGTTTAAGTCATTCCCGTTTTCCGAAAGCAGTGGAAACATTTTAGCGAGTTAGGAACTGAGCAGGTTTTCCAAACACAGCAGGCTCGGGCTGAGAAGCATTGATCTTCCCCCCTCAGGATGAGCAGCTTTAAAGGGCAAACTACAGTGTGAGTCTGCCAGAACATTATCACTCGATTATCTTTAAAACAGTGGGTTATCATAATTGCTTACTTAATAATTCTATAAAACCGTGTTGCTGTAACCTTTGCCTGAACAGTAAAACTCGTTTGATGCTGAGACTGAAGAAAAATTTCTGATGAGGTTAGAAATTCTGCAACCTAATGACTGGATAATAATTACAGTGCAGAAATCCACACTCCCTGGAACTTTTTCCATTTTGTCATTTCACAACTACAAACTTCTGTGTACTATATTGGGATGTTCTGTGACAAGTAAGCAAAAAGTAGCAACAGGGATTCTGGTTTTCAAGATATGTATTCAGATTCTTTTGCCCCTAAATAAAATCAAAATGCAACAAATTGTCTTCAGGAGACAACCTATTAGTTAGTAGAGTCTGTGTGGAGTTGAATCCAAATGTACATCCAGCTGTTCTGTGAAGACCTCAGGGGTTTGCTGGAGGACATAGACAGCAACACGAAGGCCAAGGATCACAGCAGACAGATCAGGATTAAAGTCGTTGGGACGTTTAAACCAGAGTTAGGTTAGAAAAGGTTTTTAAGATTTCATTCGGAATTCATCTTCTGAAAACGAAAAAGTGTGACACTTTTTCAAACTGACAGGTCAGGCAAGAAGGGGCATTAATCAGAGAAGCAGCCAAGAGTTTCATAGTAACTCTGGAGGAGCTGCAGTGATCCATAGCTCAGGTGGGGGAGCATGTGGCGTTTGTTATATAATAGTTGGTGGATACAACATGAGAAAACCTTTCTGCAAAGATGGTGCATCAAGAACAAGCTGCAAAAAAACAAAAAAGCCATTTTTTGACAATTTTCCTGTTCGTGTGAAGCTTTAAATAATGAACTTCACAAACCTGGTATTTGCTAACAGAGTGGCAAGAAGTCAGTCCCTGTTGAATGAAAGCCCTCAGAAATGTGTAAGGTGGTGCTCTAGTAAGACTAAACCAAAACTGAGCTTTTTGACTGACCTGCACATTATTCCCAACCATTGTAGGGGCAGTGTCATGCTGTGGGGAGGCTTCTCTTCAGTAGGAATAGGAAAGATGGTCAGGAAGAAAACTGAATGGAAAATATTCAAAACTAAAGAGAAAGCATGACAACCTTGAACATGAAGCAAGAGCTAAACTAAAGCACTTTAATGTGTTAGAGTGGTCTAGTCAAAGATCAAACCACTAAGTCCTATTGAGACTTGTTGGGATGACATCCACTCTTTAATCTGCTCTGACTGAGGTTGAGCTTTTTTGAAAAGAAAAGTGGACAGGCCTTTCTGTATCTAGGAGTCCACAGCTACGAGTCGCTGCAGAGTACTGTCAAAGTATTAACTCACAGGATATGGAAACATGTGTCTGCCTCACTTTTCAGATTATTCTTTGTAAGAAGAAGAAGAAGAAAAAGAAAACCTTGCAACAATTTTCAACTTTACAGATGTACTCTACTTTGTGTTGGGTCTGGTTCATAGAATCCCTCTAAAGTACACTTTGTGCACACTTTGTACACTTTGTGCACATTTTGTTTGTGGTTATAATTTGATAAAAATATGCCAAAGTTTAAATGCTCCGAGTGCTTTTGGAAGGCACCGTTACACCAAACTAACGGGCAACAAACTAACAGATTATTTTCAATAAAAATCAAAATAAGCCACTATCAGTTTACGAAAGTAGTTAGGGAGTACACTCTTCAAATAATGAAGCAGTCGTCTCACTGAGGCCCTCCTTAGATGCGATTAGTTTCACACCACTACAAGTTTGCTTGAACAATGGCGAAGCCGTACTTAATCAGCACGTGCAAACCTCATCGCATTCAGCTCTCGGCTAAGCAAACGCGGTGGTGTTGATGACTCCGTCCCCCTGCCTGGTCCCAGGTGAGGACTTCTTATCTGTATTCGCAGCCGCCTGTCTGTGTGGTGAGGGCTCAACATTTTGTTATCCGTGTGATCTTGGGTAGAAACCAGAGGTTTTTTTTGTTTTTTTTGCTGAATTCCTCGGTGTGATGTTTTTTGTGAGTGTTTTTCTTTCCCATTTCTGTAAAAAACAAACAAAAAAACAAGGGGTTTCTACAGAGGCAGCAAACACTACAGTGTGGATCTGGCAGGTGCTGCCAGGTCCTGCTGAGCTGAGCCGAGCCGAGCCGAGCCCAGAGCGGGCGGTGACCTTGGAGGGAGTAGACAGGAATGCAGCGGCTCTATCTGAGCTCACAGGGAAATACTGACTGCACATACCTTTTTCTGTTCTGAGAGAAAAATCAATAATCCAGAGTCCATGAGGTTTACCCCCCCACCCCCTCCACCTCTACTAGTTGGGTTCCAACTCTGTGAAACAGACTCGGATTGACCCTCCAGCCCCCAGAAGAAGAAAAAAAAAAAGTTAATGCCTAACTTCTTTATCTTTGCTTTACAGCCTGGGCTTGTACCTCCAAATCAATACATGATACACAAATAACTCAGGGCTCCATGTTCCAGACTGAGAGTGGTGACGAGGGCTTGAGAGTAAGCTCGCTTCACACCACCTGGCAAACGGTTGGGGGGAGGGGGAGAGCGAGGATTTGCTTTTTAAACGTCAGTCCTCTGGTGGAGTCAGCATAAAGAGGAACAGTATGAGTCCTGATCAGTTAGCAGTTTGAAGGTTAAAGGGAAATGTTGAAATAACGTGATGCTTTTATAGGGGAGCCTCTGGAGGGAAGTTGTTAAAAGTCTCTTTTACAATTTAATAAATATGTAAAATTAGTTTTATTCATTGTTATTCAGCTTTGACTTTCACAAATCAAAATTCTGATCACAAACTACAAACTGACTTCATCTTGACTCCCTGTGCCCCCCAACAGTCTCTTTCTTTTTACCACTCTCCCATAAAGTTTTTTGTCTGTCCTGTCAGTAGACTTTTTTTCTCCTGAGCTGTGATTTTCTGCAGCTCCTCTAGAGTCTCTCTGAGCTAACATGGATGCTCATGACTTGGAAGGTTTGCATTTGTGCAAAATTATTTCTATTTTCGTATGATGGATTGAACAGCCCTGTGAAATGCTTGAATTTTGGTCTGTAAAAGACGTCTTGATCTCAGTGGGTTTTTATCTGGCCTAACTAACAGAAGATCTGTGTTTATTATTATTGAAAATACAGTAATAATATATAATACTGTTCAGGTCACTCAGTGTCACTTTATAATAGGTTACTTCTGACTTTACTTTATCAGAATAAAGGGAAATCTGAGTGAAAGTGACTGCCACACTTTTCCGATTATTATTTCTACAACACCATGCAATTTTTTATTTCGAAACTGCACTATTTTGTGTTGGTTTATGACATTAAATTTCAAATAATAACTTTGTGGTTGGAATGTGACCTACAGCAAGGCACAATAAATCTTCCCATAGCTTCATAAGAAACAAGTAAAATGCCCCATGTTCCTCTAATACATAAAAAGTTGATAGTGCAGCTGTCTAAATGCGGAAGGCATTTTCATTATCAATTATTTGTTTTTTTCCATGTGTCTCAATCGTTAAAGGACATTTTTTTGGAATATTTTAAAGCTGCACTAGATGATTTTATTTTATTTTTTCCAGAAAATTCCCTCAGTAAATATTAGCAGCACTGAAGGTCTGAACATGCAGCCTGGGAACAGACCATCTGGACCTTGATAACAGAATAATCCTTTTTTTTTTCTTCTGTTGCTGAAATAGACAGCTGAAACTAGCCTGATATTTACAGAAAAGGCCGGCATGCCTATGCTGGACAAGATAGTCGATCACCGTCGCTGTGTGCCACTTTGTCCTTGCGGACCTTGTAGGAAATCAACAGAGAAGCTCCCAAACAGATAAAATGCCACAGAGGAGGTTCTTTTGGCCTAAAGTAGGATACAGTTCCCAAACCAGTGCTGTGGGGAGAGAAAGGAGCATCCACTTAGGGAGGGCAGACATTCCCTGATAGTAGCTGGTAATCTCTGAGGTCGACCCGTCAGTCAGGTCCTGGAGACGGATGACGTGAGGCCCCTGATAGGCTGTCTCCAGAGGAGGAGACAGCAGCCGCCCGAGCGGGCTGCCGGGATGCAGAGCAGGACCCACGAGGCGATGGACGGACTGACGGACGGATGACGGGCCTGATGGGGCGCAAGGGAGGGGAGGAAGAAGGCAGCAGAGATGAGCACAAGTTTGGTCAGGGAGGAATGTCAAAGCAGAGAGGTGGAGGGCTGGGGTGGGGTTGGGGGGGTGTTACGGAGAGGGTCTCCTGATGAGCGAGGAGACAGTTCTTTGCTGGAGATCGTTGCATGGCTGACAAAGTTTACTTAACACCAACCCCTGGGAGCATAGGTCACCAGGGGGAAGGAGGAGGTGAATGTTCGCCTTCAGCTCAAAGACTCAGATTTTTGTCACAGCAAAAGATCTGGAGGACATTGGAGGGATGAGAAACACATACAGCTCAGAATGGCCTGCAGGTTCACACTCTAAAATATGAGACAGCAACAAAAAATAAATAAATTTACAAGTAAAAGACAACCATATGACTGTAATAAACAGATGTTGGGATCTGGTACATTATTTTGCATCATACCTCAGAAATGCAACAGCAGCTGTCAACGTTTCTTTACAAAAACCCAACAGTCTGTCAGTGTGGACTTCACAATGAACCGACTCTGAGGTATTATATGATCCAAGTCCCGGCAAATTAAGTTTCACATAATATTGCCGTGAAATTTCATGAGAATTACAGAAAAAACACAAAATGTTTTTTCTCAGAAAATGGTTGTCAGTGTGAATAATTTGTTACGATAGCCAAAAGAAACTGCAAACAAGGCTAGGAATGTGAGCTGAGGCCACTCTGCCTGACCTGATGGGGAAATGGAAATGAAGGTGGAATACAGTGACTTTTACTTTCTATAAGCAGGATAGATCTAATATTTAAACATTTCTAAATAAACAGTAAAATACAGAAGCAATATTAGTTTATCAAAACTGTATCCAAAACTTAAATGTCTCATGGAACACTTTTCAATCTATGTTTTGGATTTTTCAGCAAAAGGTTTGGCACAGTTCAAACCTACAAAACAAGACAGTTTCTAATATTCAAGAATTATTGACTTAAAAGAAGCTCTGATATTTTTACTGAAAACTTAATTGTAAGTCAGTTTTGTCTCATTTCAAGTGTGCTAATATATTTGTACTAAAAACTAGACAAACATACCTAGTAAGTAGGGGGCATAGCAAACATGTAGAAGATGCTCTGGTCAAAGGCTGTCTGGGCTACATGCACAATGCTGACTGTGGCTGAAAAGTAATGTCTGGTGCCAGAGGACAGTGGCAGCATAATGCTGTGGGACGCTTTTCCTTAAGGAAGAAAAGTAGATCAGAGTTGACGGGATCATGGACGGAGCTAAATACAGGGCAGTCCTGGAAGAAAACCTGTCAGAAACTGCAAAACGCATTTTAATGTGTTAAAATGGCGTAGTCAAAGTCAAGACCTTAATCTGTTCCAGAAATTTGTGCCCAGAATGAAATAATTGGGTTTGTTTTCCTTCCAGTCCACAATTCTGCTCTACTTTTTGTCTCTCACATAAAATCCCAATGAAAGGTTTTGAAGCTTTGGTTGCAACGTGACTAAATGTGAAAACTTTAAGTTTATGAACACTTTTAAACCTTAGTGTTTGCCCATTACACATCTGCATGCATAAGTGATGATAATAAATCAGTTCTTAGCCTTTTTTTTTTTTTTTCATCAGTGATGTCACCGTTTTGCTCCCATACGCTGCGTTTTTTGCCCAAAGAGCTGCGCCGGAGGTGCACCGTCACTAGGCAACTGACAAAGGCTATCAGTATGACTTCAGTGTGTCAACAAATTCAAAGTAATCCTGAATGAGTAGCGATAGTAATTTGTTTAACGTAAAGATGTTATCATTTCTTCTTTTTTTAACAAGCTTGGCTGTGTTGGCTGCCCTCCGCTCGTCTTTAATCAGTCTTCAGCCTGATGCTGCGTGGTGGATTCCCCCTCTGATCGCAGCTACTGCCCATAACTCCCATTAGATTACAGGGGAGATTTATCGAGCTTGCTTCCGGTTTCCAGATAGGACAGTGACAACACTTATCTCCAGATATTCCCTTATCAAAAGACAATTTAGCAAGAGAAATAGACACAAGCAATGATTTTTTTTTCGTTTTTCTACTTTGCAGAGTGCTCTAACTTTGCCTCCTTAGTACAAGGGTCTGTTTGCACTGCACACACACCTCTGTCTGCATGGATGGAGAGGCATCAATGCTCACTTGATGTCACTACCCTTTGCATGTGCATCGAGTTAATAGAGTTTTAGGAAATACTGACATAGAGGAGGCTTTTTCACTGAAGTCTTTGGAGGGTTTTTAAAGAAATTTTTACCTTTTGTCAGAAGTGTTGGTCCTCGTGTTCAGACCGAGCAGCTGCTGAACGAGGTCACCATGAGGTTATTCTGACCTGCATCTATCAAGCCGAGAGGGAGGCTTGTTGTTTGTGTGTGTGTGTTTTTGCATGAATTATATGCACATGTTTGCATGCATGTCTCTAAACCGACAGAGATTCAACCAAGGCAGCAGGGGTTAATTTTGAGGCCGGCCTCGGGAGTTTTGACAAAGGTTCCTATGTGTGTGAAGCCAGAAGGCCATCTGGGGGAGTCAGCAGGCAGATAGCGCGTACTCCCCGCGCCTGTGACCCTGGAAGGATAGCAGGAAGCAAAGACAATAGGGTCTCACAGAGTTTGAAGGGCTTGCTTCACCGAATGAATGTCTGCTGGCATGCCAGGTGAGGCGATGTGCCCAACGAGCCTCCAGACTGTTTGCTCTGTCCGAGGATGGTCCCTGTAAAAAAGGGTCTGCAGGTGCTCGGGGCACCATGTCTAGAGGCCGCGTTAATGATTAACACGTCCATATAACGCTGTTACTGATTACCGCCTCCCACTCGCCAGACTCCCACTGACCTGAGTCACAGGTAGGAATCCCTCAGAGGTGTGGATTTGTGTGTTACAAGCTCCCGCTGTGAGGATCCTCTAACACCGGCCCCTCGCCATGCCTGGTGGTGGAAAGCTGCCTCCCTTCCCTTGTTATAATTCTTCTTCCTCTTCTCTACCTTCCCTCCCACGTCTTGCAGCAAGTCAGTCAGGCACCCACTCTAGCCGCATCTTTTTCAAAGACCTTCTCGATGACCTTTATCCTTTTTTGCCATAAAAGGCAGACGTGGAAAAACATTTTGTGCAAAGTTAAGTCGAGCTGTGCATGGCAGGTACTTTTACTCTGGGGCGAAGGTCTGAGGTGTAGCCCGCTGACGAATGAGCACATGTAGCTACAACAAGCATGTTGCTGTGGGGCAACAAGGACATTGTGTTTCGTTTTGTTTTTTTCTGAAAATCACCTTTTATTGAGTTTTCATGTGATGAACCATCACAAAGCAGAGCATGATTATGATGCGGAAAGAAAATGATACATCATTTGTTTTTTTTTATTTTATTAAATGAAAATGTAAAACGTGTTTGCACTCAGCACTTTGCAAAAACACCTATCTCTGTAAATTCTGCAGCAAGGAGCTCTCCTATTTACAGCCGTCTCCAGATTACCTCCAGATTTTCTCTGAGATCTATCTCTGAACTCCTGATAAAACCTTAATATTCCTCTCATGAAGTCGCTGTTTTATTCATTTGGATCTATTCTTACACTTGGTGATGCTGGAAAACAAAAGTCTTCTCCGGCTTTTGAGTGCACACCTGAAGGATTTGAGTGAAAAAGAAATATGAAAAAGAAAAAAGTAAACTCATAGTATGACAGTGTCGCCTTGTTTTACTGCAGGCGTGGTATATTTTTATTTCCAGTTTGGTTCCATCGGACCACAACACAGTCTCCCAAACGTTTGAGGAGATTTTAGCCAAACCTGAATGCCTCCAGCTGTCTCGACATGAGGAACACACAGTAGAGTGTTTTCACATGTACAAGACATGCTCTCCAAGTACTATTGACTATCTTCACTGTGCATTTTACATTCTTCTTCTAGCTGATATCTATGTACAATGCAATCCTCCTGACTCTTTATGACCTCTCTGCAAACAATTATATTTGATAAAGGATTCAAATGCAATTTGAACGCCTGTAGGGATGGTCAGACTTTATTCGAGGTTAATCAGATGACAAATGTGAACTCATTAAGATGGAATGCTGAAGCTCAGTCTGAAGGTGCTTGAAAAATGTTATTCATTTAAGAGACTTGCATAATATTAATTCAACATGTTCATTGCTTTTTATTTCTTCACATAAACTGAATATTTACTCAGTATTTACAGAATCCATCCATTCGTCTGTCTGTCCATAATAACATAGTATACATTTTAATAGGGATGCACACTTTTGAGTCGGTGTCTTTATGTGTTTTTGCTCATCTTCTCTTCACAGAGTTTTGCGTTGTACATTTAATTAACAGATTTGCGATTTGTCAGATCCATATTGAACATAGAATGCCAGAAAAATATCAAGTTTTCATTTTCCAAAACAAAATTTCATCCTCCTTTAATATTCCAGAATCAAGTCATTTTTGATCTTCTAAAGGGTATTTATAAGTTGCGTAATAAATAAAAAAAACATAACAATGACAGGAGTGATCTTTAATTCGTCGATGTCATTATCTCGCATTTGTTCTAATGTATCACATGGACGCAGATACTCACTCCATTTGTCCTCGTCCTGTTATCATGTTGCGTTAATCTTGTTTTATGGATAATGTCAAACAGTCCAGACCTCAGACTTGGGCTGATGTCTGCCTGTCTGCGACGCAGCATCTTCAATCTGGAAGGCTGTGTTCTGGCAGATCTGTAAACACTTGGCTTAGTGGAGCCAAAGCCACTGACCAGCATCTATCAAAACAAAGCGCACACGCTGGTCAGGGTTCATCTTTGTGTCGAAGAAAAATAGGGTCAGAGGTCAAACCGGAGGACGGAGCCTCTTTTGAAGTTTAGAGCAGGATTTATCTGCACCTTTGTTTGGAGAGCTCATCAGTCAGCTGCGCTGTTGGCAAAGTCAGACATCAACAGTTTTCCTTCTTTTTCATGTTCATATTCTGACTGTGAAGCTTTAGGTATGATGGCAAACATGTTTGCGAAGTAGCTGGTGATGTGGACGTGACTTGGATGCGGGGGGAAGTTGAGCCAGTTGAGAGCTGAGCCAAAGCTGGATCAGATCGGTCATGTCTTTTTTTGGTCCCTTTTGTTGTGGCCTTCAGGGCAAGTCACAATAAAGGGTTCAACTGTACGTGCTTCAGATCATCTTGATATGGCCTTTTTCTTCTTTTTTATTTTTTTTTGCTATATATGCAACCCAGTGGTGGTCTGAGCCTAAAATGAACTTTTTTTTGTTAGATATTGTTTTGGTGTTAACAGAGCTGTGAAAAAGTATTCATACTCATTAATATGTTCACATTTTGTAATGTTACAGTCATAAACTTCACATTTTTTTTTGTGTGTGTGTGAATTTAATGTGACAAACCAAGACGCAGTGTAGCAGTACAAAATGAAAAAAACAAAAAACAAAAACAAAACAAAAAAAATTGACACATGGTCTTTTTTTTAGAAAAATAAAAATAAAAAAGTGAATTTATAGTCGGAAATTTTTCTATGATGGCCCTAGACATTTATGGTTCCTCCTTAAACCTTGCCCTGACTGAGCCCTTTCCTGTTCTGGCAAAACATCTCATACTACTGTTCAGCTTTCTTCAGATTTCCTGGTTGGTGGTAGCTAAAGGTGGTGCTCAGACACAACACTCCAGCTAAAAGAGGCAGCTGGTATGTAGCAGTTCAAATTTGACCAAAGCTGACCAAAGCACATTTTCTCACAGAAGTAGAAGGAATCATCTTGCTATCGGAAAAAATGAGGTTCGATTTCAGCTTCTCTCCCCCCCAACCCACCCACTGCATAACTTAACTGCTATCCTGCAGACAGATTTTCACACTTGAGTTTTGGATTTCTGTGGTTTCTCCAGAGTTATGGAGCAGATACAACAAATGTATTTCACATTTTTCAGATTTGAATTTGCAATTATATATAGGTGTGTGTTGGTCTGTCACGTAAAATCCTAAGACATTGCCATTATTAAAACTGTTGGATAATGTCGAGGGAAAGTGATGAGTACTTTGGCAAGAATGTGCAATCTGACTGACGTTCTCTTTTGGCTTTTAAACCAAAGCAGTAAAAATGGTTGCGACGCACTGTTCTGTGTGTCTAAGCTGGATATTTTCCCGCCTGCTGAGACAAAAACCAGTCTGGGATAATTTACTCCCACCATGGGCAAATATGAAAACATTATGAGCCACTGGTACAGTACACACCGTTAGAAAGGGCACAAAGGAAGGTGCTGGACTGGTGGGTTTGACATCTATCTGATAAAACTATAACTGCAGCATTAAGAATGCCTATGTTTTCAGTCAAACAAAAGGCCCTGGTCACACCATAGAAACTGCCTCTCAATGTTTTCATTGTCTGGCGGGTGACTAAAGTGTCGGCGAGGGCGACAGAAACCTCAGACTGTGAGTGTATTCAATGTGTGCAGAGAGGGAGTTGTGTGTTGAGTGTGAGGCTGAGACAAAGTGAGCCTGGACGGTCAGACAAGAATAAGCGCCGCACCGCAGTCGGGTCCAAGTCTGCTTCAGGTCCAGACTCTTTTGAGTGAAGCTTAAATCTTATCAGATCTCAGGCTTATTTGTTCCTCTCACTGAAAAGCTATATGCATTTTTGGAGCATTTTCTTCCCTTGGAAAGAAAGGCAAACACTGTCCACAAAAAGTTAAACCCTGCATTCACAATTTCCTGCTATAATTAGTAGAAAATTGCAAGAAAATATTTGGTATTTTCTTGCAATTATTATGTGGAACTGAAGAAAGTGACTCCAGCAATGACTAAAGTAGGAAAAAATTTGAAATGTTTTCTTCCATTAAGCGTTATCTAGTTTAAACTACATTAAAAAAAAAAAAAAAAAGAGTTTCAAGAGCCACTTTTGCATTGGACAGGTAAGATATTCATATTTTCACAAATATACCATACTAGCATAGCATTTTTAATTCTTTTTCAGGCTGAATAAATAAATAGTTAAGATAGAAAACAGCCGCAGACACAAAATTACATAAAATCGTCATTACTTTTTTAATCTTGAAATTTTTAATACTTTGAAGCTAATCTGTTTCGGGGCATTTTTAACAATAAAACAAATAAAAGATTAAAACCTTACTATTTGTTTTTTAGTTTGTTTTTGTAAAGCTTCTAATATCATGAAATTAGAATAACCTAAAGGACTTAAATTATGCAGTTCGTGCCAACATACAGAACATCTAATGTTCAGTCAGACGTATGCATCCACTCTTACCACTGGCAGGATAGTCAGCATAATTTTGAGCTTATAATGATTTATATAATTAATTGTTTTTTGTAATCCAAAGTAGACTAATAATTTTATGTGATGTTGAAGTGATTTTAAAGCCATGAAGCAATTTTAATCTCAGCCTACTTTATTAAGTTTTGAGGATGTTTTACTTAGTTCTTCTGTTTAAACACTCAGATGTGTTACAATTTCAAACAAGAACGTGTTAATATCTGATAAAGTTGAAGAAGCAGGTATTCCACCTTCTTCATTATTTCACCCATTCTGGGCAGTGCACAAGAACCACTCTGGCCTTCAGCATGATGCTGCCACCACCCACCACGCTTGACTCTTGTTACAATGTTTTCAGGTTTGAAAGTCAAGCCTGAAACAGTATGTATATCTTCAGAGAAAATCCACAAAACAGTCAGTCAGGCTTATACTCACAATTCTTATTTTTTTTATTTCAATGCAGTTTTTTGTGGTGGAAACAGAATAGGTCAAATGCATCGTCAAAAGCCAAACATTAACATGATATTCACGCAGAGGACGTAAACTTCTGATTGACTCTGTACTTATAGTTGATGAGGATGTAACAGTGTGCAGAACAAAACTAAAGCAGCAACACAAATCTCTGGTCCTTCAGAGTATCAAGAATTATTCCATCATTCGCCATCCCGCCTCATGATTCAAACCTGCTCTCTGCTTTATGTACACCTTTATGTTGACAGTAAGTTAAGCTGATGCACCAGATGCTTTGTAGAGTAACCAGTGTGACGGGAGACCATCATTCAGAAGAAGAAGCAGAACCCTGACGCTTGTACATCCGGTGGAAATCACCTGGTACCATTTGTATCAGAAAGATACATTCTCCTTCCTTCTCTCCACAGGTCTGAGCACAACAGTTGGTTGATTGTTTCACGTCCACACCACAATCCGCTCCCGTATCTTCCCAAAGGGGAGCTGCGCCTCAGGAGACCTTGAAGGCATGCGTGGGTCTCCAAGGTCTACCAGCTGCTCCTGTAGCAGCGCTCACCCCCGGCAGCATCCGCCCGAGACGCCATGCCCCTCCACAGACAGACACCCTTCCACCTCCATCTCCGGTACCCGCTCTCAAACTGTCTCCGCTCTGCTATCAGTGACGTCGCCTCACCTCAAGGCTGTTGTCTCTGAGGCCGAGGCTCCAAACAGCTGATTCAGGGAAAGAGACACAGTGAACATAGGGACCTGACCTTCTCGCCTAAGACAAAACACAGAAAGAGGGGCCGGCTCCACAGCATGGAAACAATAACACAAGCTCTGAATCTGCACCAGTGATGAGGTTCTGTTTTTCCCCCCGCGTCGGGCACAGAAAGGCGTCGAGAAACGTGCACTTGATGACTCTTTGATCTCAAATCACTTACGTCAGATAAAAAATATTGTATTTTATACATTTGGTTATGTGTTCAGACGAAGCTCGGTTGTCAGATTAAAAAGTATTTCTTGAAAACAACATTTAAGAAGGTATAAAACATACCTTTATTAGGACTGCATTTCTGTATTAAAAATGTTTTTTATGGGTCTGGTGTAATAATCTAATATCAAAGCAGAGAATACAAAGAAAATCAGTATTTTGAATACTTTTTGTCAAGTAAAAGTAAAATGTAATAATTTTACTTAAAACTTTTTAAGTAAAATTACATATATATTGTATAAATAAGTTATTTATTGTTTTTGGGTAAGTGATCATAACATCTGATTCGATATTTATATAGTTTTGTTGAAATTCTGATATTTTAAAGACTAAAATAAAAAAACAGAAAAATAAATAACTTAACTACAAAATAACCAGCTTAGTCAGCAGAAACACTTTTCTCAAAACTGTATGTGTTTCATGGATATTTGGTTAAAATGTTTTTTTTCCTTTAGTGAAGTTACTCAAAGTGGCCTTTCTGGCCTATAAGAGGACAATCATTATAATCAACGTAAAGAAAAGCTTAAAAACATTAACACTTAATGAATTGAGTTAATAGAACTTATGTACTTTTCAAAAAGAGTCTTTTTTCCTAAAGGCTTAAAATCAACTTGTTCCAAATGTAGAAACAATCAAAAAATGTAACCTTTAATCAGGGTACATTTACCTAAGGATTGGAGGTGAAGGGAGAATCCATATTAAGACATAATTAAGATTGCTGTCTTTCTGACTCGACCATTGATTAAGAGGATGATAATGGATTGCTTCCCAATCAGGTTAAAAATCTACAAAATTTGCTTGTTGGCCTTAACAAAGCAGAACCAGCAGTTTGTTTTCTGATTTAATTCACTATTCAAAAAGATATATTTTGTGAAATAAATCCACAGTTTAAATCTACACATCATTACTTAGATCTGTTTTTGCTGTCAGTTTCAAATGAAGATATACATTGCCTATGAATTTAGATTCATCTTGTTTTCAGAAATATTTCTCTTTTTATTGTTTCATTTTTTTCTTCACTGTGATATATTTCGAAGAGATTGATCCAAACAAACAGAAGAGATACTTTCATCTGTCATAAATCTTGGAACATGTAAACCTCAGTCCAACTTCATGGGCAATGTTAACTGAAAACTGATATTTGGAACTTGGCTTTATTTATACTCAGATTTTGAACCCAAGAGAAAAATGTATTTTCTTAATATCACACGTTACAGTGTAATTTGCTCTGCCTTAGTTTGACATATCAATACTCGTATTTGGACTTATCATCCTGATGATACCAGAACGAACATCCTCTATCTTTGTGTTCCCACGAGGGCAGCCTGATTGCTCGCTTTTCAGGGGACAAAAGATTACAAATGTACAAAAGATTAGTAAACGATTCACGAAATAAAAACAACGTGCAAAACGTTGATGCACAGTCAGAGTCACTGGAGCTAAAGTTTAAAGAGAAGGTCAAGAGAGCCCTGAAAGTCTGTGTCCGCCTGATGCGACAGAGTGACGCTAAGGTGATAAATCTAAGAAACAAATAATAGATAAATGCGCCTCCATCATTCTTAGATTACAGTCAAATAAGAAGGATGGAGCTTTTCTGCTTCATGTGTAAGAAGGAAAAATGAGAAACTACAAAGATAAGCCATTTGTTTGTGCTGAACAGCAAGAGTGATTGTGCAAGATTTCATTTTAGCTACTTCTTAATTTTGAGACACAAACACCTATTTCTTCACACACACACACACACACACACACATGCATACATACACTGTAGGTGGGTAGGTGAGCAGGGCGTTCCGTTGTGGGCGAGTTGAGGAAGCAAGGACGCTCGCATGTCCCAGATGACAAAGGTTGCTTTTACACCTGTCATGACCCGTTTAATCATCTACCACTTCAAACAGGAGAGGCTGACTGCTCATAGGCCTCCCAGCAGCCTTTGCTCCTGCAGCTCAGGACAGGCCGCCATTGAGTGGAAGCACAGGAAGAAATGGGTGTAAAACTTAACTGTGTCTTCCATAAAACGAGAGCAAATACGTCTATGTTTTCAACGCTCCGCTGGCAGGAGGCTTGATGAGTCAAATTAAACATTGAGGGAAATTCACAACTCGTGAAATTTAATGCTGTCCAATCTGGGATGGATTCACACCTTAAATCAAACAAAAAGCAGTTCTCCATTCATTTTCTGCATTCCATGTTTTCTTTCTTCAGTTGCATTGTGTGGCACACATATTACGCCGTTCTGTCTTCACAAGGACTTTGTATTCACCTCCATTCATTTTTCATTCATTCCTGTAGCCTAACCCTAACCCCACCAGGTCAGCAGCAAATTTTTCTTTTCATCCCACTAAGTGATATTACTTAAAATTAGAGCTGCATTGGTAAGACTTCTTCTGTCCAATACCATGAGTACCATTTTTTTTAATTTAATTTTTATATTAATCTTTAATTGATGTAGTGGATTTGAATCCAACATCGCAAGAAGAAATGACAATATTATTCATTTTCTCATGTAACATGTGTCTCTTGCAAATGTGTATTTTATTTAAGTCACTCGCTACTGGTTGATGCATTTATGGACCAAAACTGCTGGATGTTCTCAGCAGCAATGATTTCAATGGATGGATAACTGCAAACGGGCAATCAGAAAATATCAATGAAAAATGTGGTCCTTTAATTGAACCATCATATCAACCTCCTAGTATTTATTTATTTATTTATTTTAAATTAATCAAACCAAGTAGTACTGATCAAAATCTGTTAAGTATCATTGCCTCTCCTATTGGGAAACTGACTGGAAATTTATTTATCCATGTATTTTCTGGTAATTGGAGCAGAAAAAACCTGTTTTCCACAGTTTATAAACTGAGATGTAAAGATATGTTCATGGGAATTTTAAAAAATGATGCATCTTGGGACTTTTGTGTAAAAATAATCCAAAACACTTTGGATATAAATGAAAGTCATCCAAAGTAAAACAGATCGTGCTGTCTTTTGCTGAAATTGTGTTTGCTTTCTTTTGTCTTTTTACTTTCTCTTTAATTTTTCTTGTTTTTGTTTATTTATTTGAACCTCATAAATAGTCCACACAATTCCGCGACAATACAAGCGGAATATTGCAATATTGTAACTTTATCTTCCATTTCACCAAATAAATGAGAAAAGGTCTCTTTTTCTCCACGAACATCTGAACCTCTGCGCAGTTCTGAGCGTTCGCAAAAAAAATAAATAAATAAAATAAAATACATGTCGCTACAGAGAGGCTGTTTGTCACCATGTCTTATTTAAAACACTCAATAACAAAACAAGCAAACCCAAAAAAGAAAGAAAGACAAGAGGAGTAATTAAGATAATGAATTGGACGCGTTTCCTGCTGCGCGATCGCTTCTCATTAATCATATATTAATCACACCATCATCATAAAACAAAACACTACCGTTTCATTATTATTATTATTATTATTATTATTATTATTATTATTATTATTATTATTATTATTATTATTATTATTATTATTATTGCTGTTGTTTTATTTTATTATGTTGTGTTATTTTGAATATTTTGACGTAGTATTTGCTCTTGCCATGCATTCCCTGGATTCTACAGGAGTCAAAAAGAATCAGGCTACAGGGAGCAAAGAGCCGCAGATAATCATTATCAAGTCGGTACATAAAACTGTGACACCTGAAGAGGGTCGGTGATCAGCTTGTTACACCTCCAAGAAAGAAACAAACATTGTTTAGATAAAAACCAATCTGCTTCTGTAAACGATCGAATAATAATAATAATAATAATAATAATAATAATAATAATAATAATAATAATAATAATAATAATAATAATAATAATACTGTAATTTATTTTTGTATTTTTTCTACGTTTCTGTGTTCAGTATTTGTCTAACGTTTTAGGATGAATGTTTACAGCAGTTTTAATATTATCTGACACTCTGAGCCCATTTTCCTAGACGCTCTGTGGTCAACTGATAAAGATAATTAGATTACAGGCCTGCGTCTCTTCTCCGACAGCAGTCACGAAGGGCCGCGGTGCGCGGATAAGGTGGAGACAGGGCGGCGTCCTGCCACTTCTCCTCCTCCTCCTCCTCCTCCTCCTCCTCCTCCTCCTCCTCCTCCTCCTCCTCCTCCTCCTCCTCCTCCTCCTCCAGGCTCCGTGTGTCAGAGCAGCAGCACACTTTGACATCTCTGCGAAAAAAAAAACACCTCATTCATCAACGCGACGAGCTAAAGAAGTGTGAGAGAAAAACTGAGAGATGGGAGAAAGAAAGGAAGAAAGAAAGAAAGAAAGAAAGAAAGAAAGAAAGAAAGAAAGAAAGAAAGAAAGAAAGAAAGAGAGAGAGAGACGGCGGGGTTGTGTATTCTGTCACCTCCCTGACAAACTGTGCGCTGACTCGATGGGAGACGGTGGTGGTTATGGTTTGGTTTACTCTCCCTGATTAAATCTGGGCCTCACCTAAAACAAGCTGGGTTGTAACAGAACTGTCAGATCCTGGGTCGCATCTGATTAAAAAAAAAAAAAAAAAAGAAAGGAAAAAGAAAAAAGCTTACAGTTTGTGTCAGATTCGCTTCTAGGCATAGAGAGAAAAGTTCAACTTCAGAGGGAGTCGGGCCTCTTTTCTCCCCTCAGAAGCAATAACAGAAGCAGTGCTGCTGCACACAAACATGCTCTATCAGAAGTAGCTATATACATTATTTTAGTTATTTTCTTGGCTAGAACAAAATATTAACATTATGTGTCCATAGTTTGTGTGGACACATAATGTGTGCTAGTAGAATAAAATAAACTGACAGTCTGAAATAGCCCATGTAACGTGACAATAGACTATGGCGCCTATATTTCAGGCGACATTTCTAAATCCAGAGCCGGCATAACGTTCTTTGAGGCCCCAGTCAGAATTTCCCGTGGGCTCCTCACTTCCAGGTAAACCAACGCTTACATTATTTATTTGTTTATTTGGCTGTGTATTATTGTGAAGCCTCTGTAGGCCACTTACTTGATGATGAATAACTTTTATTGACATATTTCTTTTATTGCCAGTTGAACACAAAACTTCACAGATGACGCAGCTTGTCGGAGCTCAGACAACGTGTCACGCGCTGTCAGAAACAACGGATAACCGAATATTTTCTGGGGCCGCTTGTGAACACAACAGCCATGCTGTCACAATACAGGGTGGTCATGTTTGGATGGCGTGAGACATAATTCCCAACAAACAGTTTAAATAGCTATTTCAAAATTAATTACTAATAAATAAATAAATAAATAAATAAATAAATAACGTGTAGAGCCTTTATTAGCAGTAGCATGTAGCCATCGCCATTTAGTCTCTCCCAGCGAGGCACGTGTTAACAAAACATGCTGAACGGCTCAGTGTGTTGGTGAAAGCGGACTGAAAAAAACCGGTCAACGAAGAGAGGATGATTTAATTGACACCTCGTCACTTTCTTTCTTTTTCATCTTCTGTCTTGATCACTTCACTCACCATCACGATGTATATTCCAGATGAGCGAATCATTGCGGGTCAAAGAGGGACATAAAGGGAGCAGTTAACAAGTTTGTGCGACCTGAAAAGCTGCTTAATCCTCTCTGAGCGCCTTGAATAAACCAATTAATTAGGAGTTATTGATTAACGTGATGAATATTGAGTGGAAATGCAAAGCTAGAATTTGCAGTTTGACTCCATTTGTAAAGACGATATATAATTTGTAGATAGATAGATAGATAGATAGATAGATAGATAGATAGATAGATAGATAGATAGATAGATAGATAGATAGATAGATAGATAGATAGATAGATAGATAGATAGATAGAAAACAAAGATTTACAGCTCGTTCAGATATGAAATAATATCAAGCCTGATATACACGATTTCAAAAATAAATTATGGTAGGTGGATGAAGAATCAAAGTCTATCATAATTTATCTGACGATTTTAAAACAGTCGCATTTCTCATACTGCAACAACGCCTTACATTAAGTTGAATATAATATAACGTAATACTGTAAAGGGGAAAAAAAGCAACACTTTAAAATATACTTTACTAGACTTTACATGAAAAAAAAAAGAATTCAACATTTTATCGCTTAAAAAAATAATTCTAGTAATAATCAAGCAGGCTAATGAGTAGGAAATAAAAACGAAGGCTCTAATCTTTAACCTCTCTCTGATTGCATCTAGAATTCAAAGTTTTAGTCTCGATCGGGTTTCCCTTTTCCCCGGTCGGCCTCTCGATCGGTTGTTTCTCGGTGTGATTGATTGGAGGAGCTCACAGGCTGGCACCCCTACAGGGATCCCAGCAGCTCCTCCGCGGAAACCTGATTGGTCCTCCCCCTTCGGCCGCCGCCGCTGGAAGCGCCTCCCCTCATAAACCCAGTCGGATCGCACCGACGCTTCCCATAACTCCCAGGAGAAGAAGAAGCAGCAGCGACAGCAGCAGCAGCAGCAGCAGGAGCAGCGCAGGATTGAGAAACTTCAGCGACTTTATGGCAAACAAGTAGAAGGTACAGACGTCTTGTTGCGTGTTTTTTCCCCCCCCCTTTTATCACTTTTATTTCTGCGTCTCCTCATTTGGGTTCAAACATCCCACCGAGTCGGTGAGCGCAGCGGGAATGAACTCATCATTTCGGGGGGTATTGTTTTATCGCGCGGCCCTTATCTCTTTTAAGGTCTTATCAAACGGTTATCTCTTTTGCTGTGAAGACATATTGCGTTTTGTTTCCTATCTGCGATGTGGGTAAACTTGTGAGTGGGAGTGGAGCCATTTGACACGGATGAGCCTTTTACGGGCGCTTGATGTGCGGCACAGCAGTCACTAATATTACTGTAAAGGATGGAGTATAGTTTGAAATCTACTTGATCTCCTTACACTTTCATTTCTTTTTCTTACAGGGTACGCTGCCCCATAATAGGTGTTTTTTTTTCTTCTTCTTTTTTTTTTTTTTTTTTTTTTTTTTTTTTTTTTTTTTGGTACTTTGTGTATGGGAAAGTGCTCCTGGATGGACCTGGGTGAAAACAGCTGGTCCATGGTCAAGCGCGAAGTTTCCAGCAGCCCAGGCTCGCCGGCCGAGCAGAGCTACCTGCCCGGTGACAGCAGCAGGAGGGACGGGCCCTCGCCTCCCAGCGAACTCGACGCCCTGGGCCACCGCCGCCCGGACGGCAGGTCGCTGCATCCCTACCTTCACTTCGGACACCACGGCAACGCCGCGACCTCCGGCGAGGACATCCCGCTGTTTACGGACTTGGATCAGGGGAGCAAGCTCGTTCTCTCCGCCGGAGCGCACAAGGCAAGCCTGCTGGTGGACCCGGCCGACATGTACCAAACTTTGGCCATCGCCGCAGCCCAAAGCCAGACTGGATATGATTCCTCCTCCGCTGGTTACATGCACTCCAGCCCCAACTCCCCGGTCTACGTGCCCAGCTCCCGGATGAACCCGATGATCTCCAGTCTCTCCTACCTGCAGGCCGGTGGTTCCGCGCAGGCCGGCCACGCGGTCTCCAGCCACTCGGTGTGGTCGCAGTCCACCCCGGAGAGCCCGTCGTCGTACAGCGCTGGGAGCCCGCACACCTCCAGCCGGTACCATTATCCTCCGAGTCCGCCCATGAACAACGGGACACCCAGGGACAGCAGCTACACAAACACGCTGAATGTGGGCAGCAGGGACCAATACGGCCTCTCCAGACCCCTAAGTGGGACCTACGCTAATCCATACTCCCCTTATGTGGCACCTCAGCTGCCCTCGCCTTGGACCGGGGGACCTTTTGACAACACCATGCTGCACACTTTGCAAAGCCGGGGTGCGCCGTTGATTAGAGGTCCAAACGGAGGTAAGATAAAAATGCAAACGATGATGATGATGATGATGATGACATTTATGGGGGGGGGGGGGGGGGGGGGGAGAGAAGAGACACGATTAACGTTGCATAAATGCTTGAAATAAAGACAAAAAGACAAAAAGTTATTGGTCTGGTGAAGACGGTCTGCAAGGTCTCGGATGGGGGTGACCTGTTGAGGGTCACTGGGAATGTTGGGGGTCAGACCTAAACCAAAACGGAAGGACTTCTTTAATGTTGTGATTGAGGGTCTGGGGTACTAATTCAGCCCAAAAGAAAAATAAAAATAAATAAAATAAAATAAGTTAATGAATAAACGAATAAAAAATAAATTCTAATAAAGATATTATAACATATCGAAACTTATTCATTCTATTTACAGCATATGTTCACCAGAAATATAATCTTAGTGGATAAGTCATTTTAAATTCTCCCACAGTGGGCAACAGTTAGTATAATAATAATAATAATAATAATAATAATAATAATAATAATAATAATAATAAACTGTAGTCATTGATTAACGGTTTAAGTTTATTTAATTTGTACGTAAACTTTTTATTATTATTTAGTCAGATTTTACTGTGGATTCTGCTATCGTATATAATATTGCCCTGATTTCGTAATTATAAATTAATAATAATAATAATAATAATAATAATAATAATAATAATAATAATAAAATCTATTTAAAAAATAATTACAATAAGTATATTCTAACAATTAAAATAATAAACGCGTGCTTTCTTTTAACCATTGCGTCTCTGCTCAGTTTCAGACATCCTGGACGACATGGCGGAGAGCAGGGAGTGCGTGAACTGCGGCTCCATCTCCACGCCGCTGTGGAGGCGCGACGGCACCGGACACTTTCTCTGCAACGCCTGCGGCCTCTACAGCAAAATGAATGGCCTGAGCCGGCCATTAATTAAACCGCAGAAAAGGACGGTAAGGAGACAGGCAGACAGACAGACAGACAGACAGGGGCGCCGCCTGAGCAACTCAATTTCCTGCCTAATTGTCCCGAACAATTCCTGGAGGTCATCGCGAACGATGAGAGCAAAAATAGTTATCCGTTCTCGGTTTAGTCTTGTTTCGTTAAAGTAAATTGCGCTGTTGAGCTGATCAGCACCATTCATCTCTAAAATAATTTCCAAATTCCCAAAAGCCTGTTGTTCCTGTTGCGGAAAATGGTTTGTTAAACTATGCGCAAATTGAATTTTCCCCAACCTAATCGAGACATATCACTTGAATTTTTTTTTATAATCATAAAGTATGTTTGACAATTTAATCTAATAGAGGCAAATACTTCCCAGTGTCATTACGGATAGTTTTCACAGGGAAATTAGATGTCACGTACCGAGCTCCTTGTGAAGTAGCATGCTGTTAAAAGACGTCCACTTAAAGGGCATATCACAATAGAAACTCTATTTTTGTAAGGAAATGGGGTCTGAATGGGCTAAAGTGTCATTTTAATGGAGAACGGTGATTTTCTTCACAGCTGAAAAAATAAAATAAAAATTATTTATTTTCTATGTGTGCCACTAGTCAACCTCCAGAAGAATCGGCCTCTCCTGCGCAAACTGTCAGACCAGCACAACGACCTTGTGGCGCAGGAACGCAGAAGGAGAACCGGTGTGCAACGCGTGCGGACTCTACACTAAGCTTCATGGAGTGAGTGCAGTTATATTTACACATTTCCCTTAAATCCAATTAAAACCCTTCAATTGATGTTAAATTTGCTCCTTCTTGCACAATTCAGGTACCTCGACCGCTTGCCATGAAGAAAGAGGGAATCCAGACACGAAAAAGAAAACCCAAAACTTTGAGTAAAACCAAAGGATCCTCGGGTGAGATTTTAACTGGTGTTTTTCCCTTGTGTCTACGCTTTAGGCAAACTGTTAAGCCATGTGTAATAATAATAATGTAGTTATTGTTTCTGTGACAGGCACCAACAACTCTGTCTCCATGACTCCCACATCCACCTCCTCATCCAATTCTGAAGACTGCTCCAAAACCAGCTCTCCCTCTGCACAAGTGTCAGGGGTAAGATCCATGTTTTTTTGTTTTTTTTTTACTTTTGCTGTCTTGACCGAGTAGACAAGCTGCATGGAGGATGGTGGCTGCATGAATGCAGCCTTTGGAGAGCCTCTACTTTAGCATTCAGAATATAATAGATACACAAAGAGATTTGAACAATAGTTTTTGGGAAAATTATGGACTACATTTTCATTTTTTTTACAAACACGCCTCACAAATCAAATTTGTGCTTAAAAAAATCTCTGCAATTTAAAAAACAATTTAAAAGAATAGGACTCTCTCTGACAGAATGGTGCCCTGGGAGCGAAGCCCTACCACAAACAAACTGCCACTGATGTGTCTGGTTACCTTACTTTGTTGGCCCAGCTTTAACTCTATGAAATTGGGAGAGTGAGATTTTCACCCTGTTGCAAATTTGTTTGTGATACGTTAAAACTGTATTTAGGTCAGGCTACAAACAGGCACAATGGGTGGAAACAATTATTGGGGATAAGAAAAAAAAACTGGACACAACTTCAATATGGTGAATGTATATATATTTTTTAAAAAGTAGCATAACAGTCCATCACATAAAATTGTATTAGTCATATGTATCAAAACTACATATTTTGTGCAATGCTGCTAAAAGCATCAGGGTGATGCATGTATTCTTAAATAGTGTGTCACCATTTTACAATAAATATGAACTTCACATTTCTCATGAGCTGATGCTTTTCCCCCCCTCAATTTGCTTAATGCAACCAAAACTCTTCTTACATGTTAGGTTTTCACAAAAAAACACTATTTAAATAGGCTTCTGTTATTAATTGTGTTGTATTTGTGGCTATAGCAACATAACAGCAGTATGTAGCAACATAACAGCAGAATTTATTACAGTGGTGCTCTTAAATAACCCATAAAAGTGCAGGGTTGAAGGTAAATTAACTGTGAAATAAAGTTTCCTTTCAGATAATATTTTGGGTTTTTAATTCTTTGAAAAATAAAAAAGTTATTGGGACTAGTATAAGTTAGATTTATGAAGTTGTTTATTCATGATTCAGTTTTTAAATGTACACAGAAGACTTTTCTGTAAAACAAATCACTTTTATCATTTATTTGTCACCTTAATAGGAACAAGCCATGGTTAGTTTTTGATTCTCTTGCCATTTCCATTGTAAAACATCATTTAATCAAAATACAATTTATGATCCTAAAAATAAGCTTCCCTGGTCACATGTTTCTGGTAACATCACATAAGGCATAAAACAACTATTCAGGTTTTTTTTTTGTTTCTTATTATCTCATAAAAAAAGATTTTTAATTAAATCTCCCATTAAAAAGGTGCTAACATATTCTGTTAACAGCTTATCGACATGAAACTTGTGCCTTTATCTCAACCCAGATATATACAAAGCAGGATTAGCTGTTTTATTCTTCGTTGTACTTCTGAAAACGGAGGAAACGTGTATTTCATTGCCAGTGAGCAAGCTTATTTAAGCTGCTAACAGTAACCAATAAACCAAAAAGAGATGGGCAGTAATTTTGTAAATTGTGTAAACATAGATACTGTACTGAGTGTGATAAAATTCAAAATGGATGTATGGCTGTTATGTATCTGCTAATTTAATGTAATTTTCAGAAGTATGTTGTTTTACTCTTTTTCTTACATTCAACAACTATGGACAGAATTACAACAAAAATACAACCAAAAGCTAAATCACTATGGTAACACAACTAAACTCCTATGCGTATGAGAAATTACAGTCAAATTAGTTCAAATACAGCATGTTTCTGTCTTCTGCAGGTACTTCAACAGCTGTTATTGAATTAAAGTTAACTGAAATGCAGTCAGGTTATTTTAAAATTATGTGTTTGAATCCTGTCATTTCAATATTATATCAAGGGCTGATGTTCAGAGGGGCCCTAGGAGTTTGAATATTGGTGAATGTTTGCTCTGTGCTAAGATAATTATTAATAACCTGAAAGACCTATTTTATTTTTTGAATTGAGGGTTAATAATTAAACAGGTTGCTAGGCTGCTTTAAAACATAGAGCTTATTATATTATAATATATATATATATATATATATAATATATATATATATATATATATATTATATATATATATTTCAAAACTTAAATAGATTTGATTTGTTTACACTTAAACTGTTTTGTATGCAAACTTTGTTGGATCCGGCCTGTGAAGTGTATCTCAGCAGAAGTCGTCTGTATCTCTGACCTGTACTTATCTCTCTCGAAATTAATGTTATACATTTTGAATAATGTTCCCTGCTGACATTACGTTTCCTGCTGTTGCAGGTCAGCTCGTCCATGCTGCCGGCCTCTGGGGAGGGAGCCGGCTCAGGCTCTGCGGTGAAATACCCTGGACAGGACAGCCTGTACACCAGCGTGGGCCTGACCCAGTCGTCAGATGTAGCTTCAGTGAGGGGGGAACCCTGGTGCCCCATAGCTTTAGCCTAAACACTCAAAAGTTTTGTGTGTGTGGACAGAAATCCCTGACCTCTCCCGTTCTTTCTGGACGCTGCGGCGTGGATATACCTGGAGGACGGTGTTTGCTCCCTACCACCACCCTTCGACCCCAGCAAGAAGAGTCCGACACGAGGGGAAAACGATGGCGAGACGAGCGTCAGTCACGGCTTAAACCTTGATCTGTGTGTGGAATATCCGGGATTGGTGCTGGCGTCTTGCAGTCAGTGGAAATGTCAGGCCGGACAATCAGTCAGGCGGCCTGCGCAGGATGGTTTTAAGCCTGTTGTTCACTCTGATCTCTCCCGTCAGTGGTTCTTCAAAGAAAGCCATCGTGTACATAACGGATTTCCTCTCTACAGAAAACACTGCTGATTGGACACGAGTGCTTGATGAGGCACTGAGGACATTTAGATTGTTCTTCTTTTTTCTCCCCACAACTGGAATCATGCCATAAGTGCTGAGATGACTTTGATGAATCGAAATAAAAAGAAATATATATACATATATATATATTTATAAATCTCCAATTGTTGAGAACGTGGCTATGATTGTTAATAAAGATATCAATATAGAGCAGATGTTAAACCATTCTGACGTCTTTTTTTATTTTTTTTTTTTAAAGTGTTTGTTGGATCTGCACGTTTTCCATTGAAAGCTCTTACTGCTTATGTTGAAAGTAGTTTGGTTAAAACAGGGTATAAATGTCAGTGTTTTTTTTTCTTTAATCATTTACTTCAAAACATACAAATTATCGATTCCTTCTTGTTTTATGTATTAAAATGTTGTCAGCTACAGAGAGGAGTAAGGTACTGTTCTTAAAAGACGTTTGCATGCAATTGGATGTTGTGTTTGAACAAAGCTCAGCCGGCATAACTGAATGGCTGCACTACCCAACTCAGCATAAAATGTACACGTTTTACAATTCTCTACTGTTTCCTCATTTTCAGCACAAAATTAGAAAGAAAAAATGTAGAGCGCAGTCACTGAAATTCTTCATAATTAATTATTATAGCAAATTTAAAATGAGTCAATAGGAGATCCTGTGATTTATTTTTGAGAAACAAAATGGCTGGGATCCAGAGTCAGCCCAAGGCATAAGCAAGATAAACCCCATGCAGAGGGCTCCACAACCAACAGGAGGCTGCTGGGAGCTCAAAAGCCATGCATTAGAGCTATTTGTGCAAATTTGTAATGTTTCAAATGTTTTATGCAACTGAATGTAGCCAGATTTTTTCTTTCTGAGTAAAATGTATTGTTTGCCTGCCACCTTCATACCAAAAAAAAAAACAAAACAATCACCTGGACTGCAGATGTTACATAGCAAAGGTTATGTCTAATATCTAATTGCTATGACGTGGTAGCTGAAATTTCAACTTCTGTTCAGAGCCGCTCCCCTGTGTCTCGGAAAGGCCTTGGACCGGCTCTGCTGCGATCGCTTTTCTGCTTCCCGAAAAGAACTGACAGCCTGAGAAGGTTTTTGGATCTTCTTCATTGTTTGTGACTATTCTTGTTAAAGAAAGAAAACTAATTCAATTAATTCTAAAGAGACTGAATGCTGGAGGCCATCTCCTGAGTTTAATGTAACCTTTGTTCCTTTCCAGAACTCGTTCCATTCTTGCAGAGATCCTATCATTCCCTCCCCTGAACGTATTTATTTCTTTGAGTACCAGGCTCGCTTCTACGTTTTATGTTTCTTTTTTTTTTCCTGGAACATCATGAGAAATTATTATATTTAAATCCAGTCCAATAAATTGTACTGATGAAGCAAGTAAATTTAGTGTTTGTTTGAAAAGAAGCACACTATTTTAAGGGCAAAGCGTCAGCGATGGGAATTTATGGAGAGAGCCGTGGTGTTGGACATTCAGGCATTCCTTATGACTCACCCATGTCCATGCTTTCACTCCCTGTTTCTGTTTTGACGGACGAAAGCTTTAACTTATTAAATCTTTTTAAGATTAACTAATGGAAGGACAGAATTTTTTTTGTTGATAAATCTAATTGTAAATAATAATCTCTAGCCAAAAACATAAAAATTGTGTTTTTGCCTCTCATTTCACTTCTAGTTCTATATGTAATTTTTAAAAAAAAAAATGACTTCATTCCTATTGAAAACCCTTTTACAACAGTTTTTTTCCCCACACAATTAAGGAAAAGTTTGGAGGTTTTGAAGTTGGTATCTGTTAAAATGTTAAAAGTAGTCAATATTTTAGCTGCAGTAAAAATTATTAACTTTTTAAAAATGTGACAGTTTGTAACTTTTTCCAAGTGCATTTTCTTAACATCCAGTTCCCTGTCTCTGTTTTCCTCAGTTTCCCTGGCCTCCAATATTCCATTTGTTACACTCAGATCGTTCCCTTCCTTCTTTCACATAATAGTTAGTTTTAGCCGCCATCTGTTTAGAGCTAACTTGTTATACAAGACATATGACTAGAACCTCGTCCATAAGGGGTCAAGACCAAAGTGGACTTCTGCGGTCGTACAACTCCAACTCTAAAAACCTTGCTGCAATTCATACAATCTCTGTTTAAAAGCCCTGTTGTTACATTTGCCCTAATTTACACAGAAGTATGGCTATTTGTACAGAAAATGAAGGTCGGAGGAAGTGCACCAACTGTGGTCTTCCTATGTGAAACATTACTTAGATTAAAATGTGTTTGTAAGATTAAATGTCTTATATAAGGGTTAAACTTCCCATAGCTCTGAATTTCTTTGCCTACATGTATATCATTCTCATGTGTTTCACCCAGGAAAATCATTGATGGCTCACAAATGATCTTTCCAATTTTTACTTTCTGTGTAAATAGTGACAAACTTCTCTGTAAATAACCATTCAAATAAATGTGACAACTTAAGAGTAATAAAAAAAAAAAATGCTATGTTTTGCTCTAGACAGTATGAGTTCACTTTGGCGGAATAGCCATTAGCTTTAGCCTTTGGGACCAGCTACCATGCTGGTGTACAGGCTGTGCTGTCCTGTGGACGTCACCGGAGAACTGACAAGCTGGTAATCTAGATTTATACGAATCAAAGAAACAAAGAGAGTCATCAACCATGGGTAAGATATTGAGTGCTTACAACCTTATGACAAAACCCAAACTATCTCTTTAAGGCACAAACCACTTTTCAGTGTCCTCTTGAACCAGCAGCTCAAAGTACCCATCACAATGTTTACTGTACTTAAAAGAATATGGCCTGTGAGTAATACCACATGAAAAGATTTTAGCCATGGTTAAGATTTATTTCCAGGCTTAGCGTTATCAGTCTGCTCTTTGACACATTGATCTAACAGAGTTTATTGAGTGTGGAGGAATGCTCTTTACTGCACCACAGTCTGCAAACCGTAGAGCTTCATTTGCTGCCTTTTGACAGCCGACTGTTATGATTTTGACAAGAGATTATCCTTCATATGGTTTTCCTTTAGCGTTTACGTCTGACTGAACGTGCTAATTGGAAACATTTGTTTTAATTTGTTTATCGTTGTTGTGACGAATCCAGATGAGACAAGGGAGACCACCAGTAAGTCATTTAGTTTCCACACAGATAAATTAGAAAACCACCCCTAGATATGTAAATTGGAGTGAGAGTTGTACTCAAAACACCAGCAAATATTTATAGGCCCGTGAATTTATGAGGTGGTCTTACCTTGGCACTGCCTGACTGGTATCCACGGTGCTATAAGGGGGTTGGAGGGGGGGAGGGTATAAACACAGCAGGAGAGAGGAATCCTCCCTGTGTTCTGGACCGAGCCGAGGGTCACATTTATTCTGTGAGAACGTTGGGAAGGGATGAAGGCGAACTGGATCGTTGGTGCAAAGGGAGGGAATTGTGATCAAAAGCTGGGAAGCTAGGGAAACAGATAGGAACAGTTGAAAGAGACGTTGGATAGTCAGACTTCATGGCTGTGCAGGGTTGAAAGTCCTTCCCAAAGTAAACAACCCAGCCTGGCTCAGCAGCAGACAACAGGCCCCAGGGCTGTTTTGGCCAAAGGGGCTGCAGCGCAGTGCATTGCAGTGGCTCCCTCAGGAGATGCCCGCTGATCTTTCCATGCTGCCTTTCAAACGAGAGCTCTGCCAGGCCTGCCTCCGGAAGAGATGGGATCTCTGACTCAGCCCTTTTGGGTTTCCTCGACAGACACAGTGGCACATTCGGGGATAGAAAACACTTAAAATCTGGGATGATTTTCCACCATTCTGGATTTCTATGAAACACGCTTGTGACTGGAAACATCGGATGACTTTTACTGTTGTTATTATTAATAACCTATGATTTATTATCTTTGACAAATTCTTAGAAAGCTGCTCTGGCCGTTGAGCTCCACGGAGTTGTTTGTCCTCTCAGTTAGCAAACAAGAGCTGGAGAGAGCCGCAGGAGCTCCTCCCTCCTCTGTGTCCTAAACTCTTCTGTCCGTTTGATACACCCAAAGCAAAGGTTCGGTTCAAAACCATAAAAACAACTCTGAGAAACTGTCTATAAAAATAAACTTACTCTGCCGCTTAAAAACCAAATGACAGTAAGAGGTGACTCCACATAAATGCGAGAGTGCGTAATACGGCTATGTATAGTCAGCTGTGCAGCTTACAGAAACATGGGAGTTTGTTCAGAGAGGGCTTGGTGCTGGGGAGGGAATGACACTGCCTTCAAAAACTCAAACTCACATTGATCATGAGACCTCGGGTAAAACAAATGTAGTGAATAACCGAATTGTTTTGTGTGCGTGTGTGTTTGTCAGTGCAGCTGAGTTGCAAGAAATAAAAGGAAGATGTCAGACATCATGTAGGAGTAGCAGGTGTTACTGAATCCTATGAAGATTCAGATTTCATTTCAGAACAGCTATGCAGCAACTTTGGGGAGGTTGGGAAATTGGTACAAATACAAATATATGTATACACAGTATGTACATATACATTACCCTTACAAATAAAGTAACCGAGTAACTCTTCTTGTCAAGTTATTGTACACAAATGCGACACAGCAGATTGTTTGTAGCTGGACATCAGGGTGGTGTGAGAAGGTAGGGTGGTGTAATTCAAATTTTTTATTTGGTAGTTAGGGGGTGAGGGTGATTGATCTTTTTGGATAATTAGAGAAATAGGCATAGAGCAAAGATATTTATCTGATTAACCAAAATAGAAAGATAAAGAATTTTACTAATAAAAATCCAAGATGCTTGCTTATTAAAATGCCCTTTAACCTGACATCTATACATAAAATCCATTGCAACCGATTATTAGATTCTGCTTAATTATAAAGTAGAATCCAGCTCTGTGTAACCTAATAACAGCATAAATCCAGCTGCTCTGTGAAGGCTTCAGATGTTTCTTTGAAAACATTTTTGAACAAAACCAGGGAGACCAAGGAACACAGCAGACAGGTCAGCGAGGCATTTGTGGAGAAGTCTGAAGCAATTAAGCTACAAAACAATATCCTACGCTTTAAAGATCTCACAGGTCTGATGGTAACTCTGGAAGAGCTGCACAATTCACAGCTCGTGTGGAGCAAGCTGTGGACAGGATAACTTCAAGTTGAATGTACAGTCATAAAATCTGGCCCTTATGTAAAAGAAATGCAAGAATAAAGTCATTCTTTGACAAATGCCATAGGAAGTCCCATTTTTTACAAGTCCAGTAGAACATGTGCCATGTGCAAAGCACTATATATTTTTGGGAAAAAAAAAAAAAAAAGTAGTACTTTAAGACTTTTTTTCATATTCTTAATATGACTGCTGAAGATCCCATGCAGTGTTTTTCTTTTAAATAATCCAAACTTTATTTTTTTCTTAAGTGGTTTTAACCATATTTTTGTTCATTTTCTTTGTTTATTTCAGTTTCCATTAAATAATTAAAATTATGTTTTTTGTTAGTTTTGTAAGCTATGTAACCCTGACTCCTGAAACATTTAGGTATGAAAAGGCTTATAAACTGGAGGATGATCCAGCAAAACACAACTTTAAATCAGACCTTTTGTCTCTGTTATCAGAACAGCAACAATAACACAGTTTAATAGAGATAAAATAGTATTTTGGCACCAAAAAAGTGATTCCCAAAGAGCCACATTGCTGAAAACCTTAATGTATCATCTGAAGACTGATGCATCTTTAGATCCAATGTCAAGTATTAGTTTTTCCTCCCAAAATCTTTACATTGCTGTCTTCTTAGATCCTGTGCATTTACTTCATTTCAGGCCTCTCACTTCATCATTTGTTTCCAATTTACTTATTTATAAGGATACACAGCAACATTTATTGTGGAAGAATAGCAATTTTCCAGATTACTGACCAGCACAGCACCAAATTACAGCATATAATTCACATGTGTGTTCTGGTTATTGATCAGACATTTGAAAAATAAGATAAGTTGTGGAATTCATTTAATTAGAATTTAAAAAAAAAACATTTTAATGGTAATTTCTTACCATGCCATGCCATACCTCAAAACCATGTCATAACTTCGAAAAAAAAAAAAGCACAAATATTTGTATTTTGTGCTGCAGGTACAGTTAAAACTCTTGTCTCATATGCAAACACGCAAGGCAAATTAAATATGCTTGGATCAGTTTGCCAAGAGAAAAAGAAATGTGCACATTTCGTGTTTGTTCAAGCTGTTGTTCCTCCTAAAAGGGTGCAGGTTTCTGGGAAGTTCAGTTCAGTGCCACACTTGCATTTATTCACACACAACATAAGGCTTGAAGTGTGAAAAAAAACACAGTTGCTTCTGTAAACTGTTAATTCAGCGGAGAGAGTAAAGGGTTTTCTATTGTTATCCTTCAAATTGCTTTGGTGCCATGGCTTTAGTTTCAAGGCTAAGCAAATCCAAACAGATTCTCATGAGTGGTCAAAGAGAAAAAATATTTCTTCTCTTTCTTCCTCTTGATGGTTGAAAAAAAATTAGTATTTGTTTTTCTTAACTTTGTCTTCTGTCCTTTGGAGTTAATCTTCATATTTGTATTCTTTGTACAGCGCTTTCTCTTGATAAAAATAGTATTCACGAACCATACATTTTTTCTTATTTTGTACATTACAGCCAAAAGCATGAACTTATGACACTTGGATTTTATGTGGCAACACAACACAAAGGGCAGCATAACTGTGAAGTGAAGGGAAAATGAAACATGAAGCTAAGCCCTTTTACAAATAATGAAAAGAAAAAGATGTATTTAGTTTGTTTGTACACCCCTGAATCAACCACCTATTGCTACAGTTACAGCTGCGAGTGTTTTGGGGAAAGTCTTTATCAAATTGTTACATCTAAAAACTGAAAATTTTGTCCAGTCTTTGTGAATACCACAACCTTTGGCAGACTGGATGCAGAGTGTTTGTGAACATGAAGTTTAAAATTTAGGTCTGGACTTGAAATCGTATTAACACATGGAAACACACTGATTAAACCATATGATTATTTGTCTGTGTGCATGTTTAGGATTGCTGTTCCATTAAATAGTAAGCTTGTCTGTAGCAGGTTTTCTTCCAGTATTGTCACTGCTGTTCTATTGTCATCTGTAGAAATACGCCACTCAGTCAGGAACAGCCAATCAAAGGTAAGAAGAGCATCTCACAACTTTCCCATCACTGCTTGGCAACAGCTAGATCCCCATACCAGAACCTGACATGAATGCTAAGGCTAGTTAGTATGGCCACCGATAACGGCATTGTTATTGGTGGTGCTGTTATATAAATAATTTGTAATTACAGAAAAATGACTACAATTATGTTTCTGTAATTATTTATTTACGGAAAAAATAAACAATTCTCCTTTAATTTTTTTCTCCTTTACACTCTTGTATGCTTTGCAGCTTACAAGAGTGCGACTGACAGCACTAAGACCTTCCTCTTGGCTTTGATTGGTCGGTTTTGACCGAGTGGTGGATATTTGCAAATGACAGTACCACAGGGAGGAGACAGAGGAGCTTGATATATATATATAATATTATATATATATATATATATATATAATATATATATATATATAATATATATATATATATATATATATATATATATATATATATATATATATATATATATATATATATATATATATATATATATATATATATATATATATATTATATATATTATATTTTATTTTTATTTAATTTGTTTGTATTTGTTGTCATGTAAAAAAATCTTTGAATTGCCTTGTTGAAATGTGCTATACAATTAAACTTGACTTATTCTTTATGACACTGTTTGTTCACTAAAGTTCCCGAGTAAACCCAGGAGGCCTTCACAGAGCAGGAGGATTTATAATAAGATAAAATTTCACACAGGTGAATGCTGATTACCAATTGGTCAGCTGGTTGCACTGGACTTTATTTAGAGGTGTTAGAAAAATGAACAGAATATCATGTATACATAGATTAAATTGGTAAACCATTTTGAAACCCAAGCATACTTTTGATGGTGCTTCAGAATTCTAATAAAATTCACAGAACTATGAATAATTTTACAATATGCTATATACTGTGTTTCCAACAAGACAGAGCTGACAGATATTTTTTCTGTCCTGTTGTCTATGAAGAATCAATGTATGTTCCTCACCCCTCATAACACTCTAAGATCTAAACGGATCCGGTTTTCCTGCATAGATGGACATTATACCTGTACCACGACAGCAAGCATTTGCAGGAACAAAGTATGTAATGTATGTAACAAGTGGCTCTATTTGAATTTCAAATGACTTCCCCTTTTAGCACAATGTAGCAGCAGTTTTGTTGGGTTAAAGCACGGTTACTAACTAATAGAAGAGTTACTTCACTACAAAGGCCAGTTTTAAAAAGGAGTGCAGGCTTTGAAACTCGGGCAGCAAATCATCCAGCTTGTGTAAGTATTTGCTGCTGTCACGATCCGAGAAGTACGCTGGGATTCTTCGGGAGTTCAGTGCAAGGTTACAGCTATCCCTCCTCTCCCGCCAGCCTTGTGTCCAAGGCGTGTTGAATTAAGTTCAGTGCTCTCGTGTATGGGAACTCAAGCTCCACGCCAAATGCAATACTTCCCTGAGTATTTCTGTCAGAGCTCTAGCCTTTAAAAACAAAACACAGTGAAATCACAGAGGACCCTTTTTAATCAATTAACCATATGTCAACAAGCAATATGCTAATCACTGTCCCAGCAGGGAGAGAAAATTCTCCACCGCTGATATATGTTCAGAAGTCAACCATGACGTAAAAGGACAAACAGGCAAATCTGGGTTCAGGTTCAGTTTTTAGACAAGAAGGAAGCAGTGCACTGCCGAAGCTTTATGACAATAGGTAGTTAACCCTCAACCCCATACCTGTAACAGATCTACTGTTGTTCTGATGTCGATAAAACAAATGAGTCGGAGATTTGTGATTTCCATGCCCCCATGAGCTGCCCGCGTTTTCTGTTTTTGTTTGTATGTCTGTGTTTGACTTGGACGAGGACACAGGGAGAAACCATGCCTTGCTGGCTGGAATATATTATTTTAGCTAAAAGTCTCCAGGCTTCAAAAAAAAAAATGCAGGCACAGACAACCCAGGGCATTTTGGTGGCTTTTTTAGATGCTAGTTCAGAAAAGACACACTGACTTCCTCAGGATGAGGCATGGAGTTTGTAAAATTTTGGAGGTGCAACTGATTTTCTTCTAAAGCTCAAAATATTTAAATAAATATCATTTTTCAAGGCTTACCACTGATTCTTAATTAGGTTTAGGTCTGGACTTTGTCTTAGCCGTTCCAGCACATGTATCCTTTGATCTTAGGCTTTCTATTGCAGTTCTGGCTGCATGTGTAAAGTAGCTGTCCTATTTTAGATTGAAACCCTTCGCTGGTCTCAAGACCTTTGCAGCATCTAACAGGCTTTCTCTCATAACTGTCCTGTATTTAACACCATCCATATTCTCTATCAGTGCAAGTTATACCTGAATTACACACAGATGGATTCTATTTCCCAAACTAGTTTTCGTCGAAGGTGACTGGTGGTGCTGGATTTCATTTAGATGAATCAGTGAAAGGGGCCGAGTGCAAATGCACAGCACACATTAATAGACTGATGTACTGTTTTGTAAAACATGCCGGAAATCATGTACATGTTTTTTCTCACTTCATAATGATGCCCTGCTTTCTGTGATGGTGACAGGTTTTGTAAAGTTATGAGCACTGAAATTCAAGCTCTAAAAAGAGGTTTATTTTCTTCATTTTTCCAGCAGATTGAAATCCTTGCAGATTGCTAATTTGTCTTTGTTTTTTTTAGTTTGGCTGGGAAGATCAAATGTTGTAACACTTGGCAAAATGTGTTATTAGCTAATGCTGAAAGTTAAACCAAAATACACATTTCTATAAACAGGCATGTGGACCGCAAGAGAATGGCAAAAATCCCCCAAAAGCTCCAGTAGATGATGATATGTTCCCAAACTGAAATGCCGGTAGTGCTATGTAATTCAGAATAATATATACTTTTATTTTTGATACAACAGAAATATCAAAAATGTTCAGATTACCTTACTTTTAACTACTTACAAACCCTCTGGTATGCAACAGGTGGAAGAAAAGCTCCATTTTGCCTATGATCCGTGGTAGTATGGTCATCCTGTAGTGTTTGTGTTTACGTCGGCATTCGTTGTTTGAGTTTTGCATTTCCATTTGCATTTAGTTTTTATCTTCCTGGTTATCCTTTTGATTCTTTCTTTGTTTTTACTCGACATGCATGAAGCAAAATGTGTCTTTGTTTCTTTAATGAGATGCCGGCACTGTGCAGCTTAAAACTGAGGCTTATCTAAAATTCAATCATGACTCAATACATTGAACATCTATGGCAACTTAGTGAACAACATGGCAAAACAGCCACTGCTTGTAGGAGAATTACAGAAGATTTCATTTGTTGACTCTGATATTATTAACTAAATTAACTTGATTTAACCTGTGGAACTTTTTTAACCAGTTTCTTTTCTAAAATGGGATCTATTATAAGCCAGGCTATAATCATTTAGCTAGGTCAAATTGATGTATTTAGTGTCCTAAAAACTGATGTTAATGATCTTTAATTAAGAGGGTGAGTTCTGCACAAAAAGGAGATTGAGGATTTAAAAATAATTTTGTTGATGTCTGAAAATGGATTTTACATGATGTACTTGCTCAAGGGAATGACTGTGCTTATGCAAACAGGAAGCAGAGGATTGGTTGCTTGGTTGTGATAGACACGTCACGGGGGCGCGACAGCTCAAGGAAGGCCCTCAGTGATTGATAACACAGTCAGGAAACCAGTGTGTTGGTCTTTGGCACAGATTGGAGAGTTCTCCAGGTTTCCCTGATAGCACAGAGAAGAATATCTTAACTGTTAAAGACATTTTCCAAAATGTTTATGTTCCAGTCAGTCAATGAAAATCCAAGTTTATTTCACCGAAAGGGCACAAAACGTCATCGAGACATTCAGGACCAATCGTTATGAACACAGAAGTAAACCTCATCTCACCAAAAACTATTTCCTTTTTTATGACAAATGTCATAACTTTGTCAGCTTTTCCTTTTCTTCTGGGCTTTTGACCTGAAGCCTCAAAATAGTTACACTACATTTTCATGTCCAAAGTCAAGAAATCTGTACCGTCTGAAGAGTGAAGACCTGGCAAGCATAGTATGACACAGTGGCTACTGCGGAACATGAAAGTCTTCAGCTACAATCTGAGCTCGACGTGCAAAGTATTTTTTTTTTTGGCAATTTTCCCATGTGGAGGGGGAAGTCAGCAGAAATATTTTGTGAAAGCAGGAGATCTAACAGATCAGCAACCTACCTAGGGAAACATAAGCTCTTTGCAAAGTCGACTCTACCGTAGTAGCAAATTACCACTTATGAGTGCATGAAATATTAAGGTTTTAAAGTAGCCCAGATGGAGGCCAGACTTCAGTCTGATTTGGAATCTGTGAAAGTTGCAAAAGCTCAGATCAAAGGTTTGATGGCTGTTATGACAAAATATATTTTTTCCATTGATTATTGACAAGGGATGATCTCCGCATGCGATTATTATTATTTTTTTATTAAACATAAATTTTAAGAAGCACACATCTTTTATTAAAGCTGAAGCTTCTTTTCTGTTTTTATTTACTTTTGGTATAAAGACCATATAACGTCCTATGAGAAACAAGCTTTTGTCTTCTCTATATTTTCTGTTCCAGTTCTGACCAGCAATGTCACTCTGGTCAGAACAGAAGCAGTTGAGATTCTCTCTTTTCTTTCCATAATCAGTGTTTCCATAAGTTTTACTCAAGAGCAACGGTCTTTCATTGTGCTACAGTAATTACACTGCTTCAAAAACATTCAGTGCACCCTCAGTTTTTTAACAATAACACACATTACTTGGTTTTAGACGATATATCTTCATCCACACATGTAAATACCTTAATAAGGGATTAATTCAAGACTTGTCATGTAAGAAGTGTATTTTTTTAAAATCTGCTTTAAAATCAAAAATGGTTCCAGACTGAAGTATCTTTTTTTCATACTTTGATCATTTTTGGGTTTTCTGGCTCTAGAACATGATAATATTTGCCCTTTGAAACACTCCTAAAGTAGCATACACACTGCACTGCAAACCCAGGGATCAAGTACAACATCAGCCTGCTCCTCTGTGCTCCCTTGACCAGCCAGGCCGTTTCTGGCTGAGGCGGCCAATTAATTATAGACATGACTTTAAAACTTCCTGTTTTCCCTCCGGTTAATTAGGCCAATCTGCCCTGCTTCTCCGAGCAGAGGAAATGCTTCAAAATAGTCCCCAGTTTCAGCACATTCTATTATTTTGTGCCAAGCACAGATTGCATCAGCTGTTAATGTACACATCAACAGTGTTTGATCAAAGGGACATTAGGTCTGTCATCTCTTCCTGCTTCAACTGGGAATAATGTGGGAATTGTGGGCAGCTTTGGTGCCAGAGCAGGGCACAGCCAGTGTTCAGATTAGCTACTACGTGCCCTCCATCAGGCCCATCCAACATCAATCTCCAACTGCGATGTTTATTATCACACTCATGAGGTCACTCATTTTGAGAAGAGAGGGGGGGGGGGGGGGGGAATCCCTGATTTATGCCTCCACTGTTACTCTTTCCTGTCCTCGTCTATGAAAACAAAATTCCAGTGAATTCCTCCCGGTTTTAACACTAAGCAGTTATGAGGTCAGGTTTTCCTCTCACACTGCACAAAGATACTGGCGGGGCACTGTCCGTGTCACTGTTCAGTTTTTCAATGCATCTTTGCTGGATAATGAGCAATTTATCATGCAAAGTGACAACAAGAGCCTCCACTAAAGCTTGCAAGCTGATTCTGGCAGCGGACAGACTTCATATCTCTCCGCAGAGGGTTTTTTTTGTGTTTTTTTTTTTAGTCACACTAAATCTACAACCGAGTCCATGAATGCCAAGTCGACTCCACTGTTATCATAAATGCAGCACACTCTCTGAATACCTGCCAGTGTTTTCCAGTTGTACACCCTTTTCAACTTTGAACTCAAACTCACCTCCATGCCTCACCCTCTGTGTTTTTCACTAAGAAACAGGAAAAAGGAGGAGAAAGTGAAGAAGAAGAAGAAAAGTACGCAGACGAAAAGGAAGGGTTGTAACATTTTGAAACGGGGGGCGATGTCTACAGTATGAGTTGTATCTGTTTGGAAAGAAAAAAAAAGATGGATTTAGGAGATCAGGGTGAGAAATAACCAATTCTTTCAAGTTTTGCATCTGACATATGCAGTCTATTGTTATGATCGTAGTTTCCTGACCTCCTTGACCAAAACTATTTAATACTGTTAAATGGAGAGGGTAAAACAAACCCTTCTACTTGACAAAGTTTAGTTCTGATTATTTTTATTGCTACTGCTTAATTGCATTACAGAGTTACTACTTTCTGTCATAATTCTCATCCAAGTGGTCAAATTCCTGACATTCTTGAGTCTGGGGAAAGAGATAACATTTTTATTTTTTGTTAATTTATCTTCGAAGCAACCAGTCTCTGATTAATGATTTACTTGGCAGTTCTCATGTCATATTTTGAGGTAGTCGATTATCCAAATGTAGCCTGGAGGCAGTTGGAATCACAATGACAGCGACTTAATAAAATGAAAAGACCAAACATTTAATAATAAAACCGAAGCTCCACAGACCATAACAACTCCTCACGGGATGCCTCTGGATGTCACAAGAAAAGGTTATGAAGCAAAACTGGAGAAAAAGGCCCAGAAGAAGAGACAGCAACAAGCAACCCAAAACTGAATGGCCTGGGCGCTTGCAATGCCAGAGTTCAGGAGGGCACCAAGTGGGTTGCAAGAGTCTAAGGGGTCTTAACGCCCAATGGGTCAGCCAAAGGTTGCCAGATCCAACATCAAAGCTCTGGGTGGTTTAAAGGTAGTTAAAGAAGTTCAACTAAGGCTTGACGTCCACTGAAGCCATTGAGGATGTTCGAGAGAGCGACCTGGACTTCCTCAGATCCAACAAGAAGTCTCAAAAAGGCCAGCTAGAGGTTGCTGGATGCAAAGAGGATGCTCTAACGGGTGTTCTGAGGACAATAGGGAGTGACAAAAAGGTTCTGGAGGGCAACCCAAAGGCCGCACACAAATGAGGATGGAAGTCCAGAAGTTGCAGCGTACAGCAGAGGAACTCTATGGACAAAATGGAAATTGTACTCTCTCTGGTATGGATGTACATGATGCTTTTGTATTTGGGCTTGTGAATAATCCATCCTACTATCTGTAGGACAAACAATGGGAAGAAAAAGCAAAGTAAATGTTTCATATAAATCTCATTTATTTCATAACACTGGTCATTTGCAAACACATGGCATTCTATGTGTCAAAAACTAACAAAAAACTTCGGCTTATTGAAATGGGACAAAAAAAAATAGCCACAGACATTTCTGTACTTTGTTAAAGAAAATTACTATTTTAGTTATTGAGCCTCAGTTAAATCCTGTTTTAATAAACCTAGTTTGATCTGTTTAATTCTTCATTTTAATTTTGATCTTGGACTTAAACATTTCTCCAGGTGAACCCATTATTTTTTCTATATAGTTCAATTGAAAAATAACACACCTATTCATTGTCTGCTTTTTTACAGACAGCCGAAGGTTTTCGGTCCAAACGGATAAATATTTAGAGATGTTCATGATTTTATGCCCCTTGAAAAAATGTCCAGTTCCATCTAAAGACCAGACCCATGATTCTGCTGCCACCATATTCTGCTAAGGGTATATAGTTTTTTTTTTGTTTTTGCTTTGATGATCTACTGCATTGATTTTATGCATTGATTTAAGATATGTTTTGGAATTATAGTTCAAAGTTAAGCTTTATTCTCATCAGACCTTTACAAGCCTTCATTTTAAAATGGAGATGCAGGAAACTGTTGTCACATGGAGAATATAGTCATTACTGCCCAGATTTATTTAATAAATTATGAAAAAAAAGAAGTTGCTTCATATTTTCTGCCTATTATATAAATATAAATGCAGAATATATACATCACAAAAATCTTACATTTTAAAGGAATGTACAGACTTTGACTTTGTATGTCAGATATAATGTTTTCTTTCGTTGCTGAACACTTATTGTCATTTCCTACATTTCTCATTTTAAGCTAAAACTACACAATATGCTATCATGGTTGATGAACTATGAAAAAAGGTTTAACCTTCAGAAGGCCTCAAACATTTACAATGTGGCTATTTGGCAGCAAAGTAACAATACATTTGGCTGTAGTGTAAATATTTTTCATACTTTCTGAATCTGCAAAATTGAAAAGTAGGAGCTAACCACGACAGCTTCATTGGAACATCTAGTTCACAAACAAACTGATGGAAAGAAGCGCATATGCCTGATCAGTTGGGCTGATGGTACGATATCATCAAAGAGGAAACCCAAGCAGGCCGGCTAGCTCTGCTGCTGGGGGGCCCCTTCATAAACAGGCTGGTTATCACATCACTAACATTTATTTAACCCTTCTGCAGGAGGTGTTCACTTAGAGCGTGTACCGGGGAGAGAGCTGTTTGTGACGTCTTCAGCTGGAAGGCTGAAAACTTCAACAAATTCCATAGACGCACACAGTAAATTCAGGCAGATTTGTTTTTAAGTTCAGTTTAGAAACTGAGTGATACTCTTTTCTTAGCAACAAGAAACCGACCTCCATCTCCAACAGTAAGCTTGCTTTCTCTCTCTCTCAGGCAGGGAACTGAAAAAAACAAGAGAGACAGAGGCTCTCAGGTCAACAAATGAAAGGATGAGCGGATGAAAGACTTTCGGGATATGCTCCTGTCCTTGCATACAACTCCCCAGCACCATTCCTTACCCATTTTCAGTGAGACAGTCTGAGCAGCACCTCTCCCACACATCTCCTCATCCCTGCGCCAGGCCCCGTGTTTTCTTAATTCATTTCTTAAAGGAAAGAAATGCGGCCCATACCAAAATAAATATAGTTCTCTTGGATCAGGCCGTGCATCACAGCGATAGCTCCTCAGAAGCGGCTGTTGTTTTAACCGGAGGAGGATGAAACTCTTTGGCTCTGCAGAGTGTCTGTCACTCAGCCCTCTGTCTCTGTCACACGGCAAAGAGGAGAAACATGCACGACTCAGACTCAAGCACATTATCTTAAAGCGGAAAGCTCAAACACTTAAGACTGAAATCGTATTCGCTCTGCCTCACATGGGAATAATCATATGAATAGCGTTGTTTGAGACTGATTTTTGTGTTTTTTACACCTTCGCAGAATGCTTTGGCTAAATATGATAAAATGCAGACTGTAGATTTATGGTAGATAAAATTTCTCTTTTGCTGAATAGTGTTTTCAACTTTGATAATGAACTTGGATCACAGAGAGCATCTTTGTTCTAAGCAGAGAAAAGCTTCTTTCAAGTCCCTGTGAACTTACGGTTTGGAAGCTGATAGTAAATATTTATTGTATTTTTTTTGTCATTTTCTATGTATTCACATATCTATACATATAGCTTGCCATCAGTCTCCATAGTAACCAAATGCTCCATAAGCTGGTGCTTATGCATGGTTTTAGTCTCCACTACTGCATCCCAAACAATCCAATCTGTTTACATGCCTTGTGGCAATTTGGGTCAAGAGCACAGAAAGAAAACAAATTCAGAGACAAAAATCTTAATGCTTGGAGGGAATATCCTTCAGTCTTGTCCCTGTTTTACTTTTATTCAGTCCTTCCTTAGTTTAAGATGTTTATTTATTTTGTCTAGTTATTCTTTGTTACTCTAGTTTAATCATGTTTCTTAGATCTAGTTATTCTTTAGTGTTAGACTCTCCCTTGCCCCCCGTGTCACTTTCTCTCTTGCTCTTTTTCCTCAGTTTGCCTTCTCTTCTCTCCTCTCACACCTGCAACCTGTGCCTAGTCAATCAAGTGTTTCTTGTGCAGTAATCAACCTCCCCAGTATATATATGTGCGGCTCATTCTCAGTTCCTCCTTACTGGTTCCTCCTGTTTAATCCTGTTAATCCTATTTCTTCTCTTTTGACCATTGTTCCTATGGTTTTTGTTCTGCTTTGGCTCCCTGGGATTTTTCTGTAAGTTTTTCATTAAAATATTCATCATCAGACTCTGCACATCTGCCACTTCTGCATTTGGGACCTACTTAAAAACAACACATCATGACACATTAAGCGTAAACATACAAGCGCCATCTCATCACATCACCCAGAAAATTGAAACTTGGGTGCAAACAGGTCTGCTAAACAGAGAATAACCTCATACATGCAAATTCAGTGCAGAAATGTCTGTATTTCTCCCATTTTAAAGAAAGACGACACCTGTTCATCTATTGCAGGGAAGTCCTGCCATACTTCCTCATGACGTCATTGTGTACTTACATTATCTGTTACATCACAGATGGTTCCTCTCATGTTAAAAAGCCCCACTCTAAAGTAGCAGCTTAGAAAGACCATATGAAAAGGACTCCAGGAATCACAATCAGCCTCTGTTCCTGCTTTCTAATCACAAAGTTGCTTGTATTTGTTGTTTCCTCCAACTTTAGTCTTGAGACTGCAGCATCTTCTGATTCCTTAAGTAGGTTTTGCATATAAAACTTGCAGAAAATATATGAATTAAAGTATTAGAAAAATATCTGTTTTTGATAAATCAGTACAGCCACCATGATCGGGATTTAACACCAAACAATTATTTTTATTTTTTTTTCTGTGTTAGTCGGAGGAACCCAGGCACTTGTCTTCAGGTGTTTATGCTGTATTAGCTTCGGGTGAGGTCTTTACACGGCCAATTGGACGTTCTGTCAAGCAGAAACTTAGTGTGACCCTATGACACCATATCGCACACAAACACACGCTCTCGTGCACAAACATTTACTGCACTGGCAAAGCCCTGCACAGCCCTCCGCTGCAGCATCAATAGTTTGTTTATAATTAGCCCTGGCACCTCTTGACTACTTAAAGAGAGTGATTGTTTTTTGAAAATGGCCCCTAGGGTCCTGTTGACTGATTGGCCTGACGTGGTTTGTGGGGGAACAAGGGCGGAGGGTGGTGGACTGAGGGTCTGCAGCTCAAGGAGTGACTCTGTTGCCGGCCCAGAGATTCAGACTGCATTCCTCCTAAGCTGCTCGGGACTCTCGTCTGACAGGCACTGCGATAATATCCCAGTCTGATAGAGAAGGGGCAGCAAGTCTGAGTCCTGTTCTGAATCACTCAATTAGTGCACAAGAAGGAGCCTGGGGGAGGGAGGACTTTTAAAACCCCACACCAGCAACGCAAGCCAACACACACACACACACGCAAACAGCATGAGCTCAATTAATGGTGGCAGTGTTTAGGCCAAGATATGTGAGCGGTAAATACAGTTTGTGTGGTCTGGTGGCAAACTCTCTGTTGGTGGGACGAGCCGTGAGAGTGTTTGTGTGTGTTTGTTCTTACTTTTCTTACTGTTTATGAAGGGAAGCATCATTACACAACCTGACCTGACTTGGAAAGAAAACTCCCACTTGCATCTCAGCAAGGGTCAGATGCCTTCACCAAGGTGTGCCAAGATGTTTTTGTTCCATCATACTGCACCTGCAGTTTTAAACAGTACACATCCCAGTCTTACCAAGAAATTAGGTGTTGCAAAATATTTAATGTCACAAAAGGCATGGGCAGTCAAGCTCCATCCATCAATATGAATAATATAATGCTGCTTTAGTGGTTTGCTTTGAACAGTGCGTCTGTCAAGCAGCAGTCTTCAGGACAGCAGGTTTAACGCCCAGCAATGTAACTTGAATACTATGACTTCATGTAGCTTTAGTCTACAAAATTTAGCATGTTGAAACAGATAAAAGACTATTTTTCTACTATCTTAGCTTTAGAGGAAATGCATAGCTGTGTTTAACAAAAAGATGTGTATTCATGCCCTTTTTTTCTTACAGGGACATGAAAAGAAAGCGAATCATCATTAAAATTAATAAATCTAAATGTGCTTTTCCTGCTGAGTCAAACTGAAACGTCCATATTTGGTTTTAAGCTTCAGGTTTTCCTTGAGTTCAGTACTTTGGATCAACAAGTGTTTTATGTTTTGTGAATATCACCTTATCGGGAGTTTTATTGTAGAACTGACACTTTTTTTTACCCATACAATGAGACCTCACACTGGTATTTGAGCAAGATGGAGGTCTAAATTTAATAACTTCCTAGCAGATTGGTGAGGGGAAATTTCTGACAAGAATCATGAGAAATATTCACAAAAGACATTTAATATTAATCGATCTTATATTTACCATACGTATCAAACATGCATATGCTCTGGATGTTGTCAGAATGACTCTGATAAATATAATTACATGTTGTGACAACTTGCGCTTTAGAAAGTTGAATTCTCTCCTCAAAACAGCCTCCCCACAAATAACTCCCAAAAACTCCACATTAAGTAATACTTTGGCAGCAAATAAAATTTGAAAAATGTAAGAAGAAACTACCAGAACTATTTGCCAGCTCAGCTCTCTTTGATTCTCCCTTTCCCTGCTCAGACCTGCGGTTCTGTGCTGCAGCCGGTGACCGACCCCCTCACCTCCCTCTGACCCGTCACCTGCAGACACCCCCTGTGGCTGCCCTTTGAAGAACTGTTTGCTCTTATGTACAGTAGGGGTTAGTCACACACCTTGAGAGAGCCACATGGAATTCCATACAATGGATCCTCTGGCATTTGTTGTCTGAGGCAGAGTGAGGGATTAGAGATTAAAAGGCAGGCGGTGTTTGAGGTAAACAGCAGAGAACAATATTTTACCTGCTCCAGGTTTAGTCAGCGGATGCGGACGTCGAGGAGCTGGAGGCCGCCAGGTCTGCGAATCTCCTCTTTGTTTTCTGGTTGTGTTTGTTTTGGACCTGGAATTTTTTTTTAAAATATTTTGCACATGAATGAACAGGGCTTTCATAAGTATTCGTACTGCTTGAAGCTTTTCACCATTTTCCTCTTTACAACCAGCAAGCAATGTGAAGCAAAAGGTTTTTGATTTTTTTTCACAAATAACATAAAAAAAACATGAAATGTTGTTTGCATATTTTCCTTCCACTTTCCAAATATGCTGTATTTTATGTTACTCTCTCACATAAGATCTCAATGAAATACATTTAAATTTGTAACTGTAATGTGACCTGAATTGAAAAGCTTAACTAATTGTAAGTAAGTAAAGTAAGTAAGTTAAAAACTTTATTAATCCTATAGGGATTGTCTGCTGCTCACACATTAATTCACATTCACACAGAATTAAGAAAAATCATAGGCAGTATACACGCATTAAAAGTATTCTAGTGAAGGAACTTGAATACAATAAAATAAATATATTAAAAAATATATCATATCCCTCCCTAAACCCTCCCAGAAATCGCATTGTGAAGCCTAATGGCCCGTGGGAAAAAGGAGTTTTTAAACCTCTCAGTTGAACATCCCAGTGAGAGAAACCTGCCACTGTGGGAGCTCCTCTGGTTGGAGAAAACAGTATGCAGGGCATGGCTTGTGTTCTCCAGGACTGAACTGAGTTTAGACAGTGTCCTCTGTTCCACCACTGTCTCCACAGACTCCAGATTCACACCAACCACAGAGCCAGCTCTGCGGATGAGGCGGTTTAATCTCTGTGAATTGTTTTGTTGGACACTTCAAACTAAAGACACATAGAACATTTTACGTTTTGGCAACAAATTATTATGTTAAGTGCCTTTCAAGATCATATGTTCAGTGATGCAAAATGAATTGCCCTGTGCTTGTAAATCACAAAAATTTTATAAAGTTCAGTTCTTGGAACAGTCACCACCTAGCTTTAAATAGGTTGAGCCTATCGACCATTTATGGTTATGCTTTATTCCAGTTAAACTTGGCTTAATTCATCCATAAAAACAGCATATAATGCCACATCGGTCACACTAATGTTCCTCTCCCAGTCTCAGAAGACTTTAGAAAAAAAAGGAAGATAATTTATCTTGTTATCTGGGACATAACCCAACATCTTAGCAAAATTAATTCAGTCTTCTAGTGCGCTAAAGCTTGCCAGTACTGAACGATGACCTCTTAAGAGCAGAAAACATATTTTCCTTGATTGGCGAGCAGAGTGCAACAGAATGACAAGTTAATTGTAACAGGACACCCCCTGAAGAACCGGGTCATTGGTGCGCTAATTGTGTTTGAAGTGAATGATGGGATGGCAGAGACTCTGAAAACCCACAATTAATTTTTGTGTCGGCAGAGAGAAAACAGTCGATATCATGTTACAGGAAGTCATCTGCAACACACACAGAAGAGAGAGACATACAGAGCAAAGTCCCCAAAGAGGGTCTGATTAAATTAGATTCATCGTCTCCATAATCAACACTTTTTTTGCTCTGTAAACCACCTCAAATTCAGATTTGTTCAATTCACGGGAGAAATCCTCACAGCAGCATATTATGAGAAGTGATACTGCATTCAGTTTTTGTGGTACAGAGGAAAGAAGCTGTGCTAAGGGGGGAAATCTGTGATTTATATGTTATTTTTTTAATTAATGCTGAGTTAATAAGTGGAAATAATATATTACATTTTTTACACCTCGAGTGTGGAGAATGACCTCAAAATACATTCATATTTTGTTGTAGTAAGAATAGTTTCATATTGATATATTTATTGATATATGTATATATTTAGTTATTTGGTAAAAAATTCCAATGTTAAAAGAAATACTTGTTTTTAATTATTTGACAATTATTTCCACCCCTGGTGTAAACACCTTCTACAACCCTCTTTGACCAAGAGAACAGCGTAGATCGTTAAAATATCAAATTCTACAAAGTTGAACCACACAAAGAAGGATCTTTGACCATTAAAACTTTGCACAACCTTTTCAAATCATGCACTCTGTGATCATTTAGATTTAGATCATCTGAAAGGTTTTCTAAAAGATTTATGCCCCGTGTCATGTAGACATGTAAGAAAAACCTTGTAGAGAACTTTGTACATGTTCAGAAAGAATGATATAAAAGAGAAGGTAGTGGCATCTCAGTATCAAGATGGTTTGACAAATGAGTATAGAACAACTCACAAACATTTTAGTCTTTAAAAGGACATATTTAAAAATTAGAACTAACAATTAAAATTAAGAGGATTGAGGTGTGTTTTTATTACAAAATATGTGAGCAAATAAAGTCATTTTCTTTAGAAACAGTTTATTCCATAAATTCCATAATAGAACAGCCTCTATTTATTTCTCTCGAATCCCAAAGCTTTAGAAATAGTTTGTTTTTTATCCCATAATAAAAAAACTACAATTTTGTTCAATTACTTAAAACATTTGTGTAATAAAACAACAAAAGCAGAAATAAAAAATCTGCAGGAGGGCAGACGCTTTCTTTGCTCTGTAGCGATTGCAATAAAAAAAGGAGGCTGGATCATTCTTCTTGGGCTGGTGTAATGTACAAACACTCGTTGAATCTATTTCATAACCCACAAAAGGTAACCTTAAACAGAGTCATATTATTTCCATATATTTCAACCTGTCAGTCAATTCACTGAACAAAAGGAAAAATCCCATTTATTGTTTTCAGTCTTCTGGTCAGCCTTGATTTGATCAACGTGTCGATACAGAGAAACACATCATGCCGTTGTCATGGCTGACAGAAGCCTTGGGATAATGAAACTCTGTTGTACGTTAGTCACTATGTCACCAGTGGATTTTTGTGGTTGAATCATGTTATAACAATATTTGCTTTGGATCACAACCTCTCACATGTTGAGCAATGAAACAGGAAATTCATGAGAAGAGAAAAGGGAGTGCATGCAACTTTACATCTGCTTCTAACAAACTGTTTATAGACTTGAACAACTGCTGAGCAGATCATGGTTTGAGTTGATTCATACGTTACATGCTCACCTAGTCACTGTTTGGTTTTTTTCCCTTGCAAATACATTTTTATTCTTAGCTTGTGGGATTAACTCAACTTTTAACAGTCTGATGGGCGATTGCGGTCATACAAAATCGTAGTTTGGTCTTTTTAAAACAATGTGATCTACCAGACAATGTATTGAACCACAGCCAAAGTAACCAATTAACAACTTGTTTGACACACAACGGTGATTAGGGAGGCGCCAGGAAGCTGCTTCACCAGTCCACTTGACAACATTCACAATGAATTCTAATGTTTTTCACATAATGGATGAATGTAAACATTGGACTTGTCTGAGTCACTCTTGATCGTTTCCCTTCCTATTCAGTCAGAGACTGAGAGTGCGGGTGTGCAGCAGCAGGGATGTGATCTGAACCGTGACCTCAGATCTAGAGGTGTGGCTTTAATACTGTCTAGTATCAGTTCATACAAAAACATCTCCTAAAAATACTAGATCAAATCATTGTTATGTGAAAGTGAAACTTGGACAATAAATACTAGGTTCTTTAAAATGTTATGAACAGTAAATATCTACCTGAAGTAGATACATTGATTCCAAAAGTGTACACAGAATCTCAACCTCAACCAGTAATTGTTGGAAATTCTTGCAGCTCCATAACAGTTACTGTTGGCTTGACAGCCTTTCTGACCAATTTTAGTCACAGCATTTCATTGGTTTTAGAGAAAACTCCAGTTTTTATACTGTATCTGCAATCTTCACTTACTAATTGTCAGGAAAATGAAATTAGAACAGGTTAACTTTATTTATGGTTCATCGTGTTCAGTACAAATGATGGCAGATGTGAACCCTAAGAAGACTGAAAGCTTGAACTATAGAATAAATATCCTTTAAAGTATTGGCTAACCCTCCCGACCCCACTAAGGGACAAGGGTGTCAAGAAAATGGATGGATGGATGGAAAGTATTGGCTCAAAATTTTACACACTTGAGAAAGTGGACTGTTGAAGTTTTTTATGTATTGTAAAAAAAAAAAAAAATCTGTAACAAGCTTGTTTTTCACTTGACCTGTACAGGATATTTGATATGTAATGTATAAAAGTTATTTTTGAAAGGATTTGTTTAATTTAAAACAATATTTAACAAATCTATTTACACCTTAAATGTGAGTGTAACTCTCAGCACATTTAATATGATGAAAAAGAAATTAGTTTGCCAAATAACTCTAATCTTAAATTTGTCATGGCAGATTATGTTTATACCATGCAGCAGTTAGCTTCAGAAACATTATCAATGGCGATGGAATGTTTCACCTGTTTTATGATTTAAAATGAATTGCCTCCATAAGTCTTCCATTAAGTTTTTACTGCATGTAATTTTATCTCAGTTAATGGTCATGCACTCCAGAAATTTGGTCTTTGAAGAAAAGTAGCAACAATAATTTAATTGGTCTAAATAAAGCCAAACATTTCTGTGGGTTGCTTGTCCTGCTGGAAGGTGAACCACAAAGTCTGTGGTTGCAATGTGATAAAATGAACAAAATACTCAGTGGACAGGAATTTTCAACAAACTGCAAAAACAAAACCGACCTACTGCTGATTTGACCAGAAAGTGAAATATCAAGAAATTTCATTTGGTAGAACGCATTCAAACAATTTACCTCAAACTCTTAATTTATGAATCAGCACACAAAACTCGACAGTGTGTTATATTTAAGCTGCTATAAAAACCATAAAATAATAAACAAAAAGAAAGATTTGAACTGGATAGCTTGTTTTCATCTTTCTTCTACGCTGTTGATGTTCTGCAGAAATCTTAACTTGCTGTATGAACAGTTAACATAAGCAGCAACAAAACAGTAATGGAAGAACCCCTAAATCAAATATGGATTTTAAGGTGAATTGTTTATGAATTTCCAGGATGAGGTTTCAGTAGGAGTCGTAGTAAGTCAGTGAGCAGACCAGGTTGCTCTTTACTCAACTCCTTCATCCATGGCTCCCTCCCTCTGGAATCTGATGACAAACTAGGTTTAACCTCCCAGCTATGAGGAGCTGGGTTCAGTTTCTTATTGCTCCGTGTGGAGGAGTAGCTTGTCCGGAAAGAGATGTATTCTAGTGGTGGGCTACGATTCCCAGCAGCTTGAACTTGCGTCACTTCCAGTAAACTCCACAACAAGCTAACTCAATGTTGTTCCTCCTGAAATTAGGAAAAGAAATTCTTCTCTGTTCTTCTTCTCTGAATGAAAAATATGCACACCTTTGCTACAGCGCATTAGAATGACTTATAAAGCTAATTTTGGCGTGATGACAGACGATAGATACAATTCAATCTGTAGAGACTCACACAGAGCGAGAAACAGCAGTTAGACAATTTTATTGGAGAATTTGGCGCTCAGACACCGGCGGAAGACGTGCGAGCCGAGAATGGACCTTACCCCGGCCAGACCTTTTCATTGGCTAATGCCCATTTTACGTCACAGCGCAGCTATCAGTGCGTTACCGTCTCACAAACTCATGCTAATGTACATTGTGGACTAGCAGTCGACAGAAAGTTTTTGCGTCAGGACACATAAAGAATGGTTCACCATCAGTGGGGAATCTGCACAGGTGATGTCAGGTATCCTGATCGCATTTGTGGAACTAAAATTGACAGATTTCCAAAATCTGAAACGTCTTGCTTGGATTAAACTTTTTCATGACCGCATTTGCAGCTCAACCATCGTAGGATCAATAAGAACAAAGGAGTGTCTGATGACGTAACTATTATTGCTTTGCTTTCTTTGTGTTTAGTGAATGAAAAAAATAGTCAATAAAAAAACACATCCATTATGAAAACCTTTTAGCATAATGGCAGTACCGATACAACTTCTACACCTTGAAGCCTGTCTGTTACAGTCTTACCTTAGCTGAACAGATCAATATGCAATGTGTACCATATCTGACATACATTAAAGATTTTATTTCACCTGAAAAGGCTTTTTACTAAATGGTAATTGTGTTAGCCACGCTTATTGTGTTAGCCAACAAATACCAAGTGCTAGCAGCTGCTCTGCACTGTCCTATCAGAGCAGACCGAGACACATTGAACATTTGCAAACAACAAAAATCACTCATTTCAAAATCACCCTCAACACCATGAATGTCCGACTTACCCAGCCTTGCAAGAACAACAGGCGTCAGTGATCTTGTCCACAGCTATATTTATGCTGAGGGTCTGAGGATCTGCTGTGTTCCTCATTGACCGATTGCATTTAGCTGTGACACGCACAATGTTGGAGGCATCGAGGCTAAAACACCTTGATGTCATCCAAAAAAGATGACATGAACTTGTTGGTTCCCCTCTCTATTGTCGTGGCTGATATTTTTTGAAAATCTGGCAGAAATGCAACACTAATCGATTCAGAAATACGCTGTAGAGAGTAAGTCGATGCCATGTTAACTAAGCCCGACAAGGGTTTGCTTGTGAGACGTGTAGTCCGTAGGACTGTCGAGGGTGGTTTCTGGACGGAGCTTGGTAAGGTCCATTGCAGCGAGCTTGAATGATCGGCTCGAACGAAGCTCAGGTAGGTCTTCCCCCGGGCCCAGTCACTGGTGGTGGAGCGGAGCTTGGAGAGAGGAGTCTTGAGGGGACCTGGAGGTATCTGGGAGGCTGGTGGTGGAAACGGGAAGGAGATGGGTTGAAGCACAGCTGAAGCGGGTGGATCTATGGTTGCTTCGCCTTTTGAAGGATCTCTTGCCAGGTGATTGGATCGAGGTAGAGAGGTGGTGTGTCCTGATTGGCTGGGATGAAGGCGTGGTGATAGGTGATGCCGGAAGAGTCTTACAGGTTGAATTTCTGCCTAGGGCTACATTTCAGAGCCAGATGAACAATAATAAAAGTCAACCATCATAGGATTGTAATTAATATAGGTTGAACTTTTTCACTTTTCTCCAGACTCGGTGTCTTCAATGTTTTTATTTGCTAGACCAACACAAAAGAGCACATCGTTATCGCATCAACAAGTAAAATGAAAATGACGTATGGCCTAGAAGAAAAAAAAACAAAACAAACAAACAAAAAAAACAACTAAAATGTCTATGCAAGCAATACGTATTTTTATTTAAGCCTTCTGAGTCACTACTTAGTAGAATGGATTTTATTAGAGTATTAAGTATTCGAGACAAATAGGCTAAATACAAACACACACAACACGTTTCATAATCCGTCACTAATTATAAAATGACTTTGTGTTCATCTACCACAAAAACGATCTCATTGATTTCTCAGTGAGGTACAAATGACTTCTGTTGAAACTGAAGTAAACTCCTCCATTGATTTTTTCCCACCTGCTTGATCATAGCAGGATTCCAGCTGTGGTAGTGCATATTTCCAGTGACACGGCAACATGCAGCACTAATGAGTAATTTTTGGTTAGGAAAACATCTGCATCAGCAGAGAAGAGGTGAACACACAGCTGTGGGTCTTTTACAAGCTGTCTTTTCTCTTTTTGTTATCACTCGGAAAGCTGGAAAGACTTTACTTCCCCTCTTGCTCTTTGACTTGGCATTGTGTTAACAGTTTTTCCCCTGTTGGTTTTGTCACTGAGAACTTTAAGTATTTTATTTGCAAAGTTGTGGCCTTTTATGAAGCAACAAAACATAAAAAAGACTGGGAGGCTTTTTGAAATAATAATTTTTAAAAAAATGACAAAGAATGATTATGAAACATTGACTGGAAATTTATTTTTCTTGTGGGACTTTTCTGCTCATGCACATCAAGAACATTTGCTGAAATTCTCTGAGAGGGGCTGCATGACAATGCAAAAGTCCACAATACTCTTTTAAGATTTCTTGCTGAGATTTTCCATCTATGTTTTTCGTGAAATCTGCCAAATTCTGTGACATCCTGGAAATGTGGCAAGTTCTCTGTGGCAAAAATGATGTGTGACCTGGCAGCTTCCTGTTCCACTAAAATCCTTTCTACTTCCATTACTGGCTGTGAGAATATAAAACCTGCTAATGCATAACAAAAATTCATCTATATCAATTTTGGTAACCAACACAAAGTAGCATATTATTATGGAGTGAAATGAAAATGATACACAGCTAGGGAAATGTACCAGAAAAAAACAATCTGCAATGTGTGATGTGCATTTATATTTAGCCCAATAACAACATTTTGGTAACATTTAATGAAAGTCCTTCCAGAACATTTTGCACACTCTTCATAAGCTGCTCGTAATCATGTGGATGGTCCAAGTTAAAGTAATCCATAACATGCTCAAAATTATTGTCTGACACCAGTTTTAGATGATAAAGTGATTCTCTGTCATTCTGAAGCCCATTGTTGAAAAATACATCATATTTAAGCAAATGTTACATTTTGAGCCTCTGTCTTCTGCAATCCTCTTCGTATTGTGCATGAATTGTTGGTAGAAGTTGCTGATGGAGGATGTTTTTATACCTTTCTTTACTCATACATGTGTACTCAGGTAGAAATGTGATTTTCCTTGTATGAGAAGCAACACCATACATGAAATGCATCAGGATACCTCCCTGTTGGCATGGCACAGATGACACACATGGTCGTGTTTCCTTTTTTTATTTTTCCACACACACATACTTATTTCAGATGTCCCACACAATCAGATGGTTAGCCATTTGATTCAGATGTTGTGCTGAAGTGAGGCACTTCACTCGCCTTGCCTGCTGGTGGTGGTCAGAGGGCCCAGTGGTGCCGCTGCATTACAGCCTTGCCTCTGTCACACTGTCTCAGAGCAGTTGTGGCTACTGTGCAGTAGCTTGCCACCATCAGTGTGTGAGTGTGTGCGTGAATGGATGAATGTAGTGTAGTCTGCTTTGAGGTCCTATTGACTTGATAAAGCACTATACAAGCACAAACCATTTACTATTTATTTAAAGCACGAGGAGCCTCTCTTTTCTAATCCATCCATCCATCCATCCATCCATTTTCTTTACACCCTTGTCCCTCAGTGGGGTCGGGACTCTTTTCTAATCAATTCATTCAATTTTCTAAGAACTGTGAAATGATTGTTTGCATTTATAGCAATGATTATTTACTTAGTTTTTTCCTGTTTGGGCCGCATAAAGGATAAGGCTAATGTTGTGAAACGTGTGTTCAGTTGTATTTGGCGTAGAAAGTTCTCCTGGCTCCATCACTCTGTCTTTTATAGTCTTGTTCCTGAACGATCACTAACCAAGCTACTGCGGTCATAAACTATTTGTATCCTCTTTACTTATCTTTACTTTCCAAAGAAAGTACCCCAGGCTTGGTAATTTTGTGTTCAACCGTGTGTCTTTCATGGGTGGAGTGATTAAACAAGAGATTGCTGCCATAAATTGTGTCCTCTCTTTGTTTATCTTTGACGTAGACAGTGCTCCTACTCAGTGCTTCTGTGTTTAGTTCAGTTCAGTCTTGAACAGAACTGGACTCTACTTAACTGGTGATGAACTGAACCTGTTTGACTCGTATTTCTTTCCTGAACAAAGCTGATGAGAGCCACTGTTGCCATTGATGTTATGTACTCTTAGCTTTTCTTCCTCATAAAGCTCTCTCCTCACTCTGTGCCCATCTGTTTCTTTACTGGATTGAGCCAATCACGAAGCTTTTGGTGCTAGTAACTCTTTTTTCTCATTATTTTTTTATTTCCCATACAAAGTACTTCCGGCTCTGTGCTTCCGTGTTTTTTTTTTTTTTTTTTTTTTTTTTACTTTACAGAGATTGTAAGATTAACCTTATTTAACTGTATTTTACTAATACATGCACCGAAATGAATCATATATACACTGATTGGTTGGACTGAATTACACTCTATGAGTAGATTGTGCTGAAAAGAAATTGACTGGAGTTGAGCTGAAACTGAAACTGAACTAGGTTCTCTATCTGGATATGATCTGAACCTGTTTGAACTGTAGAGTTTATTGAGATAACATCTGTTGTGAATTGGAGCTCTATAAATAAACTGAAATGAATTGATTTACAGTATTGTTGTTTGCAAACATATGTCTACTGAGCTGCAGTCTAAGCACTTGGTTTTAAGGTAAGCGCTAAATGAAGCTGGCCAGTGCACACTGAGTTAAAAATAGTCTCCAGAGGAGATAAAAACCAACAAAAGCTCAATTATCTGTACTTCAAAGCAGCCAAATTGTCAATACTCTTGCATGGTATTTTAAGTTGTGCCAGTTCTTTCATCTCTGCCCATGGTCCTAGGGGGCAAGGCATTTAAATGGAGCCAGGAAGTTATTGGTACTAGTAGTGATGTGGAAGAACTAGCAGTACTTTGTGGATTGGATTTAAATAGACCCAACCAAGCATAATTCAAGCATTTGGATATACTCTGCTTCTGTGCTTTATGATTTTATTTTATTTTTTTATGTCAGCTTTTTGTCTGATTGACTAAGTCTATTCTAAATTGAAACTAAATTGAAATATTGTTGGTAGACAATATATATATATATACTTTGAAGATGCACAAATTCTTGCAGCTTTCTCCCACATTTAATGTTGCGTGGCACCAGCTATGCTTTGACATGACGAATCATTCACATTTCCAGTCGAGGAGTTTCCTCTTAAACCATTTCAGGGACAAAAGAAACCTAAAAGTGCTGATGTGGCATGAAGGATGGTGTTTTTGTAAGAGTTTGGCGTCTCTGTCACACAGTCCGATCCATTCTCCCTTCGTGGGACAGGGGAAGTGATCTTGGGGACCTATTGTGTTTTCTGATTAAGTTTTGACTGGCTTTAAGTGTGCTGGTGGGACACCCTCAACTGGGGGAGCGAGTCTTCCCTTGTGTCCCAACAAGGGAAACCAGAAAGAAGGATGGAGGGGGTGGAGACGGGCAGCACTGAAGTAAATGAGCAGAGGAGGTGCTGGGCTGGCTCTTGCCCTCTCACTGACAGGATCTGGTCAATGTCCTGCCGCCGAGGGTCGCGGCCCAGCTTACGCACACAAACTTATCTCCAGTGCATCTGCCGGGCCGCCTGCGCAGTCAGGCTGTCTCCACTGCAGGCCACGAGCGTTTTCCTGCTGGGGGGGGGGGGGGGGGTGAGTGGTGCACGACGGGAGGATAGCAGAAGGAAGAGGAGGGGGTTCAGGAGTGTTGAGCAGAGAGGGAGAGAGGGTCTCAATGTGAAACTGCCCCTTCTGAGACCTTCCAAGTCGCTGAGCTATATGGAAAACACAAGCTGCCTCCAGGGTAACAGGACCACTTCTGAATTTCTGCTTACAAAAATAGCTCTGATGTCTGGATTCGACCTCTCTGTTTTTTGGCCCTCGTCGCTCTTGTCGTATCTATCGCGTAGAAATTCCCACACCAAGACCAAGCTCATTTTCAGTTCCTAATAACCCATCAGGAGCAGCTTCGTTCATTGGAGAGTTTAGGAAAAACACACAAAGTAATGTAATAACTGTGCCGAGTTGAGCGAATTCATCATTCTTGCCCTGAATGGAAATGACCTCTGGGTGACCAATCATGCAGACCTCAGCCGAGGTCCCTTTGGTGAGCCATTTCATCATTTAAACAGCACAAGTTCCAATTCTCATGACCTAATGCGTTGTAGAATGCCTGAAATCTGCTGCTTGTGTTTTCTCTTCTCTCCCTCAACCTTCTCTCTTTATCTGCTGCTGCGGCACGGATAACAGGACAAAGCGGTTGGCAGGAATGAGTTAGTTTTGGGACAAGGTGCTAATGAATGACATGTTACAAACTCAACTACGTTAGACTGAAAAGGTGATGCTTTGCACTCAGAGCAAACATGTAGTCACATGGAGTTTTGACAGTAGAATAGTAGATTTGGTTTATATTTTCTTTATTTTATTTTCTGAACATCTTTGAATTACTTAGAAGGTTTTCACTGGAAAAACAGAAGTCAAAGTGGGGTTAAAAAAACAAGGAAATGACCACACAGCAATTGTCCTCACTTGGGTAGCTTGGGGCTCAAATAGCAAATTTATGCTCAAATTTTTTTAAACATTTACAGCATTAAACAGAGAGCTTGTTTCAACAGGTAATATATCTGTGTGTATTATTTTGTTTTTGTTTGTTTGTTTTGTTTTTGTTTTTTGCAGTTTCTCCCAACTTCTCCCTGCATGCCCACCTTCCACAGATGAAGAATATGAAACAAGTAAATGATTGAAGTATTTGTTTCTGTCTTCAATGGACATGTCATCAGGAAAACTGATGCTATTCTTACTGACAGCTCTCACTCTTGTACATGCTGAGTTCCAGTTTCTGCCTTCTGGCCTCCGGCTCAGAAAAGTAACAGGTACAAGCACCCAATTTCTCTTTGTAATGCAGAACAAGGTAGGGGGTTTTCATCTCATTGTTGGGATTCATTGATTGATTTCTGTTTTTATTTGTTCCATTTGTTTCTTATAGTATTAACTGTTGGTCAACGATGATATTCACAGCTTTTACTCTTGGGGCGACTGTGACTCTGTGGGTAGAGTAGTCGTCTTGCGATTGGAAGGTTGTACGTTTGATTCCAGCTTCCTTCTACCACGTGTCGATGTGCCCCTGGGCAAGGCACTCAACTCCACATTGCCTACTGAGCTGTTTATCGGTGCATAAATATGTTTGTGAGATCAAATGGGTGAATGTGACTCTAGTGTAAAGCACTTTGAGTGGTCAAAAATGATTGGATAAAGTGCTATATAACTTCAGTCCATTATCATTGCTATCATTTACAGACTAATATTTGATGTTGTTTTGATACACTTTATTGACTCTTACTTTATTTTAACTTTGATTGTCTCTTAGTTTTTATGTCTCATATATGGATGTGTCTAAATATGTACTTATTGTAACATCATTTTCTCATTTGGGACTTAAATAAATCTGAATAGAACTGATGTTTTATGATATTTTACAACCAGTTGCTGAATAAATGCCTGTGAAATTAAAAGATTCATCAAATTCATATTTTTTAAAGCTAAGAATGTGTGTCTGCACAATGTTTTTGATGCTTGGTAGAATTCATGTTTGAGTCTGTAATAAACATTGACATTTACACGTCCATGCTTCACAGTTGGTATGAGCTGCTTCTCTTGGAATGCTGTATTTGGTTTAAGCTGAACATGTACATGTAGAGAGCAAAGGTGAAAGTTACATTTGTGCAGATGTTTTCTGATTGTACAGTGATTGTACTTTCATGTTGTAACCCTTGTGTTTCTTGATCCCCTCTCTGGCCGTTCATAAGTCACAAATGGAGATGTCAACATGCTGCACTGCTTCGAACTTTAAGCAGTGAAAATACCGGCAGTGTTGGTCAACTTCTAGGTCCATAACAAAATCCTCTTCTCGAACTCTGCGCAGCTCTCAGGTGTTTATGTTTTAAGCTTAAATAGTCTACACTTGTAGCACCATTTAACTGCGTCCATATCTTCTCAGTCTTTTCTATTTACTCTCAATGATAGTAATTGGACGCACGGATATGAGATAATTGCTATTTTATATTCATGCATGACAGTATTTTAGTGCTGAACATTCAGCACTTATTTTTTTCACAGAAAGATTTAAAACATCGATTTAATGTTTTCTACAAAGCAGTTTCATAAGAAACTGCACATAATTTTAAATCCCCTTTATTTACTAAGGCTTTCATATTGGTTTCATTTTGACCAAAGACGATTAAATGTAACAGCCCATGTAAACATATATATGTATACTTTGTAGGGTTGTGCTTTAATGTCTTAAAATTAATTCTAATAGAAACTTATTGCGTTCGAGATGTCCCTCTTGTGCAGAGAGGAAGGTGACAAAATAAACCTGGGTGTTTGTCACAGCTCCTGTCAAACTCCTTATCTTACTCCTCCATCTGCAGATGAGAGTAAAGAGTAAATTAAGGCAACCAGCAATTTTCGTGTTGCAGTTTATTGACTTATTAAGATCAACACAAATCTGCTTGACTTAGACGACACACTTTCTCTGCTGCAACCATCATATTTTCTTGTGAGAACAGTTTGGAAACTAACTTGACACATGCTTGCTTGCACTGATTTCACTTAAAGGAAATAGAGTAAAAGCTTGAACACAAAGTACGCTGCAATTTTATGACTAATTTGGAAAAGAAAAATGAAAACAGTGTGTCCTTGTACTCCCACTGCATAATAATTCATTTAATGAATTTTCTTTCACAACAAATTCCTTGCTTCTACAGAGTAATATTGTAGAGTGCTGTTCGTCTTAAGGTCTTGTAATTCAGCAGAGAGTTACCGGACCTCTGCCAAAGTCTGTGCAGACAGACACAACTCAACCGCCGGTCAGGTGGGTGAAGCAAAAATTTGTGTTGCTCTACTTGTGTTTGATGCATTGAAGTTTGTGGTTGTAATGTGAGAAAATCTGAAAAAAAAAATCCAAAGGGTATGTGAATTTAAGCAAGGCCATGTAAAGGCAAGAACATTTCTATGTTCTTTCTTTTTCTTGCTTTGGATTTCTCTGTGGTCTCTGGGGTCATGTACCTTTAGCAACAATATTTCACAATTTGGCACTTAAACAGAGCATCACTCATCCACATATTAACCCCAAAGTCCTAAGACCTGGATCCAATCCTCCCAGTGCCCACACAACAGCACTACCTGACACTGAGACATGCACACGCGGCTCCACTCATCTGCTCCTCATTGGGCGCACAGTTAAACGCAGGACCTTTAACACAATGGTAAAACCCTCGAAGGGGTGTTTACAAGACAAAGTCTCATCGTGTGACCTCAAACGTGAAGCTGCTTGACAGTGACGGAAAGAGAGGAAAGGAACAGTAGGACGAGGGCTCAGTTATGGCAAAGTGCTCTTCAACTTTGCTCACTCCTTCTGTTGCTCTTGTGCCTCTTTAATTTGGGATGCAAACCCTTTCAGATTTCTAAGACATAATTATTATTAAGCTAAACCTTTAAAATATATTTGGAGTGAGTGCGACTTTCAGAAGAAAGAAGCGAGAAAAATTGACCTCCTTAATGTACATTCTGTTCTGCTTTGGCTGTGATTCCCAAGGTTGCCTCTCTCTCTCTAGTGTGGGTGTGTGTGTGTGCGTGTGTTTGTGTGTGTGTCGCCGTGCCAGGCACTGCGTCTCCTCCGGCTCGTACTATGTTGACCCTGCCATGTACTCTCCTCCTACTCTGGGCGAGGCTTGGCGATGCATCACGTAGCAACACTGTGTTAACATTGATATGTGCAGACGCAGAAAGGCGTGTGCACTCGGGCCAACAGACACAAACACACGCCTACACACTAAGAGAATATGGATCGTGGAGTTTGCTCGCGCAATGCATTTCAAGATGTTTTACTGCAACACTGCAGCATTTAGCACTAACAGCAGCACTAGCGAAGAGGTGAGACTGACCCAGTGAGGGTCACATTTCTCCTCTCCTGCTTTAGAAGAACAGCAGAATTCAAATAAAAGTGATTTTTCTCCAGCTCCTCACTTCTCCATTACCATCACCAGACACTCTCGAGCCCTGATTTTTATAACTGAGACAAATATTCCCATGTGGACTGCAAGGTATCATTCCGCCTTGGAAGCTACATTCCTCGGGATGCTTTGCCCTGATTTAAGGCTCTCTTGCCCACGTTCGGGTCTTAGTTCATTTAAACTCTGCAAGTTCCACTGCCCTGATTGTATCTCACCCATGCACCACTTTGTCTCTCACCCACTCATTTCCAAATGAATATAAATGAGTGTTTTCATTGTGAGACAGACCAAAAACAGCAAAGTATGTTAGCAAAAACACTGGCTAATACTTATAAAAGGAGCTAACTCTCGTAAAAGGAAAACAAAAGTAGGAAATTCTTGGGGGGAGAAAGAAAAAAGAGACTGTTTTTTTATGTCTGCATCTGACTTTTGAAGCAGGCTGCAGAATAACCCGGTGGAGAAGAGGACAATTAGGAAGACATTTTATTTAGCTGACACATTAATTCGCTTCTGCACATTTGAGTTTGTTTTTTTGCATGCAAACTGTTAAATTGTCCCTGTCCCTACAAAAAAAGAGCAACAGTGAAACGAGCCTGCATTCCTTGACCAAAAACTTTACAAAGTGACTAATAGGCAGGAGTGTAGAGGTCAGAGAAACAGGAACGAAACCACTGGATGTTACAGGGCTTTGTGAAAAAATGAAAAAAAAAAAGAAAGTGGTTCAAGTTTCATGTACATGATTAACTGTTGCGTTCCTGCTTACAATTTGCAAAGCAAACAGGAAAAAATAACTGACCCTAGTGTTCCCAAAAAGAGATTTCATCATGACTGTGGAATCCTGAAAGATGCCAGGAACATGTCAGTGTTCCAAATAATCCGGGCTGCATTAAAGCCTGACAGAAAGTGTGCACTAATGTGCTTAGAGTGTTGTACAACAGAGCTCTGCATTTGCAAAAAAAAAAAAAAAAAAAAGCACATATGTGCAAAGGTAACACCCTTACCATTCATGGCAGACAATCATGGTAAAATTTAGAGGCTGTGGTCTCTTTGTTTGGGTCTTACTATGCTCTGAAGGTTGGATGAGTTTAAATCTTTCAGTTTGAGATTCATGTTGACCTTCAGAGCTTGAATTTGTTTGGCAGAGGCCTTGGCCTCCTTTAATCTCAAGAAGAGATAAATTCTTTGACGGAGTTGTCCTCATTGGGTCTCCATAGATCAATGTAATATGGAGTATTTGATGTCCGGGGCTGTGACACAAGGGCAGGCTTTTTTTTTTTAATGCTACAACCTTTCAGAAAGCAATTACATATCCTATCACCTCTCATTGCAGCTTTCTCCTCTAGTAGGTTTCAAGTACCAGCTTCTTGAACAGCTATGTGCCTCAGCACCAACAGGTATTGCGTCTTGGCATAAAAAAGTTGTCACTATACAAGCGCAACCATTGAAAAATAATATATATTTAAATACAAAGACATCCTGACATCATGTGGGCTAACAGCAGTTAACTCCGCAATCTACCTGAGTACTGTTGTTTTATTTGCCATACTTCCTCACTTTGTTTTCCAGGATATAACTGAGGTAAATTTCAGTTTCTATATTAACACCTCAGAGCTTTCTACTGAATAAAGAGAAAGAGTTTATTGCTTTTTGAGGGTACATAGTAGAGTAGTTGACTGTTGCCTTGCAGCAAGAAGGTCCTGGGTTCACACCCAGCCTGGGTTCTTTCTGTGCATGCGTGGGTTCTCTTCCAGGTCTATGTCCTAAAACAGTCCAAAAACACAACTGTTAGATTAAATGGTCTATTTGAATTCTTCCTGTCTACCACACAGTGTCTCATCTAAAAAAAAAAAATATTTTCTTCCACACTTGCTGTGTCTTCTCATTTCTGACTCATCTGGCAGCCGGTTTTTGAATGCATTTGACATAATTTAGATTAATAGATGAAGAATACGTAATAAATGCCACGTTTTTCAAATGTTTCTTTTTAAGACAATTCAAAACACATTTATTTATTTTTTTTAACTGTGCTACTTTGTGTTGGGTCTATCACATCAGATCCACCAAAATACACTGAGGTTTTTAACTGTAAAGGGTATGAATAATTTTGCAAAGTACTGTAGGTTATCCACAGGTGTTTCTGGGATTTCTTCCAGTTGTGTCTGTGACTCTGCCTTTGGTGATCTTCTCTGCGGGAAGAGGACTTCAGGAAGTCAGAGCTCCAGGAAAAAGTTACAAACTGGAATGTGAGAGACAGGATTCATCTACCATCAACCATCCATTAAAACAAACATCCCCTGGTTTCCTGTCTTATGCTGAGCTAACTGGATCCTGGTTCCAACAGCATATATACACTGCTGGGTAGTTCTTAAACATGCACATCAGTCATTAGCCAAGAAAGCAACGTTTTACACAAGGTTAGCATCACGATCAAATAAATGCAAATACGTTTTTTACAATTGTTTACAAATTTGTTTTATTTTACAGATCAAAAAACCAACTTTGTTGTCTATAGAGAACATACAGTATTTTCAGCTACAGCGAGTGCCTTCAATCTTATGGCAATCTTTACAACATTTTTTCCATTTTTGTCATATTAGAACTACTAATTTTAATGTGTTTTATTGGAATTTTATGTGATAGACCAACACAAAAAACATGATATGCATTTCAGTATTTTGTGCTTATAGAAATCTGGAAAATCGTATTGTGTCTGTTTGTATTGAACCCCTTTAATAAGGTAAAATCCCACACAACCAATTGTCTTGAGAATTTGTCCTATTTGATTATATTTGGAGTGTAATTGATGTTTGATTTCATCTCATTAGAAAGCCAGCTGTTCTGCAAAGGTCTCAGCAGACAGGAAGTCATGGAGGAGTCTGAATTTGGGTTAGATGATAAAACAGTATCTCAAGCACTTCATCTTCTGAAATTAGAAGGGATTTGGCTCCACTGGAGACGGCTGAACCAGGAGGCTGGGTAGAGAGAGCATCATTTAGGGAAGCAGCCAAGAGGCCCATGGTAAATTTTATTCACAGCTCAGGTGGGAAAATCTGTCACAAGAAGTTCTGTTTGGAGTTTACCACAACCCAAGTAGAGGACACGGTAAATATGTGGGGAAAAAAAACTGAGCTGGTCAAATGAGACCAAAACTTTTTAAACTTTTGAACTACATCCCAAACACTACATGTGATGGGAAAACTAACAGTATGGCACCCCAAAGGCACCAACCACATGACGAAACATGATGGTGCCAGCATGATTTTGTCAGGATTCTTTTCTTTAATAGGAACAGAGAAACACATGGAAATATGGAAATACATGAGACTGAAAAGAAGGCTCACTTTAAAGCTGGCCAGACGGCCAGCTTCGAGATCTTATACTTTTTGATGTAAAAATTGGCCTATCAATTTAAACCAATAACAGGTTGTTGTTATGGTATGAAACGTGAAAAAGTTCAAGAGGTGTGAATATTTTTTTTTTGCGAGGCGCTGCTTGCAAAATGAATCGTATGCGTGTCCTCTTGCGAAAGTGAGTGGTCCTCCCTCCAGAGTACATCACTGGGCCATATATGTGTCAACCGAAAGCTTGCGGTTAAACTGTGGTGAACTTCAGGGAGCTCTTTAGATTCCTCTGATAAGACCCCGGTCCCATTAAGACGGGCCGTCCCCCGTTTGAGAGATCAGTGCTGACCTCACACGCTCACCCTTATCTAAATCCCTCATCACCACACACCTAATCTGATCACGACTGCTAATGTTGATCAAATTTGATCCTGCATGGGGAATATGAAAAAAAAATATTGTCAGGAATTAAAGAAGAACAAAAGATTTCACTGAGTAAGAGTTAGGTCTTAATGTTCTGTCTATTGTGTGTGTGCATGTGTGTGTGTGATGTGTGCATGTCAGCAGTGTGTCACAGCAAAGACAACTCTGGCCAGCAACAACATTAGCACCCCTGAAATAGCTTGGCAGGCATTTTAATTGCTTTACTCTGCAAAGCCTCAAAATATTGCTCAAAAGAAAACATTAAAAGGTGAAACCTTTCCCAGGGATGGCATTTCCAGTAACAGCGACTTCACATCACCGTTTCTAAAAAAGTGAGAGCCAAACGCCACGATTCTGATTAAGCAATAAATATTCAGATGTCAGAATTTTATTTCCCCATTGTTGCCTCTGCTCTTCGCCCTCTTCCTTCCACATTCTGTCCTCTCACCTCGGAACATTTTTCTTTCGGGCCTCTCCTCAGGCTGTCGTGATCCTGCACCTCTGCGCAGCTTCTCTGCACCCATTAAACGGCCGCTGCGTATTGTGTTTCTTCTTCTCCCGCAGAAGCATTTTTGTCTTTAATCATCGTGAAAGTAAGAGCAGAGTCATGTGCACGGAGCCTCACAATGAGGTGCCGAAGCACTTCATGAGTAGGAAACTTCACACAAACACAGGAAGCTCAGTGTTTCTCACCGAGGGGCAGTAGTCTGCCCACTGTGGAGCTGCAGGACCGATGGGCTGCTCAGATTAATGGCAGCCAGAGAACCTGCAGGTCCTGCTTTTTATTGTTACCCAGACTGTCTGCAGAAAGCCATTGCACCGCAGATCACTGTTCTTAAGAGCTAGATATTAAATGCAGAACTTACATTCTCAATTAAAGTTCTGCATTGAAAATGTAATGTTTTTAGGAGAACATCTTGAATACATATTTTTTAATGCACATTTTTCGGGGGCAATTTTGTTTTATTTATCTTTTATAAAATTCCACATTATGTCTGTGTATGTCATCACATAAGTCAATTAAAAAGACAATGAGAGTCCTTGCGATCCGATTCCATATCTGTAACCTGTTTGAGTCGCAGGACACACACAGATTTTAAATAAATGGTTCTGACTTGTGCTATTGTAACACACACACTACAGCTGTGAGATTTTCTACCAACAGCTAAATGCTCTTTCAGGAAGCAAGACACGTAGTGCAGCAGGGACCTCTAGTGGCATTGTGTGCTAAAAACATGATTTTACCAGAGCAAATATGCAAACTTTAACATGTTTGACTTTAGAATGTATCAAGACTAATGTGTGCAGTTGTGGGGCTGCGTGGTTGAATGTTGCGTTGCAGCAAGAAGGTTCTGGGTTCCAATCCTGGCCCGGGGTTTTTCCGCATGGAGTTTGCATATCCTCCCTGTGCATGCATTGGTTCTCTCCTAGATGTACGGTTGTGTCTGTTTTACAGAGGTCTTAACAATGTGTCACCTGGCTGGGACAGATTGTCCTTCCTTACAATGTTGCTTCAGCACAATCAAGTTTGTGCGGATTTGTTAATAGATACGTTTCCCAACCAGCATTTCTATCAAGTTGAGATCTGGACTTCAACCAAATCATCGCATCACGCTGAATATTTTTCAACATTTCTGTTGTAGGTTTCATATTGTGTTAGGTTCTGTTGATGACCCAGTTTGACCAAACCTCTGCCGTCCAGCACACGGCCTCACTTTTGACTCTAGATTGCTTTGGTATGCAGAGGAGTTCATGGTCAACTCAATGGCTACAAATAGTGAATGTCCTGAAGCTGTAACATGAGCCCAAATTATTACCTGTTTGCTGCCATGTTTGATAGTTTACAAAGGTGTTTGTCCTGAATTGCTCTTTGTTTTTCACCAAATGTGTTACTGAACATGTGGTACAGTTAGATCTAACTTTCTAAATAAACAAATATGCTACACTGCTCTTATTAGCAGGTTTCAAATTTTTGCACATGCTGATTTTTTTGGAATCATTCAGTCCTTAAATACCCAACCATTCATCTGTTATGTAAACCTGCTATGATTGCAGGGCTGTTGGTGCCAAACTCCAACAGTCACCTCAAACATTAGTGCAACGAATCTAGAGCTGTTTTGTTCTAAGACTGCATGAGAAAATAAAACATATGACAATAAAATATGGTAAAATCAGGAAGTTTGCCATTTTAAAAGCAATAACACACAATTTTTCAGGGACTAACAAAGTTTTTTCTAAGACTTTGGACATAGACGCTTGTAATTACTTTAAGATATCAGGTTACAGATCATTAGATTAGATTAGAGTTTTAGTCAGACCTAAATTTTAAGATCAGACAAGCCAACAGACCTAAATAAAACTTCTGAACATCAATTCTGGCTTTTGATTTGGGCGCCGATAAGTGGCCCTCTTTTCTGGTCACCCCTAACAAAACTTTCTGGAAGCACCTCTGCTCATCCATTAACGTTTTCTCCACACCTCTTTTCAAATAGTACCACTAGATGGCATATTGAAGCGAGTTACTGCCAGTTAAAAAAAAAAAAAAAAACCTGCATACACAAAGCATGTCAAGCAGACAGATGGCGCAGTTGCTCCAGAGATGCTGAGTCGCACGTTTCAGAAAACGATCTATTTTCTAAAAACAAACTAAGCCAGGCCCCATTCTGCCAGCGCCCATTGATCACAGTGCAAACATCTGTACCTTTTTGGTATTGAGCAAGCAGAAGGTATATTTAACCAAGCCTGAGTGGGGGAAAAAAAGAAAGTTTGATCACCTTTGTGTTTAAGATTTACTGTTTAAACGAGTGGAGTTAAATTGTTAACGAGGCAGGAAAATCTATCTATTTTATCCATGCTTGGAAATATCCTGAGAAAGTTTATGTAATTTTGGTAGAGAAGCTTCAGCAGTCAAGAAAAGGTAAAAAAAAAAAAAAAAGAAAGAAAAAAAAAAAACTGGACTTCCTCAAAGCTCATTGGACCAGATTTTCCCTGTGCCACCACAATACTGCACACACGTGACCTCCCTGTTTTCACCCAGTTAAACGCATGGTAGTTAAAAGACTGGCTCCTCCATTCACCCACACAAACCCGATCAGAACAATTATCCATGTCCACAAGGTAAGATCGACGCTCTGATCGCTGGTGGGAGCGAACCATGGCGGCTGCCACGAGCAGCAACACATCCACAGCCACGCTTCAGCAGATGAAGCACCCCAGCATTGAGCATACGCGGAAACGCATAGACCCAAGGAGGAGGCAAGCAGCGCTGTCCTTTCTCAGCAACATTTCTTTAGACGGCCGACCCGTGCAAGACGATGCGGACGATCAGAACCAGGAGGAGAACTCGCTGGAAGCACGGACTAGACAGAGCCTGGTTTCTCTGGAGCGCTTCGGGGCGCACGGCGCTGCTGGCACCGCCGAGGCTGCGGCTGCGGCTGCGGCCGCCGCTGCGGCGACCACGGCCACCCAGGCGCTCGCCTTGGCAACCCAGGCTCGGCTCGCCGGCTGGGGCGGCTGTGGGGCAGGTTCCGCCGCTGCCCCGGCGGCTGCTGCAGACGCGGAGGGCGACGCTTTTATGCCCTCCGCGTTCAACTCGCCTTTCTCCGCGGTCCCAGTGGCAACCAGAGGGAGGCTGCAGACTTACACTCAGGGAATCCTTCCTGCCGCCTACTCCAGGCAGTTCTCCCCGAGCTTCAGCCTGGAGGGCGGACAGATAGAGCAGCAGAGGTCAAGGTAAATGTAAATAGTGGCTTTTCTTCCCTGCAACACGCCTGCAACATTTTTTTTGTTTTTTTGGTTAGCTTAATTGTTAATATTCTGCATTCTCACATCTCCAGTGTTTGTAATAATTTTAAGCAAAGCAACTGGTGTTTTTAACTTCTTAAGTGTCTTTGCATGAATGCATTGTCCCATTGCATGTTTTCCAAGAGTGGCTCAAAGTTGCTTGGGTCTAAATTTAACACAGTGATCCAGTTGAAATCACCATCTACCATAGCATCACTGTTGCATGTTTGTGGAATTGCATTTCTCTCAATTCAGTTCAAATCACTCGTGCAAGTTTTTTTATGACACATTTTTCTTATTTTTTTTTTTTTTGTTTGTAAATTTCCTTCTTGCTGGAAAACTGAAGTCCATCCATCCATCCATCCATTTTCCTACACCCTTGTCCCTTAATGGGGTCGGGAGGTGCTGGTGCCTATCTCCAGCTGGCGTTCCGGGCGAGAGGCGGGGTACGCCCTGGACAGGTCGCCAGTCTGTCGCAGGGCAACACAGAGACACACACAGGACAAACAACCATGCACACACACACTCACACCTAGGGGCAATTTAGACAGAACAATTAACCTGACAGTCATGTTTTTGGACTGTGGGAGGAAACCGGAGTACCCGGAGAAAACCCACCATGCACAGGGAGAACATGCAAACTCCATGCAGAACCCAGAACCTTCTTGCTGCAAGGCAACAGCTCTACCAACTGCGCCACTGTGCAGCCCGAAAACTGAAGTCGTCTTATGTAATATTCCCATTTACTATTCTAAGGTGTGTTGCAAAATGCACTGCAACTTGTCTGACAATATTTCTGTGAAAGGTTTCTTGATCCTTTTAAATGATGTTTCCAAGCTGGAATCCTCATATGTGTAAAAAGGCACAAGTGTTCCCAAGGTTGTATGGGGCCATAGCAGAATTTTATTTTCCGGGGGTCCCGCTTAGACAATCTGCAATGATGTCTTGCCGGATAATAAAAACACAATTTGTTTGCAAAACTTTTATCAAAACAAATGTATTCATGTATAAAAAGGTAAAAACACAGACACTGAACGTTCAAGTGACACAGTAAATATAAAAAGTATGATGGGTCCATTGGTGGCCACTGGAGGGCTGACTGCTGCCTCGTGAATCTTCCCCAAACTGTTGAATGTGCTTTGCTTCACAATCACGTCCAAGTTGTGATTATCTGTGTTGAACTTTTTGTAACCACACTTTTTCCTTCCATTCAACTTTCCATTTCTTGAATAAAGCACTCAGGGGACAGTCAGCTTCTTTAGCAATAGCCTTTTGTGGTTTAATATTCAGGTGGTGGGTGTTTGTGATTATTATCTGGACAGTTGTCACATCAGCTGTCATTTCTGCGATTGTCTACACTAAAGCATTGAGTTTCTCTGATAATCTATTATGAATTAATCCTAAGTAATATTTTCATTATATACTAACTTCCATGCTCGTAAACAGACACGTTATAGTGAGGTATGGTTTCATTCACAAACCTGACGTCTGCCTTCTGTGACAAACTGAAAACACAGAAAACTCATAACAAAGAGACATCAAGTACCTTTGGGGTTAAGATGAGTAGTAAAAAAACTAAATGTTTCATTTCGCGGGTTTGCATTTAAAGTCGGCTCTTTGTAACCAAATCACAATGTCTTCTGAAGGATCATTTGAGACCGTAACAAACCCAAGGAATTTTCAGCGATTCTTGTTTCATTTCCTGCTTTTCCACATGAATGAATGACCATTCTGACCCGTTTCCGTGAAGATTTGGTAGAGTTAGCCGCTTTGAAAAGTTGCACTCGGTTCCAGGCAACACACTACTTGGCTTGGACACAACAAAGCGCAGCAGGACGAGAGTTCAGCTGCACTCCATGCAGGTGCTGTCATGTCCATGACTCACCAAACTTTATTGGGCTCCATGGGGAATCAGCTGGTTTCAGTTTTATTTTGTTCGCTTTTTCTTTCTGTGGATCTATTTTTTTTTTTCCAGTGTGATTTTCTTTTTATGGAACTGACTTTTACAGCTTAGCACACACTTGCTTTTTGCTCTGTGTGACGTAAACATCCTGTAACTCTACACCCTTGTCCGACTCCACGTGTAGCAGGGGCTAGCCGTTTCACGCGCCTCTCTTACTTGCCCCCTTTTGTCCACTTCGTGTTTGTGTTGGAGTGGCGAGGACAGATTGAGGGAGAGTCTCGGCTGACCACAGAAGCAGGAGAGATGTCAGTCCTCTAATGAGTCCCAACCTGCTTTCATCTCCTTTCTCCTCAGTTTTTTTCCATTCAGAGCCCTTCTGGCTAAACCCCCACCCTACTCATCTGTCTAAATCCTCTCCACCCTCTGGTGTCTCGGCCACACTTCTTCAGGAAGCTCTGGTTCATGGTGAAACACTCGGTAAACTGTTATTTCCCCTTCTTGGCTGAGTGGAAGTTACACAAACTATCAGGCTGTAGTCCGAGGTGAAAATATGCTTAAAACTCTAAATACCTCAACGTTCTGCAGTTGTTCTGACTCAGAAAATGCTACGAATGATGAAACAAACACTCGTGGAATAAATCGCTGTCAAAAGATGACTTTGAATAAGAATGGTTTTTGAGCTTGCCGTCTTTACATTTTCATCATTTTTGTGCAGAGAACAGTGGAGGACGGATGCTGCCAAAGCCTAGCGCTACTTTTTTTTTTGCCATCATTTTTGCTTTTATGCATCTTTAGTGGATTGTGCAAATGTTGAGGTGGGGAAGACTCACTTTCAGATTTTGATGTGGGCTGAGATTCTCTCCAAAGTACCACATACCATGAATCTATTTTTACAAATCAGTGCAAGAAGCTGGAATTAAACCCATTTATTTTGTCTGGACACTATCTTCCTTCTTGCATAATGAATATATGCAATCAAGTAAGATGAATGATGATATAGAAATAAATTCACACCATGTGAAATCATAATGTGAGACGATATAGGGAGAAAAATTAATTTGTGCACATTCTACAAAACCTTACAGTTAAATTATTAATACTACATGGTACAATAATAACTACAGAAATGTCTTTAAATATTGGTCCTCTAAAACCTCTGCCCTATATCTTATAGATGTCCACCTGGTGCTTCATAGACAAGCTTCTGTTTTCACTGATGGCTAATGTTGCAGAGTCAATGTAATCAGGTGTCCAGTGATGTAACTAAAACACGCATGACACACATGATGTCAGGAAAAAAGTTGCATTCAATAAGGTTGTTGAATGTCTCAATCCTTTCATCCTTCCATTCCCACTTGTCCTAGCAGAGGGGCGGGGTGCCTATCTTCTGATGCACATTTGATCACCAGACAATTACAGGGCAATGAAGCACACACATTAGCACAACGAGGAGCACCATGTACACGAGTGTGATTGATGGCGCTTAGACATTCCTCTGGGCATGATTGGTTGTTTCTTACCTGGAGCGGTGCATTTCTGCATACGGCTTTTTTTGGTGGTGTAGTGACAGTTTAAACAAATATGTTAAAAATATATTTTTCTGAACATTACATACTGCAGATTTAAGTAGCTTCAGAGGGTTATGAAACATCAACAGTGGATTGTAAACCAGACTGAAGCTCTGTCTCCTTCAAAGAATGCAGAATTTACGCTTAATGCAGTTGCATCTGTCTTTGAACTTTGTAGTGACTCTATCATTTTTTTAAAAGTGTAATCACCTTGACACAATTGCCGGTAATACTTTTATAGATTGGTAAAAGACAACTAGTAAGCTTTTACGAGGACTACAGTATTCATGAATTTGAACTTTAAATATCTATTGAAACAAAGATTAAGAAAACAAATTAAAACTAAATGCCTTACCAGAAATCTTAGGACTGATAGTTGCCCATGCAGCCTACAAAACATTTCCCAGTGTCCATTATGACCCCTGAACCTTGCAGAAGAATAACTTTTATTTAACCTGAAACTAAATTTATGCGTACTTAATAAAATAAAATAAAAAAATTCAAGTAGACCTTTACCAGACAAGATATCCTTAATGGAGACCTGCATTTTGCCAACCCTACTACTCTCACCCCTCAACAACCTCAGTTGCTCCATTAATAAATTCAGTATGCAGACGGTTGCTAAACTCTTGACTGCGTCCTGCTTTTGAAGGACATTCGCATAAAAGGAATTCTAATGCCAAGAACTGAGTAACCTGCTGTGGGAGTTTGACCGCTTTCTACGGGTGCGTGAACAGACGAGCGCTCTCCACACAGTGCCGGGTTTGTTTTTCCCTGGGCAGCTGGTGGAAACATGACGAGAGGTCCCTGGCTGGGAGAGGCAGGATGCCCATGCTTTCTGAGAAGCAGCCTGGCTCTGTATTTTCTGCTCTCCGCTTCCTCCCTCTGAGGAATTAGAGACACACTCTCCCTTCAGAGATTTTGGCCTCGAGTCCTGCTCCCATTCAGGAAGTCGCAGAGGCTCAGATGTGTCTCCAGAATAGATTCGCCTAGAGGCCAGGGGCTTCTTCAAACCCTCAGAATCTAATGTGGAAATATGATGATTAACTTTAGGTTCTTTGCACTCTTCAGTATATATTCATCATAAATCAGTGCGCCGAGAGCCGAGCTTTAAATATAGCACCCCATTCCCCCATCTGGTGCTGTATGCTGGAGGTGTAGAACAATTATCGCCATTTGTCTTTTCCTCCTGCATCACAGTCAGACAAAAGCTTCTCACATCCTGTTTTAATTTTGTTCACACCAAACGGCAGTAATCCAGAAACTTGTACTTTCAGTGATTTAACAAGCTGGCTGGAAACAAGGGAGTATGAGCCAACATAATAGTCCACTCATGTTTTGTGTGATTAGGTCACATACTTTTGGTTATGAGGTTGATTGTTGTGTGGTGAGGTCATGGTTGGCATAATCACAGAGTTATATAAGAAGGCTTTATTTTCCTTCAGAGAGTCTTGCAATGTCTGGGCTGTGAAACATATGGTCAGAAAGTCCCCAAGGAGATGAATATGAGACAGTGTAACAAGGTCCAGCATGTGTTTAACTATAGCCAATTTTGTTTTGTTTTTTATGTGAGAATGTGTGAATTATTGTAGTTTTATTCTTGCTTTATCACTAACTCATTTCTCATAGTCTGTGGCTTTTAATGATTTAGCTTTTACAATATTATTCTTATTAAATGAATATATGCTTTAACTTTATACGTTTTTTTTTTACATTCTTAAAAATATTTTTCTCATAAAAAATAATTTCAGATCATTCTGAGACACAGTTTACTTTGAAAATTAACTCTTTCTTCACAACTTTATGCAGAAGCATAATTTGTACTTTAAACAGATCAAAAAGAATTACTGAGTGATTAAATGTTTTTAAACATATTTTACTATTTTATAAAATCGGTTTCATTTTTTCATCACATGCGACTTTTTCCTACCACTCTACTGTTTAGCTGAGTTCCAACATTCCACACATTTTGCAAACAAGTTCTTATTGTCGCCAGACCATCAACAACACATCAATAATTTATTCAGCAAAATGTAGGAAAAATATTCCACTTTCACATGGTGTGAATTTCAAATAAAACTCTTAAGTGATTTGAAGTACATGCCTCAGAACGAAGAAAGCCCCTTCAGTTCTCCACAGAACTTCATGTAAAAATTGGAGCCGGTTTTTTAAGATGAATAATCACTGATTTATTTTCATAAACATTAACGCCTAGGTGTCTTTCGTGGTTCCAACTGTGTTAAAATATTGGTCATATATTGTCCTACTCACAAAAATTATCTTTTTTTTTTCAAATTTTCCCAGATATCAAGATTTTTTGGGTTTTTTTTTTTAAATTCCCAACAACATTTTAAAAATTTTACTTTGAAGGGCTTTTTTTCAGTGGTTAAAATAATTAAAAAAAATCTGATAATGTTCTTTTCGAATAAAATTAATAAATGTCAATTGACATAATGGTCCTTTTTCAGTCCAAAGATTATGTTTGTTAATGTACATTGTCCTCTATTTAAAAATACTAAAAAAAAATATTTTAAAGCAAATACATTTTGCTTCCATTATTTTTAAATGATGGTCCTAGTAAAGCTAGAACCATTATTCATGTCATGCTTTTTGTTTGCTTTTTTTTTTATTTGAGTACATCCATTTATCTCAAAGTAATCACACATTATCACTGCATTCCTTTTTTTTTTCTTGTCCCCACATATTCACTTTCTATGCTTACCATTTAGAAACTAACAGTTTCAGTTGTGGATGTTATAAGACGCTATAATGAACTTTCCTTATCGTCTTTTGTGTCCAATTATTTTTTAAGTTACCTCATGTATCCCATTTGTTCCGGTCCTTTTGAGGATCAGAGAGGCTCAGCTCCTCCAAATTTTTTTTTTTGTCCTCTCATCAGATAATGAAGCCCCTTCTTCTCCCTTGGCAGGGCCTTCTATGTGTGAATAAATCTAGACCTTAACATTTACTTTTACTCTGTTGCAAAATGGACGACTATGTCCTGTGGCAAGCTGCCAACAAGTCGTACGTGTGAAACCTTCTAATCTCCACTTCCAGCCCTCTGTTGTTTTATAACTCCATGCTCACCTCCTGCTCACCACTGAGCAGGATTGGAAATCCCTCTTATGCACATTTTATTACAAGATAATTTCATTGCATTCATAGCAGAGTTGATGGTCAATGCCATGGACAAAATTACTTTGGGCAACAATAACAGGGACTGTTTGAAAGAGACCGGAGGCTACAAGCCATTTTTGAAGCGCCGTACTCAAACCAGTTAATGTCTAACTGAAGGGCTAGACAGTGATTGTTCTGACCCTTGCTCTTAGACCCTTGTGTTGAGAATGGATGAGTGTCCATGCTGTTGTTTTTGTCTCCACCACTTCTGCTGGCCAAGAAAAAATCTTTTGCATTAAGAACACCAGCTGTTCATCCACAGTGGTTGGATCAGAGTTCAAATAGGAAAGCTGGAGTTGCGACAAAGCAAACAGGAAACATCACGGTCGGCTCGCTAGAGAATAGCTTTTCAAAGTTTTCCATTTACAGAGATTTGAGTTGGAAGTGGACAAAATGTCTCACAGAAGAGTCTATTTGTTGTAACCATTTCCTATCAAGATTGTTTTTTGTCACCTAAGATGAGACATTTGCAGAGTCCCCAGTCCAGTATTACTTTAAAATGATCGCAATATATGCCATGTGTACATGCGCAAAGTCTGCATATAAATTCAGCAAGATAACTATTTAAACTAAAGTAACTCGCACACCACTAGCTTTACAATTGGGTTTATCTACATAACACTGAATTTCAAAGCAATTTACATGAGGAACAGAGTGAATTAATTTCTGATTACACAGAAATATGCAGTAAATCAGATTTATATAACTACAGTGCAAACATACAGACAGATTAAATCCAATGTGGTGATCCAATCTGATTTAATGTAATATTAAAGTCTACTTCAGTTGGTCAGAAGTTACCCAGTAACAAAGCTAATAAAGCATATTGCAACCTGTAATCGATCCACAAGGGTCTTTTGTAGATATTCAACGTTATTGTTTAAAAACCAACCAGTGTCATGTTGGCTTGACAGTAAACTTTTAAATGGGAAATTCACCTATCTCTCCTCATCTCTGTGATACTGGGAGCAACAAACCAGTTAGACAAACAGGAACAAAATTAACTTTTTGTGCATGCAACAGATATTGCAAAATGTTCTTAGAAGAAACATTTGCTTAATCACACATTGATTAAGCAAACCCACATGTGCTTAATCCTGAGGCTGCAGGAATCCAAAGACAAAAGTTAAAACACCAAAGCAACAAACTGTGTAGCAATTGAGAAAATGTCACTGTTTAGTTATAAATGCATTGCAAAAATATCAAGCTAAGGATAATTTAAAATGGCTCCAGTGGCTTTTTGGAAGATTAGGCAATTCCATAATTAAAGTGATTCAGTGAAAGCATGCCCCTTGAGGAAGGTTGCACCCATGGATCATTACTTTGCCTGTCCGTGTCTGACAGGAGGATGATTAAAGACTGGCCATAAATCACATGATCATTTTCCTTCAACCCTGGGTCAGAGGTCCAGACCAGTCCTCTTCTATTATGATGCATACACAGAGCCCCAGTGGATGTCCCTTCAGTTCTGTTGTTCTAACCGAAGTCAGAAGAAAAATATAGTATTTCAGTTCTTTAGATCATTAATGGGTTAACTTTTCACCGTTTAAATTTGGAGGAGGGAGGAGGGCTGTAAAACTTTCGAGTCCGACTAAATCGTTAGACAGCATTGTTTCCGTGACGCTAATCGTGCAATTATAACCTAATTCTGGAACTGCTTTGGGATACTTAGCTTTCACATGTGGGTTTTATTTTCAGAAACTGGCAGCTGATCACATACTAAAAGTGTTGCAGCAGCAGAATTTAGTCAAGCAGCTAAAGTGTGAAATAAAGGCCATCTGTGACCAAATGTGTTACACAAAAGCCTCGTGGAGCCAGCTCGTTATCCTCTTAGTATTTCCCAGGATCAGAGCTGCTATGTGCTCTTTATGAGACAGAGGAGATCACTGACCACAAAAGCATGCAATGCTGATGGAACAGATGGCAGACATGATGGCCTGTGTATTAATCAGCAGTCATTATTTATCTTTTACCTTTTTATGTGCATTCTAAACTATAACTTTTTAATGAAGGTCTCTTTCTACCACCATAGCCTGGGTTTAGCTCTACCTGAAACTGACCATGAATTCAGGAATATTGACTTTGTTTTGGTTTTAGTTTAATTTTCACAATATTTCTAAATGTAACTTTTATCAAAACATCCATTTTGCTGTCATTTCATATTTACGGTCATTTGGTAATAATAGGCTTGTCTTTCCTTGGTGCTGAAACTTGATCCTTAGATTCTGTCAACAAAAATGCCTCTGCTCATAAAGAGTGATGGAGAAAATGTGATGTTGGGGAAAACAAGAAGGAGGAAGAACATTTGATAATCATAATTAATATGGTGTTGTGTTTTTAAACAATCATTTCTTTTCTTTATATTGTGGAGCCTTAGTTGAACACAAAGCCACTTTCACATGTCAATATGCATCTTATCAGTGTCATGATGTACAATCATGTTCAATATATTAGAATATTATAACAATATATTATTTCAGTGACTCATTTCCCTTTGTTCCTTTTAAGAGTTAGCTTTAATCTTTTAATTATTTGGAGCATATTCTAATATACTAAATGTATGTTTTGAAATTTCCCCGTGTTTTGCTTTTTATTGGAAAAATGAAATGAAATGTAAGGACTCGCATCTGAGTTTGAGATGCATGATTTATAATTTGTGATTATTTGGTGACAGTTTTTTGTCTTTGGTTTCAGAGCAGAGATGGGTCCCAGATTGTGAGTTGAAAATCTAGCTACAGAAAAATAAAAGTACCATTTCTGGCTCAACCAGGATTTCTTGAAAACGTTGCTTCTGGCCGACAACTGATGTTTTGGGAATGTTTTTATTTCTTCATGAGTTAGCTCCTTACTGTTTCTTTAGCTTCTAAAACATTTTATGGTGCATTCAACATTGTTTGACCTTCAGTTAAGTTTCTTTGCCATGTCAGTTGTGTCATATTTGTAGTCATTTTGCTGGAGCTATTCCACAAAATCAAATTTGTTCTGTGTTAATACAATGGGGGGAATTCAATTCACATCCTCTTAAGTTTAAGGTATTTCTGTCTGTTTTCACAGGAGGAGACTCATCTCTCAGCGCTCTTCACTAGAAACTCTAGAAGACATTGAGGAAAATGCTCCTTTACGCAGGTACAAGCATAATAAGTCCCCTACATTAACTCGAGAAATGCCTTCCGTTTTTTTCCTTTTCCTGTTTGACTGTTATGTTTGTTTTGCATTTTAGATGCCGAACCCTATCGGGTTCACCCCGACCAAAGAGCTTCAAGAAGATCCACTTCATAAAGAACATGCGGCAACATGATATGCACAATGGAAGGTATGAAGCCTAACAGAGGTGTCCTCCAGTCAATGCAGAGTTCTCATTGAATGATGGCAGGCTGCCCCGGTCAATGAAGTGCAGCTTGTTTTTTTTGTTGTTATTTTTTTCACATTACAGGCCCAGTCCATTCACAGCATGGTGCTGTGACTCTTAAACAAACAAAACCGGTTGTTCATTTATGGAATCCAATGAACTTTTTTTTTTTTTAATCTTTGCTTGATCACTGTTGAGTGTTCTTTCTCACTGCTGAATGCCGAATCACATATTAGTATCACAGTTCTCATAAGCATGTTTGGACCACAAAAATCCCTCACATCAAACAAATTCTGCTGATCTTCAAGCAACTACCGAATCATACTATTTTAGAGACTTTCAGTATTTAATTGCTGGTCAGATAGTCTCATGAAGATTTGAGATCTGGTTGAATGCTGGTCTTTCATCCAAATAGTTTATGTTCTTTTTTTTAGAGCATTGTTGAACATTTGGCTTATACAAAGGGAGCAATCTTGTCCACAGCTTGTTAGAAAAGATGGTGACTTTGATTGTATTTTTAAAGATGAACTTATTCTTGTCCACTTATATTTAGTGTTAATTTATGTGCCAAAGAAGTTGGCAACTTGGTATTGGTGTTGTTTACGGACTGGATTTTATTTGATAGACTGACCTGATGTCAATGAGAAGTAATTCTTGAAGTAAGCATTTCACATGTTTTTAAACATTTTGGTCAGCATTTAATGAGAATAATAAGTCATTGTAAGTAATTAGAAAGAACGAAACATAATGTATTCTTCATACATTATATTTCTTTCTAATTACTTACTTGCCACATAAAGCCTTTAAGCAACAGTTTTGCTTCTCTGAAGATGTTTTTCTTTTTTTTGTTTATTTTTGTTACAGTCTTCATGTCTGACAATTTTCAGGGAAATGCTGTTTGTTTAAACCATCTATTACTTGCATACAATGTAGTTAAAAAAACATTTTCTTCCAATTACAGGTTTTTGGTTTTGCTTTTTTTTTCTCACTTTTTAAGTTTCAGCTTTTAGTATCAGAAGAAGATAACTTGAGTCCAATTCAGGTTGGGCTAATGTGGAAAACCAAACCTAGTAACTGGTTGGCAGTGCTACCAAGGTTTCTGTTTCACCAAAGGGCCAAAAGTTTGTCATAAACCTTGAAAAATATTATTTATAAAGTCCACTTGAAGCACGTCTTTAATCAGGGGGAACTGGCAGAACACTGCAGACCAAACACCAGTGACGGATACAAAAAGATACATTTACTGAACGACTGTCTGTGCAGGTCATTTAGAAATGTCCCGATCTGAAAACCGTTTCAGTTCTAGGGATTGGATTGAGACGCACTAGAACCAATAGGCATCAAATTCTTCATAGCAACGCTTAGAGATACCCTTTGTATAAAGTACATTTTGGAAGAGATTCCAGAATATGGCACATCGTGCTGTTAGAAGCCCAGTGTTGGGGTAGGAATAGTGTTATTTTTTACAACAAGCATCATCTTTGTTTTTGAGTCTCTAGCATTTTTAGGTATAGCTATAAAACATGAAGGTTAAAATGTATTTGACATTTTCTGTATTGCATACACTCAGCAGTAGCTAACTTTTTCATTTTATGTATCGTTTGTTCTTGAATTGTGTTTCAAGCAACTTAATAACAGCATTTTCTGAATATGTCTGGTATGGGGACTTGCTTACAACAAACCTTTTTTTTTGCATCAGGCTCATTGGGTCTGAAGATTTGTTGATTACTGTTAAACAGTAAAGTATTAAATATTATTTCTCATTAGAAGTGACATACTGAGAACTAGTAGTGATGCAAAGCTTTTGCACACGTCACATACCAAAGTTTCACAACGGAGGTTTCCAATCTTCTCTTTACTCTGAAGTTTTACCTGCCATCTCTCTCCAACTTCAACCTGTGGATCTTCACCAGATAGATGCTCATTAGCTTGTTCACCATTTTCTTTTTCATAGGATAGTCCTTATCAGTGGCAGAAGATCCTTCTATAGTGTATTTTCTGTCCTGCCCTATCAAGATTGTAGCCAACAGGGTATGTATCAGACGGCATGCCGTACTCTTTATGACTCCGCCCACCCTGTGCTCCCTCTTTCCTTTTTCCCCCCCATACTTCTCCTTTGTCGACACGCTCTCCCTTCAAAGCTTGATTTTGGCCGATGCATTTTTTTCCTTTTATCATGATGGTGTCATAAATATAAAGTGGGCTGAAAAATGGCTTTAAGGGCTTAATTGTGTGCATACATGTGTAAATATTAATAGACTCGATAGCTTTTCTGCTTGTTGCCTCTGTTGCTTTTTGTCATAATTGCTCTGGTGGCTTGTGGACACTCATCCTTCCCCCCTCCCCACACATTATTTTTGTCCATAGCTGGCTTTGCTGTCCCTCCTGTTTACCGTTCCTGTGGTAATAGCTCCTCTTAGATGTAGTCCTTTTAAGCCTGAAACAATAATACTGCATTATTAGTTAGCTTAATTCTAAGCCATGCTTTTTTTTGTTTGTTTGTTTCTTCTCTACCAACTTTACAGATCTCCGCTGTATAAAAGAGCTGATTTCTAGCTAACACATTTCTGTTTTTAAAATTTAATATAAAGGGGTTCTGCCTGGTTTGCATAGAGATCAGCTGTATTGCAAAACAGGTTCTGACCCCTATCTGGTGACACGGTTTAGGGGAAGCGGAAAGGGAAACGGAGCAGGTAAACAACCGAGAATACAATGCACAGAAAGAAAAGCTCCATGCTGAGGTTTAGCGCAGAGCAAAACAGGCTCAGAGTATTTGTGGAATGTCCTAAGCCAACCAGTCAGTGCAGGGTCAAAGGTTAATAAGCCCCCTGTGCTCTGTCAGTGTGCTGTGTTTTGAGGCACACTGGCAGTTTTCAGTTAGACGTCTGCTGCTTGTTGTGTGCTGAACAGAATTGCATCAGACAACTCGGTTGAAACTGTTGATTGAGATTTAGCACCAACCCATCTTCTCTGAATATTTGCTTTCATGTTGCGGTAAAAATGAACTCCAAAAAGAGCTCTACTGAAGATCAGCATGTCCTCCTCACATTTTGTAATTAAGTTCTTACTGTAAATTTTATTATTTTATTCACCCTTTCCGTTTAAGCTTGCATCTATGTACCATAAAAAAGCCGTATTGAAATCATCAATTTGTGCACTAAGTTTAGGGGTTTGAAAAGTCTGTTGTACTGACGTCATTTCTGCTAGTTTAGAAAAAATATTTATGCTAATTTGCTAATTGAACTTTTACCTTCCTCCCGGCCAGAGTCAAAAAATATATATATATTGGCTATTAAACAGTTGAAATTATTGTCTCTTAAAAGTATGTCTTAGTTACTGAGGCTTTTGCAGGTAAACTTCTAAAGTTCTGGTTACAAAAATCTACTGTTCTTGTGGTCGAAAGACAGACGGTGCTGGAAGAACAAGAGCTGCATGGTAACATGAACTGCCTCTTCCCCACACTTTGCTGCACACTGTTGGTCAGCTGGCTGAAAAAGAGCTTCTAAACTTTTCCTTCTCTTACAGCAACAAAACCATTTCAAAATCAACTGTTTAGATGAACAGTCAATTAAATTATAGCTAAGATTACAGCCGTAAAACTACTTTGCTATGTAATTTTAGCTTTGCCTTTCTGCTAGTAGATCATGTTATACATCTTGATTTAAATGTTTTATGTCAACGCTTTGAAAGGTAGTATTTTAAGTTTTCTTTCTATCTAAGAAAGTCTAGACCATTTCACCAAGTCATTGACTTGGCCACAACTCCATACTGGCAGAATTTACAAGGCCCTGCTTAGATGAGATGGGGTTGCTTGTAACGGTCTGCATTTGGGGAAACTGATGGCAGAACAACATGCAAAACTGAACTGAACTGAGCGCCTTAGATCAAGAGTCTATCTGTTCTTATAAGAAAATGACAAATAAGTAAAGATCAAGTTTTAAGTTGAGCTGAGGGGAGTCAAATATTTATGTCTAATGGGAGTATGAAACCACATTTTCTGCATCATGTTTTCCTGCTCTCAGTCGTTGGGCTATGATGTTGGCTGTGGGCTGTGGTGGAAATGTAATCCTATGTAAAAGCCTTAAACTTGTTCAAATGTTGGCAATAAACGCTCTTACTGGTAAAGTTGAAGAAGCTCAAATCTCCTGTAATTGGGGGTTGTGACCACTCTATATGTTGGATTTTCTTTAGATTGTAAAATGTTTATTGGAATATCTAATAGCTTGAGATTTTTATTGCCTTTCTTGTGATTTTGCAACATTATAAGAACTGAAACCCTAACAAACAGATTACATAAAGCCTGAGATCCGTGCATGTTGCTGAATAACTTTTCCTTCTCATTAATTCAATGTTCGTTCTCAGGTTAGCAAAGAAGAAACTTTTCTGTTTTCTGTCTTTGCCCTTTAAATGTTGTTCTTGCTTGTATCCATTCATTTTTTTCCACATTCTTTTTTTTATTATTTGGTTAAAGCTGCCATGCTGCATTGGGCTCTCCTTTCCTGCAACGTGTCAACATTGTGCCTTGCCCTTCTTGTCTGCCTGATAACACAGTTTTTATAACGACTGATTAGATGCCGTGTGTCGCCAAAACACAGGATTTATGTGTGTGCATATGGATACAGAGTTAAACAGAAAGCAAGACTGAACCAGTGGCGATAAGGGGTCAGAAGACAAACAGGACGTTGTTAGCACGTCTCTTTGGCTGTCGGAGAGCATTTGTGCTTAACATTAGCGAAACATTAATTTGGCCGTAGGCATGGGTTGTTTGTTTGCTTTGGATACCAAAAGTAAGAATGATTCATTGCCTATTGCTAGTTACGAAGCTATTTATTATTAGTTTGTAATCAAACAATGTACTTGGAAAGAACAAAAAATATACTTATTGAAAAAACTGCAGTTGCTTTTCTATAAATAGTTAATTATTTTAAGCCCAGCAAAAAAAAAAATTTGTTCCATCGCCGTGTGGCCGTAAAACAAGTATTTACAAACATTGGTATGGGTATTGTGTGTTGTGCCCAATCTTTTCACAGAAATATTTAGCTTATTCAGCATGTGTATAGTCTCAACCTGCCCACACGTTGCCCCACTGACACACATTTGGCTCTGCAGCCATCTGTTTTAGGACACACTCCCACATCAGTATGGCATCTCGGGCTTGGGTGAGGCAGCAGCTGACAGAGTTTGGCTCAGTTTTCCCTTCCATCCTGCCTCCCCAGGGCACAATTTATTTAAGAGTGCTCTGAGAAACTCCTGAAAACACGAGCCGTTAACACAAACTAGGCCGGCCGAGGAGCGCAGATCGATACCGGGTCTGTATGTGTAAAGCAGAACGTGAGTGTGTAAGGAAGATGAGACGGAGCAGGGCTAAAGCAGGAGGGAGGGAGCGTGGGGGTTGGACGAAGCTGCAGCACGATTTGTTTGGTTTGAGCTCTAAAACTCTTGTGCTCACTAGGGACATAAGGGCGGAAGGGCGTCAGCGTCACCCGTCAGGAGGCGTAAGTGCCAAGGAAATGGTGATTGGACTGGAGGGAGTGGAGTTGGGAGCAGATGGAAAGGTGAGAAACCAGCAAAGATCTGCGAAGGTCAAACTTGTCTTCTTGACTTGGATTAGAAGGTATGCAATAATTTGAAGTATGTGCAAAAGCTTTCATACACCCTACATGTTTTTTTCTTTTTTTTAACCTTACAAGCATCTTCAATGTTTTAGTTCTTTCCCTGATTTAAAGTACCTGGATCAAATAAAGACTCATTAGAAGGCCAAAGAAGGACATTGACATGCTGAAAAGGGAGAGAACTAAAACATGCAGGATGCCGGCTCTCAAGGACCGACTTTGGGCACCACTGCTCTATAGGGTGGCTGCATCATGGTGTGAAACTGCCATTTCTTCAGAAGGGTGAGGGAAGCTTGTCTGAGTTTTTGGGGTGATGAGTGGAGGAATATGTGTCCGAGGCTGTAAAAGACTTGAGACTGAGGCGAAAGTTAAACTTTTAGGAAAACTTTTGACAGCTGAGGTTAAAGGACTTCAAAGAGACACCAGTCCTCAAGGAGCTTGATGCCCTGCAGCCATTAGCTCCAACTCAGAATCTCTGGCACCGCTTAAAAAAATATATTTAAGATGATTTCCATTGAATATGGCTGAGTTTGTGCTATTTTACTCAGAAAAATGAGCAGAAATCCTCTTTCTCTAGATGAACAAAAGCCCAGAGAACTTAGAGCTGTAATTGCTGCTCATGTTAGTTCTTTGAAGTATTGACTCAGGGGAGTTCATCACAAATAAATGAAATACTTCTTCAGATGTATGTTTCACTTGGTTAAACAAATATAAATCATGTATCCTTCTCTTTGGTCTATAACATGCACAAAATTAAAAAAGATAAAAAGTTATTTCAGTTTGTTGTTGTAAATAAACAAAATGTGAAAAAGTTTAGATGGTATGGATGCACTTGAGGGATGTTTCATATAGATATTTAAAATAAATGAGCTAGCTACCCGGACAAACTGATGTAAAGCCAGGTGTAAATAGGATTAATGCATTTCAGGACAAACTGTCAATAAACCTTTTTGATACCGTATTATGTTGCATAATATGCATATGAATGTACATAATATCACATTTATGTATTGTTTATCAAAAAGCAATGCTGTACAAAATATCACTTAAATATTTTTGCATGCCATTTAAGCGATATGCACATTCAAAAAGCCACTGGATCGGATCGTGGATCATAAACATCTAGTGTATAGCGTGACATTTCAGGCTCACTGCTGTTGGTCTGAAGAAGGTCTGAAGATGCTTAAAGTATCAATATGGGAGCTTGAGCTGCTGTGCCTATCTATTTTCATTATTTCTACGTTTCTGTTTTGTTTTTCTTTCCTCTACAGCATTGAAAACAAATTTCTCTGGTATAGAAATAGGCTGAGATGTCTGGAGTTTAGCATTCCACCTCAGAGACCTTTTGGTACTTTCTTACTCAGATAAACACTCTTTTGTTTGCAGACCGTTTCGTACACCCAGTTCCTGTATCCCACCAACGTTCTGGGCGGTCGAAGGAACACCATTGACTCCACCTCGTCCTTCTCTCAGTCTCGGAACGCGAGCCACCGCAGCCTGAGCCTGGGCAGAGCCAACAGCAACCAGAGCAGCTTGGACACAGGCAAGTGAACTTAGGCGCTTCTTAAAGGAAGCCGTTCACACGCAGACTCCGGCTTCAAGCTCACGTTGTTTTTGTTTGTTGGTCCTCGCTGCAGGGAACGACTTCGGAGACTTTCGCGAGTATGACCCCAACCTGCTGGATGACCCACAGTGGCCCTGTGGAAAGCACAAGAGAGTGCTCATCTTTCCCTCTTACATGGTGAGATGATGCTGCGTCACTACAAGCAGCAGCAGCAACAACAGACTCCGAGCGGGTTGGGAAGGTTGTTTTCATTCAAAACAAATAGGAAGAGGCTTGTCTCCGCTTCGACACGTAGCCTCAGTTCCACTGCGGTTATTTTTTGACCTTTTGTGCTCAGCATCCCCCGTCTTCACCAGGAACAATAACACCGGAAAGATTTGTCTGCAGTTTATTCCTAAAAAAACAATTTAAAGCATCAGTTTGTTTGATTTTTAATTTGGGGGGGAATATTTTCAGACAATTTCTAATCATCAAGGTCAGTGATTCTGTTTCCCACCCAATGGAATGCAGTAAATAGAACAATTTATCTCTACTATCGTTTAGCGGCTTTAAATCTAGATCATCTCCGTTTTTTTTCTCATAAAAAGAGCGGATGTTTTACTGTGGAAAAGGGATTACAGGACTAAACTCCCTCCGCATATTTTCCTGCTTTGCATTATTTTTTTCTCTGACTTGCTGAATGAACAACAAGGGCTGATATAATTATAATGTTAGTCAAGGCCACTCTCTCTTCCTTCGATAGCAAAAGCCAGCGTCCAACAACAATGGCTATTGTGTTTACTACTGGAATGGAACAAGAGTGTTCTCTGTGTTTCAAGAACATGGGGTACTTGGTAGACAGTGGAAAGCATGGTTGTGGTTCTTAATAGACATATGACTAAAAAAAGAACAGAAGAGATTGGAGGAGGACTGAATTATGTGTAAAGTAAATGGTTGCTGAAGAATATCTTGTGGTTTTTCAATTTTAGGCAAACGATTCTCACAGAAATTATAGGAACCCAAAATCCTTATTTGTAAATATATATACATATATATATATATATATATATATATATATATATATATATTAAAAATTCATATTTTCTTTTAACTATACAATTCTGCATTTAATTGTATTTGTCTACAATGGAAATTCCCAATACCTAAGTTTGTGACTCTAATGTGACAAAAGATACTTTTGCACAACAATGTTCATTATATCTAAGATTCAGCAGCCGTTATGGCCTGCTGTTTCATTGATAAAATTTAGGAAAATCCTGGAAATAAAACAAGGTTCTTATCAACAAACAGAAACAGTCAACTGCTCATTGATTCTCTCACATTACTAAAACATCAGTGTCCCAGATTGTCCTTTAAGTGTCCTGGATAAAGCCAGCGTCCAGAGAGATTCTTCATCGGTCCTTGAAATCCAACACTCGCACGTGAGCATGTTGAGTTATCCACAAAGATCGCTGGGTGACACCGTCTCCGTTTTTTTTCTTTGGCCTTCCAGACCACGGTCATCGAATACGTCAAGCCCTTTGACCTGAAGAAGGACATGAACGAGACCTTCAAGGAGAAATTCCCCCACATCCGTCTCACTCTAAGCAAGATACGGAGGTAAAACAACCAGAATGTCAAGAATTTAAGTTTTCTTTTCTTTTTGCATTTGAAGTTAAGCTAGCATGATGAGCCTATAGGATGTGTTGCTTCTAGTTTATCTTAGTCACTATTGGTGTTTTTGTCCCCTTCTCTCCTTCAAACTTAAACTTTTTCACAGCTTGAAAAGAGAGATAAAAAAACTGGCCCAGGATGAATGCGGGTACGAGGAGCCGACTGTGGCCATGGCTTTTGTCTACTTCGAAAAACTCGTTCTTCAAGGCAAGCTGAACAAACAAAACCGCAAACTTTGCGCTGGAGCCTGCGTCCTCCTGGCAGCCAAGATCGGCGGTGATCTTAAGAAACACGAGGTCAAGCTTCTTATCGACGTAGGTCTTCTCGTCCAAACAACCAGTAAACAAATGTTTGCAGTTCCAGTCATAAAGTCCCCTGAGGTGGTTGTTTAGTGCATTCAGTTGCATCACCAGTTGCAGGCTGGTTAATGAGAGAAAGCAAGCTAAAGCAAGAACTAACATGTATGGGCAGATACAGCTGAGGGTAGAGCAAAAATTACTCACTTTGATTTATTTGGTGAAATAAGTCTAAAGGGGGTAAGTGTAAGGATTTTCTCATAGAGCACAAGCAGAAAAGGAATGGAAACATCATCTGGTTTTATACATTTTAAGAAAAAATACTGATGGATGTATGTCAGCCAAGGTGTTTCTGAATGTTCTCCAGCTTAGCAGAAGTGACCAGTTTGCTGCAAGACATGCATTTGCCATTTCAATCTAGCTAAGTAGTGCACAAACAGGGAGAAATAAAAGTAGAGGTTTTAAGGATGAGTTTTGCATGTGAACATTTTTTAATATGAAAGTCCCCGCTGATCTTTATCACCTTTTGTCATTTTATGAACTAGATGACAGATGCCGAACTTCAGTCATCGAGGACAAGTGTCCTACAACTGAATCCAATGATTAGGTTATCAGCAGGTCTCTGAGCAAACTTGGTGGATTCAGCCACACTTTAAAGTTGTAGGACCAAACCCTGGGGGTTTTGATTAGCAACCAAAGCTACATGCCATCACAAAGTAATGCATAATTGTAGAGTTGAATGCATTCATGGCTTTCAAAATTCTTACAAATAACATCTTTACATTACATTTGATTTTTTTTTTTTTCTGCTAGTTGATTGAAAAAAAAAAACTGAATAGACTATTAATAGAATGTGTTATACATATCCAGGGTCTGAACTTTCAATGTTGTTGCATTTTTGATTTAATACAAACTTTTAATGGTTATTAAAACAGTTATTAACAGCTTTCTGGAATTAAAATACAAAAATGAAGCTTGTCTTTGATTTTTAGAATTGTCTAATTAGTGCATGGAGTCCTTCTTGTGTGCATTATGATTTGTCTTCATGAAGACAAATCAAATCAAATTTTATCTGTATAGCACATTTCAGCAACAAGGCATTTCAGAATGTATTAAATCATAAAAACACAAAGTTATAAAACACACAGTCAACAATTGAAACATTTTTTTTTCCCGCCATTACACATCATATTGATTGTTTCATTGATTGTGTTTCCAAAGCAATTCTAAACAGGTGGGTTTTTCATCTAGATTTAATCTAAGACGTAGACTGGTCCATAATAAACTTGGAACGAGGACAGCCGCAAACCTCCCACCTAAACCGACAGACTGACAAGGACAACAATAATGAGAGAAGCTGCCATAAAGGCCGTGGTAACGCTGGAGGAGCTACAGAGATCTACAACTTGAATGTCCTCTCGTGTCAATTCTCTCTGCAGAAACTGGAGGAGCGATTCCGGGTGAACCGCAGAGAGCTGATAGCGTTCGAGTTTCCCGTCTTGGTAGCACTGGAGTTCAACCTGCACCTGCCCGAACACGAGATCATGCCTCACTACAGACGTCTGCTGCAGACCTCTTAGCATTGGCAAACCATCAGGAGGACAGCAGCTGGGTTCTCCTGATACGCCCCCCAACCCTCTAGGATTCATCCTTCTCCTCCTTGTGACCACTACAGATGAAACCCTTCTACTCTCTCATTTCACTATGATTCGCCAAAAAGACGCTCATTTTTATTTTTTGATATTTACTATCACTACACGGACTTCTTACCGGTTTGTATCTCATCTGCTTTACTTCAAGTATGTTTTCTCTTGTTGATTAGGAGAAGATTTTCTTCATAAATCTTGTCTTACCTCTCCAGCTGCATTAAAGTTTCAAACAAAAGCCTTTTTTTAAAGCTGCTGTTTCTAGCAGGACTGTTATTCCTCGGGAGTGACTCATCTTTTTGCAAGTGTTTGTAATGAAAGTGCACTTTTTGGCATACCACAAGATTATCTTGCCCATCTCGGGAACTAACCCAGAAGAACAATAAGCTAAACGTGTGTAATTTAATTGGACCTTTGATCCTGTCAGAACACTTTCTAGCCAGAGAAACCTGCATGGACGTTTCTTAGTATTTGTACACGGGCAAAGAAGATGCGGCCTCCTTTCCGTTCAGATCGTTTTCTACCACTTAAATGTTTGCCACGGACTCCCTGAGGCCAGACACGCTTTTATCAGTGTCAGATTTCCTGTGCTCTATGTTAGAGTGTATTGCTGGCACATTTACGGTGCTTTGTTGCGGGAGCTGTTAACGCATGCTAAAAATGCCATTAACCAGCAGACGGGGCTGGCAGTGGCGTGCTCGGACTCGAGGGGTGGGGAAATCTTACGATGCAAATATATCTTTTCTGCTGAAGTGTCCTTGAACAAGACACCGGGGTTCCTACGGGCAAAAAGAGCCGTTTGTTTTTAGCCCGCTGATGACCTCTGTGAGGAATCCGTTTAAAACGAGGGCCCAGGCAGGGAGCGCGGAAAAGTCGGATCAAACATTTGCTTTAACTTGAATGTGTTGCTTTAAAATGTGCAATTTCTTAATCTTTTTTTTTTTAATCAACTTCAGCTGTGTAACAGTTACTTTTACTGGTCTGTTCTTAATAAGTCTTTAAAATGTCTCGCGCACTACCAGAGAGCTCACTGCATTAGTAAACTAAAATCTGCTATTTGGTGCTGTTTTACAGATAGACGGTGTTTTAAGGTGTAGTGATCATAAAAGCGATTTTCATCAGAGAAAGATTGATTATGTTGTTTTTAAGGTAAAAGAAAAATACTTCTTTCTGTCTGCAAGCCCAAAGATATTGTTGTATGATGCACTCAGAGTACTCTGTGAGTAAGGACTCATGGGTGACATGCTTAGCCTGTTTATGTTTGTAAATAAAAAAATTCTTTGCTTGTTCAATCCGAAATAGACTCTATTTTTTTGTGCTCATTTCACTGAATAAACTTCATGATTTTTATTTTTTTTTTTGTCAAGAATTATATGTAATTGAAACAATGAAATGCTGTCAAAATTGCTGACCATCACTGGCAGGTTGTCAAACTATTCTAGAAATTATGGGATGTTCCATTCATTTCAATATGGCCCAAGATGATCACAAAAAGCTGGCTGTTTCATGAACTATACCAAAAGACCTGAATGAACAGAATGCAGGAAAAGCTGAATGCTTGAAATAGCACAAAGTATGCAGAAATGGATAAGTTGTGAAAAATGTGGAGGAACAGAATTCACACTAGCTATCGTCATTAGTCTCCCATATGCATAAATAGAATATACACTTTGGTCTACTTACAAAATTTTGTGTGGCAGAAAACTTGCATCTCCCTGAGCGCAATATCCCAAACTGTAAAGCACAGTAGCGGCACCAATGCCTCTCTTCAGTGGGGACTGAAGATTATCATTATTAGGCAGGTAAATATAAAGCCATGCTAAGCTGAATCTTGCTGGACATATTTATATAAACGTGATATACTGTATATAGTGCTTGTATACATGGTGTTCTTTGCAAACAGAACAGCAAACTATTTCAGTCTGTAGATGTGTACAGGTTACAGAGACATACACCAAAAACACTAGCAGTATTCTTAACCACAATATAAGGAAGTTATGAAAAATGAAAGTTCAATCCAATCCAATCCAACTTTATTCATAAAGCACTTTAAAACAACCACAGCTGATACAAAGTGCTGTACATTAAAACACAATAAAATCAAATCAAATAAACTCTTACAGTTTAAAAACAAAAACACACTTTAAGTTGTATATCATTTTGAACTGTGTGAATCTGCATGGAGTTTGCATGTTGTCTCTGTACATATGTGGGTTCTCACTGGGTACTCTGACTTCCTCCCATATTCCCAAAATAAACATGTTAGCTTAGCTGGTCATTCTAAATGGCCCTTTAATCTTAATGTGCACATGCGTGGAAACCTTACTATGTGTTGCTCTCTACAGGTACAGAGCGTGAATGTATAATATGCCTTCCTCTTCACAATTATATATTACTTCATGAGGGTTCATGAAGTAAAATACCTATTTAAGTGTTATCTCAGACGCACTTACATGCGTCTGAGATAGCAGGTTTTCAAAAAGTGTTGGAAGGTGTTGGACATAAGAAACTGTTCAATGTTAAAGGTTAGCCCATTTAAAGTTTAGGTAAAGCTTCAGCAAACTACTCAATTCCTTCTTTGCAGTTTAATCTTTTCCTTCCAACATCCAGGAGCATTTGCTCTCCCACCCTCAGTGACTTTGTAACAGTGTGAAGAGTTCAAATGACAGGGAGTCAAGAATGTGCTAATCCATTTAGTGAATCCAAAAAACCCTGAAAGATTCTAGAATTGTATCTGAAATTAGTGGGTAAGACAGTAGAGGAGATTCAGCCTCACTTATATGCGTCTGTCTAGAGGTTCTTTGAATGTGGAAGAAAAAGGTTTTGCATAAGTACAGAGAGAAAAAGATAGCAGTGGACAAGTAAAAAAAAGAGAACATTACCTGGAAATGAAAAGAAAAATGCATTTCACAAGGAGAGAAAGCATTGGGGAAAATTACTTGACCACAAAACTTAACAAATCTCCTGCAGCCAACAACAAAGAAATCAAAACTAAACAAAAATAGATTTTTAGAACACACACAAAAAACATATGTGGACTAACTATTGTAAAACTACATGTAGGATAACTTGTGAAGGCAAAACCACATATTTACTTGTAGTTACATCCAGGAACCCAGTCAGGGCCAATCACAGGCCACTGAGAACCACAACCTGAACTTTGTTCATTTAAAGCTTTGAGACGTGAAGATTTGAAGGAGTTTATCTTAATATGTCTCAAATGTTCTAAAATAGACACATTCATTCATGTTTATCACATCCGTGTAACATTTTGACTGAATGTTTTGTTTTGTTTTTCCCAAGGAGACTAAGTAATCCTGTCAAACCAGCTCCTGATCAGGTCAGTTTTCAGCTACAACAGTTACAATGTTGCCAAACTTCAGGGTGAACCGGTTCTAAACGTCTGTCCGCCAAACTGAAATGTTATTTTTTCCCACATCTTTCTTAATCATACCTCTTCCAATGTGGTTCTGAGTGAATGCTTATCAATTGTGGCATTTCTTCTTCTTTTTTTTTCACATGAGCTCCTATTGTTTATTAAAAGTCTTGTGACCTGCATTTGAAGCAGCATGAATCACCCTGAATCACCATCCTTTAGGTAAAACATGGTGGTGGTAGCATCATGACATGCAGATACTTTTCTCCAGCAGCGACAGTGAAGGTGGTCAGATTCGGTGAGAAGACGCAAGGAGCTCAATACAGGATTAAATATATAGGCTGAAGTACACTGGAGTGGTCCAGATCAAAATGTTCTCATGTGTAAGAATGGCAAAGTCAAAGTCTAGACTAATCTGTGCCAGGATTAGAAAGTTTAAATATACTGAAGCTCTCATTTCTGTGAATATACTGATCTAATTTACAAAGAAGAAATAGTGTCAATTTTAAGATGTGGTTCTTTAAGGTAATCAATCGCTCAGAGAAAGCAATGCCTAATTTTCTTTCAACTCTATGCACTACTAGGCATTGGTGTATCATCTAATTTTCAAATATACAGTATTTCATTGAAGTCTGTAGCTGTGATGTAACAAATTGTAAAAAAAAAAAAACACTTCAAGGTCTACTAATATTAGTATAAGTTTTCATTATTTTTCTTATTAAAAACAAATGAAATCAGAAAATTAAACTAGCAAAAATAAACAGAATTGGAATTTTGCTTTAAAATATTTTCTCAGAAGCTTCTGTGTTCCTCTGAACAGCTTGACACTTGGAACTCATTGCAAAAGAAATCGCTGGGGTCAGGTGAGAGATCAGAACGTGAACAACTAAATGTCAAAATGAGTTTGCTGTTTATATTTAAAAAATATATATACTTTTTTCTTTTGCTTTATGATCAACCAGCCAAATACACATTTTTATTTATAGATCTTCAGAGTTTGCTGGTGTTTTACCATTCGCTATTTAGAAAAACGTCAGTCATGAATTGGTTTCGTCAGACATATTCGTTTGGATTTTACTGGAAATGATTGCACCTGTTGTTCTGATGCAATCTGAGAGGTCAGTTTCTCACCAGGTGGGAACTGTCCTCAGCCTCACACACATCCAACGTAAACACCGCAATCACACCAGTCCTGTGCTGCCTTCAAAACAAACAAGCCGGGCCTGATGGTGGACCAACACCATACATGGCTTAGTCCCACTCTATTGAGGGCCTAAATCCCCCTGACTGTCTCATAAAGGAGGCTATTGACAGCCCTTCCTGAGTCCAGCTCACACATAAGTGACCCTCATTGTGAAAATATTTGCTCCAGGGTTGCGAGAAGTCCATCGCTCTTCATGCTAAATTAACAACACGCAGCTGAAATGGCATTTTTGAACCGTTCTTGTCACAATACAGTGACTCGGAGTTTTTTGTTTTTTTATATATCTTGCACAGTATGTAAACATTGCTGCTGTTTCTGTTGAGTTGCTGTTCATAAAAAAAAAAACAAAAAACAAAACGTGATTAGTTGATTTCTGGTTAAAATCCACCATTATCATGCAGAAACTGAATTGATTTTCTGAAGCTGGTCTGAGTTCATCAGGGGGTAAAGCACTGCAGGTGGACCTGAAAATCTGATCCGCTCACAAGGCGGCTACCTAATCCCTTTTGTTCCAAACCAAGGTTCAACTGAGCCCAGTGTAACTGAAAACCACTGACGCAAAGAAGACACTTCGAACACTTATTTATTGATAGATTTTGGAAGGAAATAACAAAAATATGTCTGCCTTCTTTGAAGGTGGGAGTAAAAACAACCTATATATGAGCCTAGAGCAAATGCTCTATAATGTATTAGAGGGTAAAATATGAAACTGGGGGGGGGGGGGGGGGGGGAATCCCATGAAACAATAAAACCTTGTTTTCTTGTTTTTGTTGTATCTGGGATGTAATCGTGCTAAAAATAATATTTGTTCAATGCTTTGAGCTGATGTTAGGTTTATCAGTCAAACCTTATTAGTTACGGTTTCTATAAAGGTCCATTACAGGGGCGGAGCTGTAGGGGGATCTGGGGGGGGGGGCGATTGCCCCCCCAAACCGGGTCGCTGGGGGCCCGGGACTGGAGGAGCCAGGGTTGCTCGAATGTCTGATTATAGACCGAGAAAATGAGAAAGTGTGTCCCCGCCTTTTGACAAAGGTGTATTTAACGTCACAGTCACTCAGTCACAGGGCACTGAGACATTTCTTCACACGGTGTTAAAGTCAGACAAATAAACAAAAAGCTTTTTGATTTTAGTTTTTATATATTGTTAAAATCTTGAAAAAAAAATGCATAAAAATCATGCTTTGTTTGTGAAATCAGATCCTTTAATCAGCAGATTTCTGTTAACTTTCATGTTTATGAGGAAACTGGAACTAAAAGTGAATTGTTGTGATAGAACAAACCTCATCCATTGACATCTGACTTTAGGAACTTTCTGCATATTTCCTCTTGGGGGCGCTATGTTCAGTATTTGTCTCCTGTTTTTGCTTTCTAGTCACACAAACGTTTCAGAAGATCAGACAAAGATCATTCAAATACAAATATTGAATATATATAGAGGAAGACAGAGCACCTTAAGAGCTCACATATGCACAACATGCCAACTCCATACAGGGACACTATCGAGGGTTCTATCTAACACACAGTCAATGCAACAGTGTTGTCGTTTGTGTCCAAGCAGCACACTGATGTTTCAGTGTCTCCCATTTCCTTGCATTTCTTTCTGAATTTCTAAACCAATTTGGACAAATTATCCCCGCTGGTTAAAATGCAGTTGCTCCAACACGACAATAACTGAACTCATACATCAAAACAGGCTTGGAGATCATCTTCTGTGAGCCCTGATCACTTTAATAACCCATATTAAACTGAACTGCTATTCTTTGCACTATACCACACCTCTGTTGCCTTCAATTCTTGAATTTTATTTTTGTTGCTTATCGTTTAAAAATCCTCTTCATGTTCATACATGTACATTAAGATTAAGCAAAAGTGTCACTTCCTATTACTTTCATTTCTCACATGTCGGCAAAGACTGCACTCCCCAAGCTGTGCGTTTCTCTCCGCCTCTGCTCATAGTGTTTTTCATCCCTGACTGAACTAGAATAGCCTCCTCTGTTCAGTGTGTCTGAGCTTTGATGGAAGACAGGGAACAGGTCAGAGTCAAGAGAGAGTGGGGAGCCTCTCCCTTCTTACATAATAGCACTCTGGCAACCTGCACATTTTCTCCTGCAGACAGCGCCGCAGACCTGCGGAGGAAATTAATATTTTAATCTCTCAGTCACACTGAAAGGACAATCCTGCTCCCATGGGGGGGAGGAGGATAAATAAGTCATGAGCTTGCGGGGTTGTGTGACAACAGAGCTGAGCAGGCAGTCACAACAACAAATGCCGAGAGGAAGTGGACAGGTCTCAACTTCGCAGCAACTTTCGGATGGGATGTGAGCGACTCGATGGCCTGTCAAGATTTGGGGAAGCAATACCAGGGGGTGACCAGTTATCATGGAGAACAATGGGTTTTGCTGCAGCTGATTATTTAGAAATACATGTCTGCACATGAGCGACCTAATAGCACTTGCTGCCCTGCAGAAAATTAAAGTAAAAGCACTGCCAGCCTCTCTTACAGTGAGAGAAAAAAAATGAGGTCACTCCCACTAGCACTACTGAGAGATCATGCAGGCTCTTCTCAGTGAATGGGTTCAGGCGCCACGCTGTGGTTAGACTCAACTATGTGAGTTGACGTGTTCTGCATGCAGGAGGGAAAATAAGCTCACAACAGGTCAGCTTTTGTCAAACTAAATCGTTTTAGTGGAGCTACGCATGTCAAATTTTAAAAAACCCAAAGTAATACAAACATACAAAGATAGCAGAACAAAAGAGTTCATAAAATAAACACAAAACAAGCTTTGCATTGTTGTCAAGTAGTTTAATAAATGTTAAAAATGGTTAGAAACTAAAGTATCCCATGTTTCACTCCATCTGGTTTTTTTTTTTCCAATGTCAGACAGGATTCAACAACACAAAACAATCCCCAAAATTGTATTTTTTTTTCTTTTGTTTTTTTTTTTCTTTTGTACATTCAGGTGCAGCTTTTCTCTTATTATGCAAATTATTACTCCATCTTTACTAAGCAATAAAAACAAGAAATGGTTTACTCTAGCAGAACACAAACAGCTACAATGTCAAGACATGTTGAGGTAAAGGTGGGGAATATAAACAATGTAAAGCTCTGATTGGTCACATTTCGCTTAAATTACCTAAAAACACTCGTTTGTTTAAAGGGACCTCTAACCGTTTGCTAGAAGAGATTCAAAATAATATACAGAAAAGCAACGCTAATAGTTAAAACAATATTTTAAAAGCAAATCTCAAAACTGCCGTAACTGCAATGACCTTAGAACACATTTTAGTTAGTCCTGTTAGCTTTTTCCAGTTATAGATATATTTTTTAATTCTCTTTCATTTATAATGCTACAAATGGTTTGTTCAGTAACCATAAAGCAAACCAGATACACACCAATCAGAACCGTTCAGTCCTACATAGTCTTCAGAAAAAAAAAGGACACTTCTATGTTGGCACAATTTAAAGTGAAATTAGTTGTTTTGAAATAAATAACACATGGGAAGGAAGATGTGAAGCAGCATCTACGGGACTGGCTGGATGTACCTGGAAATTGTTTTTGGGTTTTTTGTCGTCCCGATTATCTGATTTTTAAATACAAAAACAAAAAAACAAACAAAAAAAAAAAAAGAGTATGCATTTAAAAGAATGTATCCTCGTCAATGGAAGTATTTCATGCATCACCAATCTGACGTAGATGTCGATGTGTCTAAAAAGCGTCACTGTTTGATTGCTACTAGCTGCTGAGGAAAAAGCTGACCTGCGTCATGCCAAAGCAAGGAGACGAGTTTTCCAGGTGTTGCAGGAAGAGTCACCGCTGTTACTAGTTCCATTCGATAAATGTCTTATAATAGTTGTAGAAATACTAAACTTTTTCATGACAGAAAAGAAACATTTCATATATGATTAATCTGGTCTGGACATCTTTATGAAAACTGGCTAGTTTGTCTCCTTTTGTATCTTCTCAGAACTACCTGCTCCTCTCCATCAAAGTGTCTGTTCCTTGGTGTGTTGTTCCATCTGCAGATGCTAAAGCCTGTAGTGTGAAAAGGTCGACGACGATGATGACAAAGTAGAAGAGGAGGGCAGCAGATTCTATTTTATGTCTTTAGTCCTCTAGGGAGAAATCTACTTGTGCTTATGGACTTGGCCTTCAGCGTTCCTCATTTCTGATATCATTCCTGAGTTAGATCCACGCATAGTAGCTGTGACGATGAAGAGTGTGTCAGTGGTTGCAGAAGCAGCTCGAGCCAACACCCTCGAACAAGTCCCTCACAGGTAGTTAGTTAATTAGTTTGTTGTTCACTGTCATGACAAGCCGGCTAGTGATTGATGAGGGGCTCCCTTTCTGTGCCGGCGAGGCGCCGGTTCGCAGCAAACACCTTCGCTTTGTTCGCCGACGGACCTTTGGAGAGGATCACAATGTAAGTAAATCGCCCAGGTCAAGACTGTCCAGGTAGGAAATGTACGTACACCAGTCATGATCATTAATGAGCTATTAAATTAGAGCTCTCGATCGTTTTAAGCTGCTCTTGTTTTAGAGGGTGGAATGATCACTTAATGTACAAGTTCAATGAGTTTGGTGCTTATGTTTGTGTATAATAGGGATTTACTCCAATTCACGCACACGGTCAAAATTATACATCAACCCCCGCCACTGTTTTTTGGGATTTCTCCTTGACCAAATGGGTTTTTTAATAAGCAAGCTTCTGGAACTGCTTTGTCTGCATATTATATGACATTTTAGTTCCACTGGCAAATTATTTTACTTATAACATGGGGAAAATGTCTTTTTTTTAGAACTAGCGCTTTATCACTATTAAGGAATTATTTAAAATAAGCTTCTACATCTTGCTGAAAAGTTGTTTTTAAGTTAATTATGGACTTATTTCAAGTATATTGCATTACACTAAAATACTTTATATAATCTTGTGTTTTTGTTGTGCAGTATATTATATATTTCTTATTGTGAAACATTACTGACCTATATAGCTTAGAAGAACTGGGAGGAAGACAAGGCCGTGCGTTGCCCCGAGCAACACGATGGCCAAGTACATCCGGAAGTAGAAGACCTGGAAGATCTGCGACTTGGACAACGCCAGGATTAAAATCCCCCCAAACTTTGTTAATGTGATCCCACTGAACACCTGTTGAGATTGAATAAAAATACAAAAATAGAATAAATTTAAGATAACACTAAAAACACAAGATGACGACATTTTGACAGAATTAACTTCCTGTTGTGCATTTAAAACGGCGGAGGCTTTAACTTACGGAGCTGCCCATATGAGCCAAGGCCTCTTCTGCCCGCTCCACTCTGTTCCTCTTCGTGCTGATGGAAAACGCTCGTACAATGTGACTGCAGAACTCCACTGAGATTCCACAGCTCTGCAAGTCCAGGAAAAGAAACATACAGTTTAGAACAGAAGAAAGTCACACATCTGCCTCCCCCCCCCCTTCGAACTGATTATCGGAGGCGACAGTAGATCATCTGTAAACTCTAGTTTCCTTTCGGTCATTCTGACACGACTTGGCATCATAACTGTTCATGTGGCATTTTCAGAACAAAGTGCATCAAGTGAGAGGGTTTCATTTTATACACGCTTACTGTACTGTACTGTCCCATGTCTTGGGGAAACCCCCCAAAAAAACAACTTGTTTTCTCCCATTGAGGCTCCTTAGAAAAATTGCTGAATTTTTGTTTTCTCTCACCATAACCAGGTTCACTAGAGACACCGCGTTGAGGCTGATGTACCACAGCCACATGACGCCGAACATGTTGACCAGAATCATGGCGATGGTGATGCTGATCATCAGAGCCGAACACACCTCGAAGCCCAGCAGCACCGTAGTGACGACAAATATGGCCCCCAGCGACACGCACAAATTCAGAGCCGTGTCGTGGGCAATGGTGAGGTACTGCTCGTAAAACACGTAGAAGACGCTGTAGAGAAGGAAAACATTAATAAGTGACCACTTAGTGAATAATACAAAAAAGATATATTGTAGGATTCGTACCAGTCAAGGCACAATTCAGTAGAAAGTTAGTTATATTTTACCACACAACTAAAAGATCGTCTCCACACCAGTTTTTTAACTAAACTTCAGCCCTCAAATTAAGTAAAAGGGACATTGTGGTAATGCAAATGAACTCCAATGCAGAAGTCCTGGTCAAATATTGGCTCCCGGGTTTATCTGTAACCTATATGTTCTCACGGACTCCCTTGAACTGTTACCATAAACCAGCAAAAACTCTGTCAATATCTAATGCCAAAGCAAGAAAAAAAAAAGAACAAAAAACATTTCCAAAAGATTCTTCTGAAACGTACAAGCCAGAATTATTGACACCCTCGGTAAATAACCTTGTATTTTATTTCTGTTACAAAGACAAACAAACAAACAAAAGATGGACATGTAGAAAAACAAGTCATGCCTACTGTTAAGTTTTGCTGAGGACTTGGTATCATGAATAAAAACGTCTTAGCCAAAAACAGAGCAGCTCATTAGCAGAATGTACCTGTAGGCAAAGACGTTGTGATCCATGGACTGACTGATATTCTTGGCCAGGATTCGGGCCATTTTCAAAGCATCTATGAAGTCTGGAGACTCCTTTAGGATGGTGTGGTACGTCATGAAGTAAGTTGCTCCGACGCCCGTGTTGTTGGGATACCGATCGACTGCTGTGGCATAAGCCGCATGTCCGCTGGAGAGGATTAATGGAGAGAGTAAAACAAAAGTTAAAGCGAAAGGATTTAAGGACACATGAAATGTTTTTCTTTTTGACAAATACATGTGATCAATTACCCTTTTCCACACTTGGGGTTAGGATTGTCGGACAAGAACATGGGCAGAAAGCGCATAAAGTCTTCGCCTTCAGGTCTCTGCTTCCCACTCGGAGTCATGGGCCGACAGGATACACAGGACGAGTTCACAACTAGTGAATAGATTTAGAAACACGTTGATCTGTATTCAAAGGATTTGAGTAAATATATGACTGGCCTAAAGTAAAGTCAAGACCAGATATTTCTAATTATACTTAAATGTGGAACCTGGAAGAAACGGAGACAAGAAAGGAGGGAAGGAAGGAAGAAGACAAAGAAAGAAAACAATAACAGAAAACAAAGTGCCAAAGAAAAAGAAAGGCAAAAAGTTTTTGACTGCCTTCGAAATGTATTTTGCTGCTTTAAAATATTTGACAAAAATCATTTTTCCACACAAAAAAAACTGGCTAAAATGTTGCATGGCTTTTACATTCTGATCTCTGAATCCACTAGACACTAGTTTGATGCACAGTCACTGGATAATACCTGAGGCATTGCAGAAAGCTCCAGTGTTGTTGTAGAAGCGACAGCAGGTTGACTGAGGCTTCACCCAATCAAAGTAATCATCCAGCCAAGACGACGGTGTGTAGGCAATGGTTGAGCTGGGAGCAAATAAAAAGTGAAACTGGTTAGACAACGCAACAATTAAGATGAGACAAGCAGTTTGTGAAGTTCTTTAAAGCTGAACAGCTGACCGAATTAGTCCTACATACAGTATTTTTTTACAATCTCGACTTACTAATTGCTGATAAGTGAGGCTATATAGATCTGCTGCACCAAAGAGTCGTTGTTACATCCCACTCCTCCACACACAGAATTTTGGCCCTCTGGGCTACTGTAGTTGTGTCCATCCTCCACTACAAAGTAAACCGGCGCTCCGGTGTGGAGGTACTCGCTCAGGTTCTTGAAGTAATCCAGAAGATATGAGTCCTAAATGAAGAGACGAGCTGTCAGAATAAACTGTTTATGATGGGTATAATAATTAAGGATGAGAGGAAATTGATTTAGACTTGAGGACACTGTAAAATCAATGCACCTTGAAAACAGTATCCCAAGCTGTAAACATCTCAAGGAGTTCAGTAAAAGCTATAGGGATAGGTAACTGATAGTCTAGGAGCTGCAGATCCACGGCTTAGGCTAAGGCAGTGGTTCTTAACCCGGGTTCGATTGAATCCCAGGGGTTTGATGAGTCGGTCTCAGGGGTTCGGCGGAGCCTCTGCCGCGGAGGTAAAGACACACTTGTGTAAAGTCGTGATGATGCTCCCTGCTTTGCCATCACTTGCTGCAGAGGATCACGTTACATTGCTTAGCCAGCCTGCAGCTGTAAATGTTCCGCAAAAATGGTCTCAGCAAGGCACAATGCAAATGGATGAAGGTTTTCATTTGACTTTCATTTTGAAAGACATATTTCATTTTTGTTCCACTTTACAATTTAGTTGTTTTTTTAAAACCTCAGCAAAATACACTGAAAATTTAGTTTGCAACGTGACGCGATATTAAGTTCAATGGTTGCGAATACGTTAAATAAAGAGCAAGGCAATGTAGCTCTGGCTTAACTGCATAAACTCAAAGTCTGCACTCAGAAATGGTGAGAAAGAAAAATATGACCAAAAACTAAAAACTTACATCAGGCATAGATAACTTCTGGTCTAGTCCAATTTCCACTTTATTGACAACCGCAACACTGAAGGACAGCATACCCACAAACACCGCCACCTGTTGACAGAAACAACACAGTCACATCCACTCAAAAAAAAAACCTCATTGGTGAATTTAAAACAGGAAGGCAGGCAGAGTTACTGAGATGTGACTCACAATGATTGGTCGAACCCACTCTTTAAGGATGAACGGAGCATAACATTTCTTGAAAAAGCGGAAGAGCAAGCCTTCTGTCCTGCCTTCCTGACGTTTGGGCAGCTTGACGCAGCAGCAGATGTCAAGTCGATTCCCCTTTTTAAACATGACAGAGACACCGCAGTGTTTAAAAAGTGCAGTGTCATGAAGAACCTGTTGCTAAAGTTAAATTATTATTGTACACATCAGGAGATCTGGAATAAGGAAATGTGAAGTCTTTGCAGATAAATCTGTTCGCATTTAGTGTGATTTGTAGATTAGAAAGTTTTAGATAATAAATATATTTGCACATTACTTCTTCATAGAGAATTTCATAAAATAAATCCCTAAAAAGTACCTAGAAAAAAAAAAAGAAATTGCCTACAAGTACAAAATCTGTTCCAAATGTGATGAAAAAACCCCCAAAACTATTAAATTACTCATAAAGCCTGGAATGGTTTCTAACTTTATGGTGCATAATAATATAGCATCATTGTTTACTGCTAAAATGTTTAGAAGGAAAAGAGAAATATGACTCAACAGCTTGGTTACAGAGAACTCCTGACAATTAATGACCTTTAAAGAAGTCAAATGAAACACAGCTGACATGCAAATGCGGAAGTAGAGAAAAATACTACTAAAACATCTGAGTTTCTGCTTAAATGATTTTCAGAGTTTTACTCAAATGTAACTGCAAATGTCAAATGAAAAAAAAAAACAACAAAAAACATATCATGCTCAGAAGTTATATGGTCAGGATTTACCACCCAAAAAATGTCTTCTATTTTTCTTTCCTTTGTTATGTTCTGTCACGATGTTCTTTTTGGGGAGTTTTAGTCTTCTTCATGATTTTGGACAGGTACAATGTACATGACTTCTTCAATACGCAGGCCGTACAGTAATCAGCTATGGCTACAAAAAGCAGAACACAAAATGTGTTCACCTACAGTTGAGATGGGGATAATTGCATTTTCACACACAATCATGTTGTTTTTAAAATTTTTGTCCCCATCACTTGAAAGATATTTTTTTGTATTTTCTCTGGTTATCTTTAAAATATTTCAAATCAAATACAAAAATGTGATTTATTTTAGAGCAACACAAAATCTGGAGGGGACGATTACTTTCTTGGCAATATAAATCATTTGGCAGTCAAGTTATTTTTATTCTAGCAATCTAATTTTTAACGCCAACTAATGTCCTTTTTTTGCATCTAGATTAAAACAACAACAACAAAAGTTTCCTTTACTCCCACCTCCCATCTTTTGGCGTCCAAGCCGAGCAAGCTGACAAAGCAACTGATCTGCAACAGGAAATCGATGAAAACAGCCAAGCCAGCAAACAGTGAGAAAGTCCTAACAGCCGGCATGTTGGACAGGGCACCTGGATGATAACCCAAGAAAAAAAAAGGTCAGTTTGAGGCTCGGCAGAAAAATGAAGCAATCCATCTGTTAAACGTGTCATTCTGGTTCTTAAAGTCCAAGTTTGTTAGTTTAAGCTTAAACATTTAAGTTCAGTCTGTAAGGATTTTTGCTTAGTCAAATAATTAGGACACGTTTTGTCAAAAATGTGTAGACAGGTCCACCATAGATAGGTTCTTATGTTTATGCTTTAATAGACACATCATAATCCAATTACTGGATCCATCAATCCATCTGCAATGTCACCAAATGCAGAGATATAACAGTGTAATATAATACAGACACTGATTTGCACCCATTTCATAGATCATACAGCCGCAATCACTCCCACAATCTGGCAAAACTGTGTAAATAGCCTTAAAGTGTAGCCGATTTTCACAGCAAAAATTTTAGAGATAATTCACTTTTAAATTTTTGTAAGCATACATAAGCTTTTAAAAACCCCAGACATGACAAGGGTAAGTTCTTGACATCACTTGTTAAAAACTAATTTAAAATAAAAATATTTTTGTCTTATTTATGCTTTCTTTTTAACGCTAATATGAATTACTAGGTATTTCCAATTGGTAACTCTTGGCTCTTTGTGATCCCTGATCCATAAACATAAAGGCCCAATTTCATTGGAGAGCTGTAGCAAAGAGGGATAAAATATCATAAATCTCCATAGCAACCACAACATACCATCTAAATACTAACAGGTTGGAAGTGGTTCCTATGCAAACCTTAACATGGAGATGTTAAGGTAGAGTAAACTCTACAGGAAGTTTAAAATGAAACCATTTGCTTTGCTCAGATGGGACACTGACTGACCTTTTTGCAAAAAAAAAAAACTGAAGTTGGGTTTGGTTTGAAACCACAGAATGGATAAGTAGAAAAGCAGTGCATGCTTAATGTTAAGTATGGTGGAGGATCTGTAATACTGTGGGCCTGCTTCGCCAGTGAAAGCCTCAACAGCTTAATGAGTACGTTGCACTCATTAAGCAGCAGGTTCATCTTACCCAGGAAGAAGGCCACAGTCTCTGAGAAGGAAGAGAGAAACATGCTGGGAGCTATGTCTCCAAGAATACGGCCGATCTGATGGTGAAGCTCTTCCTGAGGCAACCGCTCATCTCTCTGTTTGCAAATGCAAACATTTTCAAATTTAGCATTTCTTCTTTCAGAGGAAGCCACGAACAAACATTATTCCTTACAAATAAAAGTTACGGATCAATGCTAGTTAAATATTAGCACAAAAGATAACGCTTACCTGGTAAGTCTGCACGATGATGAAGATGTTGTCGACCCCAACAGCCAGAACGAGGAAGGGAATGACCTCGATCACGATGAGTGTAAGTGGGACACCCGCATAGCTGAAGATCCCCAAAGACGAAGACACAGAGCTGAGCACAATCAGGATGCCGGCTATACCTAGAGATATCTTCGAGTCCACCTGCACCGATTAAAAAAACCCAAGATGAATCATCTCCATCCTTTTGCCACATCAGTTTCATGCGTGAGTAACAAGAGATGTGACCGTGACTTGTGCTGCTTCATAGTAAACAGGCAGGACAAGCAAGGATGTGTAATGTCCAAAACTATTTTAGCTATGTGTGGCAGCAAGTGGCACCGAAAGCACAGATTAAAATGCTGACATCATGCCAGGGTTTTTCCTATTACCAGCAGCCTTCTGAAACTATGGATGTGGCCCAAAGCCAGGGAGATGTAGATGAACATGATGGCGTAGCTGATCACAATGGTCTGAATGTCACTGTTGCTCTCTCTGTCGATCTCGTCTTCAATGCTCCTCTCTGCACTGAAGGCTATGGTCAGATTGGGATTGCTGAAGTTCTTCATAAAAGTGATGAACCTGAAAGGCACGGACACACAAAATAAAACAGTTTGTATAAAAAATACTATATGGAGAAAAAAATAAAAATAAGTTAAACTAAAGGCAAAGGGGTTTGTCGGATGGATTGCCATCTTACTCTTTTTCCCAGGCGAGAGCTTGGCCCATCTTGACCGAGTCGTTCAGGTAGTTGTTGAGCGGGAAGGTGATCACAAGAGATGTGGCATTGTTGTAGTTTGTCTCTGTAAATTGAAGAAATACAGCATATATTTACTGTCAAATTGAATTTTTTGACTTCATTACCATCCATTCATATAAGCCCATTTGAAGTCTTTAATTAGAGAGCTCCTAAAGTGTCACAGTAAAACAAAATTAATAAATCACGATAAAAATGTTTTAAACAACATTTCAAGTTGACTTATTTACTCCTTAATTTAATACTTTGATATATGTACAAAAACACATAATTTAGTTTGTAGTTCTTTTTTTCTGTTGAAGGATCCAGTGAGGTTTTCACTGCTTATTTGTACAACAAAGATCTGTGATTTTTCTTTTTGAAAGGTAGATAGAGACAGTCTTTGTTGACTCACAGAGATAATCCATTTCACACTCATTACATATTCCAAGCTGCAGATACGAATAACTTGGGCTTCACACAAAAGTGTGACATCACAAATATAAATTATAACATAAACCACATTCAACACATACACACCATTACAGATATAACACACATTGCTTGCTCCCCCTTATACACACCCACATACACGCCACAAGAAACAAAAAAAAGAAAAGGACGATCGTCTCTGGAGTTGAGGGGACAAAGCTTTACTTAAGTGTTTTTTTTATTCCACCAAGTCTAATGTTTTGCATCTGTGGCCAGAAGGGAGTAAAGTGAAGAACTGGTTCAGAGGGTGACATGTTCTGTTAGGTACAGTGTGTGCAAGACTTAAGGTCTGAGTCATTTGTCGTAATCAATGGGGGTTTTGTTTATTTTTCCATTTCCTGCCAAATGTTTCACAATTTTGAGTATCTTACTCAGTCCATTGATTCTATTTGTGTCCAACGAAATGCTTTCTAAAAAGTTATGGGCGGTGCTTGGTGATCAGCCCACAGAAAGCTGGCCAATCAAAGGAGATGAGGCGGAGCCTCCTTCACCTTTGTTTTTATTGGAAAAGGTGTGACAAAGTAGGCGGTGGCATAGCAGGCAACAGCTGCTTGACAATTCCATACTTTTTAATCTGGGAACGAGGTACGATTTGGTTTACAGGTACACAACTATGGACAAACACTGTGACGAAGTTGTGGAAAATGTGCTGAAGGTGAATGACCAGAGGTCTGCTGAAGTTTCCTTTGTTTGCTCTTTCTAAACAAGTACCAGCTACAGTTTGTCACAGTGCCTTGCAAAGTTACTCCTGAGCTTTTTCACATTCTGTCACACCTCAACCACACACTGTAGTGTGTGTTATTGGGATTTCATGTCACTGAGCCAAAAAACAAAACAAAACAACAACAAAAACACACAATGCATAGTTGTGATGTAGAATGAAATGTTCACAAGCAGAAATTAAATCTTCATTTTTTCTTTCCCATCAACAGCTTCCTTCTGTCATGATACCATCTACACTGCATAAGAGGTCTGTGCTGGCTGAAGTGCTAGTTTTCCTCCAATATACCCAATAATGTGGTTGCAGTGTGACAAAATATGACAAAGAATACTTTTACTGTAGTTAGTCACCCTCTCCTGTATGCAGTTGTGCTGAAAACCAAATACAAATTGATTTGCATAGGATCCAGCGAGTCCTATCGCCTCAGATGAATCTACTCCATTTACAGGGATACACTTATGTATGAGTTTTATCAACCACTCATAACTGTGCAAAACAACCTTAAAAAAAAAAACAAACAAAAAAAAAAACAACTTACCATCATAACCTCCGAGTGCCAGCCAAGGGAAGACGGGGCCACCAAAGGTCCCTAAGCAGGGATCATGAAGGAGAGTGGTGTCGTTGAGTGATGCTGGAGCGCTGCAAGAGGGAATCATATGTAGTTAAGGGGTTAGGACAAAAAACCTAAACAACAACAAAGTCACTGAAGCCCTAATTGCAGAACTGAAAAAATAACTCTACATGAGTGGTAAGAAGGAAGTCTGCAAACACTATTCTAAACAGGAGGATTATCTGAAAACGTAACACAGGGGAATACCCTTGGAGGAGTAGGTGGTTCATAAACCTTATCAACAAAAAGAGAAAAACAAAATATTCAAATAAGAATGGCAAAACGATTGCACACAGTGCATGGCCATCAAAAATACAATGACAAAACGTCATTGTATTTTTTTAGGGTTTTATACGATAAACCAGGAAAAAGGTTGGACATTTGTATACTGCCCACTCCACTCGCATACTCCTAAATAAAATACACTTCAAAAACTTGTTAGAGAGCATTCGAGAAGAAATAACATAATGAGGCACTGGCACATAAGAAACAAACATGTTTCTTATTCTCCTTTTCTTATCTTATCAAATTTTCACTTTGGACCCAGAACTTTTTTTTCTTATTGTCAGCACCAAACACCTAGACAGAACAGGAATCCTCTCAGTTTGCTGCTCTCTGGTTTTAGAATCATTTGTAGGCTGATCTGAAATTAAAGAAGCCAGTCTGATTAATGCCTGATATTTTGGGAGCAAGAATTTTGCATGATCAATATACTGATGATTGGTCAAAGATAAGCTTTCATTTTTAGCTGCTCTGATGCTCAAATAAACTTACATGTAAACTTTGATTAAGTTGTTATAGTTTGTTTTTTTAACTCTGTATCAATACCAGTCTTAAAGTAAAGGAACAGTGAAATATTCTTTAATCATAAACAAACAATAACACAGCAGAAAATTAAGGATAAAGTTTTGAAAACGCAGTTAATTTATGAAACAATATCTGGAAATTGTAAACATCTCATGGATAACTGTTCTAACTGCATGCCACACTTTTCAGATTTTTATTTGTAATATTCTTTTGAAAATGGAGTCATATTTATTAGTTAATAAAAAAAAATCTAATGAAACAGAATTCTATGGCTGTAAGTTGAAAACACACATCTGTATTCTCTTGGTATGACTTGCAAAACACCAGAAAGTGAACTGAAAAATTTCAAAACAAAACTGGATCGGTGTCTGTCTGCAGATTATGTTCCATGTTCGAATCGTTCCCCTACAATTCTACAAAAACGCAATGAGGAACGGGTGTTTTTAGAAGAACGCTTCCCCAAAATAAGGACAGTAAAGCAAGAGAAGATTGCAATGAAAGATTAAACATAGTGCAAACTGTCAGCTTATAGAAAAAATAAAAAATACAAAACTGAACAAAAGTAAAAAAAAAATACCTGACGCAGTAGAGGAAGTGGCTGTGATAGTCGGCGTACACGAAAAACTCATCTCCTATGCTGTGGTCCAGCACCGAGTGGCTGTTCTGAAAGTAGTTGAGAACACTCAGGATGGTGCAGTTGTTGTTGTACGGCGCCAGAGGAGCCAAGCAGATGTCCTTCAACGTGACGTTTTTGCCGTCGTGTTCAGCTACCAGGTTTTCGATTTCAAGTTGCAGGTCCAGCACCTGGAAAAGTGAGGTTAGAAAAGAAACGTGAGTGCAGAAATAAAAAGAAAAAAACCCAACTTGGAACCACAGTTCCAAAACCTTAGTTGCACTTCATCTAGATTAGCAGAAAGAAAACAGAAATGCAATTTTAGCTCTTCCAGGTGAAAAATATTAAAACTACCTCTTCTTCTGCATTTTACAAGAGCTGATTGGAGCTGTAGGAATAACTATAGAGCACATAGGTTCTTTAATGCTTAGAATTTGCAAATTGACTCTAAACCTGATTTTAAAAAGTTTACTAAAGCTGCCTTAGGTAACTTATAAAAACTGATTTTTTACATGGTTGGTAAAACTGTCACTACACCCAGACAGTCTAATATGAGACAAATAATTTGAGGGAGAAAAAAAAAAAAAAGATTTTCTTCCTCTTCCCAGTGATCCTACTGCTATCTGCAAAAATACACCACTCCCGGTCAAAAACAACCGATCAGAACAGGGAGGACGGTGTTAGTCTCAGTCACGCTTTGTGTAAACAGCAGAGCAACGAGGACAAGGATTAAGCTGTGGTCGTTCAAATTTTAAGACCAAGTCCATAGTTTAAGTTTATCTAAAGATTTTAGGTTTTGCTCAGCTTTTTTTTGGAAGTTATCTGCTTCACTGTAACGGAAAGATAGCAGAAAGTCTTGCACTTTAGTTTTCATTTACAGAAAAAGAAAAACAGATGTTTTCTCCAAACGAAGATGTTTCAACGAATTAGTGTTGCTCACTGTTTCCTAAACCACCGACCTGGTGCAGGATGTCTTTGAACAGGATGGCTTTAAACGGGACATCTGACCCTCCGAAATACGGGGAGTAGATATAAGTGTCATTGATGGGAGTGGTTATAATGAGCTGCGTTGTTCTGAAGAACGGTCCAAAGTGCTCGTCGAAGTAGTTCTTCTCTTGGCGAGCCTGGCTGGCGGGCGACGACCAAAGCTCAACGGGGTTGGTGGTGATGCGCATGTAGACCAAGCCTCCGCTGCAAGCGGTCACTAACACAAAGCTGCCCAGCAGGACCACGGATGGATGACGGACACAGAAAGAACCCCAGGAGCTGAAGAAAGTTCGCAAGAGATTCTCAAAGCGTTCGCCCAGCGTCTCACAGCACGATGCATTTTCTGAGAGGAGAAAAATAAAAATAATAAGAAGAAATCTTGTTATGCGTCATTTAAAGAACAAGAACATTATAGGAACAGGGCCTCTAATTTGGTTCATTCCATAAAACCACAATAAAGCATTCAGGTCTGTGGTTGTAGAAAAGTTCAAAAAGTATAGATAACTTGATAATTGTGTTGCTTCTATGTATTGTTCATAATATAAGGAGACTTTAAAGATGCCTATAAATAGAATGAAGTATTATTAACTTGGCCTTACCTTGGTTATGATTATCACTATTGAGGGAAAGTGGGTTGTTGCTATCCAAAATGGGGCCGTACTCTGATGTGATGGTCCTTCTCCTACACATCAGTTAGCAAACAGTTCAGAACAAACGTATGCATCGAATAATATTCGTCAAACATAACGTTTCGAAGCGCGTTACCTGAAACACCAAACCACGGCTAAAACTCCGGCAAAGACGAGCAGGAAGGCCATGTAGGAGATCCACATGATGACCGACATGGCATCCATACCGAGGATGGTCCAGGGAGGGGGCAGTGGAGGGGGGACGGGTTTGGGGCCGCATGCCGCCGCGCAGTCCTGACAGGAGCACGGACCCGAACCATCCTCTAAGCCTTCTGTACAGGCGTACGTTTTGTTGTTCATGGGCGTGTAGCCGGAAACCTCCACATCTGGAATAGTAACGGAAGATTTCCCTTAAGAAACGAAGCCGTGTAATGGTTTTGAATGATGTAAAGACAGTCAGAGGTATGAAGAGGTGCTTACCAGAGAACACGGGGATGATAGGAAATGGAGCCTGGCCATTGTCAGTACTGAACATGTATTGGATCCAGTTAGTCGCATTGCATTCTTGAGCGTCCTTGCCACACAGCAGCGATAACGCTTTCACATTGCTAGAAGGTGCCTGCACATCCTGACAGGCATTGTACATAGCTGGAAGACATCATATAGAGAAAACTATTATACGATTCATAAGTTCCCTTCTGTCTTAACTGGTTTGCCACAAAGCAGAAAGTAATGACAGGAAGTTTCCGTTGGCATGACTGAGAGCTCAGCTTCAGGAAATAATCATGTTAACTCAGCGGATTTCTTATGCAAGCTAAATGCTTGCATGTCAACAGTTGAACAACTCACCATTAGTGAATGTCTTTCCGATATAGTACTGCACTTCTACTACGTTCTTCCCCTTGAACTTGGTGGCATTCATAAACTGACTCTGATGCGGACTGCATGTCAGCTCACAGAACAGGTTCATCAGATTGTAGAAACACGAAGGACACCTGCGTGCAGATGGAGAAGTCAGAGTAACCAGAGTTATTTTGTGACCACCTGGATGAATCATTGTTCATGAGCTCCTGGAGCAATTTGAGGAGGCTAGCAACTCCTGGGAAGATTTGTGAGTAATGGCTCTTAGTGGCTTCCAAAGCTGTGAAAACAGTTTGTAACCCATTCCAGACCGGACGTTCATGGCTGATCTTTTGTTGAATTTCCTTAGGTTGCACCGTGATGTGTTGCTTTTTAGGGTCTTTTATCCACTTCATGTCGTCAGCCTGGTGGATTTAAATTGTTTTTTTTGATTCTATGAGTCTGGGTGTAACCTTGCCTGAGCATGGGAAGTGAAACTGATTGAAAATAGGACTTATTCACGGTCAATTCATGATACAACAAAGTGGGAAAATTGCTTGTTTTACACAAGGCTGTGTTATTCTGGTTTGTTTGGTTTCAGCTCATCTTTTTTTCCTGGTATTAAAATTTGTTTGATGATCTGAAACAGTTAAGTGTGATTTTTTTTTAAAAAAAAAGCAAATATTGAATAAATCTGTAAAGTAGCAAACACTTTTTCACAACTTTGTACATATAACAGTAGTAAAATTTTAAAAACGTGAAAATGAAAATTTGAGGTGAAGCGAGACAAGCTGCAAACGCTAGAGCATGCTAACGTTAATAGATAACCACAACCCTATCTGGGGTTGTGATTATCCAAGTTTTGCATACTTAAAAAAACAACATATTTTGTTTTTACCGGCAAATACGATACATTGACAAATTTATCTTCAGCATTTCAGGAGGACAAAGATAATGCTGCAAGAATGTCATGTGCTTCATCAGATAATCTTCTAACACACCGAGACAAGAACTGAAGGGGCAGCTGGAGACTCCCTTTGAGCGTGTGCAGCTGGTTGTCGTCGCAGCAGAGGCTTCGGTTTCCATAGTTATACCCAGGACAGAGCTCCTGCACATATAAAGCACGAGTTGTGAAAAACACTTATACAATGCCTTGCAAAAGTATTTCTAATCCTTGAGCCTTTTTATTGTTTGTCACATTGCAGCCATTGGGATTTTATGTGATGGACCAACACAAGGTACAGCACGTACAGGGGAAGCAAAATGATACACAGTATGGATACATGGCTTCCAACATTATTTGTAAACAAAAATCTGAAAAGTGTGACGCACTGGTGTGCATAACCCTAACCGTCCTTTCATCTGACACCCCAAAATCCAGTGCTAGAGTCAGAATGTGTGTATTTCAAAGAAAATAAAGGTTTCATGAAAGCCTCAGAGGTTTGTTAGAGCACATTAAAGAATAAGCACCATCACATGGACCAAGGAACACAGCAGATAGATGGATAATTTTCCCTTAGCTGACCGAACAGGATGATATTAATAGCATCATCTACAGAAGCATCCACGTAGGAGGGACAGCAAAACATGTGGAAGAAGCTGCTCTGGTCAAATAGAACAAAAATGTTATGTTTTGATCTACATGTAAAACTGAAACATGGTGGTGGCCGCATCATGGTATGGGAATGTTTTTTCTTGAGTCTGGACAGGGGAGCTCAGCAAAGTTGATTGGAACATGGATGAATCTACATACAGGGCAATGGAAGGAAATTTATTTTAATCTGCAAAAGACTTGAGGCTCAAGTGAAGGTTTATGCTCCAGCTGGATGTTGTTGACTCTAAACATTCAGACTCTAAACATGTTGTAGCTGTCAGAGCTACAGCAGCCTGGTTTAGATCAAAACGTCTTCATGTGTCTGAACGGCACAGTTAAAGTCCAGACCTAAATCCAATGAAGAATCTGTAGCAAGACTAAGAAAAATGACGATCACGGATGCTCTCTATCCAGACCTAATGAGGCTCAGCATCTTGCTAGAGGTACAAAGCAAAATGGAGCTTTAGAAGCTAAAAACAGTTCTACATATTATTAAAAACTTCACATAAAATCCCCCAAAAATTGAGGTTGTAATGCAACAACCTCAAATGTGAAAAGTTGAAGATGCATGAATACTTACTCCACAGAGCATCACCTACAAAGGCAAAGCATTGCAGTAGTGAACGTACCGTTAGAAGCTCGTAGCCCTCAGGTTTTAGTGGACGAGGGAGACCGGTGTAGTTACAGTTGTACTTTTTGCCAGGAACCTTTTCGGACTCACCACACTCGCCATACCAAACACAGTGCTGGGCCTCAACCTGACAGCGAGACAACAAAACAAACAAGATTATGAGCAATGGTGAACAGGATGTTGGCTGGTGGATGAGAAATAACTTTTAAATTGTGTAAAACTTCATCTATTTTTACCAATGCCATTTTTACCAAGGCTGAAATCAGTCATGTGCCTTAGTTCATTAGGCTTCTTCAGAGATATAGGTGAAGAAGCGCTTTATCTTTCTTCCTTTTAGCAACTGATTTCCTGTCTTTCGAACATCATATGCTCCGTGTTCTTAAAAATAACATTTTCAGTTCTGCAAAATATATTTGCAGGACTTAGAAAAAAAACCTGGTGACACCCACCACAGAACATGTTAGATAGTGATTTAAAATGTGACATGTGATAGCCTACTGTCACATTAGGCTATGTGACAGTAGGCTACTGTCTACAACAGGAGTTAGAATTAAGATAAACATGTTCTTTAATCTGCCTGTTCAGCATCAGAGCCATCACGTGCATTTTGTTAAGAAGGTCATCTTGGGGAAGTTAATTCACTTACTCCACAAACTATTTTATGACAAGACTCGGAGTTGAACTTTGTCCTACTTTTGTGGGTTTTATTCACAAACAGATTATATTCAGATGACATTATTTCTGGAAAACAACCTGTATGAAGCTGTAGGCTGCTGCTCCTGCTTCCTGGACTGTGGTACCATTTGCTAAGTCATGTTTATCTAGGTTACCAAACAGGTCTCCATAGTGATCCTTGGCCAGAAACGGAATTTCTGCCTAAATACTCATGAGTTTTCTTTAACTTTTCTGCTTACCCACAGCAGCTTTCAGGTAGTCAATATTTGCGCTGATTCTAGCATTCTTTTCAGTTTTTTTCCCTCTTTTTTTTACCTTATCTTAAAACAGTAATGATTAATGACATTTCAGATGTTTTAGCTCAGTTTCAAAGCAGATCTGTGCGTTGCAAAGAATCAAACTAATTGCATCATGTAAAGAAGTGCAAATGATGTAATGATAGGTCACTGAGAACGAGTGAGTGTTACCTACAATTGATTAAATTAAAGCAAAGGGACAGAGTTGCTTTCTGTTTACGCCTGAACTGGACTGATATGTTAAAGTTAATGAAACATGACCGCCAGACAACAACGCCGTGCAAAATCTGGCTTATGCATTTAGTTTAATTTTTGTTTATTCTTTTGTGTAACTCCTATTTGTAGCTCTCCATCAGAAAAATTTAAACTACAAGGATGACCGTCCTTGATGTAGTTTCTATTGAAGATGAACCAATCAATATTCCATTGATTTGATTTTATCTGCATTTCAAATACAGAAAAAAACAAACATTTGATGCACATCTGATAAATGTATAAAAACAAAGACCTCCCAACATCTTCAGTCTAGAAATCATTCAACCAACATTGTACCTTTGATGCACCTATTTTTAGTTCATTATATAATGCAAAGATTAGGGTAATATCCATAAAGCATAAATAAAGGTTACAGTATTGTTCTGATCTCTTAAATTTCTGGTGAATTTCAAAACTATCACAATTTAAGAACTTGCAAATGTCTTCTTCGTCTGTAGTTGACAGGAAAAGCAGACGGGGCATAAGGGGAGAGTCACAGAATATGATGGGGTTTTTAAAAAAAAGTGAGATGTGTTGCTTTTCACCATGGATTTACTGAATAGATCAAATGTGATTAATGGAATATCTGGTCAATTCTGATCACTGGACGACCATGCATTTTAAATTCACTGAAACAATTAGTTAATTCGGCTTCAAACAAAGACAAGCGGTAAGCTTTTTATTTGCTTTTTGTTATCAAAAAAGTGCTCAGTCTCCAGAAATATACAGGTTATACAACGTGCCGTTTTAATATTCACCTGGTTATTTTATATCTAGCAGTGAACTTGCGCTCTGTTGTGTTTCACTCAGCTTAGCAATTACACTCGTGTTTTGAGGTTTCAATAACTAATTTCTTCTTCCTAAAAAGCAGTTTTGCTTTTCTAATGATTACAGGTTTCGACAGTCGCGAATTTAAACACAACCAGTACAACAAGTAAAGCCTGTCTCCCTGAAACGATTCATTTTAATCAGCTTTCAACATTTGAAAGCACGGCTTGTCTTATACCATTAAAAACAATATTTTCAAGCGCGCATAAATCCAGTAAGCTGAAAGAGCGATCTCCAGTCTACGTTGGGTTAGACGATCTTTATCCAGTTTCGCTCTCCGCCTCGGATAAACATCACAACAGCAGCTGTAGCCAAGGATGAGTCACGGAACAGTCACGAGTCCGGGAACGTTCAGCCACACTCACCCATCGACAGTATCCTGACAGCAGAATAATGGAGAAGAGAGCGGCGAACCCGAGCCTCGCTGCTGTGGGCCCCATCCCTCTCTCTGAATTCATCGAATCGAACTGACCGTCCGGCTAAACCTTTGCATATCTTGTTGATGGTTTCTTCTTCCTGTGACGTTTTCTTGAGGGGCGGAGGCAAGTGCTGCCACCAAGCGGCAGAGAATGTTCAGCGCTTACAATGCATGGGGGGAAAAAACACACACACCAATGGAAAAAAACAACAAAAAAAACAGACACCAAAAATCACATTTTATTTATTCGAATTAAAATTTGCAGCATAGTACGGAAGAGGATTAGGGCCACTGAACAAAAAAAATAATTCGGATTTTAAAGTCAGAATTCTGACTTTAAAATCCGAATTATTATTATATAATGAATTCTGCAAATAAATAATAATCTCAGAATTCTGAGATTAAAGTCAGAATTCTGACTTTAATTTCAGAATTCTGCAAATAAATAACAATAATCTCAGAATTCTGCAAATAAATAATAATAATCTCAGAATTCTGCAAATAAATAATAATAATCTCAGAATTCTGAGATTAAAGTCAGCATTCTTTTTTTTTCCCCAATGGCCCTAATCCTCTTCCGTAGCACAGAATCAACCTGCAAATTTGAACCCAAGAAAATGTAAAGAAATAGTGCAAAATGTTTTCAAACATAGACTTCAGCAGTTATCTCAGGATAGTCCATAATATTAACATTTAACATATGTTTCATTTTAATAATTAATTATTTAATTAACTTAATTAAGCAATTAGATTTAAATGTTAATAATATCCATTTATAGAATATTTTCGGGAGTGTTTGAGCTGCAATAGCTCATTATGCAATACTGTTTATGGAATTTTTAAGATTGTATGTCCTTTTAACAGTAAAAACACTTAAACTTGCTTTACATAACTTCACTGTAAACATCGTAAGAGGAGTAAATGTATCATCATTTTTCAACCCCACATATACAGTCTGGCCTTTTCAAGCTACTATTCAATTCTGAATTTTAAAAACAGTATTAACTGACTGATTACTAATTGATGTATTGCTTCACAAACATAGATTGATCAGATAATCAGTTGTATTTATTGTATTCAAACAAGACTTGTCCTTAGATAGGAGATGTTTAGTCAATCAGGACCAGAGACTGACTTTAGATTCTGTCAACCTGTAAAGCATTCCCTATTATCAGTTTCTCATTGAGAAAAAGGGTCATACAAGTCTTTACTGATATATTGAGTTTTTCATACAAACCTTGCTATGTCTCAAGATAACACCATATGATGTTATGCAGTAAAATAAAGTAAATACAGTTACCTAGTATCTACTGGTAACCTATATTTACTAGTTCCCATTCAGTAAATATTTGGTAAGAAATAAAATTTTTAGCATTGAGACTTTTAAAGAAAAAGAAATAAAAACATTTTACAAATATTAAGGTAATGACCATCAATAATTTGAAATGTCACCCTTCCCGTTAGACTTTACTGCAGCATGTTCAACTACTGCTTAAAAGAGGGGTACAAATAGTATTTTTGCACTAATAACTCTTTCATAGTACAATAGGGTTATTAGTTTGTTTGAAGTATTTGCTTATCAGAACTAAATAATGTTGACTGGCGGTAACTCCTTATGTTTATGGAGTTATGTATTTAAGTAGTCCTATAAATCTGTTCAACAAAATAAAAGATTAGGATTATTTTTAGGTAAGTAGCATGTCTTATGCGACTTATTCATTTTTGTAATACATTTGTCTAAAGGACCTCCAGGAAGAGAGAGAGGCTAATTTCTGTTCAGTTTTTGTTCAATAAGAAAACCTTGACCTTCATTCTCTTTCAAGTGAGGATGAAAACACCCAATTAAACCATTTACTAATATTTTCTACTTGTCTAAATTGTTGCACTTTGCCCAGAAAACACAAAATGTCTTCCACCCCTGCAATATGAGACAGACAAGAGGTTGATGTTGTGACACTGACTTCTTGGAAAAAAGGCTGATGTTTGTTTTTAATAAATAATAACATGTTGTATGCCTCACAACATGTTATTCTGTTTTATAGTGTACATCTCCTTTTGATATGGCGTAACAAGTTTTATTATGAAGATAAGTACAAATAAATTTCCCATTGTAAAGGAGTGTTTTATATGCTATCTAAATCTACACCCTATGACTATAAAACTATTACTAAGGGTTTCAGGAAGTGTGGACAGATAAGACATGGAGAGGCCTGGGTGGGTGAACACCCTTAATGGGAAACACCATTTTCTTCTTCCTAACAATAATGATTAACTGTGGCTTTGTAACTTCCAAAGACTGTTGCTGTATTACAGAACACAACCAGCCATCCACAAAATTCATTGCTTTTGTAACATGAGCAGTAAAACAGCTGGTATGTTCTGGCATTTATAGAAATGTTATGTTTGGCTATCTTAATGATAGTTTTTCTAGATTGTTAAACACAGTAATACTTTTACACAAAAATAAACAGGAAAAATTTAATTCTGAAAAGCCTCATGATCTCACTGGAACAGCTTCATTCGGTTGCATTCTTCCATGCTTTGATTCTAGTTTAAGAAATTCAAATAAATACTTGTACATGGGATAAGAATTCATATTTTACTTTGTAAAAGCTTCTATGTCTCAATTAATGTTTTTTATTTGTACTATATTAACTCAACTAAGGGCTAGTAATATTTCTGGCTACCTCTAAAAATCTAAATGTAATGTAAAAAAAACAAACAAACAAAAACATTTTGTTAATATTAAATTGCTGCAGCAAGGCTTGTCAGCACTTTCAACATAAATGCAAACAATTCACAAGTTCTTAGCTAAGCATAAATATAAAAAATCATTACTTTTGATATTGCTGGATAACGATTTTTATTTTATGGATATTCTTAGTTGCCTTGTTGCCTAAAGTTAAGACAGCAATAAAGTGAATGAGGATTTTGAAGCTGACCATAAGATGATTAAAGACTTAAATAAATGGATGACTGAAGTTCTGACATTACCATAAATAATAAGCTCAGTGGATGAGAGAATCAGGCTCTGTGTTCTTGCATTTCAACATTCACATGAAAAGTTGCGACACTAAAAACATACCTTCCTATAGAAAGAAAATTTATTCACGTACTTTGTTGAATTATATGGTCACAATCAGAAACAAGTGCATATTCACATAGATGTATGACAAAACTGTATGGAGTATTCATGACAACTAATTTTGAGTATATTAAAGGATATTAAACATTGGCTGTACATGTACCTGTGTAAATTATTAAAAAAAGATGCTACATTAGTTTATTCCTTTAAAACTAGGAACATTTGCAGAGGACTGACTATAAAGCAAAGAGGCGGTCTCTCACATATGGCGTCAACACCTTGTGAAACATCTATCTTATAAAACAAATAAGAAACAGACTTTAGTAATTTTTTTTACAGTCTCATTTAAAATACCGCACAATGAAATTCTACAGCTAAAAATTACACGCGAATGGCCTCAGACAGATCCCCCAGCTTTTTATAAACATTATTCAGACAGAAAACAAAATGCATCTGGGATAAAAACAGATGTTTTTGTGCTTGTGTTTGGCAAGCACAAAAACAAAGACAGGCTTTCATTTTAGATAATTGTTGTAGGGAAGCCCTCTGTCAAATCTGGAAAAAAAAAATATATATACTTTCATGTTACAAAGTGCTGCAAATTATGAGCCACAAAACATCAGTGTGAAAACCACCACAGTCCCATCAGTTGCATTTGCTCACATATTCAGTGTTTAATGACACCAAACTGTTTCAGAACGGAACCTTTACACCAATTCTACAATTTACACCTAAGGTTTTATTTCTCACTGAATTTGACTTCCGTAAGCCTAAAAGTAGTGCTTGCTTCAAAGATTACTCGCCCTCACCAGGTTGACATCCTCACTGAGAAATTTTTGAGTCCACCACAGGTGTGCAGCAATATGTGTACCACTCGTCGTTTCAGTTTCAAGCAGTTGCAAGCAACAAAGGTTCCAATCCTTTCCGCAGACGTCCTTCAGTTAGAACCAGCAGTTCAAAGGTTGACTGAGACACCATAAACCCATTTGCTATCCTGTTTTCAGGCGAGAAATGTCATTTAAGTTTGGCGCTGAGAAACAAACTCTTGCATATGTTTTCACTGATGGTACAACATATAGAGTTTCCAGCCACAGAGAATAACTTTCCCAAAGGAAGAAAGAAAAACATACTCTTATTCACAGATTTATTCAATTTCCTTCTTCAGTCCGGACCAAGGTACTCTACGTTCTCTGCTGCTGGTATGTGTCCATTTGTGTGTGTCTTGAAAGTGGGAGTGAAATCCTGTTGGTAGTCTGGGTTGTCCATGCTGTTCTGAGGCCTGTAGTTTTGACCGCCGATGGCCGTGTTGTTGGAGTTGAGGAGTAGGGAGGTGGAGGACGGGAGCTCATTGAGGTATTCAGGTCCGCTGGCTCCGTTCTTAAAGCAGTTCAGGTACTCTGACTCTGTATCGTCTGAAGAGATGGTTGGAAGAAGGGTGCGAGGTGGACCTGAATGTTGGTAGACTGGATTTATCACATTGGAGACTCCGTTCTGGTTCATGTAGTCTGCAGAAAAAGAAGAAAACAAAACAATGATAGATTTATGATACATTTTATCCATCCATCCATCCATTTTCTTGACACCCTTGTCCCTTAGTGGGGTCGGGAGTGTTGCTGGTGCCTATCTCCAGCTAACGTTCCGGGGGAGAGGCGGGGTTCACTCTGGACAGGTCGCCAGTCTGTCGCAGGGCAACACAGAGACACACAGGACAAACAACCATGCACACCTAGGGACAATTTGGAGAGACCAATTAACCTAACAGTCATGTTTTTGGACTGTGGGAGGAAACCGGAGTACCTGGGGGAAACCCACACATGCACAGGGAAAACATGCAAACTCCATGCAGAAAGGCCGGGGCCGGGAATCGAACCCAGAACCTTCTTGCTGCAAGGCAACAGCTCTACCAACTGCGCCACTGTGCAGCCGATACATTTTATAGTTTTTCCTTATTTTTAGCTGAAATGACAATCAGTGGAAAGATTTTTCAGTGACAAACAAAGGGATCTTATTGGATAAAGCAGTAAGATGATGCTGCTTGTTGTCAAGGTACTCCACTTTTTTCTTGTTACAACAACAAACTTGACTTTAAAGTATTTTCTTGAACTATAATGTGATAGATTAACATGAAGTAATAGTGTGTAACTATGGACCCTTTTTCTTTTATTGCATGTACAAATCTTTTACAGCAGCGGTCCCCAACCTTTTTTGTGCCGCGGACCGGTTGAGACTGTGAAATTTTTCGACGGACCGGGGGGGTGCGGAGGGAGAAGGAGACTCCGATATTTTTCTGCCAACGGGGCGGAATGCGCGCGATCCGTACAGAGTCCGACAATTCTGTTTTGGGGGGGGGTGCGCGCGATCCGTAAAGTCTTTTGACCGGGGGGGGCGCGATCCGTACAGAGTCCGACAAGTCTGTTGACGGACTTACTTTTGAAGCATAGACTGAACAGGACAGAAAAAGAGTAAAAATTAGACTTCTTTGTGCTTCTTACGTTACAATACGTAAGAAGCCGTTACGCATTGTAACGTAGGACTCACCTACCGGGCCACGATGTGTCCCTTTTCCCCCTTTGCTGTTGGCGCACAAGTAACCGAGAGGATCTGGTTGCAGGATTTTCAAAATAAAAGATGCTCCAGACTCAAATAATACGTAACACGGAAATATTTAATTATTTCTTGCGCCGCTGACCAGTACCAATTGGTCCACGGACCGGTACTGGTCCACGGACCGGGGTTGGGGACCACTGTTTTAGAGTACGCCTCTATCAGTACACATCACATACAAATCATACACAAAAGATTTTTTTTGCCTATACTTCATTCCATGATATACCGATATATACTCTTTAATCAAAGTAAATGAAAAACAAAACAAAAGAGAATAAGCCTATTATAAAAGGCATTTTCAGTCCTTTCTCCTCACCACTAGATGTCTCAGTTTTTACTGTATCAAACTGAAGGACATGGAAAAAGCTCTGCAGAGAATCTACAGACATTGGGGAGGTTCACATTTAAAAGGCAAATACTCGCCTGGAGCCGGCTGGAAGGCCTCGTCCAGGAATGTGTCTGTGGGGTCAGGCATATATCGGAGAACCATACTTCCGTCTCTGCTTGGGACTCCGTTCTGAAACAAAATACATAGATTTTCAATAATCTGAAACAATTTTAATTGAAAAATAATGCAATCAGATAACACAAGGAAGTAAGCACAATTATTAAGGAATTCTAAGTTCAGTTTTTGCTTACCATTAGGCCATTTCTGGTTTTGCTCATCCCTATGCTGCTATTAGTGCTCTGAAAAAGAAAATAATATCCAATTAATTTCTCATATAATGTATCCTATGATTTTTCTTTCACTTTTGACCCCAAAAGTTTTTTAATCTTATTTTGTATTTTATGTCTCCGCTGTATAGTCTCTCAGGGGACAGAAAGGTTAATGACAGTTATGTGTTTTTACTTAAATTATAAAAAGGCAAACTAGCATTTTCAGGAAAACACAAAGATCAAATTAAAAATCCACAATGCAGATATACATGAGTTCATATGCCAAGCCTTATTGTATCTGTCTGGACTGTAAGCGCTCAAAAGGAAGCAAGAATGAAGACGGGAATGACAGGTGTGACAATGCAATTACTTTCAACAAGAAAAGGAAATTAAACACAGTGAAGCAGAAAAACATTTCTGCCTAACAGTGAGCGACATAACAAAAGAAGGTTCACACTGAGGCTTTACTTCAGTCCTCCTGACTGTCTGCAAAGGTAATCGAGCTTGAAAGCTCACATGAACCGACTGGCGGCTGACAACAGTTCCAGGTAAAAGAGCCTGGCCCACTGATGGCCTACACAGAAGGTCCTTATCAATCAAAAGCCATTTGGGAGGAAACGTGGGTGTGAGGCAGCTGGAGGACGCCGTGTGGGTGAGATCAGGCCAGGACAGCTGTCAGAGTGAGGACGGCTGCTGCCAATGTGGGTCAATCCAGGTAACCTGGCCACTTTTCCAATTTTACTGGCTCTAGTTGCATGATTAGTTTAGATGCTGATGTTTTTTTGTTTTTTTTCCAATTTTATTATTGCTGACTTACAATAAGCAGAATATATTTTTATCCCCTTGAGATGAAAGATGGTTGATTTTTTCAGTTTGACTTGCAGAGTAATGATTTCTGCAGAAATCCAATTTTTCCAAAAACACGGTGAAAATATCTCTGTTAACTTTTCAATTTTAAACACTTGACCTCATCAAGCTACTACAAGATTGTCCTAATCAAACATGTGTCTCAAGTGTTCATCTACTCTTTCTTAAACGTAGCAAAAGAAGATAAAAGCAGATATTGTTAGTTGATATGCTTATAGATCAAAAATATTATTATTTTTTTTTACTTTTGAAGCATAAACTGAACAGGACAGAAAAAGAGTAAAAATTAGACTTCTTTGTGTTGGAACTGT